>CM026218.1:6249789-6882289 GCA_014839995.1 Xenentodon cancila | reverse complement strand
GGAACCATCTGCTGACTAAAGCACCAACCGGCTCCAGTTAAAACAGAGAACCTTTACCAGAACATGATTTGGATGACACTGCTTATTTAGTATTACCAGCCTGTTGTTGTATATTTAAGTGTTTTAAGCAATATTCTGCTGTTTTTTCTCTGGGTAATTACTCAAAGAAATATATAAATTAGTAATATGAATCATGTGAAAGGGTTCATCAGAGTCATATTTGACCAGTTCCGTCTGCAAATCTGTTGCTGTGGAGGGATGTTAAAACTGAGGGAGTGATGTGGCCTCGGCGCAGCGAAGGGATACTCTGCTCAGAGTGCTATTTGTAGCTCGTGTATCTGGTTGCCTAGGAAACAGCTGGCAGAGTGCCAGCAGGAGACTGAGGCCGTCCCCAGACAGACAGAAACATAACCCCCCCCCCCCCCCCCCCCCCCCCCCCCCCCAAACAGTAAGATGTAAATATCATAGCTGCTGTCAGAGTTTCTGTTCATTTAAGATTTGATTGATTTGAGTCCCCGTCTCTCTCTGAACATCTGCAAACATCTCTCCCTCTGTCGGTGGTCTCACGATTCATTTGTTGTCCTTTGTTCCTGGTCTGCCAGCTGAATCCTCCTCAGAGATCAGGATGAGTGCGACGCGACAGCCGCGCTGTGCTGAAGTGTCCTGACATACCCCGATGCAGAGTATTCCTCCATCCTTGGAGTAAATTTATCTCTGAATCAAAAAGTAGCAAGTCAGGCGGCCTTATCAGTCTCCATGGTGACGACACTCTAATCTTCACAAGCACTCAGACTCAGAGTAGTCACTCTTTTATCAGAGACAATCTTGTAGTCAGGCATTCTGTTGCTTAATTACAGTTAGTTAAGTAAGATGTGAAGGAAAAAAAGAATAAAGACAGTTACACATCAGAGGTGTTATGATTGGTTTAGTAGTGGACCAAAATGCAGGAGACTGGGAGGAAGGGATACATTAATAAACCTTTTTGGAGTGACAAAGCAAGCAAAACAGGATTGTCGAGACTGCAGGATAACTGGTTAGAGGGGTTGACTGCAGACTGTATAAAAATAATTAGATAAACCTGTTTTGATGCCCTAATAGTGACCCGCAGATAGGAGACACTCTGCTAACTGACTGATCTTCGGCGGCGGGTCCTGGAAGTAGTCTGGGCAAAGTTAGTCAGTCTGAAATGGAGCAGGCCACCCTGGAGGGCGACTCAGCTGGAGGAGCAGCTGTTCCATCTGCTGCCAAGGTGAAGGGCCAACAGGCTGCTGGCCGTTCACCTGCTGCACGGATAGCAGCCTTCGCTGTGGGCGAAGGTACCTGTTGGTAGTCTTCTCGCTCGGACCCTTCCAGGCAAAACCCACAACATTAACATATTTATCACAAACATGATCTTTAAAGTAAGAATGATTCTTCTCTGTTAGGCCACAAGTCAGAAACTGTAAATGGTTACTTCTATTGTAGCTTTAGACGTTTTAACACGCTGGTCAATGGACTTCGACTCACTCTTGGATCCAGCCCCTAGTGGTGGTTTTGAGGAGACACAGTCAGGCGTGAAGAGTCAGGACAGAGGAGAGTGAAGATAGTCAAACCTGAACTCACACACCACGTCATGTTTAGCAGACGAGCTAAACATAAAAACAGGAATCACATCTGCCTAAAGTGAGACAAACGTCACTGAGAATGTGAAACAACAACAAAAAAAAACAGAAAAAGAAAAAAGGCTGGTTGTACTGCATGGCGTCTCCTCATACAAGACATCACATGTAGCTTCTGAACGAGAGATTTTGGTTCAAATGTGATTATTTGGCTCCGCTTCGTTATTTGAGAAGCTCTGGCGTGCCGTGCTAATGGACGACTGAGCCGGCTACCATTACAGTCTCCTCACATGAGTTCAAGTATGTTAACGAACATTTATCTTGTTTTAATCGACTGCATGGGCCAGCCACACCCAGACTCACTCACCTCTGAATGCGATCTAATTTCACTGACTGATCCTGCATCCCGGCGCAGCTGAAGCACCATCCAGAAGTCCCATCCAGAAGTCCCTGGAACCAGGCCTCCGCCAGGTTCATATAGCGTTTATTGTGTCTTTATCTAGTGCAGGCCTATTTGCAGAGCGCTGCGTCAGACATCTGGATCGTACTTTACCAGTGTAGAGAGTGAGAGTTAAAGAAATAAAGCGCGAGGGTGACAGAGACAGTAAGACATCAGACAGATGGGAGTCAGGAGCCGTGTTGTGTCGGAACAATAGAAGCACTTTTTTGACAAGACGATTGTTTTGTGTATTTTATTCTGCAATGCTGGATCTTTCTGTTCTGATATACAAAAGCGGTATAGATGTTTCCTTTTGTTTGTGTAACATATATACTCATTTATAATTGCATGTAAATGGACACCGTTTCTAAAGTTAAAACAATCAGCGACCTAGTGAAAAGACTTACGTCTTTACCTTTATGTCAGAAAGTAAAGATGGGAGGGGTTTCACCTCTCTGTGAAAGTATTTGCTGGCAAAGAGTCCAACAGTTTAAAAACAGCCCAAACGTTCAGTGCCAGTATGAAATCGCAAAGATGTTTTGAGTCCGAGGCAGCCCTGGTTCCTGCTTCTGCATTTCAAAAGCCTGCCCCCGCGATGGTTTTGGGGTCGTCTCCCTCTGCGCGCCATGCATTTCTGGGAAGCCTTCATTCTAGTTGGTTTGTATGAAGATACAGCGTAGGCTGTTTTCACGACTGCACACTTCGTATCACACTTTGACAGGACAATTGCAGGTTGCTGTGAAGATGATGTGCGCTGTGGTCGGCGACAGCATTGGTGGCGAGTCGTTGCATATGGAAAGCTGAACTGAACTACCCTGGGGTACTGCTGGGATACTTCATGTGAAGTAGACTGTTCAGTTTCCTGAAGGTGTGCTCCATCGCTATATTGTATTTTTGATGTACTTCAGATTTTGCAGTTGTTCACGTACTGCAGACGGCATTATGGTCTGCACTTTTGACTATGGCCATATGTTTATTACTCGGTTATTTAAAATTATATGAAGAGAAAATATGAGGAGAAAATAATAGTTTGGTGCAGCCAGGCGGCTTCCAGGAAGGACCTGTGCTTGCGTTATGTTCATGTGACGTTTGAGTTGATCTAAATGATTACACGCTCAGCGTTGTTAATGTTGGATTTGACTTCACACATAAATACACTGAGAAGCTGGAATTGAGGTTCATTTGAGGTCCTGCGCGTAATGTCTTCGCTCTTCTGGTCATTTATATTCTCTCGCCGGCGGTACTGACCCAGGAGGGCAGGTGAGACTCGATGAGTTTGCAGAGGCATCTCCAGACATCATAATAACCATGTCAGATCGGTTAAAAGTTTGCTGCTTTTCAAGTGTCCAGTTTTGTCCTTTCGTATGTCGGTTGTCCTGTTGAGCATCACCTGCCAGCCAGATGCAGAGTAGTTCAGTCTTCATGAGTGCAGGAGCACCCCTTATTCACAGAGGTTCAGTGTTTTTATTGATAAGGCTCAGAAATCAGAGCTTCACTGGTGTTTTGATAGGATAAGCAACCACATAAACAAGAACAGTCCAGAGAACCTACTTAAAACAATGTTTTTTTTTCTTAATTTTAATAAGAAAAATCTGCCTCTGCGGTGAGATGGTTTTATGTTCCTACTCAGCAAGCTTTTGTCCCGATGCAGTTATCCAGCTCTAGTAAAGTAAAACATTTCCCCTTGTCAGCACATATATGTGAGAGCATTTCACTGAGTTCTGCAATCTGCCTACTTTGCTGTTGTTTGTGCTCCATGCACACTTAAATCATTGCTGCAAACTTGAATTAAATATTTAGGTTGAAGATGTACACTAAATAATGAGGACAATATATATCAGCATATATAACTCCTCATAGCTCCCATTTTTGACTAAGTTTGAATTCACAATGAGGGAGGATGTTGGGATGGTCTTAACTGTGTCTAATTTGATGTGTTTTCCTAGTGAAGGTAATGTGGTGGAGCATAACACAGGATAAATGACTGAGAAATCCATTATGCAGAGATTTGAATTTGATAAACAAGATAGAGATGTTTACAATTTAATTAGACTCTAAAGTGGATTAATGGCACCACTCAGAGCCATCCTGGGATTCCCTGAAAATCTAATTCCACGAGGTGGACTTGAATAGATCGTCACATTATGTGCTGCCAGTGTGCGGCTATTGCAATCCCCACCAGACTGGCTGCCCAGGTTGAAATAGAAAGTTTAACTTTAAGGACCAAAGCAGAAGCTTTGATATTTTACATTTGTATAAACAATAACCAGGACTTGCACAAGTTCCCAAACTATTCATGCGTTTATCTGTATGAGAGTGCCCCCCAGTGGTCACAATAAGAATGCCATCTCTTACAGACCTTTACTACGCTGCCCAAAATTAAAGGGACACTTATTCATCAGAGTTGAGTTAACTAAACTTCTGGGATATAGATCTGGTCAGTTAAGTAGCAATAACAGTGGTTGTTAATCAGTTTCAGCTGCTTTGATGTTATTGAAATTAACAACAGTTGCACAGGAGGGCCAAAAATAACAAGACACCCAACAAAGGAGTGGTTTTGCAGGGGTAGGCCACTGACATTTTTTCTGACTTTGTTTTGCTTTTGGCTATAGAGTCAGTGTCACTACTGGTCGCATGAGGTGAGACCTGCACAGGTAGTCTGACTCCTACAGGATGCCACATCAGTACGTTCCTTTAGCAGAAGGTTTGCTGTGTCTGCCAGCAGTCAAACTTGTCTGACCTAAATGCAATAAAACATCTGATGCCACCAGGTTGCAGCTCATACTGTGCTGGAGCTCAGTGATTTCTTGGTCCAGATCTGGGAGTAGACACTCCACAACACCATCTGCCATCTGCCCTGGTATTGTCTGGGATGCTTCTTAGCATCAGAGTACCATTCTGAGTTGCTGCAATTGAATTTCTGCAAAAGGACTAGCCTTTTATAACAAACCACGTGAAATTCTTGTGTTGCCACCAGAGGGAGCCAAACACCGCAGGAACATAACTGAACAACTGGATTCTGTGTATGCACCTCAAGAGGAATTCTCATGCATTTTGTTCATTTGTGATTATATTTTGTCAAAGTGTAGCCAGTTGCATTTTTACAGTCACACAATGTTTTTGCAATGTGTTCATGCAGCTGAAAGAACTTAGGACCAAGTGCCAAAGGTTTCTTTTCTTATCTTGTTGTTGTTGTTTTCATTTTTTTTCTCCCAAAATTTTTACCATCACATTTAAATACAGTCTGATGTTTTAAGTAATTAAGCCTTTTTGTGCTCTCAGCTGATTCAGTGTCAGGTTTAAATGACCTAAACATTTATTAAACACACAATAAGGAAGAAAGACAAAGTCAGTAAGTTTTCATTCATCAGCACGGAGGACGGACAGAGAACTCAGCCACATCTCCGCTGCTCTCGTCTCTGTCCGCGCCCCCCTCTGATGGCCTCTTGAGGCTTTTATTGAAAATAAGGAGGTCACAGATGACATGAAGATAAGCAACTTGTACAAGATACATTCTGACGTGTACAATCATCTTATAAGACGAGCAGTATACAGTGCGTAAAATAACATTGAGATAAAAGAGTGTGTTAAAGTTTAACCCTATCATTCAGTAAATTGGTTAAAAACACAATGTATACAATAATTGTACTTTGTATTTTCTTATTATTAGTTACACTGCATTTATGGTCAAAATTATCATTAATTATTTCAGAGCCCTGTGTAACTTTTGTCAAAACTAGCTCTAATGTGAAATTTCTGCTGTTTAATTTCCTCTTGTGGATGACAGCTAGATCAATAATAAGCTGGTTGTGGTTAGAAAATCCACAAGACGTGGGTCAGCGATTTACAATTTATTTTAGATTTAAATTAAACAGTATGTTAAAAGAGTTATTTTTAAAATAAAATTTTTATGAAAGCCACTAACACCGAACAGTTGCTGGAACAATTGTTAATTAAACGAACAAAGTTAAATAAATTAAAAACAGTTTCAAGTGTATTTCCAGATCAGTTTGCCTCAATAAATCACATGCTGTTGTTTTAAATTTGGGTTAAACAGTACAATTAAACCATTAAACATATTAAAGCCACTATGTCGCAAGTATACCACAAGTGTGGTATAGTTTTACAATGACTGAGGGGTCATGTATGTGAGATGTGAGATGTAGGTGCCCCCATGAGGTCAGAAGTGGTATTCCTATATAGAGCATGGAAGTGTTTGGGAACAGCAGGAACCTTAGCCACGAAGTGGTAGGCCACATAAACTGACGGAGCAGAGTCGGCGGATGCAAATAGGTCACCAATTTTCTGCAGAGTTAATCGCTACAGACCTCCAGACTTCATGTGGTCTTCAGATCAGTTCAAGAACAGTGCAGAGAGCTTCATGAATGTGTTTCCCTGATGGAGCAGCTGCATCCAAGAAAAACATCTCCAAGTGCAATGCAAAGTGTTGGATGCAGTGGTGTAAAACACGCCGCCACTGGACTCAGGAATAGTGGAGACACGTTCTCTGGAGTGATGAATCGCACTTCTCCATCTGGAAATCTGATGGACCAGTCTGGCTTTGGCGGTTGCCAGGACAACGGTACTTGTCTGACTGCATTGTACCAGATGTAAAGTTTGGTGGAGGCGGGATTATGGTGTGGGCTTGTTTTTCAGGAGCTGGTCTTGGCCCCTTAGTTCCAGTGAAAGGAACTCTGAATGCAATCTCATACTCCCAACTTTGTGGAACAGTTTGGAGCTGGCCCCTTCCTCTTCCAACATGACTGTGCACCAGAGCACAAAGCAGGTCCATAAAGACCTGGATGACAGAGTCTGGTGTGGATGAACTTGACTGGCCTGCACAGAGTCCTGACGTCAACCTGATAGACCACCTTTAGGATGAATTAGAGCGGAGACTGAGAGCCAGACCTTCTGGTCCAACATAAGTGTGACCTCACAAATGTGCTTCTGGAAGAATGGTCAAAAATTCCCATAAACACACTCCTAAACCTTGTGTACAGCCTTGCCGGAAGAGTTGAAGCTGTTATAGCTGCAAAGGCTGGACCGACGTCATATTGAACCCTATGGATCAGGAATGGGACGTCACTTAAGGTCATATTAATACGACCATCCAGGCAGGTGAGCAAATACTTTTAGACATATAGTATATATCAAATGAGGACACATTTTCAAAGTACCCCTGAGGTTCATGCTGTGCTCTCGTCCTTCCAGGGAACAGTATTGTTTCCCTGTGGACACTGGTGACACTCACCCAGCCTTGACTGGATTAACTACTGCTTCATTGGTTTGTCCACTGAGTAGTTTGCTGCAGGCAGCAGTCAGCATAACTGTGGTCAGATCAGCAGCACAGGGACGGAAAGACTACTACAAGAAAAATGGACCAAAAAGGATTTTGAAAGTGCAGACACAAAACAATGATAATGCCAGTGGCTGGCATCTCTGCTGCTGACCCACAATTTAAACCAGACCTTTTCCCAGAGTACGTTTCTGCTCAGCGAGTTGATACGGCCGAAAGAAACTGAGAAACAGGGGAAAAGTCCCTGTATAGACGCCACCAGAGACTGCAGACCAAACTCTTAAACCTTTAAACATTCTCTTCTTTTGTTAGGATAAAAAAAAAACAACTAATCCATGATGAAAGCCATCACCTGATGTTGATCCCAGTTACAGGACAGACAAGAGACCTTTAAGGGGCAGTATGTCTAATTCATAAGCTCCTCATACAGATGGAGATAATGAAGGATTAGTTCAATAAATCCTTGCTGAAGCCACTGGCTGACAGACGACTTATTATACTGTAGTAAGTGGGGTTTGGCTTGTGATTAGCCTCAGGCATGCGTTTGGGTGGAATCTTCTTCTTAATGAATCATTTTCTCTAAAATGTGTTGTCTTTATGAGAAAGTTTAAATACTTGTTACTCTGAAAGAGCGTTGAAAGGAGATATTATAAAGACTGAGAAAAGTGCCACTCAGTTTCTAGACGTTAACCCAGCAATGATAAGAGGATTCCTAAGTGACAATGGGATCTTAATGCATTTATTATGTGGAAGCTTTGCAGGTTATAAGAAATTATTTACATTTAATCATCAGCTTTCTGGTAGCTTTGTAGTGCGTGTGTGCAGATGTTCATTTGCTGTGATTGGAAACCTGGCAAACTGAGGCCAGGCATGGATCCCGAGTGTGGATCCTGAGATCCTGATTCAAATTTCATCCATATGTCGGAAATCAAGGAGATGCTGGGATGATGACCGCCATGTTTGGATCCACGCCGCTGAAATGTTGTTGAAAACACACTGCTCCGAAACAGTAATGCGGTTAAATACCCTGCAGAAAAAGCTGCAGTAAGGGCTTTTCCTGGGAAAACTGAATTAGAATATTGGTTTAATCAATCAGTTGTTATTACAAGGAGATTAGTGCCTGTTGTGCTCCTGTTGTGGAAGTTATAGTCACAGAGTGGAGAAGGATGCTTACGGTAGATGAAACACTGTGGATCACTAATCAGGAATACCGAGGACAGAGGTTCATGAGGGAAATAAATGTCACTGTCATGGACTAAAAGACAGGAAGATAAAAAATCAAACAAATGGGACAAAAAGACTCCAAAAAGATGAAATGTTTAGAAAGAGACCAGAAATTACAACATAAGAACAACCAAAGAAAAAAGACAATTGACAAAAAAAGGATGAGAGGTAAATAAAACTGGTTACAAAGACATTTAAAACATATTAAAGAGGCAACAGAACTCCACGCATGTGAGAATAGTTGTGATGGGGACCGCAAATTACAAGTGTATAAAACAATAAGAGACATACAAGACAGATGAAAGGTGACGACAGAGATTTTAAACATCTACAAGGACACAGAATCACCAAAGAGACACAGAAGATGTCAGAACGTGCACAAACCTGCTAAAAAAATAAGAGAGAGAAACTAAACACTATGCTCCAAAGAAACATTCAGCAATCATTTTGCTTCAACGTCAGTTCAGGTCACCCAGTTCTTTCTTAATAACAAAGTCCACGCTTCACATTTCAGTGTCAGCAAGTTTTTATAGGCATAAACTGCTTGGCAACCAAGGAATTACACGATGTTAATGTGTGAAAATGTCAGTTGTTGTGTTGAGACGTCACCCCGTCTCTTCTGCTCTCCATTATTGTCATGTTGTAGATTGGACCTCTCTATATAGGACAGACGGTGCAGTTCCCTCACAGCCAAACAGCCAATCAGAAGCCTCCTCAGCTGTCACATGCTCCTATCACTGCTCCCCGTCCAATGCCTTTGCCGGTGTTTTTTATATTCAGTGGCTGCTGTGTGAGCTCATACTAGAACTCATCAAACACACGCACATCACAAAATAAAATAAAATAAAATAAAATAAAAATAAAAACAAGCAGAACGCATTATTGGTTATATTTTATGCCCTGCCTGCGTCATTTGCACGATTTTCATCAAGGATCTTGTATTGTAGTAAGCATTACTTTTGTTGCATTGCTCTGCGAGGGAAAGAAAATTACCTCAGGAAACCAACTGAAATAATTTGCTTCTCATTAATTTCATGCTGATTCTTTAATCTTCCTGGAAAGTAGATAATTGCCCCAAAGGTATCAGCTCCCTGTTATATTTTATCTCTCTCTATCAGGATATTATACCTTTTACGTTGATGTTTCATCCAGAAATGCACCACAGCCTTCCTGTACCTTCTTCATGTGAAAATTATTGATGTTCTCTTCGAGACATGGGAACCTCTTGGACTTTGAGTTTGCTCTTTCAGTATTTTGCCACGTTCTCATATGAGTTCAGCAACAATCCAAAAAGAGTCAATAAAGAAGTGAAAAGGTTTGTGATATTTCTGTGGAATTTAAATTTCTGTTCATCTTTCTGAATATAAACAATTATTAGATACCAAAAAAATGAGAAACACTTGGGAACTGGTCCAATACTGAATGCAAGCGCATTAAAACAGCAAAAGTGAACTTTTTCAATTTTTATAGCTCAACATGTCCTGTTGGCATGGAGGTCAACACTGTCCAAGATTAGCTCTCTTTTTTTCCCTCTGTCACTACTGTCTTAAGTCTTAGTTGGTTTTGCCTTCATGTCCAAGTAGCTCTCTGCATTTGAGCATTGTCGATATAATGCCATTAAGGTATTTGCATTTGTTGCAAGACACAACTGGGGATCAAAAGTTACTTTAGGGGCAATTGGAGTCTCGTGGGCTCCATTCACCTAGAAACTGGCTATGAACAGAGATGTAAAGGTATCGCTTTTGTGCTGTACATCACTTTCCCTTTCAGCGTAAGACCTCAGGGCATTGTGTCAAGAAGTCTAGAAATGTCACCCTATGTATCATTTCAGCATTTGCCTTCTTATCTGAAGACTCTGATTTGGATAAATAAATTGGTTGTTTTGGCTGTGTCGAAGGAGAAAACCAGCGAGGAGCCTATGGGATTAGGCTGAGCCATCAAGTTTCATAACAGGAGCATCGCGGCTGCACACACAGTGTGTGCTGTGATATCCCGGACCCCCATTGTGTGTTTGTCCTGTATGCACCCTGTGTGAAGTCCCATCTTCCCTTTTCTGTCTTTATCTCTCAGCCGTAGCCAGCTGGTAGTAAGCAGAGGTATTCATCCATCTCTGCACTCTTCTTTTTTTTCTGCTGTCCCAGCTGCTCTCTACCTCTCTGCCCCCGCCTTTCTCTCCCCTCCGTCCTCTTCCTCTCTCTCCTCCTATCTCAACCTCCTTTCCACTGTCATTTCCCTGCTGTTCATGCGTCCTGGCGAGACGTCGCGAACTGAGCGTATGCGTGCGTAGATGATGGCTCGGTGCTCAGGTGCAGGCAGCAGACTCGAGGAACCGGTCAAGCATACAGCAGGACCAGCGTATTTACCCAGACAGCAGGGCTCTTTACTGGGCTAGGGGCTAGAGCTGCAGCCCCCCTTGGACCTCTAATCCTGGCGCTTCATTAATGTACCAGTTATTGTGCCATTTTTATATATAATTCTGTTGCAATGGTACAGTTTAGATTGTTTAGTTCATAAATGTACAAACAGATTTCTTCTCTTTGTATTTTATTTACTTATTTTGCACTTGTGGAAGCAGCTGAATGAACAGCAGAAGATTTTAAGGAGGTGGAACAGAGGACTATGTCGTGTCTCAGTCCTGCCCCAAACTGGATCGTTGCATCTGCCCAGCGTGGAAAACTCTGAGGGCGAAAAAGGAACAAAAGAGAAGGGGACATTTTTAATAGGAAAGGAAGAAAAGTCCCTTTCCTCTCACACACCTGTGAGGGCTCCTCGTCTGACGGAAGCACTGCCGAGAAGAGGAGGGAAGAAAAAACAAAACCAAAACAATAAGGACCTGGGAAGAAAAAGAAAGCTAAAAGAACACTTTGACTCCATCTCTCCTTTCCCACTGCCCACCTGTGTGGATTAATTGGGCTGGAGCAGCATGGCGCACGCCGCCTCACAGCTGAAGAAAAAGGCAGATGAGAACCTCAACGCTGCAGAGGAAGAGAAGGAGAAGGAGAGGAAGAAGTCAAGGAAGCGATCGCGTGATGTAAAGAAAAAGGTAGATGAGTTTGGGAGGAATGGAAGGGGAAAAAGTACTGGAGGGATGTGAGCAGGGAGCTGATACAGAGGAGAGAAGCGCTTGAGACGTGCCAGCCTAGTAGAGTCTGGGAGCTTCTCTTTTGTCATGATGCAGCACACACACTCATGCATGTACATACACAACACCCAGCGGGATGAGAGGGGTGGCCCCACTGGGAATACTGAGGGGGGTCGGTGAAAAAGACAGAAAAAGATGGATGAGGAGAGAGCAAGCGCAGGGAGATAAAGACGACAGCTACAGAGGACAGACTGGTATTTTCTGCAGCGCACGCGTGTCTGTGTGAGATGAAACGCTCACTCCTGAGTTATAAAACATTTCTGACAGATGTGAGGAACTCACTCGATTAATAATAGATTTTATGAAGATATATTTTTCAGAAATACCCTGCACAGTGTCGCACACTCTCATCCCTCATTTGTCCATGTTTGATAAGAAGGTGCTTGCTGGAACTTGCTTAAACAGTTTTTCCCCCCTCAAGTCCACTTTTTGTCTCCTCACGACTCACATCCTCTCATTCCCGGGCTACATTTTGATGCAAAACGTTTGAATCCAAGGGAGAAATGTGTCTCTGAGCCAAACGCGTCAGCAGTCACACCCTGCGGTTGGTTGGGGGTGTCGTGCGTGTGTTTGTGTGTGTGCATGTTGGCATGGATGCCTTTGTGCAAGGGCAAAGTTTAGACTTGATCTTTGACACAAAAGCAGCTATGAGATGATCAATAGGTCTGACTGGAAATCAATATCATCCGTGGGGAGTGACATCTTTATTTGGCAGAATGTAAGCTCCTCAGCGGAGGTGGACACTGACAGAGGGTTCAGTGTTTGAATAACTGCGCCGACCTGGGCGTGTGTGGTCATTTTCTACGGATACAGTTGTGTCAGTGCCACGAGCAGAGATCTGGGCTGGTCGCACAACGACCAGCCTGAGGCCATCGTTAGTCCTGGGGTAGCCACCTGTCACGAAGAGTCAATACACTGACCTCATTAGTACCAAGGTTGAAATGGATGCAGGGGTGACTTTTGCTTGCCACAGAAGGTTGTTGATAGTTCATGTTTTTTTTTTTTTTTTGCTTGTTTTGGGTTTTCTTTAAATTACGTGGCAGAAAGTAGTTTACTGGAAGATGCTTTGTTTCTCGACTTTACCCAGTGCCTGTGTGTTTCCCTCTGCTGCTGATAATCTGAGCCTTTAAATTGGCCAGTTATGTGTCTCCGTGTATATAATGGAAGGATAAATAGTGGAACAAAAAAAAAAAAAACATCCACAGGAAGAAGGGATAAACTCAGTAGGCAATACACTGTAAAATATGTTCCAATCATAGGAAAGGATGACCGTCAGTAAGCTTTTATTAAATTTTTATGAAATTTAACCCGGTGCGCCATCAATCATCCATCCATCCATCCATCCATCTGCTTTACCCACTTCATGCTACGCAGGGTCATGGGGGTCTGATGGATCTTATTCCAGCTGCTACTAGGCGAGAGGTGGGGCAAATACTGGGCAGACCTTCATTCCATAGTCACGCTTTTGTAGTGTGGGAGGACGTCGGAAAACCCAGAGAAAACCCACACAGGCATGGGAAGAGCATATGTCTCTTGAATCCAGTGAGAATAAAATCATAGGATGTAATCTCTACTGTGACTAAACATCACAAGCTGTGGGTGTTTTCCATCCTCAAACTGTATACAGATGCTGAAGTAAAATATATCTCATATGAAAAGCAGTTATGAATTGCACCTCTAGTGGAACAAAATGGTATTACAATATGGGCCAGACCACAGGATTGTCAGTCTCTTTTGTCTGTATGCCCCCCTTGTGGTCGGACGTGGTATTGCTATATGGAATGAATCAATAAAATGACTATAAAACCCAAAATATATTTCTGTAATGTAGTCAGATAAAGCATGAGCCCTTTCTGTTTGGTTTGGAAAGGGAAGGCAATGATCAGGTTTAAAAGAGAATTACATTATTCTAATCGCTTTATGAAGTCGCAACAATTACCAACCACTTTATTGTGTTTCGGCATTGATAAGAGTTCATGGATCTGATTCTCAGCTTGGCCCACGTGGGTTATTTTACTGGTTCTTGAAATCACAGATTCCTAAAAAGACTTCACTTTCTTAGGCTCAGCACTGTTGTAGCGACTCTCTTTTTAACTTTATTCCTGAAAAACAATGAATAAACAAACAACACCGTCATGTTTCTCGTGAAAACTGTCTTATCATTCAATAGTAGATCAGATTACAATGCCATTAGTCTTCACTTGTTTGTCCGAAATTACAGTAGCAGCCTTCTCCTCGGTTGTATCTAAATACTAACAATAATGTAGATTTTAAAAGCATCAGCGATATCAAAGGAAACAGAAATGACTTTAATAGATAATGGCAAAACATGCAAATGCATCAGTTAATAAAGCCATCAGCTGCATGATGATGTTCATTCAAATGAGTCTAAAAGAAATTCAGGGCGGGTGAGTTTTGACAACGAGGAATCTGAGTGCTGGGACCAGAAAGGGAGGCGTGGAGGTTGGACTGTGACTTGACCCTGTGTGATCACAGGTTGATTGTTACACATCTGAGGCAACAGGTGAGGGAGACGTGCTGCTCGAACGATGTGTAAGACGACATCAGCAGTTTCCCGGTGTTTGTGGCGTAACATTGTAAAAGGGGATATCAGCTATCTTTGGCTCACTCAAGGTAAATCTATATCGCTGTCTGCCCAGAGCCAGTTCTTGGCACCAGAGTGTAAAAAATATCCTCTCCTTACCCGGATCACATCTCCTCAATAATTTTCTTTTTAACTTCATCTCTCGTCACTTTCTCTGCTTCTCTCACACCATCTGGCTTGGCTTCTTCTGTCCGGCTCAGATAATATCCATTAAACAGATACCATACTAAGCGCTCAAAGCTTTTGCAGCCTGTGTACAGGATATAGTGTGGAGGAGCATGCTTTCACTGCACCACCGAGGGCAGGTGCCATTAAAGCTAAAAGCTGCATGTTCCGAACAGACAAACTGTATTGAACATGAAGCCGCCTAATGCTTTTAACTTGCATCACTTGAGCAGGTTCTGTCTCTTGTTGCTGTGGATGTTTTTCCAACTGGTTGGCTTCCTGGAAAACTGACTGGCTGGCACAGCATCAACCTGCTTATTGACTTGCATGTATATAAGAGGCATCTCATTTTGTGCCAGGGACTGATTAACTGCTCTGCTGCTTTTTTGTCCAGACACCTTGCGGATGGACAGGCGGAGTAGTTTAGCACAGTAGAAGATGATGATATTGACATTTGGAAGGATTTTCATGTGGTACTGGTGAAAATAGAGTGTGTGAAACCAAGCAGACTTTGATTTATTTGAAAATGATTTGGACAGGCCATGTTTTCACAATTTGACATAATTTCCTGATGTCATCTCAAAATGGCATGCTATTGTGAAAACTCACCACACCTCCCTTTTGAACCATGAATTCACAGCTTTTTCATAGCAGCCGGATTGATGGAATGAAGTGAGCCACTTGACTCCACCATCACCAACATTTTTTCTAACAGTACAACTTCTGTTAAGACTATTATATACCAATTATTGGTGATTGCCCTTCTTAAGTTAACTGAAAAAGTATTTTTTCTCTCTCTCTCCATTTTCAAGATGCTTCACTTGCAGCATGGAAACATTTAAGGTGGACGTAAAAACGAGGAGGCTGGATAGTTCTGCTCTGACATGAGTGTATGATGTACCAATACCCAACAAACCTGAAGGGTGAAATGAAATGAGATAAGAATCAGAAAGGGGCTCAGTTGGAAATGCTGCCTCGTCTGAGGTTTATTTTAGGGAAGAACTCAATTCTGGCTTTTTTCTTCTGCTGCCTCTCGTCTTCCCCATTCACCCCTCCCCCAGCCGCCAAACACCCACACCTACCCCCATTCCTCCATCATTTACTCTCCTTCCCTTCATGGGTCTCTGTCGATGGCTCCCTCCCTCCCAGCATGTCTCTCAGCTGGCAGGAGGCTGCATTGTTCTGTCGCACTTCTGCTTCTGGGACTGGGGGTGGGAGCAAACCCACCCAAGCTTGCGCAGCTATCCTTATTAGGACATTGACTTAAATTTGCTGTGAGCAACCCGACATAAACCTCAACTTAACCAGTACCAGTTTATGTCAAGTCTTGAACCAAACTCTAACCATCACATCAGAAATGACTATTTTACCTCTTTAGGACCAGAGTTTAGTCCCCTTAATGAGTTCTGGTCTCAACAAGGTCAGAGATTGCACTAGGATTAGGTCCAAAACAATAACACAGACAGGGACGAACACACACACACACACACACACACACACACACACACACACACACACACACACACACACACACTTAAAGAGATCCCCTGTGACCAGATATTGTACCACATTAATCCCTCAACACTTATTCAAGCCAAGACTCATTTCAGGGGCTTTATTATTGTCCCTGCTCTAGAAGGAGTGTGTCCATATCTCTTTGTCCTCCAGTCATCCCGTTCCATGTTAAAATATTCAACCCTTATGTGTCTTTTTGTTGTATCACTAGCTGATTAGCCCACAAAGGTTTAAATTATATGTTGTATGTGTTTTGTTTGAAAGCTTTAAGAACTGAAACAAAAAAAAACAACCTCTTCAGTTCAAATGTCTGGTGATTATATGTACTTTCTAAACGTGAACCCTCCGTAACTTTGGATTCAGTGTATTTTTGCAGTGAACTAAGACCAAGAACCTAGTAATATTTGGTAGTCCAGTATTGTCTTTTGTGGGGGGACATGAGTTTTAAAAGGATATTTGAGCAGAAAAGACAACATCTTTGAACATATATGTGTATTCTCAAACTTTCATTTTACTGAAGGATAACAGATAGGATAACCCATTTTCCTCTTTTTCCAAATCTCTCTTCTCAAGAAATGTGTTTTGTTGGTAAACAACTAAATAGGATATAATGCAGTTAAATCATAGAAATAGTTAGGATGTCATCATTTACTGTTTGGAGCGAGTTGATTGAAAAAAAAAAAAGGTAATAACTGTTTTCCTTTATTTTTATTAATTGTTCAGGTTAATTTTAATTAAAAAAAGAAAAGATATGTTCATATTTTCCCCAGTTGAAAAGGAGGGAAATATCTGTTGAGTAAATATTGTTTTTAACAGAACAAATGGCTATTTTGACAAAAAATTACCAAAAAACTGGGTCTCCTCCTGGTGGGACATGCCTAGAAGACCCGAACAGGGAGGCGTCTAGGAGGCATCCTCACCAGAAGCCCGAGCCACCTAATCTGGCTCCTCTCGATGCGTAGGAGAAGTGGCTCTGCTCTGAGCCCCTCTCGGATGGCCGAGCGTCTCACCCTATCTCTAAGGGAGAGCCCGGACACCCTGGTAAATCGAGAGCTTTGGCTTTTGGTTCAGCTCCTTCTTCACCACGACAGATCGTTGCAGAAGTCTGCATCACTGCGCACATCGCACTGATCCTCCTATCAATCTTCCGCTCAATTCTTTACTCACTCATGAACAAGACCCCAGTTTACTTAAACTCCTCCACTTAGGGCAGCCTTTTCCGACTGAAGACTATGGTCTCGGATTTAAAGGTGCTGATTTTCATCCCAGCCGCTTCACATTCGGCTGTGAACTGCTCCTGCGAAAGTTGAAGCTCTTGGCCTGATCAAGCCAACAGAACCATGTCATCTGCAAAAAGCAGAGACCCAATTCTGAAGGCACCAAACCATACCCCCTCCACTCCTCTGCTGCACCTGGAAATTCTGTCCATGAAAGTAATGAACAGAATCAGTGATAAAGGGCAGCCAACCCTCACAGGAAACGAGTCCGGCAATACGGACCAAGCTCTGACACTGGACGTAAAGGGAGGGGACAGCCTTTATAAGGGATTCTGGCGCCCTCATACTCCCGGAGAACCGCCCACAGGAGTCCCTGAGGCACACGATTGAATGCCTTCTCCAAATCCACAAATCACATTTGGACTGGTTGGGCAGTGTGACCTTTGTTCTGGCCATGGACCAGCCCTACACGCTCAGCAGGGTCCTGGAGGGGGCATGCGAGTTGCCCCAACCAGTCCACCTAATCACATAAAATAAAACAAAATTAAAAAAAACACAAGTTGGTATGGCAGAAATCCCAGTCTTTTAATGTATTGAGAAAAATGATTGAATTTATTAGTGGTGATGAGGGCAGGTGATTGAATTGATTTGTAAACTTTTATTTGACATGCAAATATTAACAGAGAATCTAATTAATAACAAATACTTGTGTAAGCCATTTAAACTGTAAAAGAATGTTCCTAAAAAAAAGGTTACCAGCATTTGCATATATTTCCCTCTAAATTGCATAATATCATTAAACAATTCAAGGAAACAGGAAAAATTATAAGTAGATAAATTGGTAAAGACACATTCATTTACAGTGCAAATTTGAAGCTTTATATTTACCATGTTCAGAGGCGGTACATATGTATCTAAACTCAGAGGCATCTGCACACAGTGGGAAAGTGAGTTGTGTGAACACAAAGTATTATTATCCAAAAGGTTATTAGTAAAATGTCCAAAAACCAGGCTTCATGACAGCACAGGGTCATATCAGTGCCCTTAAAGGACATTTAAACAACTATGTTGGCAGCATTAATGCAGCAAAAGTACATGGATGTGACAATAGGTTCTCCTGCCTTCAAGACTGCATATTGTTTAAGAATGTCCGTGCATTTTTCATCATAACAATGCACAATCAAATTTAGGGATACATTACAAAGGCATGGCTGAGCAAGAAGAGGCTGCGGATGCTGGACTGGCCAGCCTGCAGTCCAGAACTATCCATAAAGCAAGAAAGACTGGAGAATAACTGTCCACGTTTTTGAAAATAATTATTTGAACTTAACAAAAAAAAAAAACAACAACATAAAAGTCACTGTTAATGTAACTATCACTGTGCCATTATTGGTTCATATATTTATTTACACTCCTTACCTAGATGCCAAACTGCATCACCGACTTTCCAAGAATGCTGTTTGGTTCCTGGCAGGAGGTTGGCATTCAGCGGGGTTGTTTGGATATTGCTTGATTAGGTAGTGATGGTAAGAGTAAACTAAATCTTAAAACTGCTGTTCCTAAAGCTGAAAAACCTTAAACATGCACTGCAGAGCTGCAGAATCTGATTATGATTATGGGTACGTGACTTATTGTGAACGTGAAGTGACAGTCATTTAAAACTGATCTGAAATGAGCCGCTGACTTTGCTGCTGGCATTCATCATCACAGTCTTTGTTTGGCAGAAATGAAGCAAACTTAGGCTGAAACAGTTTTATCTTGCAACTGTCAACACAAAACATCACATGCTCTTTTATGCACCTTTTTCTTTTTTGGTTAAAACTTAAATAACTCAGACTGAAATAGCATCATAACTCTTTTTTTTTTGTTTCCTTTGTACTCGTCACGTTGAGATGTCAGAATTTATGGTTGCAGAGTAATGTCGAGTCTTTTGTTTTTAAAAAGGAAGGAAAAGGATAACATATGCAAGCTTCTGCAAGCTGGAGCACCAGATGGCATCAACATCTGACAGCTCTCAGTAGATAACTCCGTCCATGTACTTTCTAAAGGCTTTGCTGCCAAACTGTGATCCGTCCGTCCTTTGTCCATGCTCTCCCTCTCCACCAAGTTTCATGCAAGTGGTTTTTGTAAGTTTGCGTACAGACAAACAGATCTGAAATCAATGCTACACCTCTGTTCTCTCTTGGCAGAGAAACAAGTGACCTAACTGAACAGAGAGCATTATGAATTATAGAAAGACTCCATCCCGGGGCAGAGAATGAAGGCATCTGGAGCCGAGATACGTCTGGATGTGAGAGTGAAGCAGTGGGATAAGGGAGGAGAGGAGACTGAACTTTAACTGTTCTGCTGAAATGAGGTCTTGAATAGAAAGGCAATCACAAAGGTAACATATTTTATGGCACCCGTTTGTACCAGGATATAATGTTCACCGTAACAAGACTATAGAGGTGGTTGCTGGGTCAGGAGATTGGTGCAGAACATGCCAAGTGTTGTGATTGGTGGACAGGGAGGACAAGGAGGGGTTAGCTTGGGATGCGGGGGAGAGGTAACACATCCTAAACACCACGCAAAAAAGAGACGGGGGGAGAAATTTAGGGGTGAAATTAAATTAAAACGAAGGGGAGTTATCGAAGGCATGCTGAGGGGGAAGGAGTCCAGATCAAGAAGAGCGACTGATGGAGTGGGAGAGCTGACTAGAGGCAGAGATCTGGAGAGTTTGCAGAAAGATTGAGAAAATGACAGAATAGATGAGGATGCTGTTAGTTAGGCCTTTTATCCTCCTTTCCTCCGCCTCCCTGCAGCTCTTCTCTCGCTTCGCTCCTCTGCAGTGGAAGATCGACTCAAAGAACTGGGACAGTTCATTCATTTATTCAGCACACATGCATCTCCCCAGATTTAGCTCAACTGGCCTTATCATTTCACTTAACACGCCACAGTTTTTGTTTTCCATACACAGATTAGTGTTTACTGCAGACATCACAAGGTGGTAAACTGCAGCTGATTTAAAGTATGTCAATAGCTGGCTCTCGGGCTCCAAACAGAAATACGGTCCAATATTTGTAGCTCAAGGTAACTAAAACTGCCTGTGTGGATTATTAGAGTATATCTAGAGACTGAGAACTGGTTCCTCAGGGTTGTATCTGCGTTTTCTAATACATGAACTTGTGTACTTATGAAATGTCATCAATGTACATCCAGGCACATACGGTTGAAATGTTCTTGCGACGTGCATTTTATGGCACCGGGAACTCTCCAGGTAGTCTGACTTTCTCCCACAGTCCAAAAAAACATGCATGTTAGGTTGGTTGGTGTTTGTATATCAACCTTGACCATAGGAAAGAGTGTGTTGTTGTGTGTGGCCCTGCGGTGGACTGGCACCCGGCTGCACCCCTGCCTTTTACCAAGAAGCTGGAAAAGTCGGTAGTGTGAGTAAAAGCAGGCAGCGGTATTACTGTGGGTACGGGTCAGGCCCGGCAAGAAAAATGACTTCTGTCTGCAGACGCGTCAAAGCTGAGTAGCAGGAGACCTTCCTGGATCAGACGGGTAAGAGTCTGACAGAGGCTTGTACACTCACACGGTCCACTGGAATATCTTATATATTCTTGTGTGGTAGAGGGAGGGTGGGGGGAGGGCTGTCTCATCCCAGACACGCACTTGCCAAACTACACCGGGTAGAAAAACAATCCCACATTTGTGCTGAGTGACCTTGAAAGGTAATAGAATCCAGGGTCACGAAAGGTTTTACATACATTTATGTACATTTCGTCCATAAAATTAACATTCTGAGAATAATTAGTCAATAACTGTTGGCAAAACTGAGGTCGACCATGAACGGGAGAACAGCAGGCACCAGAATTACCTGTAAACAAGAAACAGCTGGTGGTTTTTCCTCTTAAGTGAATTCTAAAAGAACGTGTCCACAAGAGCTTTTGTACAAAGAAAGGTAACCCTTTTCTACCATAAAACAAATATCACATAATCCAATGCACTGCTAGTTGTAAGACGTTAATTATTGCCCTCTTCTGCTGTATGGTTTTAAGTTTACGTTGGCCCACCGTGATATACTCCCTCACTAATAAATGTTTATTGCAGTTTGTCACGGATCCAACTGTCAAATCAGTCCATCTGCAGACGGAGTGATATTTAGTTCATGCCTGAAAACTCGCTATGTTTTCGAGACCAGATTCTAGTTTGTTTAATATAGTCAATTAACGCGATAGTGGTCCTGATTCTGTGATGTTATCTAGTTACAACATATACAGTTTAAACTTATTTTTTGTTAAAAGAAATTAAAAAAAAAAAAAAAAATCCCTAACTGGGCATTATTATAGTTAAATATTGCGATAGACGGAAAACAACTGCATGTGCCTCTTCCACACGTCTGTGTGTCTTTTAAACAAACATAAAGCCGCACAGAAACCTGTGGGCGTTTCAGATCAGCAGGAAGCTTTGCAAAATCCTCGTCACCAAGCTCATTTATCATTACATATGTTCCCCAAAAGGGACAGCTCGATGGGACAATGGCAGAAAAAAATTCAATCAACTTCAATTCAGTTTTATTTTAGAAAGCGAAAGGGAGACAGAGGAGGTGAGGGGCACCACTCAGTGGATCATGTTGGTGTCCCCCTGCAGCATAGGTCTACAGCAGCAGATCGACGCCAAAGCAAAAGATCGTTTACCTTCTAAAGACCGAGGTGGCGAGTCAGTCGCTCTTTTTTTTTTCAAGGAAAACTGACTGCAGCTTTGCCTCTTGTAAGTATAGCAACAGCAGTGGAGCAGTAGGTGTGATGCGGCTGTCGCCCACATCCGTGCGTTGTGAAGACATGTGGAGCTATGATTTAGATTTGTGATGAGGATGAGTGCTGGAATGACTGACTTTCAGTCAAAGATTTCCCCTGAACTACAGGCAGCAAAAGGAAGTGAAGCCAGACGTCACACACAAACTTTCAAAATAAAAAAGGACATAAAGCAGATACTTGCCAAACTCAGTGCTGACGTAGGGCTCAGCATTCCCAGTCCCACGTCTTCAGAGTTCTGGACTTTAATCTGAAACAATAAGTTGAATTTAACCCGATACTTGTCCATTTTCCACTTGAGTTGAATACTGGTTGTGAAACTCAAGTCCACCTCTCTTGTTCTGCTTTTATTTTTAGTCACGTCTAATATAACTGCGACCACGAGGCATTCATGAGCCTGTTTGGTTAATACCACAGGGTGATTATTAAAAATGAATTAAACTGCAAATAACCAATATTACATTGTTGTTTTTAATTGGCACGCTTTCCTTTGAGGCTGTTGCGTTTTATTGCTGTTACTATAACTGTCAGAAGGACAAGATTTGTCTTTATTTGTCCTGTTGGTATGTGTTATCCACAAAGAAAACCCCAAAAACAAACATCAAAATAAAGCCGTTGTTGGAATACCATCCACAGCTCAGCGTCTGTGGAGTGCTGTGGTCCAGAGGCCTGGGAGACGGCGGAGAGACACCGTGATGCTGATGTTGTTCATACAGCTAAGTGCTCTATTGATTTTCCAGGCATTTCCTTAATTAGCATCAGATCCTGTGAGCCGAGGAGCATCGCTCATGGAACGATGCCCTGGTTTACTGTAGTTGTACTGCTCCTATTTTTCTATAGAAAGCAAAAGCTCTATACAAAATATTTAAAAAAAAACATTTGATAGATTTTTCTACCCATTGTTTTCTGTCTTTAACACAAATATGCTGAATTAAAAACAGCGAGATTTAAATAAAAAGACTACACAATTGTAAATCTTATGTTTACCCTCTTGAACAATTTTTTATCCTAAATTCAGATTTTAACAGACACTTAACAGATTTGGATCACAGCTTATGTTTAAGTCTGTCCACTATTACTAATAAGAATTGTCATAAACAAACATGAACTGTGTATTTGGAGTCATTTCGAAACAGCTTTAAGATAAGCTGTCCAGAGCCGACGACAGATTGTTGGAGTGACATTTAAGGAATGCTTAACAAACAGGATTGAACACTTAATAGGAAAATGTAAAGAAAGACAACATGACAGCAGATAAATGATGACTCTAGTCTCAGGAAAGGAACTTATAGAGCACTATTCATTGCATTTATGTTTGGCAATAAATAAGAATTCAAGAAATCCAGCTCTCCGCATGAGAAGGAGATGCTACAGGGGCTGGAAAAAACTGCACTTTTTGTCTGCATCCATGGGCAGTCTGGTTGTTTACATACCCCACACCCTCACCACTCACCCCCGTTGGTGCCGTGCGTGCCTTGCATGTTTTTGGTCAAGCCCAGATGTTAATTTATTCATGACCGCAGCTCTGTCTCTGTCAGAGATGATGAGCGTGGAGAAACTCCTATGGGTTTGTTTCTAACAGAAAGGTCTGGAGTGTCTGCATGATTCTACCTGTTTCCTTCTTAGGTTGCTTGTGCATCTGGTAGTTTCACACCAAAGCTTTGGACACATTTAGAGATGCACACATGCCCGTGATGCTGCAGCAGCAGAGAAACGTCATCTTCTGTCACACCAGTGACAAGAGAGAAGCAAAGCAGGGTTACCAGCCCATCCAGCCAATTGTAAGAAGGCTCAATGAGGAACCAAGCTTCGTGAAGTACTGATATCTGGAGTTCAAACATCTCAAAATGATACCAACAATGCGACCACTTGATTTATGAGTCAACGCTGGAAAAATGTACAACAGGCCACAGATGTGAAGGCTTGCACACTGGATGAAATCTGAAGGGGGAGTATAAACAGGAGCGTTGAAGAGTTTTACATGCTGTTTTTATCCTCCTCCATCTGCGTCTGAAGTGCTGGGAAAACACTGAGACTGCAGTAGCCGAGCAGCCAATCAGATCGCAGCACTCAGCAGTCAGGCTGAAGCGCCACTACTCTCACACACACACACGCACACACAAACAGACACTGGCCATTTTGTATCAATGTCGTCATTTATACAATTACATGGTTCTTTATATAAGGAACACAGTTGTTCTTATGTAACCATAAGTGGGAAGTTATGAACTTTATAAAACATCAGCAGCATTTTTTGGTTGAAAACATACACATATTGGATTTTTCTACTTATATTTCCTTATAAGAAACAGGGAGAGTTTTAATAGTTTACATAGAGGCATGATTGTGTCCCCCACTGCAGTTGTTGCAGTACTACTGAGCGACCACTAGAGTCCGATAGAAGACTTGAATGTTAATGAGTTGGCAAGCTTGAGAGCTTTGTCTGTGTTTGTGAGTGCGTGCGCGCGTGTAAGTACCTGGGCTTTACTTAGGTGTATCTGATCCTGATTATCAGAACAACTTTAGATTACTGAGTACTTTGGCTATCAAACCTGCAAAGATGTTACCTAAACACTTTTAAATACAAAATATCTAACTGATTATTTTGTTAATTTTAGTAGAAATGAAAAATACACATACGACTACTATTATTATTAATAATAATAATAATGCATATTTTCCTTTTGTTCCTTTATTCAGTTTTATAATGTCTGTATACTCTCTTGTGCTTGTTTTTCACAACTTTACACAATTTTCTGGTGCATTGATGACTTTTGTGACATGCTTTGTTCCAAATGCCACAGGAATAAAACACAAAGGCACTCTTTTCAACTATGTTACACCCTTTAAAACCAAATCCATATTTTCCTAGATCAATTACTGGTCAACATATAGAACTTTATTTCAAGACAGCTCACCATAAAAGCATTCTCTGACTTTCTCTTCTGACTTTTCACATCTCAAATGGAAAAAGGCAATTTACAGTCCAAACATATCACAGTTGAACTCTTTAAACATCTGATTTACGTAACCAACAACGAACAACCAATGAAGCAAACAACACACACACACACACACACACACACACACACACACACACACACACACACACACACACACACATATATATATATATATATATATATATATATATATATATATATATATATATATATATTTGCATATATTGTAGTGCCGGTGCCATCACACCCACAATTATTTACGTTAGTGGCAGCAGGTATAGTTTCAGCTACAGCCAGCAGTGTGAGATGAACCTATGAAATTTAGAGCCTCTGGTTGCCATGGCAACCCCCATCTGTCTCCTTTTTGCATTCTGTCTCCTTTCCTTCACAGACACCATAAAGCAAACGGCATATCAATAAACTGTGTATGTGTGTGCGTGTGTGTGTGTGTGTGTGTGTGTGTGTGTGTGTGTGTGTGCGCGTGTGTGTGTGTGTGTGCACGTGATACTGAGATGTCTATTTAAATCTGCTCCTCCTCGTATTGACAAGGGAAGAATTCCACTGATGCAACTGATAAGTTAATAAGTCAGTTATAATAATTATAATAATGATCTACAAATGTATGTATTTTCCAGACAATATGCTACATTGACTGTCTTTGTTAAATTATTATTATTATAATTATAATTATTTTTTCAGTTAATATTGTGAAAGTATTCATTTAGAGTAGAAAAACACTACTACTTCATACTTAACAAGATTTTAAATATTTTCATTTTTTTGTTTAGAAATTCTGGTTGTTTTTTTTGTGAAATGTATTCATTATATTGGAGTTACAGGGCCTTTAATTAGAACAAAGTGATCATTAATCTTTTTTTTATCAATGTCATAGATATGCAAAGGCTTTCAAGTTGCTCAAAGCAGAAATTGTTAAAGATGTTTTTATATTAGGAGGGAAAAGGATAAAAATGACCATTTTTATGCTTGACGTGATATTTTTGTGTTTTAGAAGTGACTTTAAATTCAAAATCTCATACACAACCCTATCAGCTAGTCTGAAAATGTGTCATTCAGTAGCCATTCAGATTTGCAGGGTGCTGTGACATCACAAACCCAATTCAGGATAAAATGATTTCAATTCCTCCTCTCTATTTCCACCCAAATTTCTACCATCCATCATACAGTGTTCTAAAAAATGGCCAAAGCATAGCTTTAAACCATGTACACCCTTCAGAGGACAGAGGTGGAGTCACACTGGAGGGATGACTCCACCGCCTAAAACCAGATGCCATGAACGAAGCTGCAAGGACAGTGAAAAGGCAGTTTTAATACTATGTTTCAGTGGTGTTTTGAGCAAGGTATGTCCCATACATTTCAATAATACATCAGGAACTGATCCTAACAATTTAAAACTGGCATAATATATGTCCTTTAAGTCTGATTGCTGCTGTTATTCTACTTTTTGCCATTAGCTTTAACTGCGTCATGTGAACGTCCAAACTCACAGCATGTTATCAGTTACAGCTGTCAGTAGATCCAATCTGCTTTCAAAGCCCTAAAATGTTTTTGCAATAACATGTTAGTCATACAACGTACATTTTTCATGGACTACTTTTAGTTTTGCTCCAACCCGCTCGCTGTGAGGTTGAGGCACAAGGAAGGAGCATAACATAGGTCAAATAGTGAGCGCCATCAAGCCTGCAGGGAAGAGGATGATTTTAAATATGTATCCATGTTACCTAAATGATTAAATATAGAAGACTTAACTCCAAAAGGTAGGTTACGCACTCCCCAGTCACAAAAACCAAAGGGGGTGGGGGTTATGCAGAAACTGGTCTAATCTTCATTACAAATGTTTTCAGGGAGTACCGAAGTCCTTTAAAACTGTTCCACTGCACGCCAGCTGCCTCAGGCGAAGGTCCCCAGGTGTAAACGCCATTAGGGTTGGCGCCGAAGCACGCAGAGTACCAAAATCCTCCATAGCAAAGCCGGGCACAGTTAGACCCATGCGTATCTTGATCTTTATCCGTGGTGGTGAATTTTCTTCCATTGTGACCACTTAGAGAATCTCCTAATGGGAAAAACCCTGAAAGCGTTAATTAATGCAAGTCTTTGTATCAGTGTTACTGTCTATTGTGTTACAAGTAATGAGCTTGACTCAGTCCAAAATTTCAGCCTGTAAAGGTAAAAAAAAGTAAAAAGCCCCACCTGCTGCCCCTTTAACGAAACTCCCGAGGTTAAGTTTGTATCCTTCTGACTCTGGATCTACAGAGAAGGAAGAGTACTGGGCGAAGACCTTCTGGCCCTCAAAGTCTTCCATGTCCACCCTCAGCTCGTAGGTCTTGGCCTGAGTCAGCAGGTGCATCGTCTCCAGCCCTGAAAGATGAGCAGGGGCTAGATGTGATTGTGTGAGATAAATCTCCAAGAGCCCTTCATTGTGTTTACTAGAAATAAAATCTAAGTTTGATTGGTTAAATTTGGCTGTCTGAATTGTCCATCAACTCAAAAACACTGACATAATACAAACCTGTGATTTCTATTGGGTGAGCCCGAGACTAAAAATTTGCAATTCAATGAGCGGTTTACAGTACTTTGACATTACAGACCCAGATCAGAGTAGAAATATGAAGCCTAGCCAGATTTAAAAAGAGGCACAATCCTCAGAGGAGGGAGGTGGAGAGGAATTAGCTGGTCTTTACCAGCTAAAACCAGCTGGTATAAACAGAGCTGTAAAGTCATGATGGGAGAGGGAACTCTTGTAGTGTATGAGAGTGTTACTTTCACTGCGGCATGTCACAGATATGCAGCACTCTAAGGATATTTTTGAATTATTTTCTTTTACAAAAAGCTATAGGCTTTTGAGTGGTAAACCAGGATCAGTGTTTATGTAGCTGCCGAGTGGTTGGATGACCACTTAAGGAAATATATATATATATATATATATATATATATATATATATATATATATATATATATATATATATATACACACACACAGTGTATATTCAGTATATGTGTGTTCATCCATACCGAGCCAGTACTCTCCAGCAGCGCTCCCAAATCCAGCTTTGTAGTGTTCCCACTTCATGAAGAAGTTTACAGTACCATCTTGTCTTCTCTGAATTACCTGATCATAGATAGAAAAGAACAATAAATTACAAACTTAATTAAGTAATTGATGTTTTTGGAGTTACAGGCAGAAAAACTGAAACCATTTTGATCCCTGTCTTTGCTTTATTATGGTTAAAAATCATAGAATTTTGAGGGTTTTAGTATGTTTTCATGCACATTGATCATGTTTTTTGTTTGTTTAAATAAAACTGTCTGTTTGTACAAACATTTTTTCAGCACTAAAAAGCTAAAATTTTAAAAACATAGTGGACCAGCTGGTGAACAAAGGCAGAATCTGAAGATCCAGACATTTAACAATAGGAGTCATCAGTGGTCTGAATTGATCTTAGATTGTCCCGTCCTACTTACTGTCCACTTTTCAGGAGAACTGTCAATGGTGTCTGTGCTCATGTCACAATAAACCTGCACAGGGGAGGTGGGGCCTGCTGGGTAGATGGTGTACACGCCATCCTGGCCTGAGCCGGCTCTGTAGACGTCACTGCAGTCTGTTGGCCGAGGGGACTGATGTGTAGCTGCTGGCAGCAGCATCACAAACAAAACTCTGAGCTGCAACAGAGAGGAAAACGACAGAGCTTCACAGTGACCGATATGAAAATTAGAAGACAAAGATAAGTAAATGATAAAAAACTCCCAAAGACACTAAAATGCAAAAGGAGTTTCTGCAGCTTACCATCATTGTGGTATCTATTTCAGTTATTTTGACTAGTCACTATAACTGTCCTGAAAAAGCAAATACCCTCTTTAATATTTAACAGAGTCTGTAACGTTAATAAACTTTTCACAAAGTTATCTAAGAAAGGTCTCACATCACGATGTGTTATTAGTGCATTTTGTTCTTGCTATATATTAGTGCAAGTCCAGCTGTTGCAACACACCGTATTTTCCCCAGTGTTTTCCAGCCGTGCAGTCAGTCGTTGTTTTTTTGTTCTGTCTGGGTTTCTGCTTGTCTCAGCACTTGGAATTGGTACATCAAATGTCCTGAATGTTAGTGTCTGCTAACATCGTCCTCTTTGTTTGTTTTTATGCAATTGTGGAATAACCTCTGCTCCCGAAAAATCCCAAATAAATGAGTCAGATGTCTTCAGTTTAGATTGACGTCAGCAGGCTGAGTCTACAGTTTACTATTGATCTTAACTAAAGACAAATATACAGAACTACTGCGTTACGGTTGGTGCAAACCGTTTGTCTTTTGTGTTATAAAATTGCCATCTGTGTTTACTGTTCAGGAGCAGTTGTGAATAGCGCCGGAAAGTCGTTGACACATCGCAGATCTTTGCACCGAGCCTTGTTGCATGTGGTTACATTGGAGTTTCCTTTTGAGAGCACAGAGTTTAGAGATGGATAATGTAAATTACTTCTTTCAGACCACTCTTTTTGTTTGTGACTTAGTCCTTTTTGTGTCATTTTTTTTTTTACTGCCTTTTTGTCATGAATTTTTACCTTAATTTGAAGGACATAGTTCCTCGTTCAGATTCACGTGCCCTAATTTTTGGTGAATGAAATTTCTTTGCAAAATGCCTGAATTGGGACTAAGCTGGAAAACATAAATAGGCTTCAAGCTTGTCTGTAATGATGCTTTTAACTTTTGACCAAAAAAAAAAAAAAGAAAACGCTAAACTGATTTCCACCCTCCCCTTTCATGCATGCCTCCAGATTATCATAATCTTTTGACCATATTATTGACTGTAAATGATGAGAAAGTTAAAGTCTTCATAATTTTGTGAAACATTATTCTTGGTTGCCAGGTTTATGATGTAATTATTTCATTGCATTCTGTTTATATTTGACATTTTACACAGTTTTCCCACAGCACCCGCCGAAGCAAAAACTCCCATAGAAACTTCCATTTCCCCATTATATGAACTCTTTGGTTATTTTTATTGTTATGATTGTTTGTCTTTTTTGTCGTGTATCTGCTCTTGTGATTAACTGGCAGCTTGTCCAGGATGTATCCTGCCTCTCAGTGAATCACAGTTGGGATAAGATCACAGATCTTTTCACTAAATTGGAACGGTTATAATTGATCACCAGTTTGGGACATGTCTTCTGCTGTATCTTTTGGTTTCTCTGAGTCTGACAGACGGATGCAGATGTTAAACAAACTAGGACTTTCTACCAGAAAATCGAATTAAATGTATACTTTTCCACCTTGTTCTGGACGCACTCTGAGAGTAAAGTCTCGAAAAAGCCTGATCCACCGAGGGTCTACTCTTCCAACAGATCTGCTGGAAATGTTCTTTTTTTTTTTTTCTTTTTTTTTTTACCCTTGTTTGCACATATATTAATGGTTGATACCAAATTGGTAGGACCCAAAAGATATATATATGCATTTTAATCTGTAATCAAGTGTTTTTTTGTTATTTTTTTGGTGTGTGCGTATGTGTGTACAAGTGTGTGCAGTTGTGTACCCTTCACCGGCCCTAATGACTCAACTCAAGTCAACTCAACTCAACTTTATTTATAAAGCACTTTAAACAAAACAAGGTTCACCAAAGTGCTGAACAAAGCATAAAATTAGTAAAAGAGCATGGCAATTATCAGACATAAGACAATTAAAATACAATACAGTCTCCAGATTCCAACTCAATTAAAAGCCAAAGTGAAAAAATATGTCATGTTTTAATGACAGTCTAACTATTTTTTATTGATCCCTAGGTAAATAACTAAATTCTGCCAAAGAGGGCTAAAATCACCGGGTGTGGTATGTTAACAGACTAGAAATAAAAAGAGAAAGAAAGAGAGAGATGAGACAGTGGTGGTGCAGTCTGGTGTGTATGTTGTAATGTGTGTTAAAAAGAAAAAAAAAATAGAAGTGTTGTTTAAAGAATAAACGTGGACACAGGACAATAAGGTGTTAGTAAGCAAAAAGAAGAGGAAAGGGGAGCATTCTATTCACTATTGCATACCTGAGTGTTTGGGGGTGTAGGGGCAGTATTTAAAAAGTTATCTATATAATAATATGAATCGAAGTACTCATGCATGTCCACATATAAGGAGGATGAGGAGACATATATGCAGTTAACTAATACATTTTCATATACATTGTAAGCAGAGAAAGCAACAAAATAGATAAATAAATAATTTATACATCTACGCACACACACACACGCAGTCACACACATATCACATAGATCAATGTGTGGACATCTAAGCAACCTGCTATGCATGAATGTAAGATACATATGCACAAGTACATAGTTATACATACATACAAATATACACTGATACATTCATGTGCACATGTGCTTTTTAGATACACACATATATGTATAAAAAAAACTATTCAAATGATAAACTATTCAAATAATATGCGTACACATATCTTTGGATCAGTGCATATATATATATATATATATATATATATACATATATACACACATACACATATATCCATGTGTATATATATATATATATATATATATATATATACACACATACATACATGCATATCCACAATATACAAATGCACACACATAGATATACACAACATAGACACATATATATTTATTTATATATTTATATTAAAATAGTTATTCTTACAAATCCATTGTTGGTTCCTATCGTCACCGGTCATCGCCCCCAAATTCTCCTGGCCCCTAGGCCAACCCTGGCCCCCCAGAGAAGCGGGCGCAGCCAATCCAACCAACAGAGGGGGCGGGAGAAACAGGCGGCCACTGGCCCCATACCCCCTTCCAAATCAAACCATTACCAGCTAGGGACTCGACAGGCCCGAGGAGACATGAGTGCGAGGCGCCCCCGGATCCCCAGGCAACCCAACGTATCGCACCCCCGCTAAACAAGAATGGTGCAACTGATGGTCCGCCAATCCCGGCGCTACGCCACATGTCCGGGCCGCCACAGCAGTGACACTAAACTCCCAAAGCAGGCGGTGAGGCGGGAGAGAAGGCGGATAGAGAAAACACGAGCAGCGCAAGCAGCCCCAGGGGGACCAGGACAGCCACCACCCGCAGTTTACCAACATACAGAGCCAAGGCGGAAGAACAGGAACAGGGGAATAACATAGTTGACACCCAGAGGCCGGGCAGGACCAAGGAAAAGGAGCCCGCCAACACATCCCGGCACGCCCGGACAGCGACCTGCCACCATAACACCCCCAACCAGGGGGCCCCCCAGAGCCCCACCGAGGCCCCAGACATCCCCCCGTAGGACAAGACCCAGACAGTAAGAGCGCAGGCCAGGCCACCCGGAACCCAGCGACCTGCCGGGGCCGTCCAGCATGTGCTCCCCCAGTTAGCCCCGCCTAAAACCCACCCACCCCACCTGGACCCCTGTTCTCTCAATATTTTTTTTTTTTTGTTTGTTTAAATATATCTATATATATATATATATATATATATATATATATATATATATATATATATATATATATATATATATATATATATATATATATATATATATATATATATATATATATATATATATATATATACATACATACACACACTTTTTTTTTCCCCCTCCGGTCCTTTATTAATGTGTTTGGGTGCATTAAAAAAGAGCAGCTGGCACACAAATTTTTTTTTTTTTTTTTTTTTTTTTATATGCTGGAAATGTTCTGCTGCCACCACAGAGCAGCCATAGATGTCCTATGTCCATACCCCAGTGGATCACTGGTAATGTTAAAGAGAGTATGATATTCAAAGAAATATAGTCCGAACTGACTACCAACTCCAAAACACAGATATAACATAACCTATAACACAAGAACAAATTTACAGGCTGTTGCGGCGTCACAGACCCAGATCAGAGTGGTTTTATCCAGCTTCCTCATCCTTAGACCTTTTCACACAGTGTTTGCATTATACCGGCACAAAAGACTTGACTTCTTAGTTAATTACACGGATCAAATGGAGGCACATCAGTATTGCATCAGCTCGTGATTTTACACACCACGCTGACATCACTGAACCATCTGAGTGGCAGCAGTGACACAGAAAAGAGGAGGATGTTATTTGATGTTGCACAGAAGCAGAAAGAAATGTGACGGCGTTCCACTGCCGTGTCTGGCTGTTTGGATGGGGCTTTTAGCTGAACTTAATTTCACATGTTACTCTGTTTCCCATACCACTGAAGCAGGTATTGTTAAAGCTGTATGACTAATTTAAAGTGGCACTGACAGGGGGAAAGGGGGTGGAGTTTATATTATGACTCCACCCCCTTACACTGTCTGATACAAACAGAGCTGTGAAGATATGATTGAAAAGGACCTTTTCTATTGTACTTCTGTGGTGCTTTGACCAAAGCATGTCACAAAAGTTTCACTAGGACCTCCTGAAGGCACCTGAACTTCTGAAAAGATAGCATCATGTCCCCTTTAGAGTCGTCACTACAGGGATTTCTGCTTCTCATGGAAAAAGTTGTTGTTTTTTTAACCTTAATCTAAAAAGTAAGGTTTCACTAACTTTTGAATGGAAATGATTGAACAGTCCAGCAGTTTCTTCTCTGATGTAATGAGGTAGAAGTTTTTAGTGACTAAAAGCAGTTTTATTATTCTAGTCAGATTTAGCATGGCAGCTGCTTGCACGTCCACACACACTCGGCGCGGAGCTCTTTCCTTTGATCCCGTGCTTCTCCAGTGAGAGTTGGCTTGAGATTAACCTCCTAACTCCCCCCTTCCTCCTCCTCCGCCTCCTCCTCCTCCATGCTCTGGACTTTCTCACCGCCAGCCAGGTATTTTTAGACTTGACATAAGGCCCCTGTCTCTCTCTTCCTCGCACACAGACTGCACCCCCCCGTCTCTCTCTCTCTTTCTTTCTCTCTCTCTCTCTCTCTCTCTCCCTCCCTCTCTCTCTCTCTCCCTCCCTCTCTCTCTCTCTCCCTCCCTCTCCTGCCCCCATCCCTTTCTCTCTAGCTTCCAGGCTAGGGCTAGTTGCCACAGCAATTGACTGCTCAGGTTTCACACTTTCAGCTGCAGGCTGACAAACATGGCAGTGGAGGAGGCAGCAGATTATTTGGCAGAAGTAAGTCCTTACTGTACTTTACTGTAGTCACTGACTGTAAACTGGCATGTTTCTGCTTTTGTAAAAATGCTAACATGAGGGGTAGGCTTCAGTGATGTTGTTGTTGCAGTTTAGTGATGGGACTTTGCAGGATGTGGAAGATTAATGGATTGAGGGTTTCTTGATGGGACAGGTCGCAGTCACAATTCTGCTGCAACACTCTGCTGCAGTGCGTTTGTGCACATATATGTATATGTGTATACCCTTTTTTTGTCTCTCTGCAGTCTCAACTGTGTCGTTTTGATTGCAGATTTACAAATCCCGGCTACTTATGCACCACAGTTTATACATGCAGTGGTACTCAGATACAGTGTCATGCTGCAGACTGATGTGACTGGAAGCACCTGACCTTGGACAGTGGTGCATGCTCTGTAGGTTTGTGGTGGAGACAAAAAAAGAGCTGAAATGAATGAGACTCATGTACCCGAAGAATAGAAAGACATCTATGTAAACAGTGATTTTTAATCATTATTTTACTCTGAGTTAATGGTGAAGAAAGAGAGCAAATGTAATAGGAAAAAAAAGTCCCCCCAAACCTGATGATATGCAGTATATCCTATCTGGGTTTAGTTAAAGTTCCCTATAGAACCAGAGAGTTAAAGGTGAATTAATTGGGTTTTTTTGGCAAAACATGCTAAGAAATCCAAGTTTCAGTAAATCTATCTGAGTTCCTAGGTTACAAAAACAATACAGATTTAAAAATATATCAGGTACGGTAAATATATTTACACAACAAATACACAGTATGTATGACGTCCCTCGGCCTCATCGTGTTTCAGCTCCCGTGTTGGAACGTGTGGGGGATGTATGAGAGTAAAGTGGCATGCTCTGGATAAAAGTACATTCTTTGGATATCTCTAACGGATAAATAAAGTCACAGAGGAATGTCACTTGGCCACTGCAGTGCAACTCTCTGCTCTGATGTCACCTAAAGGGGCCTGCAGACTGACCGCAAGAATCACTGTGTTTTGGACCTCATAAACTCGGGTACGACATCATGTTTGACGTTTATAGACTGGCTGGACATAATACTGGAGTAAATCACAGGCTATGGCACATGGCCACCAGTTGTCCTTTGGATTTTTCCCCCTCTGACATTTCTCACATGACAGCTCTTGATAACATTTGGAAGACACGTAATACATAACAAGGCTTTTTTTTTCTGATTTCCTTATTTGTTGGAACATTTTATTAATAACTATTATTTTTCCGTCAATCATTGGACCGTTGCATCATGTTATGCAGGATTCCTGCTGGAGATTTTGCAAATATCAAATCATGCACACAGTGCAACGCGGTTATCCTTTATTTTTGACCCTGAAATGGAGACAGGGATATTTCAATTTCTTTGTACTGTCTTTTAAGTCAGTTGGCTGAGTTCTAGTGTCTTCAGTCTTTATTCTGTTACTTCATGTCAACACATCAGTTTCATCATCATTTGAGGTTATATTTGATTACTTTTAGCAAACATCGATTAGCTTTTGTCATTTCTCATCCCCGCTGTTGTCAAAAACCACACGAACTAAGCGTGGACTTTTGTTCCGGTCGTCACTTGTGACAGCTGCGTATCGCTTTACAGCCCAACGTCACACATGAACTGGACTTTATCAACTTGCTTCCTGTGTAAAGTGCCTTGAGATTAATATTGTCAACTTGCACTATAAAAATGTAGTGAATTGAATCAACCACAATGAAATGAGCTCTCTTAGCTACAGCATTGCAGTTTTTAGCATTTCTCAGTATTCTAAGCTGACACATTTAGTAGTATCAAGATTCTGTTTACTACAGTATCTCATACTTGTTTCAGCTCCAGTCTGGATACAACAAATTAGCGACAGCTGCATTCTTGGCTCAAACCCACCACCGTGACACAGTAGTAGAGCTGGAGCGAGCTGGGAGCTCTTGGCATTGCAACGTTCACTTAAATAGGAAGACATTTGTATTCTAATTTTGCAGCTGAGTTAACTCAATGACCAAGAATCCTCTTTGCACATATATATTAATGATAAACAACAACTCTGCTGTCTGTCATGCAGTTAAAATACAAAATTAATCGCAACGGGATGCCATTTCTTAAATGATTTATTTTGATTGTCATGAGTTGTGTTTATCTGTCAGCTTCTAGTTTACGAATATGAAAAGCCCTGCTGGACTTGCACTGCTCTTTGTTCAGAGTACTTTTCCCGAAGGTGGCAGTTCGAGCTGGAATTCTTATGAATTATGTGCTACCAAACTGCATTTAATTTAGAAGGTTTGGCATTGTGCCTCACACTTTTTCACAAGGTTTGAAAAACGTCCTGCCTTCAGCTGCTCTGCTTTGATGCAACAGGCAGATATTTCTGAATGTTTTCTTTTAAAACAGAAACATGTGTGTCGTGCACTTATTGTCTTATTTACAGCACAATGACAAGGATTGGCTGACTCCACAGTCAGTTATTGGGTTCAATCCCAGGTCAGAGAGAAACGCCAAGATTACTCAATTTACTAGCTTTAAACATCTCTATTTATTGCAAATATTTCAGTCATGTGTTTTTACTGGGGTGGTCTTTCCTGTAATGTAATAATGCAATATGATCGCTACACTAAGTCATGTGATATCGCAGTTTATAGTTTATCTCTTCATCTACCATCCCTGAGACATTTCCATAGGGGGATTTTACAGGGTTTTACAGGAAGAAAAACTGGACTGTATTTATTCAATATTTGGTGTTTTTCTGTGTCAAGTGGAAGTATCTGTCGGTGTTGTAAAAGGCAAAGGGAAATCGATATTATTTTATTGTAATTTTGTTAAGACTGTTGCAGCAATAGTCATGTGACATCTCCTGCAGTCAATATAATTTATTTTTCCAAGGATAAAGAAGCTATGGAGGGTTTGAGGAAGATTTAGAGGGTTCGAGGAACCTCTGGAGGGTTTTGGTCCCTGACTCACCATGTTTCCTATTTGCTATCAAAGTTCTCCAGTCAAAGAGGTCCATGGGTAAAATTCTGCTTAAAGGAGCACAAAGGACTTTTCTTCAATACTGAAATATGGTTATGTTTGGTTATGTTTAGGAAGCGTCGTCTAGCTGTCACAGTCCTCCGCTCCTGCTGTCAGCAGAAAGCAGCGATTGTACTCCCACCCCGGTCGTCTCTCGCTTACAGCTCAACATCACATGTCAACAACGTTAAAATGATCTCAGACAGATACAGTAGACATCACAGCTGAGGAGACTAACAGACTAACAAATAGTAATGATGGAAGAGACCAAACATGGATCATCCTGGACAGCGTCGTAAAAGCGACTAAACTGCTACATCCGTAGCTAATTTAGCCAATTTTCCAAAATGAATGAATGAATATCTTTTATTATCCCCGAGGCGTGATTTGTTTACAGCTAGCAGTGAGAAGAGTGGGGAACGAGGGACACAATAACAGTGTCATCAGCAAACTTTATCATGTGATGTCCTGCATGTTGTGAATATGTAAAACAAGTAAAGGCTTTTGACTTTCAGCTCTCTCAGAGCTCTACTTTATTTCCTGAAGCTCCCTTTGCATGATTTACCCCAGAGGGAAGTGAATATCCTTTCATTGCACACCAAGATACCAGGGGAGAAGAATTTGATCTAGAGCTGAATTTACATGAACATCCATAACCCTCGTGTTTACTCTGTTATGTACAGTAGATGGGTGACAGTTTTAAAATCTTGTGTGGAAGTTGAGGTTGCTGTTTGACAGTGTTTTATATTAGTTGTTAATGGTTTACAACATCAGTGGGCTGGGATATGTGTCGCAATGAGATCAGACAAGTAAATAAGATGCAGTTATCCTACATAGAGACGGCGACTAACAAAGATCGTCGTATCTCTCAGGGCTGTAACACTTGTTGCGTGTGTTCGTCTCATGTCATGGTCCCAGTCTGAGATCTGGTAAACCCCCTCGTCTTTGTTCTGCAGTGTGGATGCTGACACGGTACACATGCACAGATGAACACAGATAAGAGCCATCCAGTGGGAAGTGAGCTCAGCAACCAGCTTTTCTATCTGTAAAAACAAAGGTCACGGTGCAGTGAGCATATCGAGACTGTCTGTAAGTCATGACAGGTCCATGAATGAAACCAAGGCACATAATACCCTCAATTATCTGTTTGATTGTTTGTATAGACATGCCAGTGTTTCACGTGTTTGAGGTTCTCAGTGACAATACAGCAAATGTAACATGAAAACATTCATAGTTAGTTTCGGCTCTTCGTGTAGGAACTTTACTGTCTTATTCACTCTGTTTGCTCTTGTAGAAATATTTTCTGAGGCAACTACCTTTTTAGCCATCTATCAAGGAATAAGTGATTCGCTCTTGTAAATAGCGTTTTATAGCAACAGATTATGTATATATAATAAATTCCCCATGTGCTCCCAAAATCATCCACGAAAAAACAAATTTGAAAGATCTCACTGCCGGAGTAAACAAACTTCAGAGACTGGTGATGAGGTGATGAACATTAGGATCTTAGAGCGTTTTGTAGCAGACGTGAAGTTGTTTCTCCTACTGGTTTGGATGAAAATATATTGGTAAAATTCAGGTTACCGGTACATTATCCAGAGTTCTGTTTGACTCAGAAATAACACTTAAAATAAAGATGCCATAAGATTGTTTTGTGAAGTGACTTCTAAATACCTGATATGGGTTCCGTGTTGGAAACTGAATGTGGAATACAAGCAAACAGCACTAAAAAAAGAAAAATAGCATGAAAAAACCCAAAATATGTCAAACATTGTCCAACAACGGGATCGGCAGGATTGGAGAACCAAGCATCCATCCATCCATCTGTACCTGCTTAATCCTGTACAGGCTCACAGGGCTCTGCTGGAGGGACCATCAAGCATCTCCAACATTAAACAAAAAGGTTTTTTTTCTTCCTCCTTCCAGAGTCGGGTATCTGTTGGCGCAATAGTCTCAGGTTTCCTATTACTGCAGTCTAAATCCCATCTCATTCACTCCATTATCCTGCAACAAGACATTTGCCAGAAGTAGGCTGTGTAATCGTTTCATGTCCCATCTGGCACAGTTCAACTTCTGCCCAGACTTTCCTAAATCTTTGTTTGGGTGAGTCACACCGTTTGCGATAACATTTCGATATTGGTCTGTGAGTCTGATGTACGTAATCCAGTCGCTACACCTCCTTTTATGTCACTGTTTGCTGGATTTTTTTTTTTAGAGAGAATAGTCTGTTTTCTTTTTTCTATAAATCCTTCAAAACAAATCACACTTTTTTAAAAATAGTATGTCATGAACTTTATATAATTGCTAATTTGCTAATTGAAGTCTGCAAAGTGATTTGGCTCCTGTCTTTTTTTTTTAAAAGAGTTTCTCTGAGTTTACTTTACTGGGACGTCAACCATAAAATCAAATGCGAATCACTTCCCTACTGTAGATAGATATACTTTAAACGTGTGGAAACGTTCTTTAAACCTTCCCTTATTGTTGGATAGCTTTTCTAAGATCATTGCTGATGTCTTTCCTTACTGACATTGTGTTAACACACACCTGAATGGATCCAGACCCTAACCCTGCAGATGATCAGTTTGCATTTACATCATTTCAAACCAGGACGGCTTTCAGCGGTCTCAGTTATGCTTGAATATGACGAGAGCGGCGTGACCGTAACCCTACAAACGTGCTTTGCAGAGAATGTTGTAGGTTGATAAGCAGACTTACACAGAAGGAGTAAATAGAGAAGGACTGCCCTGTGTACCGTTTATCTAACTGTGTGGGTGTGGCAGGCTGAAGCGAAGCACTGCAATCATGAAATCAGAGACACTGCCTGTCTTGTCTGCCTTCGTCGTGTTTTTCAACTCCTCTCCTTCAATGTCATTCTCAGGTTGTGTTTCTCCTTGTGGACCCATTTCCATCACCAGTGCACTTTCTTCTCACACCACCTCTGTGCTTACAGAAGTTTACTGCCACACCCTGAAACCTCCACACACTTTTGACATGTGCACACACAGCAAATTGAGTTTCCTATTTGTGGCAGCGACAAGTTAACTCTACATTGACTTAAGGACTGACCGTCAGTCATGGAGGATGTGGGCAGTACCTGTATGTTTGCACTAATTACACCGTCTTTAAAATGAAACACAAAAAGGCACTTCACTGTTCATAAACGATATTTTTGGATTGTCCCAGTAGTTCAGTCCATGTCTAGTTTTTCATTTGACAATAATATGGATGGATGCATCTTCTACGTTTTCTTTATCTCCTCTTAAATAATGTCCTCACTTTTTTCTATAATTATAGTTATTATCACTCTGGGATTGCACAATTTAGATTATAAGCACAGTGGTGCATTGAGGTAGTCTTTTTCTTTTTCGATTCAGCTTCTTGCTTTATCATACACTGACCAACCACTTCGTTAGGTAGCCCTGATATACCTAATAAAGTGGTGAGTGAGGCTGGTAAGTGTATGTTATTAAAACTATGTCTAATGTAGAGGCAGATGTTGGCACTTGGGAGACCTTTTCAAACAAGTATAGTAAAATCCCTCGGTTAAAGGCCTGCAATTGGCAGATTTTCTTCTCTCCTTGAGTTTAGTGCAGTCAGTGCAACCCAGCAGGCATGAGGAAGACAGTTTGTTTCCTCTCTCCTTCACCCTTGACTGTCTTCACATGTTGGCTCGTATTCTGCTTCTGCGAGCTCTCAAAACACTTATCAAACTAACTAGACTTGAATCCTTGAAGCTTATAACATATGAGCCTTGAGGGATTTACTCAATATATCTCTCATTGCAGGAGTTCCTGAGGATGCTTTGACACAAATTGTGACTAATGCTGCCTTATTTTCTCATGTTTCAAAAGCAATAAATGGCATAGAACTGGGTCATAATTGGATGCTCGTTTTAGAGCAATTCACGCTTTACAATTTCTCATGAACATAACAGGAGCTACAGCTGTAGTGGAATTCATTTTGAGTCGTGAGATTACCATTCATCTGTGCATTGCTTTGCTTTAAATGTTTTTGTTTTTTTTATGTTCATGTGTGTCTGTTTGATGTGTAAAATTGAAAGGATTAACCATCCTCCCCATGTGTCTGTTCTCCTTCAGACGGATGTGAACGCCTGTTATCTGCGAGCAGCTCGAGCTGGAAATCTAGAGAAAGCTTTGGACTACCTGAAGAATGGAGTGGACATAAATATTTGTAATCAGGTAAAGCTCATCATGCATTTAAATCCAAAAGTAAACTTTAGGGAAAATGTAAAAGCACACTGAAAAAGAACAAAAAAGCCCAACACCCTTTAAGTTCTTGGTGCTGTTGGCTGTAAAGTCGCTTTAGTTTCATCCACCAGGGGCTTTTGTGAGTAGTTTAGCTAAGATATTTAGACATTTTTTAAGATATTTTAATTTATTGCTTTGAAAAAAAAATCTGGAAATATTTTGCATTTTCTTTACTTGTCAGCAAGTAACAGCTATTAAAGAATACATTTTGATGTGTCTAGTATTGGAAGGGTATATAAGTCATATTTAAAAAAGGTTAAAACCTTTTACTTTTAACTATTTTTAACTTTTGGAGCATCTGTCTGTCAGTCGAGGAACTGTAACAAATCTCATTTCCGCATAAGCCTCAATGCGGCAGTGAGACGGTTCGCATCGGGCTAAACAATCTACTTCCAGCGTGGATGATCATGTGATGTACATTTACGGTGGCGAAGTGTGGATGAAGATCTTTTCTAATATGAAGTTTAAACTGCCTGTTATATTAAAATGGCCTCATAAAGTAGCACCAAGGAGTATTGTCATATTATTATACCACTTTGACACTAAGTTAATCTGAGGTAAGATTTGACTATTTGTCAGAAGCGTTGTCTATCTCTCGCTGCCTTCCTTCCGAACTATCGCTAAAAACCCTCCAAAGTAACTGTGGGTTCTCGTTCCAGCCGTCTCATGTAACATCATGTCACATATAAACAATATCCACTTGATCACAGATCACAGAACTGCAGTTTACATGCCAGACGTGACTAAGAGACCCAAGAAAGTGATGCTAGAATAACTGCAAGAGAATATCTTAACAATTGTCAGAAATGTGACTCCTCCACATGTGTAGTGATTAAAAATATGCTAAAGTTTATTTGTGTCCCTTTAAACCTGCGCCAGTGTTGACATAGCCTGTATATGTTTTCTAATAAGAACGCCCAAATACAAGCACCGATTACTTTGGTTAATCTAAATAAATAAATGAATGCCAAGCTATGTCGATGAGCTTCGTCGTCTCTAAGATCTAGGTGAAGTTGGGGTTAAAACTGACACGTCATCAGTTTGTTTTTGTTTATTTATTTATTTAACTAGTTATTTATTTATTTATTTTTCTTAAAAATGATGTATTCACAGTTTAAGAAAATAATAATAATATTAAAGATAATAGTTTTGTTTTTTGTTAATATTACAGACTTTAAATTCAGCAGAAATGAGCCACTATTTATCCCAGGTACGATACACGACACCCCAGCAGCCCTTTTCTTGGTTTGTTTGGTTCACACCCTCCCTCCTCCTCTCGTCCTTCTCTCCAGAATGGTCTGAACGCTCTCCATCTGGCTTCGAAGGAGGGCCATGTGGAAGTAGTGGCTGAGCTCATCAAGCAGGGCGCCAACGTGGATGCAGCTACTAAGGTGTGTACTACACCACGGTCGCATGAACACACACATATGCATGCACTGCACGCATGGATTCACACACACACACACACACACACACACACACACACACACACACACAGTCTGCTGCGTTAGCACCTTCCCAAAGTCACTTTGCTTGAACAGCAGTTGAGGAGATGAACGGCTGCGTGTCAGTGGAGAGGATGAGTAGTGATCCAGTAAAAGTCTGTCCTGTTGTGTAGACATCACTATTTCACTACGAAACCTTGCAGAGGAAGTGCGTGTCAGTTGCGAGGCAGTAAAATGCTTCACGTAAATCAGCACTGATGTAGTACCTCACAGTAAATGCATCCATCATGAGGCAAACATAATTAAAGCCTGAAATTCTGCTGATACATTTCCTGCTGGGTCGTTCCTGCTCCTGATGTTGAGGCTGGGTCATCCATTTCTCTGCACAGTTGAGACATTTGTGTTAGGTTTCTGATTCTAAATTTGCTTTAGGAGTGTTTGTGCAAAGCTTTTCTGTCTCTCAGGGTAAGCCCTGTGAAGGGCTGCTGACCTAACCGGGATATAGCCCGCCTGCCACCTAATGGCAGCTGGGGTCGACTCCAGAATCCCATGATCTGAGCAGGACGAAGCAGGTCCGGAGAATGGTTTAAAAAATGTCCTTCTTTAAATAAATGCATGCAGAAAATTAACTCCTTTTTTCGCAGCAACGTAAAAAGGATTCGCCTGTTGTTTTTGCAAGGACCTTCTATATATAGATGTGTTTAGTCTGAAAAGTACATGGCTACATAGTAAAAGACTGCTCCGATACTGCCCCTCTGTTGTTTTTTCAGCTGCATTGCAGTGCAGGGTTTGAAGGCCATTTCTGATTTGTTGCCTGTATCCCATTTTTCAGCAAGTTGCTGCCATCATCTTTTAAAACCAACTCGTATCCGATATCTGCATGTAACACTGATTAACATCAGAGGATGTGCAAGTAGATGAGATTGGCTGCTGACGGATAAAAAGGAAGACAGAAAAGGAAGGAAAAAAAAACAGCTGTATTTTCAAGCCACTGCTTTGCCACACTGAATGAGTCTTGGAAGTCAGCTAATGATTAGTCATGATTTCAAGTGGAGAAGAAATGGGTGGATGGTGTTTCACTGTGTTTACATGATTCACCACCGTCACATTTTCAAGGACAGGAAAAGTTTTCAATTAACGATTTATATCCTTGTTTGAAGGATCTGATCTGAGTATTCTAACCCATGTGCTCTTATACTGTACACTGGTCATATACAATCAAAAAATCGCAATTGGTCACTTGAACCCTGCAGAAGCAGAAAAAACTCCTCCATTCAACTTGACACTCTAGGAAGGAGGGCATTTACCTGCTTTAGCAGAGATGAAACCATCACCATGGATGCAGCAGACAACGAAGGTGCAGGAAAGCTGCACAGTAGTAACTAACACACCAGATAATCACAACACAGTAATGACGTTATTCAATGACAGCCCCACTTACGAGGCTCTGAGGATCGATCCAACAAGCGGCTAAAAGAAGACCTGGGGCTACATACTACAGCTTTTATTGGGCTTTTTATTTTTTTTTATTTTTTTTGCCTTGATTAATTTTATTTCCTGTTTTATTTTGAAAAGTTGCATCCCTTGTACATTCTCCTCTGTTTTCCTTTCCCGTAATTGTTTCACACTTGGTTTCATTTTCCAATTGCTCGATTCTCATTTGCGATTAGCTCTCTATAATATTGACGGCAATATTTTGCCCACTTTTCCTTGTTCTTTACCTCGTCACCGGATGTTGTCAGCATTTAACTGCCAAGTCTCCCAGGCTTTACTTTCTGCCTTCCTTCTTATTATTATTATTTTGATTTCTCTGCTACTGCAGCACCTCAAGGTTTGGTTTTTTAGTTAACAATATAAATGAGTTGATTTTTTTTCCACCTTCCTTGTCCTCTTTCCACTTCAGCTGCAGTTATTATAATAATGATAATAACAACAGAGTATCAGTTAGATCTACCAGGTCACCTCTTCTCAGGTATCTACATTTGCCACAGCTGGTTTTTAGTGTCTGTTATTATATATGTATGATGGGTTACATGGTCATCTGATGAGAAAGATGAATTTTCATGTAGTTAGTTATATATGTGTTCTTTTATTTACAGGACAAAAAAAAATGCATGTCTTCAGGAGAGATGAAATCAGATTTTACCCACATTTGCCTCATTTTTATAGGATATTTGCACATTGCCTTGGGTTAGTCTTTAATTCAAATTAGTCTAATCTGCTTTCTTCTTAGTTGAATTATCTTTTATTCTTTTTCATGTTATTGCATATTTACAAAGTCTTTCTGTGGAATTTAAGATCCCACCTGACTACATGCACTTGGGTAGCCTGTCAGATGCATGATGAGTTAATATATGTGTTATTTCTGTTCTTCAGTAACTCTGAACCTATCAGCTCCTGCTTAAATCAAAATGTCAACAGTCAATTCTTCTTTGTTGCTGTGTTGATGTTATTGTTGAGTAGTTGTGCATTCAGGTAGATGAAAGGGGTTTCTAAAAGGGACGAGTGTGAAATGGATCCACGGTTGAGGTCATTGAAACCCGCGTGTGCAATGTACCTTAAAGTCTCTTTTTCTTTTTTTTTTTTTTTTTGTTTAAAATCTCAAGCTAAATATGCTGTTTTGGATCTCTGTGAACTAACGAGCACCTCCTCTGATTTATGTACAGGGTAACAACATGCATGCACTTGATTCACGCATGTGTTTGCGTTAAAATGGGATCTGCTTCTGCTATGTGGAGTTGACTGCATGAATGACAACATGGCAACAGCTGCTGCTTTCTGACCCTGAATACACACAACAGGTGCCTCCTACAAGAGCCTGGCTGTGTGTTAATACAGTTTTACCACACTGTTGACTATTGCTGCTTCTCTCTGTCACTATCTTTATTGTTTCTGTCTCTATCCGCTGTTTGGTTGTGGTTTTTCTTTCTTCTTTCTTTTTAAATATATGTCACTGGAGATGAACAGACTGAAGCTCTACATTTTTAATATGTTTTGTATTTGCTGTCATGTCCAATCTTTACTATTCATTTGCTGTTATTTTTTAATATATCTTGTTATAATTAATATACATTGTTGTAGGGTTTTATACATTCTGGCACTATTTGATCGCCTTTGACCTGTTCTGACATGATGCAACAGTAAGAGAAAAGGTTTATAAATGCTAAAGAACTGTTGATTCACCATAGAGGAAGAGTTAGAGGATCACGGCAGTTAACAGGAAGGAAAAATATGTTGGTGGTTGGTTTTGTTTAGGAGCAATGACACTGCAAGTAGGACAATGTGGTGAAGTGTAGTGAGGCAGAGCACCTCAAACTGCAGACACAACTGCTGCTGGTGTGGGAGGTTTTATATTAATAAAAAAATAATAAAATTAGCAATTAGACCTGTTCCAGACAGGCATTTGCCCAGCTTGACTGTTGAAGATGAGCTGCAGTCCCACGTATGGCATACTGTACACACCTCACACATTTCTAAGCATTTCCAATCTTCTTTTTCTTGTTGTGTGATGACAGAAAGGAAACACCGCCCTCCACATCGCTTCCCTCGCCGGGCAGGCGGAGGTAGTGAAGGAGCTCGTCACAAACGGTGCAAACGTCAACGCACAGTCTCAGGTACAACGCACACACATGCATGAAACGCTGCTGTTGTGAAGCCATGTATGAGTGTGTGCAGCCATGCAGGTAAATGTGCACACGACTGTTGTGTCCATCTTTCTCTTTCTCGGTCTCTCTCTCTCTCTCTCTCTCTCTCTCTCTGACTGTTGCTGCGTCAGCAGCTCTGCAGCACAGCCCAGCCCACATTCAGCAGTCAGCACACACACAGGGAATCTGTCACCACAGCAACCATGATAATGTCAGTGTCGAAGGCTTGGCAGAAGCTGTTGTGAAGGAGAAGATCATGTTAGAATTGATGAGGTTGAACCTTTACTACTGGAATGAAACTCCTATTAGTTGTTTTTTTTATTTGTTTCCTGCCACATTTGATTTTGTATTTTAAGCATAACCTAGAGAGCACCAGGGGCTTGCTTTACAAAATGGTGTGTAGGATCAATAAAGAAAGCTGAAAATGGATGATGGATGGATGAATGGATTCACTCTCCACACACCCGCGATGAAGCGTACAAGATGGATAAGTGTTGATGCAAATGACTCGGAGACTTCATTGTGAATAATACCCATAACTGAAATGAAGAGCAAGAAAAGGAGTTTTTCTTATAGAGATATCGAGCGGCTGTTTTTATACCAACAGATATCAGCGTTTTTGATTCAAGCATAATGACCCAACCGGAGATATCATTAATAAATGGAAATTTGGTATCTAGATACCGTTTATGTGGTTTGTTTATTCTGGGGTCTTGACCTCCATGCTGTCGGTTCACAAGTCTGTAAAATCTCCAGTATGTAATTGGTCCCATCTTCTTCAGTTGTTTTACTCTGAGTGCAACTCAAATGTTTCCTGGGTCTTTTGGGTTGTGCAGCCTAGATGTTTTCTTTCTCCGTGTGCTCTGAACACCCTCACATGGCTTTCCCTTCCCTCCGTTCTCCCTCATTCGGCCCTTCCTGGTTACCCTCCTACATCAGTCTGACTTGTTACCGCCAGTCGCTTGTAAGTGACCATGACATTTGGAGGATGTTTCTTTTTTAACTGAATCACATCTCAGCGGGGCGGGCAGGCCCCGGTGGGGATAGATGCACGGTCTGGGTGATTGTGTATGTAGAGAAAATTGTTCTTGAAGAACAAAAAAAGTGAAAGTTCCTGGTGTGAGGAAAAAAAGCTAATATCTTAATCAGTTGTGCACCTCTTAAAATTAAATCTAGACAGCCTGACAACAACGTATAATTACATTTTAAGACAATTTGAACCTTTGAAATGTAAGACAAACATAATATGGGACCTTTAATGACGTGTATGTTGTATTCCTATCCCTTTCAACCAGGATAAGTAAAATGAATGAGAAAAAGAAGTGCTTTTTGCATATTAAAGTTAGTATTGGTTCTCTGTTTCCATGGAGATGTGTTCTCTTGTTCTCCTGTCATCACCCAAATGCACACACATACTTATTAACTGTTATCAGGTGGAAGGTCAGTGTGGAGGTGACGGCACGGTGTAGCTGTCACTGTTTTGAAAACATTCCTACTTTTATTGCTTTTTAAAAAGTGCAGATGATCAACGTTCAAATGTAGCACTTGATCTAACAGTGATATATGAAGATCAAGCAAATGGTGTTGAAATTCAATCTGAAAACATTTCTAATTGACATTTGAAGGTTCTATGTTGCAATAATGCAACATTCCTGTAAGTCCTCTCTTGCCATGATGCAGTTATTGATTCTCGACGCTGCCCGCAATGACCTAATGTGAGCAGAGATGTTGACTGGATGGATCAATATATCACCTGACCCCACTACAGCAGGAAGTCGATATGACTCAAGTTCATTTGTGGAGTGTAATTATTGGCAGGAGGCCACTGAGTTTTCTAGTTTTATTTCACTGTGGAGACTTATTGGCATAATTGTGCAAAAACCCCAAAAAGGAAAATATTTGGTACTAAATGGAGAATGCAAAGTTTAAAAACAAAGCGTAAAACTAAAACAAACACACTTACATTTCTTTCCAGATGTTATAAATCAGTGGTTCACTTCATCTCATTTTATATCAACTTAGGCTATATTGGAGCAAATTAGTGCTGATGAGAAGGTTTAAAAAAGGATGATTCAATTTTATCAGGTCAACAAATGATTGTTCAGATCATTTAGAGCAAAAGCAGTTTTGCTTGAAAGCAACAAATATATGTAAAAGTCACTGACACTTTTAAAAGCATTGTTTTTCCAAAAAAAAATTGAAGGGATTTAGAGTTTTCATATTTTACTGTGCATAATATCTTAAAATGTTTGCACAAGGGGCAAGTGTGGTTTGTTATACATAAACAACCAATAACTGTCGTTCATTAATGCCTGATTAATCTCTTTCTTCAGGAAAACACAAAAATAAGGAGCTACATTCACAAACGCCACTTAAAACTTTATCTAATAGGCTTATCTGACATCTCTGGACTCTGAGGCATTTTGCATGTATCATCATATAGTGGAAATGTGAATTCTGGTCATACAATTTGGTATTACAGATCTGTTTTGTGGAATAAAGAGGCCTCCAGACCACAGATGAAAAGGCTGGTATTGCTAATAAATCCAAAATTCAGGCTCTGTGATGGTATGAAGTCATATCTGTGCCCATGGCAAAGCTCATTTACACCCTGATGGCAGCATTAATGCAGAAAAGTACATTGATGTTTTAGAGCAATGCATCCTGCCTTAGAGACCACGTCTTTTCTTTTTCTTAAAAAAAAAAAAATCCACAACGACATTCTGTATTACAAAGACATGGCAGAGGATAACGAGGATATGTGTGCAGGACTGGTCTGTAACAACAATGATAATGAAAAATATAAAATCTCAAAAGCTTCATATCCCCAGTGCCAGAATGCATCTTGGAGTGTGCTGCACTTTGTAATAGTAGAAAGAATACATATAAATGTATGAAGTGATTGTGGTGAGAAAAACACATGAAATATCTTAGGTTCATACTGTGTGAGAAGAATCACTTCCTGTTCTTCATTTGCCATCAAATGCTGAAGTGTCCTGAATGAATCAAAGAGGAGCTGTTTAGGTGGAGAGTGTCACTCAGGTGTGAGCACAAGATAACATGCCAATTTAAAGCTGACCACATGATCGTTCACTGCTCGCTTTTCTTTTCAGAATGGCTTCACTCCACTGTATATGGCGGCCCAGGAGAATCACTTGGACGTGGTGCAGTTCTTACTCGACCACGGCTCCAGTCAGAGCATCGCCACTGAGGTAAAAAACAAAACACATGCACAAGCATGAGGAGACTCTCAACACCTCATATACGGTTAAAGTGATGCCTGTTTGCACACACAGTCCTCCAGCCCATAACAGCTGCCGTTGTCTCACCCCTCGTTTGGCCTTCCTGTAATCACACTGCAACGTCGTGACCAGAGGTTTCTTAGTCACAAATTGTGAATAGGTGCGTCTCCAGCAACTCATTTAGGAGACGTCATAAACACAGTCACTGTTTTGAAAGGCATTTTCAAGGTTAATCTGTTCCCAGGAGAGCGTGAATAAACGGAGAGGAAAGAGCCAACAGCATCTTGGTGTGACGGTGTCTTCACGCCGAACGACCTTGGCTGGGTTCAGCTGCCCACACAGGGAGGAAGCAGTGATATCACACAAGTCTGTGGCATGAACGCAGGCTGAGTTCCTAATCTGCAGAATGATAGATATTATATATATAAATATTGTTAAAATCACTCTTTTTCTTCATTAAAACACTGCTGCCACAGGTAGAGATGGGCATCAGGATTTTATCCGTCATATTGATACCAGTCTGTTTATTGGAATCGTAATTGAGTGTGTTTAAAGCGAAACATATACGAGACATAATATGCAAATATGTGAAACATAGTTTCGTCATGTGCTCTTATATTGTCAGTAGGTTGCATTAAGACCAACAAAATGTAAAAAAAAGTAAAGAAGAAGCACAACTGAGCCATACTATACTGTTTCTGCACTTTTAAACTTCTTCGGGTCATTTTTGACACACATGCTGCGTTTAGTCATCAGAAATACAAGAGTTTTCTGTAGAGCACAGAAGAACAGATCCCAACATAAAGTGTAATAACCCATTACATGTATTTGAAAATGTGAATCAAAAGCAGTGCAAACGAGCAGTTTCCAACATGGTCTAGTGACTCAGCTCCTAGTAATTTATTAGTAATTAACAGACGCTGGCCTCAACGAACTCAACTCTGGTCCACAGAGGGATAAAAACCTCAAAGCTAAACCTTGAGTAAGCGCTCTGTAACGTTCTGCTGTTTTCAACATGTCTGAATTCTGCTAAAACTATGGCTGCCTCAGTTAGACTTTAGGATCATTTCAAAACATCAATTTGAAGTTTCAAACTTCGTCTAATTGACTAATAGATAAATGAATTACTGCAGGCTTCTGCATGTAACATGTTACAGATGGATGATCACAGCCTGGCAGCTGGAAGAGGCTGAGTCGTAGATGATGCTTTGCTGAAGCAGTCGGAGGTTTTATTTGTGACAGTTGTGTCTGACACACAATCATCCTTAAATATATTGTATTAATATACATTTGGTGCTCTGGTGAGTATCTGTGTTGAAATAAGAGGCAACAGAGCTAAAGGCGTAGGAGGCTTTAAATATGCAAATAAAGCTTGTCAAAATAATGGATTTGGTTGTTGTTTATTGGTAAAACTCTAGAATAACACTAGTCTTATAAGCATAAGAACTTGTTTAAATATGCTGAGAGGAGGATGCACTTTTCTTCTTTATGAGGCAGCATCCATGTCTTTTTTTGTTGTTTACAGAGCTTTGTGCCTGGTTTTCCACCAATAACCCCCCTCCACACACACACACACACACACACACACACACACACACAAAACTTCCTCCTTTCCTTTGTCGTTCCCTTTTTCTTCCACCACATCTCACCGTTTCCCTCCTTTCACCCTTCCCGTAGTCTCCTCCAGCCGGAGACGGACTGAATTATTCATGTCGAGTAATATATATCCACGTTGGAAGCATCTCCCCGTGTTTAATAATTCAGGTGACACTATTTCAGCAGCACAGGAGGCAAAAAACATCACAAAATTCCTAGTTTTTGTTTTAGCATTTTATCTTCAACAGTCTGTTCACTGCATGTGTTTCTGAATTTGAATTGATATGTTAACAATAATGCATAATCATTTTCCCTTATTTTTTCCATTTTGGAGTATTTATACGAGTTTGCATCCCATTTATGTTGCTAAAGCAGTTTAGCGCTATTTCAGTGAAGTAAAATTGTGCTGTGTCACTGCAAGTTTTCAAGTTTTAACTTTAAAACTTCTCCTCTGGTGCCTTTTTGCAGCTTTTTGCAGCTGCTGTCTGTTGTCTATCAGGGTATTTTTAGGACATTAAACTGGCTTTGTGTCTTTTTATGAATCCATAACGAGACAGATAAAAGTAAATAAGTAAGAAAAAAAAACTAAGATAAAAGGAGAGTTCTGCTTTGGGATGGCTCACCACCTCTGAAATTCGTACAAAAAGGCTAAATTTATGCATTTAAATAAGTTTGTGTGCCCTTGGGTGTGGCTGTGCGAGTGTGTGTTTGTGTTCTCGTGGCATGCTTGTAATTCAGATTATGAATGTGTGTGTGTGCGTTTGTTTGTTTGTTTGTTGCTGTAGATGTTCTCGCCTGCGCAGCTTTGCGCCCCGGCTCTCTAGGATCTCAAAGGAGAAGTTCGGCTTTGATGTGTGGGGGTTATCCAGACAGACGGCTGCCTGTGTAAACACATGCCTGTGCACACTCGTGCATCCATGCGTTGTTCTACTTTTGAGGAGAATTCATTGCTTTTCCCTATCGGGTCATAGATCCAGCTTCTTACAGCCTCTGCTGTAGTTTTTCTTCCGTTACGGTCGGTGTGAATCTGTCTGTATTCTGCTTGTTTGCAGCAGTAGTCTGTGTAGCAACAGAAAGCTGCGTCTTCTCCGCTCCGCACTCGTTTGGGTCCATTAGCAGCAGAAACATCCAGGTCTAAAGGGTAGTCAAAAACACAATCCTCACATGATCAGCCCAGTAAAAGTCAACCATGGAAATATTCAAAAACAGAGCAAACATGTTAAAGCTACTGTAGCCTGAGGTTTGGTTAAAAGAAAGCAGTTTGTGCCAAGTTTGAATCTAAGATTTTAGTCATAATCGTTTAGAAAAAGAGGATCGTCTTAAAAGTTACAGATCTCAGAAGCTCATAATCAGTTTTGCAGCAAAACACCTCTTTTGACCCAGTTATTATGGTAAAAGACTCAGCTATGACTTTATTTTAATGAGTCAATCACAGTTGTTTATGCCAGTTGCTGCTTTTATCGCAAAGACCATCTATAAGGATGTCTTAGAGATTAAATTAACTCCTGATATTAGATAGCTTCGTCCTTTGTATGGCTGTGTATACTCAATGCAGCACTTTAAATGAGGAAGGACTACAAATATAACTCTGAAAATATGGTGCTTTTGGAAACCAAATAGGTCTTTGTCTGATTAGCAGGCAGACTGCTGTCGCATTCATGTCATAATTGAAGGCTGTGGGAACATAAGGCAGCAGTTAGGAGTTTAACTTCCTCTGATTAGACTGTAAAAGTGTCAGAAGCCACTATTTAGCTGTTTTGTCCTATAGTCAGGTGACATCTTGTGTTGGTAAACATCTAAGGACACCAGCGTTGATCCGCCCCTGGGATGCCAGATAAATTACCTGATCAGACGCCAGATTCACTGTCATTATACTTGTATAAGCGTTCACGGTTTGCACTTGGTTCATTCTTCTCTTGCAATATATGATCCATAGATGTCCATCTAAGGCGTTTGTCCATCTGGTCAAACTTTTCACTTTTCTCACATCAGGAAAACTTTTCATTTATTCTATCCTGCAGATGTTACTAATACATTAAACTAAGGAGAAACATGGTAAACACCATTCTTAATTAACATCAACAAGCGTAAGTGTTGTTGTATGTCAACATGTTGAGGTTTGATGGACTTTCCTTTTTTTAAATCCAAACTTATTGAAGTCCATGATCTTTCTACTACTGCCGCTGTAGTTTCTTTGCCCGGATTTCCTGTACATCAATAGCACAAATTTTAAAGATATTTCACTTTTAGAATAAATAAATAAATAAATAAATTTGTTAACTTCTTACATTCTGCCCTTAACTAATCTAAAATATCCACATTTAGTCCTTCTACAACATCATTGCTTCCAGTAGTTGTAATTTTACAGCAAAGATGTTTATTTTTTGCTTTTTTTTTGTTGGTTTACAGGATGGATTCACTCCTCTGGCGGTGGCGCTGCAGCAGGGCCATGACCAAGTGGTTTCCCTCCTACTGGAAAATGATACCAAGGGGAAGGTCCGCCTCCCAGCGCTGCACATCGCTGCACGCAAAGATGACACCAAGGCCGCTGCACTTCTGCTCCAGAACGACCACAATGCAGATGTCGAGTCAAAGGTGCACTCTTTACACCTCCAGTAACCTTATGTTGGAATGCAGCCTCTAATCTTTCCTGAAGTCCTGAAGGATGTTGTTTTACGTTGGTACCGTTTGAGAAATGGGCTGATTTTTGTTTAGCAAACCTTTGCTTCTTTGTGTTCTTTCTCCTCCTGTGACCCGTCAATTGTTCTCCCACCACCATCCTTTACATTTCCCCCTAAATATGCATTGAGGAGAGATTGAGTAGGGAGGACTGAGGAGGAGCTCATAGCAAGGAAACACATGTAAATCTCATAAAGCTGTGTGACATAAAAATCCGCTACCCCATGTCTTTCTTTTATCTTCTAAAACACAAGAAAGCAAACCCAGTGAGAGAAGCACCGTGGCTCATTAACATAATGAAGAGTGAGCACTACAGGGCTTGTTTTTGCTCTGTTTAAACCTTTTGCACGTTATGGTTTGGTTTTAGTTTTCCATTCAGCGATCAGCAGACTGCTGGCATAATTAACATGCAGCATTAGAGGGATCTTCCCATTTTCCTCATAGGAAGAAAGCACATTTCCCTAAATGTCAAACTTAATTTTTTTTTGTTGATATTATCTTTAGATGCTTTTTTTCCTCTGGGGACGTCGATAACATGACTTTGTCCGATTTTCAAGTCCCCCTCTCTATCACATTTCAGTTTAATTTTGACATTAAGATCTCTCAGAAGCACCAAAGTCCCTTTTTGAAGAGCAAGAATGATAAAACAAATAATCTTACAAGACTGGCTCATTTGGGGGAGGAAAGATTCATTTGTTTACTTCGTTTTCAAAGAACATTCCTTAAAAGATATTAACCTGCAGCCATATAATAAGTCTTGATGATCTACTTTAGTAAAAGAAAAGCTGGGCGTCATGCCTAATTTAAGAAAAAGATCATGGCGCTATAAATAACATTTGGAGGCCTTTGCTGTCACTTAGGACAAAAATTCACCAAGCGATTATATTTTTGATAACAGAACAAAGAGGAATGCAGTTTGAGAATTACTCAAAATTAACTGTGCAAATGATGTTCTGTTTAAGTGCAGAGCAGACGTTACATGATAAGGGAGAAGTGCAGTGCATCGTTCTGCTGTGTGGTTCCCCTTTAGTTCCTTTCATTCCCTACAACCACATTGTCACATATCCATCTGACAGCTTGGTGCAACCATGTCGGTGTTGCTGTTGTACTTGTTGTGGTGCACTAACCACCCCATTCTCTCCTCCTCTATGACTTCTCCTCCCTCGATTTGTTCCTCTGTTTTACCCCTCTGTACCCTCTCCCTTCTCCTTTTCCCTTCTAGATGATGGTGAATAGGACAACAGAGGTACATCTTCTTCTTTTCTCCTATTTTCTTCTCCTCCTCTGCGTTTTCATCATTGCCCACTCATGGTCATCACTGCAAAGCTTTCTGTATGCTGGCATGATCGCTAAATGCTGGCATGAATGCTTTTGCACTCCACCCGTGCACACTGTTTTCAAGCCCGCATCATCCTTTGATGTCGTTTCGTGTATGCAGTAACTTGAATTTGATTTTCACAGTTAAAGAAAATGGATGAGGCCTAAAAGTGAGAGTTGTGTGTCAGGCAGCAGTCTCAGGCAGCCTCTCAAACTCAGGCAGTTTGTTGTGGAAAAAATGTCATTTTTCAAAGGTCTCCATTGGGATTACCTTGTTTACAGTGCGGGTTGTATCACTAGATCTGGCGTACTTTTAACTCCTACTACCTGTGTTTTGACCAGAACAGACCGGATCACTCAGACCTCATCCTCTTGTTTGTTTTTTTTTTCTCATTTACGATAAATGGTTCTGTACACAGTACAGTGTTGTTTCTGAAAATATGTCATCACATGAGCTGATTCAACATAATATTTTTTTGTCTCTTTGTCGCCACATCGATCTGAAATTGGGCTGTTTTTAGATTTGCAGGGTACTGTGATATGACAGACCCAGATTAGATTTGACCTCTTTTTTTAAAAGCGGGGGTCTGGTTGGTTTTACAGAGACTAAATCATTGACATGTGTCTTCATCACTGCTCCCACAATGAGAGTTTTTGCTAACTTTAAAAAGACCGAGACACGCTGCTGCATGTTGGTGACTCGGAGCGGCCTGAAAAAACTACAGCATGTGGGAAAGGGGTGTCGACGGGGTACTGATTGGATATGGCGTGAGCAGAAGATGCCTCCCTAGTGTACGGGTGATCCCTTCTCATTTGTCCGTACCACTTCAGTGCGAACAGCAAGCCGAAACCATTTCAGCTCTTTCAACGTTGATCTTGTAATTTTAAGTTTCCTTCTTCTTTTATTTATTGGCAATTGTTAAGCAGCAAAAGCGGTGCACTACCGCCACCAAGTGGTATGGAACAGTATTTTGCTAACTCAGTAGGTCCTACCTGGTCTGGCACTGTAAAAGAGACGTGACAGCAGAGAGGACCCAGGAGGTTGGTCTGTTACAGTCACAGTCCCACCCTTATTGATTTTATCCTGGGCCCTGCTTATCAGAATACAGCCTAGCCTTCCCCATCTTCATCTCCACCCAAACGTTGACATCGTGCTGCTTTTTCTGAATCTTAGAAATGAGAGAGCAGAGGGTTTCCACACTGGTTTCAGAAAAGGCACACCCTGGTAATAGAGGGTGTCCCTATAACATGTTGACTAAAAAATGTTACAAATATTTCATTTAAGCCTTATTAAGATTAAAAATGGTAACTGGCAGCTTTGTTGTTACAGGATATACTTGTACTGTTTTTAAAGTCTTCTTCTATAACTTTCTTTTCTCTACCCACAGTAGGTTTTTTTGTTTATCTGTGATCATGTCAACTAAAAACATTGCTTGTGTTACTTACACTGTTTTTGCTGTGAAATGTACCAGTAAATAAGGCTAAACTAATTATTTATGCCTTTAGGCTGATGGTTTTAAAAATGAAACCCTTTTATGTCCAGATTGTCATTTTAATTAAAAAAAAAAAAGATGCATGTTCACCTGCATGTATGTAGGCCCTTTCAGATGAAAGCATGTCACATAAAGTAGAGAACTAAACAAAATGATAATATTAACTTTTAGTATTTGTAGTTCCAACCACGTTTGCATGAATTCAGTCTTACAAAATATTAAAGGAGCTTAAGTTTGCTAAGATTAGACATCAATCCAGTCCAGACGTGAATGATTTTTACCTGCAGTCCGCCTGTCTTGATTATTGCAGTCGGTTTACACTCTGTGGCCACTTACATTACACCTGCAAGGTTCACTCAAGCCAGTGTCTATATTGACTCTTTAAATCCACATTGATGTTTGTCTTGTGGCATTTCTAATAGAATAGCTTGTTAACTGCAAGCTTTGGTTTCTGTGTAAGCTGAGCTTGCAGTTTACAGTGAGGTTGAACGATTATTGCACAGTTTTAACAAAAGCCCATCAATCTGAGCTTCATAGAGATGAATTAGACTTCATATCTTTATCTAATGAAATGGCCATGGAGTGTTATTATGTTTCAAAAAGCTAATTCTAGTCCATTATTTTTTCCACCCTTTAACTGCACGTTTAACTTCTTGTCGGATCATGTCTGCTATGCTCTCTCAGGCCAGCCGACGCTCCATGAAGTTCCATCATGCTTTGCTCATGGCTTATCATGAGACAAGTTTAATTTCTTTTTTCCTCCCTTTCCTAGTAACTCTGTTTCTTTTGTGTGCTCTTGTGTGCGTGTGTCTGTTGTCCCTCTCAGAGTGGGTTCACTCCTCTCCACATCGCTGCTCACTATGGCAACATCAACGTAGCAACGCTGCTTCTCAACAGAGGGGCAGCTGTGGACTTCAAGGCGAAGGTAGGTACTCGGCTTCAAACACGACAAACTGGCTCATGTTCACGCTGCAGCAAAAGCTCAGTCAAGACTTACAGATCCGAGGGTGGGACAATGTGAGGAATCTGGGTGTGGGAGGGTGATTTTGCAGCTGCTCTCGTAGGAAACATATAAATCCCTGTGTGCTGTTTGATCCTGTACTCTGAGAAAGGATGCTGGATTTACAGGGTGGAGGTTGAATGTTTGTGGGATTTTTCTCTGTTTTGCGTTCATTACTTTTTCCGCTGTATGTACCACTTATTGACCACCGTTAGGACATTAGAATGGAGAATAAGGCTGGTTATTTTGTGTATTTTTCTCATTATCAAATCTCATAGAAGAACCAAAACAAAGAGGTAGCTGATCCATGTGTGACTTGAGATTTGATATAGCGTATTCCTTTGTGGTGAAGACTTTCATTTATTTACAAGAAACTTATAAAAACAGTGAACAACACACAGCATGTTTGTTTTTTTTATTACTACTGAGGACTTATTGTACTGTTTCAGAATCAGTTACGCAGAAATCTTCTCCATTCTGTGCTCAGAGTCTCTGGGACTTCAAAATAAAATTCTTGGTGAAAGTTGTGATTTGAGAAAGTGAGAAACACTCAGCAAATTCATGATTTTAATGTTTTTGTAGGTTGTGGAAAAATATAGAATAACAGCAGAATCCTGTAAAACTGTTTGTTTTTACCAGGACATTAAGCAACTGATAATGCTGCGTGTGGATGTTATTTTCCTCTAGAGGGGGGTGTTTAGCCATTTTTAATCAACGCGTTTAAATTAAGCCTTTTTTAAAAATCTCTGTTCAAGAAATGTCTTGTACATTCAGAGTTGTTTGCGATAAAAAATGCTGTCACCTTGTAGCCTTACTTTCATGGGAGCATATAAAACAGAACTTTTGTTCCCAGTATGCCATTTTATTTTATTTCAATTTGTTACTGGTTGCTACAGTTTGCAAACTGAGTGACAGGGTTGCTTTAATTTTTCTGCAGAATGACATAACACCCCTACACGTAGCATCCAAACGTGGGAACAGCAACATGGTACGGCTGCTGCTGGAGAGAGGGGCCAAGATAGATGCACGAACAAAGGTACACATAACCATCTGTGTAAAAATGTAATAAAAATGTGGGCTTTTTCTTATTCAACAAAAATGAAACATAAAATGTTGCGGACAATACTTAGTAGCCCTTGTTGTTTCCATAGGATTTAAGAGGGTAAATTTCCCTCAGGCGAGACATATTGTCAGGCCTTGATGAATGATTATCTGCACTTTTACTTTTGTAAAAGTGGACATTTTTAGCTTTTTAATGGCCTGGAGCAGGCAGTTGGGTGTTAACACAACACCAAGAGGGAAAGCAGTGATCCTGTAGAAGCACCTGTTGATGCCCATCATTGTTAGAGGGGTTATAACACCACTTCCAAACAATTAAGTTCAGTATTGCACCGTGAAAAATGATTATTCACAAGTGCACTTGTAAATAATCATTGTGAATGATCAATTAGCAACGTTCTTGAATACTTTACATGTAAAGTATTCAAGATCGTTGCCAGTTTTAAGTCCATTAGAGTCCGATTAGAAGAAGACTGAACCAAGGTGGTTTGTTTTGAAATGTTCCAGGAGAAAGCCGCTTTTTTCTAAAAAGAAAATGGGAGCAAAACTGAGGTTTGCAAAGCTGCATCTGAACAAACCTAAAGACATTTGCAAAATGCAATGCGAAAGCAAACGCTAACAGTGTGTTCCTGTAGCGATCATCTTAGAACCTCCACGTCCCTCACCAGACATCACCGTCAGGCTATATGCTGCTAAAGAAGCAAAACAAAAGCCTCTTTTTTGCTTTTTTTTCTACTGAGCATGTGTTTCAATTAAGAACCACTATCTTGCACCTACTGGGGTGTCTCTAGATTTATAAAAAGCATAAAGTCAAATTTATGTAATAAGATTTTTCGTAGTAAGTTTGGAGGCATGTCTTTTAAAACACAAAAAAACTGTAGCTTGTGCACTTTATCATCTTCTCAGTGTAACAATCGGCTTAGTTTTACTCACTGTATGACTTTTCTTTCTGCTTTGAATGAGGGATTTTTTTTTTTTTTTTTTTGCTTAGGCACATACTTATTATCCAAATCCCCTTACAGCTGTGTGTGGATGAAGCACGGCTGGCGGTGTCTGGTCTTGCACTGTGTTTCACTTCAAAAGATTGTTGGTTGTGTCCTGGAGTTCAAAGCTGAACACTGGTGGGTTGTTTCCACAGGATGGTCTGACTCCTCTCCACTGTGGAGCCAGGAGTGGCCATGAGCAGGTGTTGGAGATGCTCCTGGACAGAGGAGCGCCAATACTATCAAAGACCAAGGTGCACTTGTTACCTTTGCATGACTCGCCACTTTTTTCTCGCTCACTTACTCAAATCATACCAACACGTTAGGAAATTCTTGCCACGATTGACTTGACAGCTTTTTCCTCTTTCCTCCCAGAATGGTCTGTCTCCTCTTCACATGGCGACGCAGGGCGACCACCTCAACTGTGTCCAGCTGCTGCTGCACCATGACGTGCCGGTGGACGACGTGACCAACGACTACCTGACGGCGCTGCACGTGGCAGCCCATTGTGGACACTACAAAGTGGCGAAGGTCATTGTGGACAAGAAGGCCAATCCTAACGCAAAAGCACTGGTGAGGATCGAGTGGGAAAAAAAAAAGGAGAGAGAAAACAGGCAGCAAAGACGAGCAAATACAACCCTGAACCATAAAACAAACTGGGATCCAATGGAATCTGTAAAACCTGAACTGCAAATTCAGAGATTCATACATTTACTTTGAGGTTTTTCCCTTTTTTGTGTGTGAGCTTTATTTAATTTGTTAATATAGGCTACATCCGTTTTTGCATTTCAGATGCAACACCTTCTTCTCACAGCACTTAAAAAAAAGGCACACGGCATGGATTTGTCACTATTTTCATATCAAATCTTTCCAAACATTCTGGAGACACATCAGGGCTGCAGTCCAGTCCAATGTCTGCACTCCCCTCTTCCTCAGTTTTTTTTTGCCTGTAAAATGCAGCTTTGCATTGTCTTGTTGGCAAATGCATCCCTGATGGCAGCATCTGTTGCTCTAAAATCTCAAAGTACTTTTGTGCGGCCCTGATTAAATCCCAGACCATGACAGAGCCTCACTTTTAGACTTGTTGCTGATGACGGCCTGTGTGGTCTCGTCTGTCTTGTTTTTGAGTACACGATGCCATTTTTCCCAATTTTTGGATTTGTGTATTAAACCCATTGAAATTTCTTTGGCCTTGTTAAATATTTTAATTATCTAATGCACTGTAAATAGAGAAATATGCAAATCCCTTCTAGTCTTTCAATAAAAATAACCTTGTTTAAAACATTTTTAATAAATCTTTCAAATTTTTTTGATAAAATAGAAACTGTTTGCCCAGCTTTGCTCCTCAAAGACTTTAATGGAAACAAAAGCAGTGAATTATGTTGCATGCCGGAAAAAAAGAGATGGATGTACAGTATATTGACAACTGAAATTTAACTGATGAGGAAGGAGCCTGAAAAAACTTGAGTTCATATCATAAACATAGAAGATGTCAAAGTTAACTTTAATTTCCTACTTACTTTCCTTATTAATCAACCTTTACATCACTGAACAAAAAAGGACTTAAAGAAATAAGGAAAGGCAGACAACAGGACAGAAAAAAACATGATGGAAATTAATGAACAAAACATAAAAACGGGATTTTACATCCCTGCCCCTATGAGGCAAGCATCTGCTCTGTAATGGAAGTCTGGGTGTGGTTAGTGCAGTGGGACTTTACAGCTTATGAGAGTGAGAAGGGGGTGGAGGTGGGGGGGCAGAGAGGAAAATGAAGTCATCCGAGGCAGCCAGAAACCTCAAAGTCAGGAGAGCAAGAGAGCGAGTGATGACGCAAGGAGGGAGGGAGTCTGTACATGTTGGCAAGAGCAAAGTAAGCTGGAGGGAAAATGATCTCTTTCAGTGTGTCTTAGAGTGGACATGATTATTGCCACACATATGTCTGGCGCACATGCACAGGGTTTCTGAGAGAGAGAGAAAGAGAGAGCAAGAGAGGAGGGTAAAAGAAAAAAGTTCCTCTTTGTAATGTACTTTCCATTCGGTGTTCCAGACTTGCTCTCTGCCAGCTCTGCAGGACCTACAAAGCCACACACAAAGACTTTTGGACTATTGTTTTATACTTTTTAAAGTGTTTGTTTATGTTTTTTTTGTCTCTTAGAATGGTTTCACTCCCCTGCATATTGCCTGTAAGAAAAACAGAGTTAAGGTGATGGAGTTACTTCTGAAGCATGGGGCGTCCATACAGGCAGTCACAGAGGTAGGATGAGTGTTCAGGATGAGCACACTATACTTGTGATTAGTTTGGTTTTATTTCTCTACCGTCTACTTAACGTGGGAAAAAGAGCCTTTATTTTTTTCCTTACAAGAAGTCTGTGTTCTTTCCTGGTTCTTTAATCCATCTACTTCCGTCTCCTCTCTCCTCTCCTCTCCTCTGTGTGACTCACCCGGCAGTCTGGTCTGACACCGATCCACGTCGCAGCGTTTATGGGACATGAGAACATTGTCCACCAGCTCATCAACCACGGGGCTTCACCAAACACAAGCAATGTGGTGAGTTCAGGAAGCTCCTCATTCTGTGTTACTTTCTCTGATTCAGCATTTCAACTTTTCCTCGTTACTCTGAAATATGTCGAAACAGAACAAGGAAGCCATTATCCAACAGTTTCATTTGGTTGGACATAAAGTCAGATCAAAGATCGAAGACTTCTGGTGGAGGAAATATGTTGATTGACCTGAAAGCGGAGATTTTCTTCTATAATGTGCAGTGTTGAATTTATTTTCCATGATACTGCAGCTTAGTGGGAGTAGTCGGATTGTTTTCCACTACAGAGAGTACTATGTCAGTGTAGGCGGGATATTTACTGATGGTAACAGAGATCTTCTTTCGTCCTCAACCAAACTGAGAAATGTTTTCTGTCTTTTTCTGTAGCTTTGGTTCGCTTCTTAACAGTGGGCCCAATTTTAGGTTTTCGTTATATCTTGGGGCAGTTGCTGAATGAGGTTGGTTCTGCGCTCTGTTATAGAACCCATTTATGTCTAGAAGTTGAACAAGACGTCCCAGCGCTGCTCAATCTGACCACAGTGCAAGGATGCAAACCCTGCAACCTGCGCAGAAGTTAAAAAAAAGCGCTGTGTGACGACTCCACAACGTTTCCAGCTGCAGAGGACCTGACAGCGAAGGAGATGCTCAGTCTGGCGGTGGTTCACATTCCTAACCAGTACGATACAAATGTAAAGGCGTGCTGGGACGTGGCTCGACAGACCGTTAAACTTTTTCTGACTCGCGTAGAAGTGCACATGAAAATAGTGGCTGTACGGTTGCAGCTCCTGGATGAGCCGGAACTCGTACAAGTCCTTCCTATTTTTGACCTAGGATGCTTGTTTTAGATGTCTAGATCATTATTATTAACACTTCTTGATAAACTATGTATGTGTTCTAATTATATTTCCCAAAAACGTCTAGGGGACACTATACAGATTCAAATTTAAAATAGACACACAAAAAAAGTCTTACTGTCTCTCAAACAGGCTACATGGAAGAAACAAAGCTGATTTTTATTGATTTTTTTTTTTTTACCATGAATGAGTATGTTATCTTTAGATGCCTTAAGTAGATTTTGCTCATTAAGTCACAGCATATTAGACAGATGATTCAAAAGGTGTCATTCTTAGAGAAGAATAAAATCCTCTACGTGGTGCGCAAGCTCTTCAGTACTAAGCAGCTGCCAGAAACACGTAGTTGGAGACCATGTAGCAGCTAAAGAGGAGCTCAGAAACAGAGCTGCAGGATACAAAATATTTCTGGATGTAGATTCATCAGATGGATAAATAAAACAAAACAAAAAATATTGTGTTTACAGCTTCTTCTTTGTTTTTTGATGCCCAGAGAGTCAAAAAAAATCCACTGAACCATTGTCCCTACAACCTCCAGAATTGCTGTAATTTGTGCTGACAGCAGAGAAAATCTCAGCAGGAGGCGAAGGTTATTAATGCCATGTGTACGTACTGGAAGAGCCTGATGTTGTCATCTTGTGAAGCTGCAAACTCCGACTGTGTTATCTCTGGAGTCACATTAGAGCAGAAAAGAGAATTGAGAGAAAGATTGAAAGAAAGAGATGAATAAACGGAGACCTGCGGGAAGAGAGGGAAGAAACAAAAAAGGAGGGAAGACGCAGTGCTCAGTCAACTCCTCAGCCCCAAGTATTTGGTCGCCCACACTCCATCTGTGGCCAGGTTACCGTAGAAACAGAAAATTATGGGACGTTATTATGGTGAGCTGGGCGTGGAAAGCAAAGGGGGTCCTTCTGTCCCCCTCTTTCTCTTTCCTACCTCTCCTCCTCTGTGTGCACTTTAGTAAAAAGGGGATTTTTGTTTGAGTGTGTTGTCATGAAAAAAACGGGTGCAGACGGGCATCTGGAGCAGCACTCAAGCTTTAAATTAACTATCAACCCATCGCTGTTTTGCATGTGTGTGTATTTCAGAGGGGGGAAACAGCGCTCCACATGGCCGCCAGGGCCGGACAGTCGGATGTGGTCCGATATTTGGTTCAAAACGGCGCACGAGTCGATGCAAAGGCTAAGGTACACTGTAACGCTCAGTTTTTGTATGTTAGTGCACAGTTCCTCAATTTAGATGTGGTATGTTAGTCATTAAATGTGAGCATGGATGTGTGTGTGGTTGAAACGCTCCTCTTGTTTTCATATGTCCTCCTGCTAAAGAGCCCGTATTATGCTTATATTTTTTTGTAAGTTCACGTCCTTTAAAAGTACATATTCGTTAAAAGATAACCATCATTTCTTTGCTTAAGCATATATTTGATTGTCTTAAAACACGTCTTTAAGTGACTCATTCAAACGTTCAGGGTACTGTGACATCACAGATCCACATCCAAAATAAAACGATCCAGTCTCCAAGTTCAGCTTCTGGTTTACAGCTTCACTTATTTACTGGACCTCACAACTGTGTAGCGTAAAGTAGTAACGCAGATTTCAAATGTAACTTTCCTCTAAAACATAGAGGTGAAGCAGAGTGGAGCGTCTGACTCCAACTCCTAAAAAAGACATTATTAAAAACTGAGCGTTTGTACTCACTCAGTGGCATTTGACAAAAGCACATCTGACATGAGCCTGTTAAACTTGGAAACAAGACTCTGAATGAATGCTTGGTAACTGTTGGATGCAAAAAAAAAATAAAACAGTTTCAGTGATATGACTTGAGATGCAATGGTGTGTCCGTTCCAGCAGCTACTAGACATCACTAATTGTGTCCTTATGAAAACATTCTTCCCTGAACATGTTGTTTTCCTGTGTTACTAAATGTTATTTTTTTTTCTCGTGGTTTCGTGTATCAGGACGATCAAACTCCTCTGCACATTTCAAGTCGTCTCGGAAAGCAAGACATCGTGCAGCTGCTGCTCGCCAACGGAGCATGCCCGGATGCCACGACGCACTCTGGATACACACCTTTACACCTGGCTGCCAGGGAGGGACACAGAGATGTAGCTGCAGCTCTGCTGGACCATGGAGCAAGTCTGGGCATTACTACAAAGGTAAAGAACAAACGCACCCTCAAAAGGAATAAGGATGTGTCGACAGATATTTACGTGAGATTTCTGGCTGTTAAAGCACACAGAGCAGTAATGGTGACACACACAGGCGGGTATGTTTGTACAAATAAACCTGTGTTCAAAAAATATAAACAATAATGAAACCTGAAAAAAACGCAGTTTGTTTACTTCACTTTTGGTTGCCTTTGTTCTGCTTTTAGCAGGAATATTTTGAAAGGTTTTAATGAACAGTATAAGGCACAGAGTTGTTGACGATTATGGGAATTCCCAGATACAGTGTTTTCCAGTGGAAGAGTTGGGTCATGGCGCTCAAAAACAGAATCTGACGACGCTGGTGCCGGAAAAGATGTTTGGATCGAGGTTTTTTTGAGCGTTACTTGTTGAAACTGCAATTTATTTTCTGAGATTTCAGTAATTTAGGAAGACTCCCTTAAAGTGGTGTTTCAGGTGATTGTTAGCACAGATTGTTTTCTTTTTTTTTAGTTTTCATTAACTCTGTGTCCTAACAGCACAATTTGTAACAATTGTGTGAAAAGATAAATTAGAAAGAAGGATTTTGTCATCTCAGTTAGAAAGAGTTGGAGGCATGAATCTAGTGAAGGTCATTTAAAAAGAGTTTATTAGGCTTTGTCTGGACTGATGAATATCTGTGATGGTTTGCATTTGTCTTGTAATAACAGTGATTATGAATAGGCTGGTCGTGTGGATATCAGCTGTGTTTCATGGCTCATTTCAGCCACTGTGTTTTTTGTGCAGCTGTTTAGTAGAGACGGGGTGAAGCAGATCACCTCATGAGGTCTGGCCTCATAATGTGATCTGAGAGCGCTTTAGACAGCAATCACGTATCTTGTGTCAGGTTTTTCTGAATGTGTCTGCAAAATTCATCCATCCATCCATTATCTATTCCCGCTTAATCCGTCACCGGGTCACGGGGGCCTGTCGGAGCCTATCCCAACGCATAGTAGGCGGAAGGCAGGGGTACACCCTGGACAGGTCGCCAGTCTGTCGCAGGGCCACATACAAGACAAACAATCACACTCACATTCATACCTACGGGCAATTTAGAACAATCAATTAACCTAGCCTGCACGTTTTTGGACTGTGGGAGGAAGCCGGAGTACCCGGAGGGAACCCACGGAAGCACGGGGAGAACATGCAAACTCCACACAGAAAGACCCACCGGGCCGGGAATCGAACCAGGAACCTTCTTCTGCAAAATTCAACTAAAGTGAAAAAATTTTTGATTGATGAGTTAGAGCAGTTAGTCTCTAACTGGTGAAATCATTGTGCTCCTCGTTTCCCAACAAGTCCCACAAGTAACGGACGGAGAAGAACCCAATAAAGGCGATTAACCAATTGTATAAAGTACAAAATGTACAGAGCTTTAAAGCTTTCCAGCTCCCAACTACCTGCCAAGAAATTCGTTTGTCATTTATTATGACATATGACACAAAAAGCCAAATACTGATCATCAGCATTCAGCTATTGAGGCTGTTTTAACTGTTTGACCAGGAGGCCAGTTTAACTCTCAAAACTATGAGTCTCCTCTCTGTTTGCATGTGTGCACGGACAAGCACATGCAATACACAGAGGACAGTCAGAGTCCTGGTCTAAACGGTGCTCAAGGATCTGTGTTCTCTCAACATGATACAACACATGTCCTGTTTCCCCACCCCAACATTTAGATTTTATAAGTCTTCAGCTTCCAGTAATAATTTCTCCATGTTGTCATGACATACTATAATAATCCAAATAACTCACGAGACCTTGCGTGGCAGCCGTGTATTAGGTATAACCCAGCAAAAACGGCAACAATCATCCTGCAACTCCCAAATTTGGTGTTACACTCTTTTGTCTTTTCTGTATGTGTTTCTCCAGAAGGGCTTCACTCCTTTGCACGTTGCAGCAAAGTACGGGAAGTTGGAGGTGGCGAACCTGCTTATGCAGAAGAAAGCTCCACCTGATGCTGCTGGGAAGGTGAAGCGCGTTACAAGTTCAGAAAATGTTAAATTTATCCTCCCCTTGGATGTCACAACTGCTCATACTGCACTCTCCTATACATGTGTGTTTCACCATCTAACAGTTTACTGTATGTGTGTTCAGAGCGGACTAACTCCACTGCATGTGGCAGCACACTATGATAATCAGAAGGTGGCCCTGCTCTTGCTCAATCAGGGAGCTTCACCACATTCTGCTGCGAAGGTAAGCGTCAGTCACGGCGTGTTCGTCGAGGCTGTTTTAATTGAATGTTCCCCAATGCACCCAAACGTCTCTCTGTGGCTCAGCGTGACAGCAGGCTGACCTAGTTTTGGTCCGATAACCCTGTTGGAAGACCTTCCACCCCAGCACCAACATCTGAAACTAACTCCATCCCCAACAGAATCATTGAATAAACAGCGTTCAAGGCGATGGGTTGTAGTTAATGCTTCTAATGAGCCCCCTCCAGTGAAAATCACATTTTTGAACATTGTTAACATCCCCATTTGGTGACCTTTTAATTGCTAAAAATGTAATAAGCCTTTTTCACCTTTTTAAATGTAGTGTTTTGACAATAAATAGTTTTGTTACATTTGATTATACATTATGTATACAAGGAAACTACTTGCAGGGTTTCACTGTGATTGTAACGTTTTTTTTATTAGTAATATAGCGTGTGTATAACTCACGATTTTTGTATTAAAAAAATATTGCAACAGCGATTTCTAGTATGATTGATAGCAGCTTTTGGGGACTTATTCAGGAGAAATGCTTTTCAGTGTACATAGATCAACTTTTTTGCATGTTATCATAGGAGAAGATGGTGGAAATGGTGCCACTGCTGAGCTTTGTTTTGGCATGAAGACTTTGAATAATGAAGAAGCAATCGCCCAAATTTTGTGCCCAGGCTTTATAAAAAAACAAACATGATTGCATTTATTTAAAAACAAAACAAGCCATCTTAATTTATGAAGTTTTGGGGAATTTTTCTTCTTCTTCTTCAAATCCTTTGCAGTCGTAAATGTCATTTTGCAGGAACTCAGCGTAGGTCAGAGCCTGGTGTTGAGAAAGTTGAGAAATCTTCATTTTTTGATGCTTCAGCGCGACCTTCAGCCAATCAACTAGAGCTAGAGCTAGCCAATGAAATCGCACATGCGGGTGAAGATGTATCGTAGCACGCAGCTCTCTCGTGTAGCAAGCAGCAAGACATTTGATTGGTTGCTACGTCAGAAAAGACCCAATAAGTCATGTCTCCTCTTCTTTGTTTCCAGAATGGCTACACTCCACTCCACATCGCAGCCAAGAAGAATCAGATGGAGATAACCACCACGTTACTGGAGTATGGCGCCTCCACCAACGCGGTCACACGGCAGGGAATCACTCCTCTCCACCTTGCAGCACAAGAAGGCAACATGGACATTGTGACGCTGCTGCTGGCTCGAGACTCTCCAATTAACATGGGAAATAAGGTGCGGCATCCAAGAGTAAAAACCGCCTTTGATTTTTTTTTTTTTTTAACTCTAGATGTGTTGGCAGACATGGCACTTTACATCATGAGTCTTATTTGTGAACAGTAAGCATGTATTCAACAGCAGAAAAAGCTTCACTTTACTCAAAGAAATAAGTCTTTTCCATAGACTGTAATTTTCACTATTGCTACTTCTGGCATTCAGTTTTTGATGTTTTCTGTTTGTTTAATTCGTCACCCTCGCGTGCAAACCTGCCATCTTGCTTTAAATAGCTGTATTTCTGTCCCTTTGAATGCTGAATGTGGGTTTAACGGTCTCTGTCCGTGTCTGGATCATCAGTCTGGGCTGACTCCGCTCCATCTGGCTGCACAAGAGGATAAAGTCAACGTTGCAGAGATTTTAGTTAACCAGGGGGCTATAATCGACCCCGAGACCAAGGTAAAGACAGATGCCTCTTGTCCTAGCAGTTGAATGTTGAAGTTATTTCAGGTATAAAAGTGCTGAAATTTCCCTCTTATGTAACAGGGTTTGGTTATTTTTCATATTTTTGGGTAATACGAACAACTGGACACTCCTCTGATTAACTGTCATGTCAGTCACAAAACTGCAAATATTAAAAAACAAGTTGTATATAATATCAAAAATCAACCAGCCAAAACTTTAAGATTTAAACGAGCACCTAATATGTAAGACAAGGGTGGAACATCATAACTAAATGAACTCAAAAGTGCTGGGAACATGTTCACTGAGGTCACTCATTAACAGATCTCAGACCAGCTCAAATGAACCACACTAACAGTGCAAAGAGAGTGTACTTCTGACTACTTAGACTGGCGAAGGGGGAGCACATTTACAGCAGAAATTAAATATTTCAGTCACCTTCCAAATGTGTACTTGCTTATCAACATTTGCAATTTCCATGTGGGAGGGAGAGAGTCGGCATGCACATAAAAGATATTTGGCAGCGATGCATACATTAATTCCAAGTGACTCTGGTTAAAGTTTGTCAGACTGCCGGCTGAAAAATGAGGTGGTGTTGACAGTGTCCTTCGCTCTGTATCGCCGTGACTGTGTACAGGATCAATCCACCAAGGATTTACTACACTCACTCTGTGACTTTGGTTGTCGTAGTTGGTGTGTAGCACTTGTTGCCTCTGCAGTGTTGCCTCTTGGCTAAATTAAATAGTGGCGTGTTGCTCACACACTGTTTGAATTCCTCCAGCGAGTATCTGTGCATTAAGTCACTTAACTACCACAATCCAACATTGTTGATTTAGATGAAGACACGTCAACATGTTCTCTTCAAATGTGCTCTTCACAAAACTAATGCAGTTATTTTTCTTCAACTTAATTGTGGAGTTTAACCTCTGTAAAATCTGCAAATGTCATCCAGAAAAGATGCACTTCTGTCAAGTGAGCACAACAGATACCACAGAAGTTGTCAGATGCACAGTTAGATTGCAAAGTTGACTTATTTGAGGTGAAATGTATTCTTGTACACCTATTTAAAGATTTAGAAGTTTGATTGCTTTTGCTTGCTTTCAATCCTTACTCTAATGCATCATGGAGCCTTTATAAAAAACAATCGATTGTCTAAAACATTTTTCCATGTCATCAGCTGGGATACACTCCTCTCCATGTTGCCTGTCACTACGGCAATGTAAAGATGGTCAACTTCTTGCTGAAGAATCAGGTGAAGGTCAATGCTAAGACCAAGGTACGAGCTGAATACAGCCCAAAAGCTTAATATCACATTTTCTCTGTTCATACTGTGCCACCGTTTGTGTTAATACAGCACAGAGGTATATTTTTTATTTGTCTTTTTCTTTCTTCTGCAGAACGGTTACACCCCTCTCCACCAAGCTGCACAGCAGGGACACACGCACATCATTAACCTACTGCTTGCCCATGGAGCATCACCCAACGAGCTCACCGCTGTCAGTCAACTCAGAAAAAAATGCCTTCTATTATGTTCTGTGTCTCTAAACTATGAACAGACGTCAAATCTCAGTAAATAAACTGTGAAGTAGTGTTCCTTAAAAATCTGTAACTCATCTTCTTTATTTCCTTTTTTTGTTGTTGTTGTTTGTTTCTTTTATCATTCCTCCAGAATGGGAACACTGCGCTGTCCATCGCCAGGAGGCTTGGCTACATCTCTGTGGTTGACACGCTCAAGGTGGTCACAGACGAGACACTGACCACTAAGGTCAGTATTTGTTCTTAAATTCTGTTTTTACAAATGTTGGTCTTAAGTTGAATAATATAAGCCAATTGCCAATATAAGCTATGTAATTATTGTAATTTCATTATAATAAATATAATACCTTTATAAGCAAATATAAGCATGCTGGCACATTACTGTTTCCTCGCCATTTGGTCATGTCATAAACTTCTCCATTAGGAGAAAATACAGCTGCAAATGTGGAAAATAACATTCCTCCTGCAGATGTGGTGTGCTCACTATAAAACAAACAAAAAAAGCATACATAGTTAAAAAAAAAATTAAACATTAACAATTGCAAAAAATGTAAGCTGATGGTGTTAGATATGTCTATACATCTTCGCCAAGTTTTGCAATGTGATAAAGGAAACCTCTGTAGCGATGCAACTAGGCTAGGTGTAAAGATTGCGCCGTCTACACCTTCTAGACTAATTTAGAACACCATCTCACTGACAAAGACTGACGGTCACTCTTTAAGGCCGGGATGGGGAAGGCATTTCAGTTCTGACTGGAGATGCAATGGGTAGGAGATAAAGTCCCAGTTGAGTACAGGTATACCATTACTTTGTATGCTAACAGCAAACAAACATCTATCATTTCTGCCACCTTTTTTTTCATCTATTTCTTGTCCGTTATCAAAAAGCAAGTGTTGTACTTTTGCTCCCAGGTGGTATTTTGTAAAGTCAGTAGATCCTACTGGGCCTGTTACTGTAAAAGGAGAAAGAACAACTGAGTGGACAAGCGAGGAGGGTGGCCCTGTTACGTTTTATCCCAAAGCACCGTTATTGGAAGCACAGCTTATGTTGCTTAACATGAATAAGTATATTGACATATGTGCAAGTTACCTGCGCTGTGTACTCTAATGCTTCCATCCCACTACTACTGATGCTGGCTTTTGGGCTGTATGATAGTAACAGTCTAAATGCTCTCTTTTTAGCCCGGAGGACACATTATCCATGATCTTAAAAACTCATTTAAAATTTTAATTCATCATGCCACAGGACAATTTTTCCAATTAAAGTAACAACGTTTCTAGAGCTGGTTGATTTATGCATTTCTCTTTGTTTTAACTTGTACTTACAGACACAGTCATAAAATACGTTCAATGTTCAATGATTGTTGTTTTTATAAATATTCCAGAGTCCAGAAAACAATCATTTATTTTATGTTGGATTGGAATTATACTGTATTTCTTTTGCACAGAGAATTGCTTGGGTATTTCTACACGGAGCTATAATTTTAAGAGACCTTTCACATCTGCAAGTCTGCAACAAGACTATCACACTAACATCTTTTGGATATAGTGTACTATTACTGTTTATATTTTAGTAAGACATGGCTCTTCTTGACCATAAAATGAAAGAGAAGAATGGTGAAGGGGAAAAAAGCTACACATAAGTCAACATCACCACATTGTTAAGAGGATGTCTCTGTTCAACAGACTGTGATGGAGAAGCACAAGATGAACGTCCCCGAGACCATGAACGAGGTGCTGGACATGTCTGACGACGACGGTAAGGCCTCACCAAACAGCTGTATTTTACTGCTTAATTGTGTTTAAATCTGACATTAAACACAGTTCTGTCCACACAAGCTGGCCTTAAATATCCCGAAGAGAGAGCCAGAGGCTATAAAATATCAGTCTGACTCATACTTGGTTTCTGGCCTAGAATGGGGTGATATCCCAGTGCTCTCCTGGGTTGTGAAAGTCCACCTTTTTTTTTTTTTCAGAAAACAAAAGTCTAATGTTTTTTTTTAGCAATTATTATCATTAGTATTACAATGGTTTTCTACATTTTGTCATTTATTACATAATTTTTCACATCTACGTGTGTTTTAGGTTTCAAATTGAAATATCCAGCTATTAGAAACTTCCACTCATCACTTTCATTTTTCTTTGCATGATATAATTTAATTAATATGATTTCTCCATAATTTTTTGTTTTTCTTTGTTTTTTTCCTCTTAACTCTTTCCTCAATCCAAACAGTCCATAAAGCCAGTGTTCCTGAAATGATCACAGAGGACTATTTTTCTGATGTGGAAGAAGGTATTTTTCATCTCTACATTATTTTTTTCTTTTTTCTTCACTCCTACTGCATCTCAGTCTTTTGTTCTTTAAGTTTCTACTCTCTTTTTGCTGTGTTTTTCTATATTATATATGCAAGTTAGTTTATGTAATAGCTGGTGGCTTCTTTTTCTTTTCTCTTTCACGCAGTACAGCATACTTGTGCTGTAGCACAGCTGCTGCCACCTTTGTCTCGCTCACACTGGATTTGAAAATCTTTCAGTACTTACAAGTATTAAAATGTGGGGTATACGCCTTTCTCCTGGTTGCCATGCCAACTGTCTGCACAGGGCATTGTGGAGCGTATAGCAGAGTTCTTTTCATGCCGTTGAGTAGACAGCACATACTCTTTGTCTTCGGGGACTCATCAGTGCTAAAGCCATTGTAATTTAAAACAGTGGGTCCAAATCGAATGCTGGAACAGCTGCTGAGTGTGTGTTTACTTTTTCTTCTCTCCTGTGGTCTCCAGTATGGGTCAGGAGCAATTGAACTTGACCTCTTCTCCAACTGTACCAAATTATACACAAGCAGATTTTTTTTTTGTTTTTAATAAGTAATTTGTATTATTTCCATTTGCCCTGCAGAGCTTTTGCTGTATGGATGATAAAGAATAGTGGTCTTTGCTTTTCTTGACATCACATACTTCGTGCTGTCTTCAGTTTTTATTGCTTTGAAATGTCAGCAGGCCTTAGAAATGAACTTTTCCTTATCAGAGTTGAGACTTTCCTGCAGTAATGAAGAAATACTGCGAGATAACCTGTTGTACCAATGTTTCTAGGGTTCATGGACAGTTTCTGCTGCTGTCACTAACAACATATCTGATGAGATACCATGAGTAGGTTTGTACCATGAGCGGCGTAGCTCTCATGAATATTCAAGCCACGTTAAGGCAGTTCTCTCTACTTGCAGTAGTAAAAGATAAAGAGGAATTGTTAAAACCTGTACAAACAAACAATCAGGCACATGTGAAGCTGTGGAGACGAGTGTGCTCGGTACTAAAAGAAATGATTCTGCTTGTTTGTGTTTAAACAGAAATGGATGTTGGAAATATCTGCATCAGCTACACCTGTAAGTCAAAAGAGGTGATCTCGGTGTAACTAACTCCAAGTAACCTGTGTGAAGTGTAACAGCCAAACTGATGCAGCTTAACTCTGTGTGTGTGTAATTTTACTGCAACTTTTCATGCATAGCTGGATGCATGTTTTCCTTCACACGGAATGTGTGCTCAAGTTGTTGTCCATCTTTAACTTCTGATCTAAAAATACATCAAGTGTAACTGTAGTCCCATGAAAATACGCTCGCATGCCAGCGGAGCAGGAGCAGCGATTAGCATCTCCAATAACACACAGTCCTGGAGTTAAATAAGGACGGACAACAGTGCCCGTGCAGGATCCTGCAAACTGTTCCCTCCAATTTCAAATTAATTCACTTTTTCATCCCAGATTTATAACCTTGAATGTAAAATAGCTGAAGGAGATACAGTACAATGAGACATTAAAGTCATATCTTGGCTGCGATTTAATCTTTTTAATGTTTTTCTTCCACTTGTTCCAGTGATGTAACTGTTTTTTGTTTTTTCTGGTTTGTTTTTACTTTCAGTCCTTTTTTCTTGTCTGCTTTTGGCTTTTTCACATTCTAAATATAGCACTTTGCCATTTAAAGAGAGCCGATTGGTATAGAAACAGAGTGTCGTGTGACGACCAGAGAGGAGAAAAGATGGTGTGACAATATCCAACTAGGGGCAGGAATGCTTTCTACATCAATAAAACTAAAATCATCAGTAGTTAGTGATGTCAGATGAGTTAGATGTCCAACAGCAATGTTCCTGTACATTATCAATTATCTTATGTTCTACATAGTAAGTTACAGAAAAGTTAAGATGTTCCTTTAGCTTCCTGTCAATTTGTTAAGTTGCTGTCAAGATTAATGGAAAAGAGGATTTAACCAATTCAAATAATAGGAATCCCCGTCATTATGGCTTTATGTATGCCTGTTGGTCCCTGCAACGTCAGCATAGTCTTAGCTCCCAATGTAAACCAGTCTCCACTCCACTGGAGACAAAAGCAAGTGCATTTGTGTCAGCTGGGAAATCTCAGTTCAATATGTATACAGTATACGGCAATCTGGGTCAGCAGCAGATGAACAGATGGAAGTGAAAAAACGCTTATGTGGTGACCGGACGAGCATGGTAATGGCACGATAAAGGAGTGTGAGGACGGACAGGAAGACACAGAAGTAGGCGATTAACCTTAGTGAGTAGAAGGCAGAAGAATCTCTACTGTTATATGTTATATGGAGAAACGTGAAGTCCCCTTCTGCTAAAAATCAAGTTTGCAATGTTTTTAGTATGTGAAAAGGATGTTTTATATGTTGTGTGATGTACATGAGCAAAATCCGTCATGAATGCTGTAGCTGGGGATTTATGCTTTGGATCTGCAGACCATCGCTTACAGTGTCAATGAAGGGATCGACTTGTACAGCTATTTTTTGTCCACCATGAGCCACTGATGAGACGAGGAGCTTAGAGGAGAAGTGCGCCTGGCACCAACTGAGGTTAGGTGCCAGCTGCCCAGTCTCAGGACGACCAAAGCACAGAGATCCTGGTGGAAGTGAGCGGGCTCTAGGAGCTGCTGGTGGCTCGAGCAGGAGGTGCGGCCACATCAGCCTAAACAAAGATCCCGTTTGACCGAAGAAGACCTGGAGAGTAATAACCAAACCATGTTAAGACCATGAGAGATTTGTGTCTTAGCAAAGGAATTCAAACTGTATGCTTTAGAGAATCATGAGTTATCACAAGACTAAAAACCTCTAGAATGGGTTTTGTTAAGTCAGCTTTTGATTTGGTAGTAATTCAAATAGATGCTCTCATGCACATAAAAAATGTATTTCCCTTGTAAAATTCTCCCTTTTGAAAGACTAAGAACATGATATACAAATATAGTGGTACCCAAATCACAAATACACTATATGTTCAAAAGTATTCTCTCACCTGCCTTGACGCTCATATGAATCTAAGTGACATCTTAATCCATAAGGTTCAATATGACGTCGGTCCACCCTTTGCAGCTATAACAGCTTCAACTCTTCCGGCAAGGCTGTACACAAAGTTTAGGAGTGTGTTTATGGGAATTTTTGACCATTCTTCCAGAAGGACATTTGTGAGGTCACACTGATGTTGGACCAGAAGACCTGGCTCTCAGTCTCCACTCTAATTCATCCTAAAGGTGTTCTATCAGGTTGACGTCAGGACTCTGTGCAGGCCAGTCAAGTTCATCTACACCAGACTCTGTCATCCAGGTCTTTATGGACCTGCTTTGTGCACTGGTGCACAGTCATGTTGGAAGAGGAAGGGGCCAGCTCCAAACTGTTCCCACAAAGTTGGGAGTATGGAATTTGCATTCAGAGTTCCTTCACTGGAACTAAGGGGCCTAAATCCAGCTCCTGGAAAACAACCCCACACCATAATCCCGCCTCCACCAAACTTTACACTTGGCACAATGCAGTCAGACAAGTACCGTTGTCCTGGGAACCACCAAACCCAGACTGGATCATCAGATTGCCAGATGGAGAAACTCAATTCGTCACTCCAGAGAAGGCATCTCCACTCCACCTCTAGAGTCCAGTGGCGGTGTGTTTTACACCACTGCATCCGACACTTTGCATTGCACTTGGTCATGGCTTGGATGCAGCTGCTTCGCCAAGGAAACCCATTCATGAAGCTCTCTGGACTGTTCTTGAGCTAATCTGAAGACCACATAAAGTTTGGAGGTCTGTAGTGACTGACTCTGCAGGAAGTTGGCGACCTCCTTGCATTATGCGGTGCAGCATCATCTGACCCCACTCCGTCAGTTTGTGTGACCCACCACTTTGTGGCTGAGTTGCTGTCATTCCCAAACACTTCCATTTTCTTATAATACGGCTGACTGTTGAATATTTAGGAGCGAAGAAATTTCACCACTGGATTTGTTGCACAGGTGACATCGTATCACTGTTCCACGCTGGAATTCACTGAGCTCCTGAGAGCGACCGGTTCTTTCATAAATAGTTGTAAAAACAGTCTGCATAGGTGCTTGATTTTATACACCTGTATCCCTGGAAGGGATTGGAAGACCTGATTCTGATTTTTTGGATGGAATACTTTTGGCAATATAGTGTATGAAGTTACAGAAATAAAAGTCAGTTAATAGAAGATAAAAATAGGACAACTGGTATCAATGCAGCAAAGCATTTTAGATGTTAGGCAACTCTGAGTCACACACCCACTTACTATTTCTGTCCTGCACTGAGCTCTAGGTGTGCCGAGCCTCACACTCAAACTCTCTCTCTCTCTCTCTCTCTCTCTCTCTCTCTCTCTCTCTCTCTCTCTCTCTCTCTCTCTCTCTCTCTCTATCTCACTCACTCGCTCACACACACACACACACACACACACACACACAGACTCTCCAGATAATCCTGGAGCGGAGTTGGTAGGCGGGAGAAAGGCGATCTGTTTGTGTGAGCGCTGGGCTCTGGGACAGAAAGAGACAGTTAATGCCGGACAGAGAGAGAGAGAGAGAGAGAGGGAGAGAGAGAGAGAGAGAGAGAGAGAGAGAGAGACCGAGCGCTGAAGAGAGGTTACAAGTCAAGAAGGAAAAGTTAGTCCGGGGGTGAAATCCTCCAAGCTGGACGTGCAGCCAAAATGAAGTGCTTTAAAGCAGGAGGTGAGTTTTGGCTCATTGAGCTGCGGGTTTTGAAAAGCGATTGTGGAGAATGGGCTGGAATGTGGCCAGATGGGGTCTGCAAAGTGTCTGAGCGAGAGTGGGGAGAAAGTTTTAGGGGGAGGGGTGCGGTGGCAGCAGGAGGTGAAGGGACACAGAGAGGTGGGGGGGCTGGTCTCTGATGCTTTGTGATGGCTGGAATGCCTTCCTTTTCATTCATTTCTCACCGTCTCCGCCTGCCAGCACTATCTGTCCTGCCCCTCACTCTGTCAGCTCTGGGTCACCGGTTCATCAGTAGCTTTGGATCTGGTGTACCTCTGCAGGGAATAACCTGCTGCTAACTGTTTTCCTGCTACTATTGTAGTGTTTTTTAACTCTTTGTTTTGCTGAGATGACAGGGAGCTCTTCTGTGTTTAGAATACAGTAATTCTCTGAAATCACTGCCTTGTGGGAAGTTAAAATACTAAACTGCTCTTATTGCTGTCACCATTTCACAGAAGAGAACTGCTGATTGTGTTCCAGCTTTACCAGTTGCAATTAGCATTTCTTGTCATCGGGGCCAACAGGCTTTTAGTGACAGCGTGGCTTTTGTTTTAGAGAGTTTGTTTGACCAGAGCTTCGCTGGAAAACAGCCTCTGGGCAGAGGCTGTATTGATCTGTCTGTTTAAATGAAACTAGTGTCCTACATGAATGACCAACGGAAACACATGGGATAAATCCCAATGTTGCACGTGTTAAAGTGAGGCAGGAGATGTGTGAAGGGTATTCGCTGTGCACTTTCAGTGTTGGCCAGATGAGAGCAACAACTGACATTGCAACTATCTGTCTAACTTTAATTTACTGAGTCTCGTGTTTTCTCAACCACCAGGTGACGACGCGATGACGGGGGACACAGACAAATATCTGGCCCCCCAGGACCTGCGGGAGCTGGGGGACGACTCGCTCCCGCAGGAGGGTTACATGGGCTTCAGCGTTGGTGCACGGTCACAGAGGTAAGCTCCTCTGCAACATACTCCAGCACAAGTAGGACTGTGACTGTATCTGACTTGCAGTGTGGTAAACGTCACATTACACATTCACACACAAAGGAGGGGTCTGCCATAACAGTCTGTTTAAATGAAATAATTAAATGAAGTTTGTGAATGATAAGATGCTAATCCATGTCGTTCATCAGAACTAGATGCAAGACTCACAGAAGGGTTAGTAGTTTCTGGTCCACTTCAAAGACAGTCTTCGGACAATTTGACTTGTTCGAGTTGTCAGATTGTTGAGCTGTTTGAACTACACAACGTTCTGTCTCGTAATCTGAGGTCCTGAAGTCCTAGAGGTGTTCACACTACATGACTGAGTTGCCGACAGCCTCCGATATTTAGCATGCTAGATGCAGTATCTGTTTGGCATCCGAGGGCACGCTCACACTAGCCAGGTGCACCGTGCAACACGCAGGCATGATTGACCCTCCCTCCTGATTACCGCCTGGCCTACACTTGCATTACTTCAGTTGCAGTTGCGCATGAGCATGATTGCCGCTTGTATATAAGCCAACACGTTACATGAAGTACTCCATGTTTATTCAAAATGCACATGGTCTCAAAGAATCGGCACGTGAAGAACATGAAGACAGAAGAAACAGAAGAAAACATGATAGAAAAGCTACTGGCTTTATGGCTTTTTTTTGTTTTGTTTTGTTTTTTGTTTTTTTTTGGTCAGAGACGTAAAAGATCCTACAAATTGTAAATAGATACTAGATTAAAAAAATTCATCTCTCTTTTATCGCATTTTAAGTGCTTTTTTATATGATAAAATGATATATCCTTGTAAGTAGTCTTCAGGTTGTTTATCGAGTGTTTAAAGTAGTGACTAAATCATCAATATCCCACTATCACGTGTTTTTCTTTTCTTTTCTTTTTTAAACCTTAAAGAGAACTTAAACAAAATAATAGATTCCTAAACCACGAAGTACTTGGTTACTTGCTCTCCAAAATGCCGTTCAGCTTTTTCACCATAAAATTATCAAAAACAAAAACATTTTGACACTGTGGAAAATGCTAATAATGATAATAAGAAAGAAATTGAACTACAATTTTTACCGCTTCCCCCTTCAGGCGGCGGCTGTTCAGTTGCTTTTACAGTGCTGTCAATATATATGTTTGTTTGGTCTCTTCGTCCGCCACTTTCATTTTCTCTTCCGTTATTACTTTCTTGAGCATCTTTGTCGCCTCTGCCACGATGTCCACTGTCGCTCTATGAGCCAGTTTCATCGTTGCTGATGTGTGACTTGGTTGTGTGTGCGATACGCAGTTGTCCAACCGGCACAGGAGCTAAAACTAGGAGGCATGAAAGGTTACTGCAGCTAGACAAATTTATAAAAGTAAGTAAATATTCCCTTAAAACAAAATTAAAACTGATCAATTAATGTGGAAGAAGCTGTTTGTTTAAAAGTAAAAGAAAGAGAATATTTCAAATGTGTGAAATCAACAACTTGAAGGATTCCAGAAATGTCGAGGTATTTAAGTGCGTAAAGGGAAAGAGAATAAGCATAAGCTGGAAATCTGGGATTTCACATCCTGCAGATGAATATATGTTGACAAATGGAATAAAGTTGAAGGCAAAAATAAATATATTAGGTTTTAGCTGTCTGCAATAAAATAAAATTAAATGAATGCTGCATTTTTTTTAAATATTCAGACCACCCGAGGTTTTTCTGACTTGGGGTTGTAGAAAAGCTCTCATGTTGCAGGGCAAAGAAAGATGAATTTCTTTGTACCAGTCTGTGGTGGTCTTTGGTGGCTAGTATTGCCTTTGTAATGTATTTAATTTCAAATATAGGGTCATTTACTGTAAATCTGGTTAAATACATTATTATACTTCTTAATTACTAATAGGTCACATGACTTAGACATAAACGTCTGCTGCACAAGCAGTCTTGTAAATGATCTGAAAACGGTTTCTTCATTAAGAAGCTTCTAAACTCACAGCTGCAGGTTCTAAGCTGCCACTCACGGACTGGAGGTCGGAGTTCGCTCCCCGTGGCTGTTGTTGCTTATGCTCTTTTGGTAATATTGACACTTGCGCAACATGTTGAAGAGGGAGGGGTTATTGAATATCTTCGGCGTGACACAGACGGGTACTGAGCCACAGGAAATTAGAAACATGTTCACTTCCATGGCCTTGGGCGATGGGTTACATCAACACACACACCGAGAGGGGACGTGTGCGTTTAATCAGCCCAGCTGAGAACTGGCGTAACAAACTGGGTTTCTCTGTAACGATGATGTTGAGTCATTCAGTTTTCTCTGCAGTGTGTATGTATGTGTTTAAATGCCAGATGGTTCATGCTTTTCCATGATCATTCAGCGAGGTAAATCTTTTGTTTGTGCCATAAATCTGACACAAACTAAGCATAACTTCTCCCACTTATTTACCCTGCAATAAGTCACTGGAAGTGACACAAGCCGGCAGCAGTTTGTGTGAAAACATTATAAAAATCATTTGATTGTAGTGGGTCTTACTATTAATCAAATACTACCTCAAATTAAGAAAAGTATGTAATTCTCTTCACAGTGCCGTTACACATTTCACAAAAATGAAGCCAAAAAGACAAAATCATATGTGTAATATTAAATACCCTCATGATGCAGTGGCTCGACGACGATCCACCTTTATGGACAAAAACTATCAATCATCTTTCAGCCTTGTAAGTCAGTTGACTAAACCTTGATTCTTTGACTTTTCAGCCATTCTATTATAAAGGAGAGGAAAGAGACCTAACCTTATTTCTATAGCGTCTATTACAACACAAGTTGTCTCTAGGCGCTTTCCAGAGACCCAGAACATGACCCCTCAGCAATTATTACATAAACAACGGCAGGTAGAAACTCCTAGTGGGAGATAAACCATAAGTCAAACAGTGGAAAGGAAAAACTCCCCTTTAGGAGGGAAGAAACCTGGATCAGGACCTGGATCATAAGGGGGGACCCTCCTGCTGAAGGCCAGCTGGGTAGAGCAGGAAAGGGGAGATCAGAAAGAAATAATGAAGAACAAAGACAGGAGGGGCACAGATATATTGTCAGTGATAGAAAAGACCAGATTTATTAGTTTTAATCCTCTGTTAACTGGAGAACTAAGACTTACATATATATGACTACAGAGACGACTATATAAACAGGTGTAGACAGCAGACACTGGGATGGTCGGAGGGTGGGGCTGCAGGTCAGCAAGCAGCTCCTGAGGTTCTGGTCTGCAAACATGTACAGAAGAGGAAAAGAGGGGACAGACCAGCACAACAAACTACAAGAACAATGGACCACAATTATACTTATGAGATACTTCTAATTAATAACTGAGTATTGAGCTGAAGAAGAGAAAGAGAAACAGAGGAGGTGAGGGGAACCAGTCAGTGGATCATGTTGGGGTCCCCCTGCAGCAGGTCTACAGCAGCAGATCCAGGATGAAGCTGTGTTGAAGACCAGCTGCTCCAGTCTGGTCCTGCAGCTGCAGCTGTGACTACTGGTCCTAACACACTAAAATTTACACTAACTATATGTTTTACTAAACAGAAATGTTTAAAGTTTGGATTTAAAGGTGGAGGTGGTGTCAGCCTCCTTAACCCAAACTGGTCTATAGTGATGGTTCCTGATAAGAGAAATCCTGTCCTCCAAATTTGGATCCTCTAGGCACTACGAGTAAACCTGAAATCTGAGAACAGAGAGCTCTATTAGGAACATATGGTACTATCAAATAATTGAAATATCTTGGCACCAGGCCATTTTGGACTTTATATGCAAATAATAACATTTTAAATTGTGTTCTAAGTTTCACGGTGAGCCAATTGAGGGAGGGACACAGGAGAGAAGTGCTCCCCCTTTTGATTCCTGTCAGCATTCGTCTGCTGCATTTTGTATCAGCTGGATGATGTTCAGAGAATTACTTGGACATCCTGCTAATAATACATTACAGTAATCTAGTCCAGAAGATACAAACAATCAACAACAATACAATTTGTTTTTTTCACCAAACATGCCACTGGGCATAAAAAAAGGCAAAAAAAATTTAATCTTAATCAATGTATAAATTGAAAATCTCACAGAATCAGTACGGGGTACTTAGTATTGCATTCCTTTTATTATTATTATTATTAATAATAATTTCTGTTAAATGACTGATAACACAGTGATCAGATGATTTTATTCTGTTTTTACACAAGAAAACATTGAAGAGAGGGTGTACTAACTTTTCCACATGAGTGTAGAAAGAGCACATGCTGCAGGTTTCAGTCAGTCAGCGTCATTCTGCATCCCTGCACTGGCTCCTCACCTCTCTGCATCTTTCCACTCATCTGTATGTTCATAATGTTTTGTTCTCTCCTCATGTCCGTTCTTAATGTTAGTCCCAAAGTCAGGTAAGGCTCAAGGCATGACAAGGCCCGACGCCTCCCATCCCCTCCCCACCCTCCCCTTCCATCCCCATCCTCTTCCTCCCATCTCCACCCTCTCCCTCCCCTTACCCCCCCAGACCCCAGCTGTTGTCAGTATCATGACTTTGTGGACTTTTTAGTACATTTGAATACTAACGTAAAGATTTTTGGAGCAGTGATTGAATCTTTTAACCCTGTTGTGTACTGTGGGTTCACTTGTGTGACGTGCTGTCTGATGCCTGATGCCTTACTTTCAGTTGAACCACACCCAGCTGCTTACTGTGAACAGCCTGATGTGCTTGCTTTGTGTTGTGGTTATCGTTTATGCCTTGGTGTCTGTGGGTTTGCACATACTGAAGCTTAATGCATTATTTTGGTTTCAGCGTGGAGATTTTTTACTTCATCAAGCTTCCAGGGACTTGAGCTGACAAATCTTTAGGAAACACCTTCTCCCCTACTACTACGCATCTGCTGTTCAGATCTTCGAGTTGCTTTTAAATTATTTACAATCTAGTTTTAATTTTTTTAAAAACTGTGTATTTTGGATGTTTCTACAGTACATAGAGGAATAACATACATGTGTGGATAAAAAATTGCTTTTATACACACAGACTGGCTGTAGAGATGAGGATAAATGAATACACATGAGTTTAAAATTACAGTGTGTCAGTATGCAGATTATCCTTGAAAGTGCCATTTGTTGTATTTGATCAATACAGTTGCAGCTTTTCTGCATTTAACAACTACAGAAGGCAAATCTAGTTGTGCTGTATAACACATGTAATATAAAAGTGTATTTAGCTCAAACAACATGGTGAATCACTGCAGGTTTGGTCCAGTCTAATAAATACTTAATATCAGTTTTTGTTTCATGGAGGCCTCAAGAGGTTGTGCTTTACAATGGTTTTGACATGTCTGGAATTAATCCATTTTTGTTTTTTATTTATTTGAAAAAATATTAATTTATTTAAAAAAAGAGGATTCAATCCTTTTTTTTTGTTTTATTTTTTAATTTTTTACTTTACTCAAGATCTTTAGATTTCCGTCTCTCAAGCAGATTTGTTTGTTTTGGGGGTTTTGTCAAGCTTCACTGATGGCTTCTTGTCTGATGTCTTGTTTTCTCTGGAATTACTAATTAACATAATCACTGTTGGGATGCTGCAGGCAAACACTCATTGCATCATTCCTCAGAAATGTTCTTGGTTTCCCTCATAAACACTGTCGGAAAATGCCAACACAACAACATCACAACTTGCAAACTCTATTAGAAACTCCTGAAGAATCTGTAGTTTAAGAAAAATTAAACGTCACCTGAATAACATGACTGACAGAAGCTTCATGATCAGGCTGACATTGCTGTACAAACACTGCAGACCAAAGGTATTATTTGAATTATTGTGTATTGTTGTTGCTTTGTTTAGGCTGTGAACACCAGTCACATCTCTCTACCTTAGAGGGTTCTGTCTTGTTTTATGGTTTTGTGTGGCTGGTGACAGTCAGTCAGGTTCCTGGAAGCTGCATGCATTTAATGTTTTTTTTTGTTGTTGTTGTTTTTTTTGTTTTTTTTTTTCTGTTCACTTTACTACCCATTAAACCTCCAACCCTTACCAACTCCTCTTCCTCCTCCTCACCTCCCCCCCTTCATCAATGTCACTGTTGTCTTGGTAATCCGTGATTGCTACGGCAACCACACCAAGCCTGCGTTCCTTCAGTTCTGATAGATCCAACACGCTGAACCGGAGCTCATTCACGCGGGACAGCATGATGATAGAGGAGATGCTGGCGCCCACCAAGGACATGGTATGTACACTGAGCGGAGATGTGGGGGTTTGAAGGAGTGTTTGTGTTTTTTTTTTTTGGTTTATTACTTTTTTTTGTCTGTGTCTCCTTCTTAGCTTATTACTCTGTCTCTGAGTCAGTAATCTCCCAGTCATTAACCTCACACGTCACGCAATTCTGTCTTTAAATGTGCCAAGCCGAGTTGGTGCAGAGCCAAAAGGCAGGCCATTAACCAATCCTCTTACACCTGATGTGGCGCTGACACAAAGACCTCCAAATCCTGTTACATTTCACTTGGAAGCGGACGTGAGATCGGTGCGAGGTGGCTGCGTCGGCCCAGTTTCTCTAAGAATGTGCTTAGTGAATAAGAAATTTGGGAACTGTCTAAAAAAATGACTTGCAAGATGATGCAGTCTACAGTTAAAAAAAGTATTTCTAATTTATGTTTTGAGGTTTCAAAACCACCAATTACATTTGACATGCAGTCCAAAAAAAAAAAGCTCCAGATGCACTGCATGATGAAAAACAAGGTCCCTATAAACATGAAGACATCTCTGCTGAGCGTGTAGTGTTCAATATTTACTGCCTGCAGTTGTGTGACGTCAAACGGTGACGCGGTTGTATGACGAGTGAATCTGAATCTGTCTGCTGCTTGTCTCCCCTCACGCTGCTCCAGATGCTCTGTAAGGAAAAGTCTTTCATTGTAGAGCAACACAATAAGGTAGATGTCCACTTCTGCAGCCGGCCCCTGTTAGGACATCCATGCCTAATTTGATTATTTATATATATATATATATATATATATATATATATATATATATATATATATATATATATATATATATGAGAGGGTTTGCTAGTCTGAGAAATGAAAGCTGAGTTTAAAGACCAAATTTTACCCCCTTGCAGTGCTGATTGGGCATAAACAATACATTTCTGCAAAATTTATTGACAGTCTGGGAGATTAAAGTTGCACATTTACTAGAGAATAACTTACATCTTACTGAAAGCGGTCCAGATCACTGCAACATGTCGTCAGACTCCCACTGTTAATGATAACATCATATTTCTGGACCAAAGTCCAGTTCACTTGTTGCTGAATCTGATTGCATGGATCTGCGTAAAAGCCAACGTGTGTAATTTAATTAACGTATCCACTGCGGGTAAAGCATGTAAAATATAATGACTTTGAGGAATGTAATGCACTTCTTCAGGAAAAGGTTGAAAATATAACTATAAGTAACATTTAGCTCTAAATTGTACTATTTGAGACTTTTTTTCTCAGATTATCCTCCCTCTACCCCACCTGGCCCTAATATGGAGTCACATTATCTCATAAAGGATTTGATAATATTATAGAGCTAAAAAGATCCAATTTAAAGAGTTCATGTTTTTTACAGCTCATGTTTACCTCAAATTATGAACTTATAATAGGAGTAAATGGTTTGATATTTTGCTATACTGTAGTTTACTTTTAGGCCTGCATGCTACAGAGAATAGTTATGCATCTGTTTATCACAGCAGTAAATGTAACACACACGCACTGTCATGCCTCACAGAGAGCTTATCGTCTCCTCCGCAGCATTTGTCGGTAGCTAAGGATGCAGACAACGACTCTCTGAGGAGATACAGCTGGACAGCAGATGCTCTGGATAATGTCAACCTGGTCTCCTCACCCATCCACTCCGGGTAAGTACATTTGAAAGGATAAATGATAAAGACAGGAAGAAAGAGTCGGGAGGAAATGTCTACTTTGCTGTCTCACCTTATTACAAGGATGGAATGAAAAGATGAAGGAGGAAATATTGGAAAAGCTGCTGATTTTGAGCTTTTAGAGGAGAAAGGAGGAAGTGGCAGTTTGTGTCCTGTCTACCCGTCTGTCTTTGTCCACTACACTGGTCTTTTTCTTCTTCTATTGTTTTGATAAATGACTCCTTTCTCAAGTCTTCAGCATGTCTGATTATTCTTTTTTATTTTAAAGCTAAATTCTTTGCGAACATTACGCTTTCTTCATTTCTGCAGTTAAAGCCACTCTTTGTAGCAATGCCACCTCTGACCACATGGGGGCTAATGAAAGGCCTCAGTACAACCAGTACTGGAAAAAACAATGGACAAAGCATTAGGTCACATGACCCATTGGTTTCTGAAAAGCGGTTTCAAAGGCCATTTTCCTAACTATGGGGTGCAGCTATGTTTGCCAGGAAGCCGACCGGAACGGGCCGACGCTGGGTTAATACTAACGGCTGCTTGCTTCACTAAGCACAGTACCAAACGATTGACACCAATGTTATATATGTTATATATGTTCATTTCTCCTTTAAAATTGGACATTATAACATGGGAGTCAATGTAGATTAACTCAGTTTTGGAGCTCACCTCTAGAGGCCAGGAACTGCAACAAATCTCAGTTCCACATGAGCCACAATCCGGAAGTTGGATGGTTGGTGCCTGGTCAGGACTTGACACATGAACTTTCCTGTGCTATTCTGTCCTGATGTGGTCAGAAGTGGTATTGATACATAGAGTATCTTTAACCAATATGAATCTTTGCTTTGCAGGAGTAGAACCACTTGTGCCACGGTTAATTGCAGAAATAAAGGAACTGTAAATGACAACAATAAGTTGTTGAGTTATTTTCTTTCTGGGGGCACTTTTTATCGGACACAGCTGTTGTCTGGCATTGTCCACAGGAAAATCCACCATAAGTCAACTCCAAGGCTCATTTTCTAATGTAATGTAATGTAATCTCAGTCATTTGCCGTCCTCTTGAGGCTCTAGAGGAGAAGGTGAATCTCCTCCTTCAACTCTGATCCAGTAAACAAATTAGTGTATTTCCCCAACTTTCTAACTCTGTAGAGGACTCTTTCGCAATGGTCTTCTGAGTGGTATTTCAGTGACAGATCTCTGTTTTTGACATGTCCTTCCTGCGTTGCTTTGTCGTCCATCCTGCAGTTTTTCCTCTCCGCTCCCGCAGTACGACAGCAGGTGATTGACTGTGATTGGCTGCACCTCTTTACACACCTACCACTACCTCTTTTCTGGTGACATCGCACCTTCCTCTCTGAATTCACTTATAACATCTGTGTTTGCCCCCCTCTCACCCATGAAACCGTGTTGTTTCAGACTCGACATCAAGTGGTTTGGACTGTTAACTTTTGTGTTTCTTTCTTTTATGTGTTTTGTTTATTGAAAATCTCCGCGAGTCTCTAACGGATCTGAATGACGTGATGTTGCAAAATCATCAACTTCAGCAGTCATTAACTTCAACATCAATTCCCTAAAAATTTGGGACACCATGTAAAATGTAAATAGAAGCAGAGTGTAATGGTTTGTAAATCCCATAAATGCACAATACAACATAGAAAACAAATGAAATGTTGAAAGTGAGACATTTTGATATTTATTGAAAAATAATGGGCAGCACGTTGGCTTAGTGGTTAGCACTGTTGCCTCTTCGACTCCCGGGCCCATCAGGAGTCTATTTGAGTGGAGTTTGCTGCTCCTCTTTGCCTGCGTGGCCTTTCTCCGGATACTCCGTCTTTTTAGGTTGATTTACAATTGCCCGTAGTGGCACTTATGGTTGTTTGTATATATATGTGGCTCTGTGATGGACTGGCGACCACTTCCTCTCGCTGGGATTGAGCTGGGATAAGCTCCAGCAGGCTCCCATGACCCTGTACAGGAATAAGCCGGTATGGAAAATGGATGGATGAAAAATAATGGTTCATTTTTAATTAGATGGCAGCCGCGCTGCCCTGCTAGCAGCCCCACTGCTCACTAGTGAAACTAGTTGATGGGTTAAAAGCAGACACTAATTTCGGTGTGCATCGTACATACAGCGTGTGCACGATGTCCACACTGACAAGAATGATCAGAAAAAAAAAAAAAGTGATATACCATGGTTTCTGTGTTCTCTTGTGAATAAAATATGAATTTATTAGATTTGCAAACCATTATCTTCCATTTTTATTTACATTTCACATTGTCCCAACTTTTTCAGACCTGGGGTTGTTTTAAAACATCATCTTACAACCAGTTAAATAAAATTCTAGTTTAGATAAATATTTCGCACCAACTGGTCAGAATATGTGTCACTTCATATGTTTAGTCTGCAGTCTGAATCTTTTTCTTTGTGACAAGAACAATTCAGGTTCTATTTGTCCAACAAATGCCTACAAACTAACACATTCCAGGTACCATAATGCATGGTGTGACTGTGTGAGAGTTGTGATTGACAGCTGTGAGTTACAGACAGAACTGTCCAACCTTCCTATGTGGATAAAACACTGAATACATCAGAGGCTCCTGTGTTGGCATCAGTACCAAAATAACAGTCTCTATAATCCAGATTCACAACCAAAACAGAAGCCTTCTCATGTTTCTGCTCTTTCTTTACCTGGTTCTTCTTTTCTCACACTTACTTGTCAGTGTTTTGAAGATCACAGCATGGGAAGCGACCTCACCTCAACTAGACCTCCTCTCCTCATCAGTACTGCTGTTAAACCAACTCTTCTTTTACGTCTTACTCCATTCCTCTTCCATATCCTTCCCTTTCTTCTGTCTTTCATTTTGGCCTCTCGTTTTTATAACCAATGCTTCACTGTATCTCCTGTCACTCTTTTGTCTCTTCGTCCTCCCCTCCTCTTTACTCTTCTTTATCCGCTCCATCAGGTTCCTGGTCAGCTTCATGGTCGACGCCAGGGGCGGGTCCATGAGAGGAAGTCGTCACAATGGCATGCGCATCATCATCCCACCCAGAAAGTGCACGGCGCCCACCAGGATCACCTGCAGACTTGTCAAAAGGCACAAACTGGCGTCGCCTCCTCCGATGGTGGAGGGAGAAGGCCTGGCCAGCAGACTGGTCGAGGTCGGCCCGGCAGGAGCTCAGTTCCTTGGGTAAGGTTTTGTTGTTGTTTGCTTTTTCCTGAACTATTTCATTTTGAGCTCTAGAGGTCTGTGACTTGACATCCCCGTCCTTCTGCTTCTGCCATCCTCATTTCCAGCCACCTGCGTTGATATTTGAGAGTTTGAGTCCGTGTTTGTGCATGTTGGGATGGAATAGCTACATTTAATTTGCCGTAGATGTTGAACTGAAGCGGTGTTCACCTTTTAAGTGAGGTGTCAGTGTAGCATTACCACTGGATTTAAAATGTGTAAAATTGTAGTTTGAGACATATTCATGCTTACATTTAATTTTTAAAGAAATTTTTCATTATTTTTGTAACTTTATGGGTCTGAATGGTCAATAGAAGTGAAAATGCTTTTGCTCATTCAAATCGTTTTCTTTAACATTAGGATGTTTTAGCTGCTATAATGATATGCTTTTATGCTCTGATGCCAAATCAACAAAAAAAAAACTTTAGATGACACCAAGAGCTCTGCATATTTTCCTGAACTTTTCCAATGTTCACATGTGAAAACAGGGTTCTGTTCTTTTTTGTTAATATGATGGTCTCTCTTTGTAGCGCAACTAGCCACAGCTCTGCAACATTATTTTTACATCATCTTGTAAAAGGTTTTACATTTAGAAATGTATCATCAGAGATTTTGTCCCTGGTTCTGTCAGGCCCATATAACAATCTGGGTTTGTGGACCACAACTAACACTTTAGCGCATAAAACTGTCCCATGATTTCATGTTAACTATGATCTTGGTGGGTATTTGACCGATTAGATTCTAAATATTTTGACCCTATTTTAGTCAGAGTAAAGCAAAAATAACTCTGCGTTCAGAGATGGTCTAATCACAGCAAGTGTATTATTAACCACCCAGCCAAATGATTTCAAAACAGTCACGAAGCGCCTAAATCCAAGTCTCGAAATCATTAGAAAATTATCAATGTTCTCGACAAATGGGGCAAACAGAGCTGAATTTGTCGAAACAAAGCTAAACTTCTTGAGAATTAAATCACAAAAACCCACTGCAGATATTAGTTTGATCACCTACCAATACTGTCAAAGTTGCAGGTCGCACTTTTGTTGTAGTCCTGAGCTGTCAGCACCGCCAGGACACTAGGAGGAGAGAAACGGGGTCAGTCCTGCTATGATATACTGCAGAGATGTGTTTTTAATAACGCCTGTCTCTGGTGAAAGTCTGTGAAACTACCAGGTGAAAACTGAGGCAGGTGTTAGTGACAAACTTCACCTCCCCGTCACCATAGCTCTGCACGAAACCGATCCGCCAAGCATCCACTTACTCCTGTAAGTTCCCTCATTAGGTGCTTAGCCTTTTAACTTGTGTTGGCTTTTCACTACATTAGTCAACGTTGTGTTACTCAGACACAGAGAGTTTTTCTATTTCAATTTCAATTTCAATTTTATTTATATAGCGTCTATTACAACACAAGTTGTCTCTAGGCGCTTTCCAGAGACCCGGAACATGACCCCCGAGCAATTATTACATAAACAGCGGCAGGTAAAAACTCCCCTAGTGGAAGAAAAACCGTAAGCCAAACAGTGGCAAGGAAAAACTCCCCTTTAAGAGGGAAGAAACCTTGAGCAGGACCTGGCTCATGAGGGGGGACCCTCCTGCTGAAGGCCAGCCGGGTAGAGCAAGAAATAAGAAAGAATAGAGACATAGAGACACCGTCAAAGGTACAAGACAGGATACATTAGTAACTGTCCTTGGTAGTCCAATTAGACTTCTGTGAATATGGGTGATATATGGAAGTCACATTTGAAAACGTGGCCCTTCGGTCCATCGAGGACAAAGCGTTTCAGCTTCACCCCAAACCAAAGTCATCCGGTTAAATTTAAGTATACAACTAAATTCAGAAATGTCTGACATCCATGAAAGACTGATGCAGTTACCCAGTAATCTAACCAGATACCGGCGTCACACATAAATGGCTTGTTTAACACTAAATGCATCATATTAAACCTTTCTATAACATTACAGTTTTTTATATATATATATATTTATAACATTCTTAACTTTAGTCTTAAGAAACTATTCTGGCATACATATAACACTTTATGCTAAAAGATAAGAAAATAAAGCGCAGGACTGAAATAGTTGTTTTTATCCACTTTAATACAAATACCTTTTGTGTCAGTGTTTGAACATTTCTCCAGTTACGTTTTAAATACAGGAACACAAAATAAAACAAGTCTGCAGCTGAGCTACTCCTGACAAACACACAAGTACAATTACACGTTGTTGGACTTCAGATTTATATATGAGACTAGTATGACTGCTCACTCATTAACTGATAAGTCCAGCAATCATCTATAAAGGGAGATTAACTGAAAGACGGCATTATGTCATTGCTGATACAGAACTAGAATTTAGTGGTGTGTGTTTTTACTAACGTTAAGAGTGTGTGTTTTGTATAAATGTGTGTTTTATTATCTTGCGGACACAGTAAACTACATCTCCCCAGAAAGCTGCCAGCCCTTAATGAAGGCGAGAGCCTGGTTAGTCCCGTGCTACAGCTGGGACCCAGAGGAACTAGATTTGTTGGGTAGGAACCAAACATAGCTCCCCTTTCCTTCACTTCCTCCTCCTGTACTTGCCACCTCCCCCAAGGAAACATGACTGAGGCTGATTCATGCTGATGGATTCTTTTAACCATCTCCGTTGACTTTAATTTGTCAGATTACAGCATTAATGTGGTTGTCAAGTAGTTTTGGGAAGAAATAATGTGAGAAGATGGTGCACAGCAGCAAAATGGATTTGTTAAAGCCTCGATAACTACGCCGGGAGGCTTTTAAAACGTCGACATTCTTCCTAAAACTACACAGTTTAGCTTGATGTCCATTGCAGTTACTTTTCAGCCACTCCATCATACTGTATATTTTAATTTCAGAACCTCTGAGTGGGCTTCACTGAATGTAGACTGTTCTGCGCTTGTTGGGCATGAGCCGTTTCCTCCTCAAGCCGAGCATCATCCCGCTTCCCATGACTGCTGTTACTTCATGTTCCAGATCAGTTTTGTGTCATCCCATGGTTTTTTCTTGTGAAATTAATTTCCAGATAATAAATGCACATGAATATTTTTGGATTGATGATGCTGGCAATGGTAAACTGACAGACAAATTCATCATGAGCTTTTATCCCCAGGATTTCTGGAGCCACCTCAAACTCTTATAATTATTAAAAACAATGATGAAATCAAACTATGCTTTAGTTTGTCACCTCTGTATCAATATCTGACCCAAGTATGACAAAAAAAAGTCAATTTTTGTGAGTTCTTAATGGTAGTTTGATAGTTTGATTTTTTTTTTTCTTTTTCTACAGCAAAGATGTAAATTAAAAAGAGGCACGTTCCACTGGCTGCTTCTGTTTAACTTTGAGAAGAACAGATATCTACTAAACAAGAGTGTTTGACTTGCTATCAAAGTTTCTCCTTGTTTATGAGTGAAATCGTCAAAGTCATGTTTCCTTCCAAAGCAGTCACCATTTAAGTAAATATATGCAAATGAAATCATACCATTTAACGATGCTACTTCAAGCTGGAAACTTCAAACCAACAGTAGATGTTGGGCTGGTGTCTGACTGGCTGCTTGGTAGTTAAGGGTCCCTTGTCAGCCTTTCATTAAATAAAGCATTTAAAAACATGGGATTGTAACAAGAACGTATAATGTGGAATTTATTTGATAGAGGAGATTTATTTAGATGGTTCTTTTCCCCCTAAAGTTTAACTGTTGAAGGAGGTGATGACAGCAACAAAAGAGCTCGACTGTATATAAAATAACGATTATTGTAAGAGATGTCCAAACAAATGTATTTATTAACACTTAACCAGTTATGATGCTTCTTTCTGGATGATGTGGCAAGCACAACAAAAAATAAAGTCTCTCATGGGGGAGGTAGTGTTATAACAATTGAGTTGCTGCAGCTTTGACAGCTTGTAAATAATATAAAAGTCAAGGATTCATAAAGAAACTAATGAAATACTTTTAAAAAAGGGCTTTTTAAGAATGAATATAGTGGTGCATACTACTGTTTTTGTAGGATATTAGAGCGCTTTGTCCATCTCCTGCAGCTGTTTTCAAACCAGAGATCATTCCCCAACCAGTAGAGGTCGATAGCTCGGGGCCGAGGACAGAACTTAGGCAACCTGAACGGCTGCATTTTTCATTACAAAGAACCATGTGGCTGATCCTTAGAGACTGCGCTTTGAATAAAATGTCAACGTTTTTTTTCCAAACAACATTTGTCCATCTCTTTCTATCACATGCTGGTTTCAGTCAGTCAAATCAACGATTTAGCACCGGTAGCACATTTTTTTGTAAGTCAGATGCTTGCAAAATCCAGGCATGGGAGGAGTTTCAGTTAAACCCTAACCCTAACCCCATGTGTCGCGGTTTTCCAGGGGTTAAAAGCTAGGAGGCGGGAACTGGAAGAGGGCAAGAAGGAGAACGAGAAGGAAACTAGAACAATGAGATCAACATTTTAAGGTGCTGAGATGGTTGCTGCATTTCTGTCTGCTATATTTGCAAAAATGGTGACAGTGACGACGAAGGAGTAGAGAAGACATGAACCTAGAGAGCTAAAGTCAACTCTATGGCAAAGGTCAAAGGCGTCTAAAACTGTCCTGGATCCCTCACTTGAGTTTTAAGGGTTTTTGATTCAGTAAAGGAATACGCTCCATTTTCAGTTTGAGCAGAGCTATACAAGCATCAACTGGAATTTCTCTAGATGTTGGTCATGTTGGACATGTTCAAAACCTGCGTGTAGCTCCCCAAATGCTGATTGTAGTGACTGCTGTAGATGTTTCCACAAGCACATAGTTGAAACTGGCAAGATGGACTCTGTCATGATCCAGCTGCCTTTCAAGCTGAAGGCTCGAGGTTGACGAGCCATTACTTCCAACCATCTTGAAGGGTTGATGCACACTCACTTTGTTTGAGTAAAACCTGCACTGTGCTCCTCTGGCACTCTTTACTTCTTGTTTTGCTATCACACCTTGTTTAAGAAAGGGCTGTGCAGCTTTATCCCCCGACATTCATTGCATTTCATTCCTTACATTCACTCTGAATGTCCCACCAACTCCTTGGCACGGCTGCAGCAGATCTAATCTGGCAACACTGTTGTCATATCTGTATGTCGTGGAGATTGTTACAAGATGTGTCTTATATTTATCACACTTCAGCTCAGTCTGTATTAATGTATCTATAAAAAATGAGCCACTATCTTGTTAATTGCTGAGATTAACTTAAAAAGTCGTTAGATGAATTTGTCATTGTATTTTAAATTAAATTCTGCATTAGTTAATTCATAAATCACTCTGAAAATGATAAATTGTCATCTCTCATCTATTGAGACCAAGAAAATGATAAAGAAGTTTGTTCTTTTCTTTTTGGGTAATCTTTTAACGTCTTATCAGTGAGAGATAATAAATCTTTAACTAGATGTTCCTTACATATATTGTTCTAGGCCTGTGATAGTGGAAATCCCACATTTTGGCTCAATGCGGGGCCAGGAGAGAGAGCTGATCCTGCTACGCAGTGAGAACGGAGAAACCTGGAAGGAGCATCTTTACGACTGCAAGACTGAAGACCTCAATCAACTCCTCAATGGGATGGATGAAGGTGAAGCGCGTGGAAGTTTTTGTGTTGCAATTTTCATGTGTGATCTGCAGACACTTGGGCATACGGCAGTATACGTCAAAGCGGACATTCGGTTCATTTCATTTAATTACATTAAAAAAGTCCTGTCACTCCTTAGAGATACTTCAAGAAAGCATGTTATTTTAAAAATTCAAGTACTGCCAGCTGCAGGACCAGGAAACTGTTCCATGAAGTCTTTGCCATCGGCTGACCCAAGTTGGACTACAAACTTCACTCCGTTGGCCCAAGCAGGAGAGAAAAATCCTGCAAACTTGTGCCCTTGTAAACACAAAAACAGCATTCCTGAAACCAAGTGTGACTCAACATTGTGTCGGTGTCATGCTGTTGCGTCCATAGTAAATAAATAATAAAAATAATGATAATGAACCATAGCGGAGGAGATGATGCTGTCAACTTTCAACCTGTCATTGCAGTGTTTCCTCTAGGATTTCTCTCAGCAGGCTCTCCGGGAGTCAAACAGAAATGACACTCAACAATAAAATGAAATAAAAATAAAAACAATAAATATTAATTCCTTTGTGGAAAATCAGTGGCAAAGTTTGCAGCCAGGCTCAGAACATCGGATGTTTCTGGGTTTTTTTGTAAAACAGCTCTAAGACTCTGTTGTATGGAAATTGTTTAAAAAGTTGATGCTCAGCAGCATCCAGGCTGCAAGGTGACCCCCCTGCAACCTGTTTCTCAAGTCAGTCTCCGCCTACAAATAGAAACAATAATGAGAGTGTTTCTCTCAGTTTCCTACGCACTACTCATTTTAACATTGTTTCTAGTTTGTGTCTGACATATTAATGTCTTACCTTATTCATTAATGTAAAGTCCCGCTCATATCACACACTGTTAAGTTGACACCTTATTGCAATCAATTAGTTTATTCAAGTTAGCGACACTGACTTGGCGCCGTGTCTTCCTCGCCAGCTGCTGTGTATGAACGGGTTTTAGCCACAGGCGCCGCTCGTCCCGGGAGCGCAGTGCAGCTGCTCTGTGCTTGAGACTATGGTCAGCACATGTGTAACGTGATCAGAAAGTTGTACATTTCTCACGCTTCTCACTCGGTTACAGAACAGAAGGGTTGGCCCTTACATACACGAGTGGTCTCTCCTTTTTTACTCCTTCACGGTGATCAGATTTTACGCCTTTCTGGAAAGTGGCTCTTACATACAGGCACTGAGACCGGCAAAAAGTTGAAATGTTCCACAAAGAAATGCCAGGATGTAAGCGCCAATGGGAAGGATGCCTTAGGCCAGACCCTGGACTTGCTGGAGATACAATAACCCTTTTTCCACAGCACTCACAAGGTGGGACTGTTGACTTTCCAGTATTCCACCCTGCTCTGTATGTGAACAGCGGGGGAGAGGGAGATCTGGGGACCTCTACTAAGGGCTGTTGCCTCTCCCAGATAACTGACAGAAAATGGATGGTTTGAAAGTGTTTAACATGTGATTAATGTTTCCTAACCATATATAGAACTGGAAAGTCCCGCAGAGCTGGAAAGGAAGAGGATCTGCCGCATCATCACCAAGGATTTCCCGCAGTACTTTGCAGTAGTTTCTCGTATCAGGCAGGAGACCCATCAGATGGGCCCAGAGGGCGGGACTCTGCGCAGCCGCAGCGTGCCATTGGTACAGGCTTCCTTCCCTGAGGGGGCATTAACTAAGAAGATCAAGGTTGGGTTGCAAGTAAGTTGAAAGATATAAATCTCTGCTGTTTGAGACATATGTTTAAGTTCCTTTGGAGTGTCAACAAATGTGTGTTATGTGTTTGTGTCGTAGGGACACGAACTAATCATTTCCCATTCACTGTTACCTGCTGTCTTCCAGGCCCAACCAATACCTGATGACACTGTAAAGAAAATCCTCGGTAACCGAGCAACCTTCAGCCCAATCGTTACCGTGGAGCCCAGGAGAAGAAAGTTCCACAAGCCAATCACCATGACAATCCCAGTCCCACCCCTCTCAGGGGAGGGGCTTACCAATGGCTACAAAGGGGACAGTACTCCTTGCCTCCGCCTCCTCTGTAGTATTACAGGTCTGTGATGGCATTCTGTACCATGGTCTTCATTAGGACGTTTTTACTTAGTTAGATGAAATACAATAAAATATAATAACCATGAAATTGTATCTGTGTGACTGTCTACCAGGTGGTACATCACCAGCACAGTGGGAGGACATCACCGGCACAACTCCACTCACATTCATCAATGACTGCGTCTCTTTCACCACAAACGTCTCTGCCAGGTGAGAGGCAATGCTCATGCTACATAAGTGCTACATTTTATTTCTATTTCTACATGTATGGCAGGTCTGTGCATTAAATGCTGATCCCTTGATTTGCCTCTTGTGCAGATTCTGGTTAGCAGACTGCCACCAGATCCCGGAGACGGTGAGCTTAGCCACACAGCTCTACAGGGAACTGATCTGTGTGCCCTACATGGCCAAGTTTGTGGTGTTTGCCAAGATGAATGACCCTGTCGAGTCCAGTCTGAGGTGCTTCTGCATGACGGATGACAAGGTGGACAAAACCCTGGAGCAGCAGGAGAACTTTGAGGAGGTGGCCAGGAGCAAAGACATAGAGGTGTGCACTTATACTGTTCATCTAGCACAGTATCTGTTTCTTCTTTTATTCTTAATTAAATCCAAAACATTTGATATTAACCTTATTTTGTGGTTGTAATCAACCCTTTTTCAAACATCAAAAGGTCCCTTTAAAAAAAGCACATTTGTTCCATAAGTAGGGTTTTTAGGTTTGTTTCTTTTTACATTCTGAAACCATTTAATGCAACACTAAAAGGTTTTATTGTTGATATTTTGTGAAGGCTACTAATGACTTTCAGGAAAAACATTATTAATGCTAGAACTTTGTAAATAAAGCTGGTGTTCACACAATTCCCATCCACGCTATTCTAATAACTGCCAAGAGTGAAGTGAATCGTATCAGCGATGATTGTTTATTCTGTTTCTAATAAAATACTAGTAATATATATTTACCTGTTTATTAGGTTTTTAAAACCCTTTTGTGCGTTTATGTTGTTTGTGGTTTAAACATGTTTTTTGTTACTTCAGGTCCTGGAGGGCAGGCCCATCTATGTGGACTGCTACGGAAACCTGACTCCTCTGACCAAATCTGGTCAGCAGTTAGTTCTGAACTTCTACGCTTTCAAGGAAAATCGTTTGCCCTTCTGTGTCAAGGTACTCTGACGTCTGCTCAGCCTGGGATGTGGCGCTAAATTCAAAATCAGGTTTTCATATTTAAGTACAGCAAGGGTCGAGATTAAATGAGCTAAGCAGAAATCATGATTTGTGTTTTGAATTCTTGCAAAACAAAGTGAGCCAAATCTGAAAAGTGACATCCGAAGCTCTTAGAGCAACTCTTAGTGATCCTTCTGGTCTCATCCTTCTCTTTGTAGTTCAATTTTTTCAATTCAATTTTATTTATATAGCGTCTATTACAACATAAGTTGTCTCTAGGCGCTTTCCAGAGACCCAGAACATGACCCCCGAGCAATTATTACATAAACAGCGGCAGGTAAAAACTCCCCTAGTGGAAGAAAAACCTTAAGCCAAACAGTGGCAAGGATAAACTCCCCTTTAAGAGGGAAGAAACCTTGAGCAGGACCTGGCTCATGAGGGGGGACCCTCCTGCCGAAGGCCAGCCGGGTAGAGCAAGAAATAAGAAAGAATAGAGACACAGAGACACCGTCAAAGGTACAAGACAGGATACAATAGTAACTATCATCAGTAGTCCAGTTAGACTTCTGTGTATATGGGTGATATATGGATAGACGGTGATCCAAGGGGATGGGGACTGCAGGTCGGGATGTCAGCAAGTATCCAACAGACATCCACACAGACAGGTGAAGGCAGACACTGGCATGGTCAGAGGTGGAACTGCAGGTCAGCAAGCAGCTCCTGAGGCTCTGGTCCGCAGGACATGCAAAGAAGAGGAAAAGAAGGGCCAGACAAGCACAAAAAACTACCAGAACAATGGACCACAATTAAGTTTATGGGATATTGTTAATAAATGAGGGTTGAGGTGAAGAAGGTGTAGTGAGGGTTATTCGCCAGAAAACAGGGTTTATTGTGTGGATTTAAATATAGAAGTTGGCCAGCAACATACTGCATGGCATTGAAACACATGCACTTACATGCAAAAACCCAGTATTGTTTCTTTAGATTTGATACTACTGCCTCTGCATCCCTGAATACCTTAGTTTTATGTGTTATAAACCTGGTGAACTTTGTTTAATCCACTTCTTTTTGCTTCAGTTAAAAAGAAGTCATGTAACAAAAGAAATGAATAAAAATGAAAGATCCATGATTTGGGTCAGCTGACAAAAGCAAGTAGGACTGCATACCCCACAAAGTGGGCTGCTAGAACCTCAAATAAATGGCCTTTGTAAACTGCATATTTAGATACCACCTGCCTCTATACATGTATGTAAGTATGTAAATAGACATGCGTGTCTCTTCAGGTAAGGGATCCCAGTCAGGAGCCCTGTGGTCGCCTCACATTCCTTAAAGAGTGTAAGAGCATTAAAAGCCTCCCACAAACTGCCGTGTGCAACCTGAACATCACACTTCCTGCGGTGAAAAAGGTAAGGCAGTGTGAACTCACCATTCTTCGTTGTCACATCCATAACCATGCTCATGGTCAGGGTAGTTTCAGCCCCCCAGTAGCACTGATAGATGAAAGACTTTGGCCAAACTGCCGCCACTGTGTCTTTTATCTGTTTAAAGCTTCTCTCTCTATTTCCAGTACATATTGGTTATCTCTGCAGTGGATTCTTGTCATTGGCTGATTCGTTTTGCTCCTTACTGCCTTTTGGTTTGGATATCCTGCTTATGGCTGAGGGCTTACGTGCTTCAGAGTTTTTTGATTAAAAGGCTGGCTTTTTTTGTGGCTTCACTTGATTTTTTTGTTTTTGCTTTTGAATGTTGGCGCTTTTTTATTTTTGTTTGGTCTCTTTCTTTCTCTCTCTTTTTTTTTCCTTCATTTGCTAAAGTGGCTTCGCTTCTGAGTTGGAGCTTCTGTCAATCACTCCTTTTTCACACCCTGATGTTTCTTTTCCCCCCCTGCTTTCCATTATGTTACTCCCCCCGTTTCTGCAATGCATCTTGGGAACCAGGAAACCAACTCAGATGCCGAGGATGAGGTAAACCACACCCTCCCCATCATTTGCTGTCCTTTGCGCAAGACGTATAGCAGCCCTGCTTTGCTCTTTACAGCCTTATGTTTTAGCGCTTCTTTAAGAGCAATTCCAACCTTTCTTGTTCGAAGCCACCTGTAGCAGCCCAGTTTTGCATGATAAATGGTAATGATGTAATTTACATGTGTTTTGTCCAGTCCTGACCCCCTTCACACTACACAATGTTTAAAAAGAGCTCTGCGCTGCAGTTCAAACATTTCCTAACACTACCTATAATATGACTTTCACAACATTGACACACATGTTATTTAGACTTTCTAGCTTTTTTATGACTAACTCAAGCTAATTCAACTAGTTTACTACACTAACACTTTACATTAGTCGTAGCATCCTCAATGGCCTAACAGACAATTAAAGTGCAGGGAAATTTGTTGCCATATTTTGCTATTTAATATCCCTGTAAATACAAACTAATGCAGACTTGAAGGTTTGCTTTAATTTTATATCAAGAGGTGCTCATTTGGCAGCACCTTGTCATGTAGGGTGACCTAGAACTGATAGGTGTTTCCATTGTTTGATATTGTTGCAGACTGAAAAGCCAGAACGACGTCATACCTTTGCATCCCTAGCCTTACGTAAGCGCTACAGCTATCTGGCCGAGCCTGCACTGAGTGAGTTTGACATCTTCACTAACAAACCCTTTGACTACAAAATAATGCCAAGTTTAGAGGATCAGCTAGTTTGTCAACAGTTCGAATTAACCTGCTAGATGCGTTATCGATACATAGATAAATGTGACTCACCTAATGTGATAAATGCATATTTTTCATTCCACATAAAACACACTTCCATGTGCTTGTTTGGAATATGGTACATATTTCTGCATGAGTCAGTGATGGGTTTTTACGTTTGTGTGCCATGCTTGCCCACATTGTGTGATGTACTTCTTCTGGGTTTGTTTGGTTGACTTCCACTGCTGCAAGTCCAAATGCCACAAAATTTTACTTTGACTGATCAAAATCAGGTTATGAAACACTTTGGAAGGACGTCAAAGTAAAATTTTATTTGTATTTCATTTGTCTCTTTGGAAATGTAAGTTCTTTTTGGCTTTGGGATAATGCAGTGCCTTTCTATGGGACGAAAATGCATGTTAGAGGTCTTGTGTGGCTTTGTTTTCAGTTTGTCACAGACTGTGCTTGTCACCACTTTGATGCCGCATGACAAAATGGGCCAATTGAGTCTTGGAAAGCGCATTTTGTCATATTTTGTTTGAGTTTATAATAAAAAAGGAAAATGGAAACTTCTGCAGGCCTTGGATCTATTGTATCATAGTGTCTAAATTGTCTTTAAGGAAACAGTCATTTATGAACCAAACAGATAAAAGGCACTAATGAAAGCGGACTGAATTTTGAGCCAGAATCCATATGCTGGTATTAGAACATCCGAAGTCCAAAGAAAGAAGTTGCTTTTGTCTTAATTCTGGTGCATATGTCTGCCATTTTTCCGTTGTCAGCTGTCAGTCTTTGCCATTGTCATTGTAATTTTACTTTGCTGCTGTATGTGCTTTGTTCAGTTTATCCTTTCTGCCGCTGTTACCGTTGTGTGTGTCATCTCCAAGTCCTAAATGACACAATAAAACCACTGTTTCTTTTTACAAGACCATCTTCAGTCAGTGCTCAAATGTATTACTCAGCACATAACTGCTGTTTTTCCCTCTTTAATAGTACAACTGCATCACTGACAAACTCTTCCTCCTCTGGTCTTTTCTTCTTTTTACATTTATGCCCCTCCCCCAACATAATTTATGTTATCTCTACTATACCACATTTTCTTTTTGTTTGTGTGTTTTCTACCATTCCTTTTTTTTTATCATTATTTTTCCAAATTCACCTGAAGAAACAGCAGTTGAGCGAAGCACAGCAGCAAGAGCACTGCCTGCTGGTTACCCTCACAAACCTGTCTTTCCAACCAGACCTTACTCACCATGGTCGGCTGCTCCTATTACCGTCCCTGGCCAAACAAGGCCCGCCGGAGTGGGGGGTTCCCTCGCCTCTACCGATTCACCGACAGGCTCACCAGCTGCTTCTCCACTGAAGTCTACATGGCCCCTCTCAGCTGCATCACCTGCAACCCCCGCATCTATTAAAGTCAACCTGGGAGCTCCACCAGCCCTGTCATCCCCAGTTAAATCAGTCAGTGACATGACGTCGTCATCCCCCATCAGGTCTTACAGGACTGTGCCTTCACCCATTAAAACTGTTGTCCAGCAGGGTCAATACCCCCTTCAGGGGTCTGCTAGCCTTCTGTCCTCTGGAAATAAACCTGCAACAGACCCAGCTTCAATCAAAAACTTGGCTTCAGCATACACATCAAGAACCTCTCCTCTTCATTCAGCAGCCAATGGTTCTTTATCAGAGAGGTCTTCAACTCCTTCCACAGCCGCATTGCCAAAAACACCGTACAGTATATACAGTTCCAATTTACCTTTTAAAACTGCCCCCGGATCCACTGTCGTGACCGACGCAACAGCTGCTACCCTTTCTTCTGTTAGAAGCATCTCCAGTTTGTCCTCTATAAAAACCTCTGTTGACTCAACGCTCTCATCCCGAGGAGGCAGGACGTCAATCTCGTCTCTCTCCTCAACTGGCCAGACAACTATTGCGCCTTCTGAGTTTTCCATGATGAATGGATCGGCCTCACCTGTTAAATATCCATCCTCTTCCTCCACTCCATCCTCCCCTTCTTCACGTCTTATGTCAGAGAGAAGTAGCAGCCTTCAGGAGAGGATCCAAGCCACCACCCAGGCAGCAACATCTGTTGTCAGTGAAGCCATAAATGAAGTTATGGACTCATACTCTGTCTCAGGCTATGGCACACTTAAATCACTGGCTTCTTCCCATAGATCTACAACAGCAAGCTCTGCTTATGGCTCTCTGAGATCTACGGCCGCTCCCCCAAGCTCGACAGTCTCATCTAACGCTATGACCGTCCCTGTTTATTCATTAGTCAACGTCATTCCAGAGACCCCTGTCAAACCGGGACCTGGGTCTCTGAAAATGGCGCTTCCCGATTCCCCTCGTACTTCATCCTCATCATCTTCTTCTTTGTCTGCCTGTGTTACAGCAACGAAATTAAAGTCTCAGTTGAAATCTCCTCCATTTATCACACCAGCCATCGTCCACCCAGCTGCAGCTTCCAACCAGGAGATACTTAAAGACGTGGCAGAAATGAAAGAAGATCTGATCAGGATGTCAGCTATCTTACAGACAGACACTCAGACAGCAGCTAAAACTGTCCAGACCTCACTTACTGGTACTCCAAAAGAGAGTAAACTAGAAGATGAGGAGGCATATACTCTAGTGGAGAAGGTGAAAGAAGATTTAGTCAAAGTCAGTGAGATATTACAAAAAGATGTTGTAAGTGAAGGTAAAGAGAGAACATCAGAGGACGAATGGGAGGAATTTTCCAAAGATGAGATTGAGGAGGCACAAAGAAGTACCCTCCCAGACTATTATCCTCTTTTTGATGAAAACACACTTTTCCACAAGCACCAGTCCATGACAAGCAAAGAACTAGATTTAGCTAAAGTAGTTGATTTATTAACAAACGACATTGGTGCTAGCTCGCTTTCCAAAATGGCAGAGCTGAAAAGGATGTATGAGGATGAGGTGAAAAGAGAAGGTGAGGAGAAACAGAAACGAGTCCTCAAACCATCCATGTCTGTACAGGAGAATAAACTCAAAATGCCCCCACCAGTGTCAGGCATGGTCAGGTCTCCCTCAGAGAAGGACCTAAGCAAGCTTGCTGAGTCGTACCAGGGGTCAGACACAATACTGGAATCACCTGAGGACCTGTCTCATGAGCAGGATAAGAGTCCCCTGTCAGACAGCGGCTTTGAGACCAGGAGTGAAAAGACGCCCTCTGCTCCTCAAAGTGCAGAGAGCACAGGACCTAAGCCTCTATTCACAGACTCCCCCATTCCCCCTTGCGTAACTGAAACCAGGACCGAGGTGATCCACATAAGGAGTTTTGAGCAGCCTGATGATCTTTGCGAGCCTGGACTCACGGAGGAGGCTTCATCTGGCCCTCCTGCTTTAGAGCCAGACGCGGCTTCGGCAACAGCCTTACAAATGAAGATTCCAGAGGATGACGCCATGATGAACAAAAGCATGTGTCTTAAAGAGGAAACTCATGTTACTACTACTACTAGAATGGTTTACCACAAGCCCCAACTGACTGAGGGCGCAGAGATGATAGAGGAGGCTATGTCAGTTAGAGATATCATGAAAGCTTTCCAGTCAGGGAGGGACCCATCTAAAGAACTGGCGGGCCTTTTTGAACACAAAGCCAGCCAGGATTCAGTCAAAGGGGATGAGCTGACGCCTATATTCTTTGACAGAGAAGTTAAATCCAAACCAAAAGTCGAGAGGATAATCGAGGTTCATATTGAAAAGGGCCACAGCACAGCCGAACCAACGGAGGTTATTATCAGAGAAACCAAGAAACACCCCGAGCTTTATGTCTACAAAGGTGACCGTGGAATTAAAGAGCTTACTGAATTTGATGAGGCTCAACAGGAAGAAGAGGAGCTTACTGCCGAAGAATCCTTGCCCTCCTTCCTGGAAACATCTCGCGTTAACACCCCGGTGTCGCAGGAAGAGGACAGTCGCCCAAGTTCTGCCCAACTAATAGCAGATGATTCATATAAAGCTCTAAAACTACTGAGCCAACACTCCATAGAATATTGTGATGATGAGTTTTCAGAGGTTCGAGGAGAGTCCTACAGGTTTGCGGAGAAAATGCTTCTCTCAGAGAAACTCGATATGTCGGCACAGTCTTATTCAGACACAGAGGATTCGGCAGCAGTGTCCGGCAAAAAACGGCACCTAGTTTCTGAGGAGACTGGTAGCACTGAAACCCCCAATCAGCAGCAAGGAAGCCCTAAAAGGGACTCATTCTCAAAGTTGTCAAAAGACGGGTCTCCTAAATCAGGTAAATTCCTGTACAGGGATGAACCATCTCAGTTCGACAAGGTGACGGTGCTCCATTACTCCACAGAACAGGGTAGCCCCAAACATGCAGTTTGGATGCGATTTACAGAAGATAAACATGAAAGGAGCAGGGACAAGCTTCTTTATGAGGACAGGGTCGATCAAACTGTCAAGGAAGCTGAAGAAAAACTCAGCGAGGTGTCACAGTTCTTCCGCGACAAAACAGAGAAGCTAAATGATGAGCTGCAGTCCCCGGAGAAAAAGCCTGTTAGACGAGAGCTAAAGGAGCCTAGATCCTGGCCTGGCTCAGCCTGCAGCAGTCCTGAGAAAACACCGCAGAAAACTAAGGCTGCAGACGATGGGCTGAGTAAAAGTAAGCTCAGGGAGCCTTCAGTAGGTAAAATGTTTGGTAGCTCCACAGCAGCTGAGAAGAGAAGCTGTAGCTTACCAGGAAGTCCTCAGAAAGGCGCTGTCTCTTATAGTGAAGAAAAAATCAAACAACAGCCTAAGACTAGTGAGTCTGAACCCTCTTCTCCTGCTCATGTAAAATCTACATCGAAAGTTAGTGCTGTGAGGATGAAATTTGAATCTGCAGCTCAGAAAGCCAGTCAGAATGAATCAAGTCCAACCAAAATCCCTCCTCCAGTTCAACCAAAACCATCTATAAAGAAATTACAGGAGAGCAAACTTCCTGTTTATCAGTTTTTCACTGGAGGGAATGGATCAAAAGTATCTGAAACATTAGAAGATGAAAGCCAGAAGAGAGACGCTGATTCAAGTAGATCTGCTGTCACATCAACATCTAAAATTCCCAAAGTAGACAAACTCCCCAATAAAAATGTCATAGAGGCAGCTCAGCAAATTGCTGAACTTAAAACGGATAAAGCAGCAACCAGAGGTAAAGATAGTCATGTCAGTGTAACTCAGGATATGAAGGAAAGCAATAAATACCAGAAAGTTCAGACACCTAACGTTCATGCTGCCGACACTAAAAATTACCAACAGGCCATCAACAGTGTGACTCTTTCCAAAGAAATCAAAACTGAGCTGCCTAAAAAAGATGCAGAAGAACCACTTAACAAAAACCTCAGAAAAAAGACGGAATCTCAGATTCCTGTAAGAACATCCCCTTCTTTAGATAATGATCTCAAAAAGAAACAAACAATAACTAAACCCTCACAGATACCCACACTTTCCAAAACAAAAAGTCCCGAGACAACCCCAGCAAAAACAGATTTCACCTTTGAAATTCTTGATAATGCGCCCAAAGATTCCAACTCCAATAACCTTCCAAGCCCCAGAGAAGTACTGGAGAAAGTTGTAGCCCCTCCAGCTGCTGTAACAACCAAAGAAAACTTCAAGGGTATCAAAACATTGCCAGTTTATGTCCAGGTGGGTAGGCAGGCTGAAAGGGAAGCAAAGGGAGCGCTCTACACTGTCAAACAGAAATCCAACTCTGCACTCAGCCCCATAAGCCCAGAGGATGACACACTGGAGCAGGTATCTTTCATTGACAGTTCAGGTAAAAGCCCCATTACACCAGAGACCCCCAGCTCTGAGGAGGTCAGCTATGACCTCACATGCAGGACTCCTGATGGCTTTATGGAATTCATATCAGGGAAACCAAGCCCCATCATGGAGGTATCTGAGGAATTAGAGGAAGATGAACAAGGCAAGGTTTTCTCCTTTAAAGAAACCCCACCAGAGAGTAAAACCAGTCGTAGTGTTACCCAAGAAGACCTTGTAAATGCAAATCAAGAAGAAACCAACATTTATGATAACCAACAGGAATTCATTGATAATTTCAACCAGCACGAAACAGTGGTTACCAGCCTACATGATGAAATAACAAGACCAGAGCAACAAGAAGTCTCAAAGGATAAGGGTGTAGCATATATCGAGTTCCCTCCCCCTCCCCCTCTTGACTCAGCTTCAGACATGTCCGACCCAGAGAGAAAAGGGTCCTGTGCCTCTTCAGAGACTGAGACTGAAATGATGGAGGTAAACCTACAGGAGGAACATGACAAGCATCTGCTAATCGAGCCAATCATACGCATACAACCCCCTTCCCCAGTGCTTCCTGGTACAGATGACAGTCAGTCGAATGCTGAAGATGAGGAGGACGACGATGAGTCAATCTTCCAACCAATTCCATGTAAAAAGTTCACCTTCAGAGTTCCTGGGGAGGAGGAGAAGAAGGGTGATCAGGAAAAGACTTCTAAAGCCAAAAAGCATGACAAAAATGGAAATAACAAAGAGCTTAATGGTGGGACCAATGGCTCCAATGGTTCTACCAATGGTTCCAAAGGTTCTAATGGCAAAGGAGACGACTACGAATGTGAACAGAATGGAAATGACCAGTCTATAACAGACTGTTCAATTGCCACAACGGCTGAATTTTCTCATGACACAGACGCAACGGAGATAGACTCTCTAGATGGATATGAGCTTCAGGATGAGGATGATGGCCTTTGTGAGCAGGCAGATTTGCGGCTGTTTGGTCTTCCAGACAGTAGAAAAGACGTCTGGGCAACGGACACATTTAGGTCCTCTGACCGCACTTTTCCCCAGACAAAACTGGAAGTTATTGAAGAAGAAAAAACACCTGAGGAATGTCAAAAGGACACTTTGAAAAATGATACTCCTTCAAGCGGTGGAACACCTGATGGGATTAGTAAAGATAGATCCCAAATTCAAGAACAAAAACCATCAGATAAAGAGGGCTTTTCAGACACTTACTTTAGTTATAAGTTAGATGAAGAGTTTAACTCGCCTTTTAAGACTGTCGCCACTAAAGGGCTGGACTTTGATCCCTGGCCCTGTAAAGGTGGCGAAGGAGAAGTCGTTGACATGGGAGGGGGACGGGGAAGCAACGGTGAGCCTAAGCCTTTTGGACTGGCGGTCGACGACCAGTCTCAGGCCACAACAACAGACACAACCCCGGCCCGAACTCCAACGGACGATAGCACGCCGACGAGCGAGCAAAACCCATTCCCCTTCCATGAAGGGAAGATGTTTGAGATGACACGCAGTGGTGCGATTGACATGAGCAAGAGAGACATGGTGGAGGAGAGGCTGCAGTTTTTTCAGATTGGTGAGCATAACTACTCGGCGGGCAGGTACAGAGTCAGGGACTCAGACGTAGATGCCTCCTCACAACACAGAGATCAGGTTAGGACTCAAGATACCGCATCCGTCACTCAAGTCTCTGTGCAGTCTACCACCGTAGAAATATCAACTTTGGCTGGCAGTTACAGCACGTGCAGAAACTCTGCCTCCAACACTGAGCCTAAATTCTCCACTTTTAGAACAGGATTCAAGCTGTCATCTGGGAAAACCTCTGATGTTTCAAATGGCACGTCTAATTATAAACCGCCAAGCACCTTCGATTGTTGTAATGGCAAAAACTCAGGAACAGCCATAGATCATTTTCACTGTCCAACCCAAAACTATGCAGATCAGGGTAAACTGAATACATCAATCGTGACAGATAACCCTTTCAGTTCTAGACAGTCATTTGTGTTAGATTATTATTCAAATTACAGCAAAGAGAGGGGGGGTATGGGTTGGTCCTCGGAGAATCAAAACACATATTACCAAAGCACAGATTATTCTTTAGCACCTTCACAGCAGACTAGCAACTTACAAACACAGAGTAGCAATACCAGTAGCACGATCTCAGACTCCCACTCGGACACTTTTCAAGCTGTCAACTTATTTTCCGCTTCCCGACCCAGTCAAAAGGAAAACAACACAGTGGACAGGGATTTTTCTGATGTAGCAATAACAAAGACAGAAGCCAAAGAGGGAAAAGGCCATATATTTAAGTCCAGGTTACCACTGAGGGTGCCCTCCCACAAACTATGCAGTCAAAGGAAACTAAGAATCAAAGATAAGGCACAAGAAAATACCAACAAGGTCCACGTCAGGAAATTGGAGATGAAGCATAAAAGCAGGGAGAGACTGGACCCTTTTGCAGGTTTGTTTCCTAAATCTAAAATTCCAGTAATAAAAGCCATGAAGTACCCTTTATGTTCCCAGAATCAGAGGCAGGTTAGAATCCAATCTGCAGCTGGTGATAGGTGCATTGAATCATCCAGTTGTGACAAGCAGCCATATAAGAGTAGATCCAGCTCTGAGCGCAGATGCAGTCCAGGAAACATCCCAAGAACAAGTACGAAAAAAGAGACGGGGAGAAAAATCTGGGAGAGTCCAGTGGTTTCAAAGAACTTTAGAAGGTCAGTTAGTAACCAGGTAGCCAGCACTTTGGGCAAAATCAATCCCAAGGAGGCTGAAACAAAGTTAGAGGGGAAAACTGTGCCCACTGAGGACGAGGAGAGCTGCAGCCTCAGCACTACCAGGAACACTTCCCTGTCAGAGCCATCTAGAGCTTCTACAAGTTCCCGTCCTTCCCGCACGTCTACCTCCACCTGCACCAGCACCAGCATCACCACACCAACACCATCTTCTAGAGATGTGAGAGCTGAGGTTGAGCAGGCCAGCAGTGAGAGGATGAGGAGGAGCAGGAGGAAGAGTAGGCCGACACTTGGAAGGAAGGAGCGAGAACAGAAGGAGGAAGGGAGTCAGGTTGATCAACCGCTCACGGCTCCTGTGACAGAGAACGAGACTAGTTTGTAAACTCTTTCTAAACCCTTGTACTTTATCTTTCTCTAAGAGATGCATGTAGCTGTTGTGGGTGCTCTGTGACGTGATGTGAGTGTAGCTGTCGTTTCTTCTTCCTATCATTCTTGTTATCCCTGTCCTGTGCTGTCTGGTGGAGGCATAGAGGTAAAGACCATCTACGAGGATCTGAGATAGACCACCTGGAATAAGTAGACTGTGTTCCCGATAATTTCAGGCAGTTTCAGATCTATAAGGAGGCAGGATCCTATCTACTTACCTCACCAAAACAGTGTTAGGAAATTGAAATTAGGCTATAAAAGGTGTAGGAAGAAAAAAATGCAGAAGCTACTAATTTAATCAGCCGGTGTTGTGCGAGGCTGACTTAGAAGTGAGTATGGATTCCTTTTCATTGCTCTTGGCTACTGCACACACCCTCAGTTCCCTTTCACACACAGTTTAGGTAGTCCTGCACCTCACCATGAGACACAGCACCCACCCACGCTCAGCCCATGACTTAGACCTCGATGTGAATGAGTTCGGGGGTGGGAAGTCGACCTTGTTTACTTAGGTTTGCTTGCCTGGTTTGGAGATGACATTTGGTGATTACTTCTGCTCTTCGGATACGCTGTGAAAACAACCCGCAGGCTCAGATGAATGTTAACTGCACATGCTAGTGTGGTCTGAGCTGTGAGAGGGAACGTTACCTGATGGTAGAGTGTTTGTTGTTAGTGGTGTGATGCAAAACACTCCCCCCTAAAACTGTAATTACTAATATTTATGCTGCCTAACTTCAGTTATTTCAGTGTGAGCTTGTGATATATTTTTTTCTTTATTATTTTCTGGCCGCTCAAATCCTCAAGACAATCTAATAGACAATCCAATTGAGTTAAATGCATATATATAACTCCAGTTTATCACCATTGTTATCTCTTTGCAGTTTACAGAGAAAGTCGTAATAATAGAGGCAATCCCAACTCCCATTTCACCTCCGACCTAACAGGACCGGATTTACAGGATCAACAGGAGTTATGTGTTGATGTCCTGTTGGACATCAACACATAAATAAAGTGCATCAGTCACCACTTGAATAAGTAGTGTTAAAAAGATCAAAATCTCAGTTACAATTTCATTGAAGGAATATTTGGATACTTTAAGGAAGTGACAACTAACTTTCTTAATTCTTCAGAGGAAACTTCTGAAGTAAAAACCAAAAATAAAAAATAATCAAATGAATTCCCAGAACTGTAGATCAAAGACACATTTTTTCCCATAAGGAAATGTGTTGAACATTTCTAAATATTCTTTTTGAACACATAAACCTGCTGAATAATGTAGGTCAACATTATAAATCTGGTCCACCTGACTTAGAAGTGGAATTAGCTTAAAAATTGACAAAATAACCCCTCTTGAGTCTCATCTCATCATATTTTTTTCTTTTCCCACTAGAAAAATTATACACAAAATGAGCTATTTGAGATGTTTTAAAAAAACGCAAAAGAGAATTGTTTTAATGAAGCTTCCTCCAGTTCCTGGTGAAGAAATCGTCAAACATTTAACATTTTTAAGTTTGTAGAGATTAAAAAATGAAACTTTGTACACTATACAGTGATAACGTCTTGTCCTCTGCCAGGGTAACTCATAATTCCCGTTTCACATTTAATGTTCAACTATGACTTCAAACAAAACATTTGGTATCTAAATAATGAGGAGAGTCTGGCCAGAAAATCTGGGCATCCTGGGGACAGTGAGCTTTGGCTGTTAGTTTATTTAATGCTAAATACATGAATTAACTTATCAGTAGGTCCTGGGATTAAAGCGAATAAATTCAAACAGTCTGACACAGAAAAGCTCTCAGTTCACAATCTCAGTCTTGTTTCTATCATTAAATGTTAGTTATCCCTTTTTGGGGTTATTTGGTATGTCTTTCTTTCTGTTAGATCCACATTTACTGACTTTGGGAATCGTTATCACGATTTCACATTAACTATTTGCATTCCTGCCCTCCCCTGCTTCCTTCCTCAGGCCCTCAGAGCCCCTGTGAGAGAACAGACGTTCGCATGGCAATAGTAGCTGACCATCTCGGCCTCAGCTGGACCGGTGAGTCTAAACAGAACTGAATTTCCCACGTTGTACAAAATGCACCAATATACCAGTAAGAATTGATAGAACAATATCGTCTACAGCAGAAGCTCCAGTAAAGGAGTAAATCAACAGTGGTTGTATGTGTGTGTGTGTGTGTGTGTGTGTGTGTGTGTGTGTGTGTGTGTGTTGCCATCTAGTGGCCATCTGGTGTATTTTATTTCTATTCAGCACTGCAGTGGCATCACGGATGCATATCATTCAAATCGTAAATAGACATATAATCCATAATCACCTCAGAATAATTGTAACAGTAATGCTTAAAAGCATTGTGAATTTTAGTTTTCATTTAAAGTTTGAAATAGTTTATAGTTAAGAGATATCAGAAGTTGGGATGTAGAAAAATATAGACACCAAGAGGCATTGATTATTGACATAAATTATTAAAGGCCTGTTGAGTGTGTATCTTTCTATTTAAGACAAACAGTGAAATTATTTTATATGGATATTAGACATGAGCAGCGATGAGGGCGTGGCCTCTGCAGCTCAGATCAAGTCTGACCACCTGCACTGCAGCACTGCTGCACGCTGGCCTGCACGTGTGCAGCTGGGTGTGGTGCTGCATGTGTGTGTGTGTGGTTTACTCGTAGTGGCGTGCCCGTCTGTCCAGTGTAGTGACTGGGGAATGTTATCTATATTTAATATGAGTTCCTGTTGCAGAGCTGCTGTGAACACAGTGTTCCCGTGGTTTTGAGTTGCAGCCTGTGTGTATTAGCAGCAATTCCCTCCCTCGTCCGTTTTACATGGTGTTTGGCATGCTGTTAAGCTGTTGATTTTAAAATAAATGTCAATCATATTTTGATTCATAAGTAATCAGCAGATCAGCTGGAACAAGAATGTAATTTATGGTACATTTGTACAGCGCGCTCCACGTGTCACCTATCTCACATCCTTCTCAGATACGTGTTTTTGCACTGACACATAAATAATTTGTGTGTGTGTGTGTGTGTGTGTGTGTGTGTGTGTGTGTGTGTGTGTGTGTGTGTGTGTGTGTGTGTGTGTGTGTGTGTGTGCTGCTGTTACAGAGCTGGCCAGGGAGCTGAATTTCTCTGTGGAGGAGATCAACTTCATCAGAGTGGAAAACCCCAACTCCCTGACAGCACAGAGCTTCATGCTCCTAAAGAAATGGGTGCACAGGGATGGTAAAAATGCCACAAGTAAGCACTCGCTGTGTGTATCAATCCTGTGTACTGTGTGTGTGTGTGTGTGCGTGCGTGCGTGCGTGCGTGCGTGCGTGCGTGCGTGCGTGCGTGCGTGCGTGACATGTTTTTTGGATGTCTTACATGGTCGTGTTCGTACCTGGAAACATGTGTCTTTGGTGGTTGGATCACAGGTGGACGGCGCTGAATCTAGGAGTCACTCAGACAACGTTCAGCGTTGGTCATTTGCTGTGCAGCGTGTGATTTAAACGTGCGCAGGCCCATTCTGATGCATTAGGACGGCCAAACACTAATTGAGCTAACTATAGTCTTAGATCTAAGCACTTTCCCAATTGATTTAATCGTTCTGCAGATTTCTGTTTTTATTGTGAGTGTCAACAATCTGCTTAGACGAGTGCTCAAGCTGGAACAATCTCAAATTGTAGATATCATTTCAATATTTACAATCAAGTCCTTATGCATGTGTGGAGCCCTGAGGACTAAACGATCACACACTATCTGGACTGTTAGATGGAACGTAACGAGCCGCAGTCAGGAGGCAACCTAACGGACGTGGTCCTAGATGGGCTGTTTCCCGATATGTGGACATGCGACGTGAGTGAGAGCAGGATGGATTTCTCATCGGGTTTGCAGGACCCTTGACACCACTTAACACCAGCAGCACGGCAAAAATCAGTCATCTACAATGGAGGAAAGTGACAGAAGTCAGCGGCTAGAAGTAAGAAATGACATGGCTGCGTTGCTGAAGCCTGTTCTGAACGGCTGTGATTGGCTTCAGTTAAACCTCTTGCTTTAATGTGGTCTTGAAAACATCCTCCTGAGACAGAGCAAAAAAAAACTGTCCAGGTACCAAACAAATACGTAATTGTTGCTGTTTGACGCCAAAAAAAAAAAAGCCTGTCAGATAAACTATTTTATCGGCAGTGTTGAAAAGAAAAACGTGGCAGAGGAATTTCCATTCTCCCGCTTAGTCTGCCTCCTTCGAAGTGGATGAAGGAGGCCATCAAGTGTTCAAGGGTAACATATCGCAACATCTTTAATCATCTTATTAAATGTCCACACACGATTTTATACAATTGAAGCACCACATTTGATCACTAGGATTTTTAACATCAGAACTTGATTACTTTCTTTGACCAACCGGCAATAAAGTTTCCGCAGAAGTGTAACAGCCCAACAGCTTCCCGGCTTCCACTGTTTCCCGTTTTCATTTCTCTGCAGCCACAAATCTTTAACTGACCTTTCCAGTTTGAGGGAGTATGAAAAACACAGACCAGGATGTTTTTATTTTATTATTTAATGAGTAAAACGCTTTGCAGCAGCTTTTAGACATGATGCTGCTCAGTTTTCGTTACAGCATTTGCTTTCGCCCAAAAGGTGTCGTGGTCCTCCTGGGAAAAGGGACATGACGTAGAACCATCAGGAATCTACTCATCTACTAAGTGTTTATTCCCAAATGGAGCATAAAAATGACATCTGATCACCCGTCATCCCTCAAAACCCTTCTGGAGACGCAGTCTAATGTTTAAACATAAAGCGCGACAGACTACAGACCACAGCTGCGACTGTCCACTTGGAGTTCGAACAACCAAGACACATGTTTATCCCGGGTTTGGTTGAGGCTGGAAAACGAACTTTTGTGTGAAATAGCCTCTCTTTCTTTCTCCTCTCCAGCGGATGCTTTAACCGCGGTGCTGACTAAGATCAATCGGTTGGATATTGTGACTTTGCTGGAAGGGCCCATATTTGACTACGGTAACATTTCAGGCACACGCTGCTTTGCCGATGATAACGCAGTATTCCCGGATCAGTCCGATGGTAAAGTGTAGCCCACCCTAGCTGAACTATCTCTCAGTCTATCCCTTCACCCTTTTTTTCACCTCCTCTCTCAGCCAGATAGTCAGACCTGACTGTGTAAACAAACACAGAACCAGTGAGGCTTGAACAAACGATTAGAGGTTAGCCAGGGTGACCTGATGCCCCAGCAGGTCCTTGAGCTTGTAGCAGGTAGTGCTGGGATCAAGCTGTCAGTCAGGTTTTGGTTTTCTTTATGGCTTTTAAATGCTGGGAAGTCCAGATTTTTATTTGAATCTTGATTTGAATAAAGTTGAGGACAATCTGTACCATTTAGGGTGCATGAATTTTATAGTGTGTTTTTGTAAAATGTACAAAAGCATGATGATGGAAGTGATTTCTGTCTCAGTCCCATCTGAGCAATGGACTAATTATCGTGTTGATGAGGTTAATGAAGCTCATTTTTCAGATGGGACTGGAGAGACTGGTTTTTAAATTGCTTCACCCATCCTGCAGATTGGTGTTTAGTGCTAATAGAACCCATAAACATCATAATAACCAATTTGTAATAATGGCATGTTTGCTTTTAAGCAGTATGGCAAGTCTTTTTCCTCTCTCCCTCTATACTCCTCTCTTTCCTCTTAAATGAAAATGAAATGTGGCTGTAATCTCTGGTTATAATGAGAAACATTTCAGAACTTTGATGACCATGTGCCCTTTATTCCAGTTAGTGTGTCTTTTTACATCGCGGCTCTCATTGTCTCAGTTCCTGTAATGTGATTTAAAGGAATTACATTAACCACCAGAAGACAAAACCAACAGAAATGTGTTACTTCTGCACATTTTGAAGCAAACTTCTGAAGTGGAGCTCATTGCCAATCTGCCAGTTAGGTTTCTTGAAGTCATCTGTACACAGCGATGAGTGTTTCTGCAGCGTCAGGCTGAATCTTTGTGCAGAGGTGATTTCAAGTGAAACATTTATCCAACAGAAATGCATGGCTGTGGCTTCATGTGAAGGTCTCCCTGCTATGATGTTGTTCAATACACGTCTGACACTCTTTAAATGGGTGGAGCCTTTTCAACGCATCCAGGAGTGTTGCTCCACTCTTGTCCAGCCAACACTCAAAGATGAGTTGAAGGCACCTTTTTTCAAAGTGTAAAGTGTATAACTCTGCTTCTGTCGCTGCTTTTAGCGTTAATGCGCCTGTCATCTCCTGGGTTCCTCTGAGCCTCCAGGCCTCTGTGCTCCACTGTAACCTCTTCTGCTTTGAGACCGGCAGACTCCCCTCCTCCCGCTCCTCCTCCTCCTCATCTTCTTCTTGCTTCAAAGCGATTAACATCCGCCGCAAATTCTCTTGTCAGCACCGAGCAATACTAACCAGCTAATTCCCATCAACGGCCACCTTTCGCTAAACTCAGCAGCTTCTGGATCCAGATCACAGCTTCTGCTCGTTCCCTCTCAGCTGATTACAATGAGACTAAAAGCGGTGCAGATCATCAGAATGACAGCATGGGACTGCGTTGGTGCTTCCCAGAGCTTTTCCTGCTATATCTGACCTGTCTCAAGCCACCTGGGGGGGTAGTTTAAAAGAAAATCGAAATAGATATGCGTCACAACAACAAGGAACAACGGCTGTTGTGGTTCATTATCGTGCCGCTGTTGGCGCTTTTCCCCTGACATAAAAAAGACGGACCGAGTCACGGATCAACTCCAGAGAGCTCTGCAGTCGCCACAGCCGCCACAACCAGCACTAATAACGCTTGCATCATTGCATTAAACTCTGCTCTAGTTTTCCCCATTCCAGCGAAAATAAGCCTTCGTCAGAAAACGTAGGCCACAAGTCTGGTTAATAAAGCTTTCCTTCACTTGGGCTGGTAAGTCGTATTTGGGGTCAGCCCTCTTGGTTAAGGGATGTAAATCTCTGTCATCAGATCACAGGGAATCTGTGCTCGATCATTTTTACAGGATGACCTTAATGTCCTGTTAAATTCCTCTGGAATCAGCACAGGATAGTGTGAAAGGATGGGAAAGTCAACCTATCATACATTTACTAAACTAAGCAATTAGTCCTCAAAGTTGCAGTGTGTAGTATTTAGGAACATCTCCTGACTAAAACCCAACAAGATATTGATAACTATGTTTTTATTTGTATAGAAACACGTCGTTCATCTCAACGGTCATGACTTCTTGTGTTTTTGATACCTCTGAGCAAGTCTTTATCCCGCTACGTTGCACTGCTTTGTGCATCAGCTCAGAAAGACAAACCAAACACACTCCGAAGGAGGTCTTTGCTTTTTTTTTTATTTTTTAAATCACTACGATTCGTTGCACACTCTGGAGAACTGATTCGGAGCAGAGGCGCTTTTAAGTGAACTGTAAAAGTCACAAAATTGTGCGAAATGTCCTTATGACTTATGACTTATGAAAAATTTATATTTTTTTTTAGTTTGAGTGCCAACCGTGTCACTATGTTAGAGGTTATCGAGGTGTGGAAGTATGCGATAAAGTATTGTCGAGCATCTTTAACTCCACCCAACTTGACATCATGTCAGGAACACCATGTGAGCGCGTAGATTTTGCATTGTAGCCGTTGTAATTTTGACTACAGCACAAGTATTTCACGTGGCTCTGAATGTAACTTAAAAAACAAAAGGCAGCATTGTAAAGGTTCAGTTTGCAGAATGTTAAACCTTAATACAGCAGCAAACATATGAAGATGTAGCAGTGTAATGACGTTCTTACAAGACACGTCTGGGGACTAATTGTTTGGTTCGGTAAACATAACTGCTTCTCTACCTCAAACTGCTGCACACAACTGCTGTCGGAAGCCTCCCAAACTTTTCCATGGACGGAATGAGACGAATCTCATCAGTCTGGTGACAAAAATCATTTCTCGTTTGTATCAAACGTGCGATTTCTTACTGTAGTCACATGTCATTGGAGTTTCTCCGAGGTTTCCTAAGAAGGTGAGTGCACCTTCTCTGGAGGAACTTTAGCATTTAGGAAAACCTAGTTCCCCTAGTTTGCCCTCACCTTTGACCTCCTAAATGGAGAATTGAAACCTGCCTTCATGCAAGGGTAATTATTTTTGCCGTGTATAAAAATGCTACTGCTGCTGACTGGGAAGATTTCTCTTGCTTATCAACCAGGATAAGCATAAACATCTGATTCTAAAGTTCAGTAACTTTATCTCTGCAGCTTTAGATATATTAAGCTTTCAAAAGTCACACTCTCATTTCATTGTCTGTATTGTTTTTTTCATCTGAATTCTGTCTAACTGTTAATGTTTCCTGTTTTGTCTTTTGTGCAATGATCGTAGCAACAGCTCCTAAGCTGCTTAAAAGTCCTACGTTCCCTGTGTGTCCCCAAACGTCTCAGCCTTCTTTTCACCAAGCCACCTCTCTCTTTTCCTTCTCACCTTCCTTTTCCAGTCAAATCACCCCTCTGCCTTGTCAGTCATCTGTCTTTGACTTCCCGTCGCCCCCTTCCACACCTCCTGTTTACCTCATGCCTGTCGCTCCTGTCCTTCCTCACTTCTTCACCCTGCCGTACTCCCCTCCTCTTCCCCCCTCCCCTAGAAGCGCTTTCAGCTGCTCCTCATTCTTCTTTCCTCCAAACTTCTCTCCCTCTGCCCTCAATCTGCCCCTGTCTCCTCGCTCTTCCTCCCTCCCTCCTCCTGCCCTCAGCCCTCCTCCTCGTTCTGCCTCTCCCCCACCTTTTCAGTCTGCTCCCACTCCTCCTCCTGATCCTTTGTGCGTCTCCCTCTCCTTATCTGGTCCTTCCTCTCCCACCTTGGTACCTTCTCTTTTCCCTTCTTTGATATGTGCCTCCTCTCCTCCTTCACATCCTCTAACATCCTCAGCTCTTCCCATTTCGTACCCTACACCCTCTCCTCCTCCCTCCCCCCTCCCTCCTGGTGTCCCCTCAAACTTCCGGCGTGATCGATCTGTTCCTGAGGTTTACATTTAGATGTTTGTCACTCTGCTGCTCTCTGGCATTTGTTTAAATCAGCACAACAAATCTGCCTGAGGATCACAACAAGCTGAAGTTTGGCTCGTTATAAATGGCTGAAACGAATCTCCTACTTCTCAGTTTTACTCAAACCTGCATGTTAATGGGCCTGCAGTTAAGTGCTTTGATTTGGCCGAGTTGGGTCAAAGTTATTTAGCGTAACTGAGATTATGTGAAGTTCTTAGCTGATATTTCAGAGTTTTTCTTTGGTCCTTCTGATTTCTTTGTCTCCATCTTTGTGCTGTTGTTGTGTACTGTAGGGCTGGTTCAGAAGTCACAAGAACCCCCATTCTTTAAAGGATGTGAAGTAAACTTTAAACCCTGTGTGAACAGATAAACAGCACATGATTTGGGCGTTTATGCATCCAGGACTCATCCCTTTAAAGTTACATTTCTGAACCCTTGATGATGAGTCCAGTATGTTCTCCCTTTTTTCAGCTTTGATCTTGAAAAACTCCTGAGGAGAATATCAAACTCTTGGGCTGCCGAATCCTCCACTATGCTTACCAGCAAGCAGAGCTTTAGCAATTTTGAGCTTTTCCCTTGTCTTCTGTGATATTTGTGCAAAACAAAAAGCACCCAAAACCAAATCCACACCAAAGAATGCTCTCACTCTTTGACATCGTGATGAAAGACATTTGCACGTTCCCTCACTAGCGGGTAGTTTAGCACATCCCAGCCAAAAATGCGAAGCTGTCATGCAGTTTTCATCAGCAGACAAAGTAGAGCAGAGCCTTTTTGTAGAGGAGAGGCCCAGAAAACTCAGGAGGAAGACCAAAGCGTTTCAGGCGGAAAGTGACAAGAGCCATTTCTCAACAGGAGCTCTTGTCTGCACCAGAGTTCTTGTGAACTTGCAGAACACTGTCAGTCGTGGCTGAAGTACTGCTCTAATTCAAGAGTCTGCATAAACCAAAAACGCTCCAAATCTCCAGATGTGTTCTCGCTCCATCCATTTTATCAAAGAGGCACACAGATGGAGTGCATGTGGGTAAATATGGGGTGTTTAGCAATGCAGCAGCTAAAGATTAGTTGTTCTCAGGAGTTAATTGAGACCAAATAGAGCTGGAAGGACAGGGGCACTTTAATCCATCAAGCGCACATAAATGCAACTGAATGAATGTTTCTTTGTTGGATGTGAAAACAAAAAAAACCTTTTATGCAGTTCAGCAGAATCGTTTACCAAGGTGGTAATCTTTCAGGGTTCTGTTTACTGCTGGTTCTGCTGGCAGCAAAACCAAACATAATCAAAGGGGTTTTTGGGTTTTACAACCCTGAATCAGTAAACAGGGGAGGGAAAAAAAAGTAATTCCTGCATTTACCTTGGTTTTAATTTTAGTTTAAACTCCCAAATTCTTCCCGCTTCATCTTAAATATATTTTCTTCTCCCAATATACGTGCATTTCTGCATTTAAGCCCTACAAAACCCAAAAATGTATTCTTAAAAGCTGTTTAAATATAAATAATAGTCCAGGTTTTAATGGCTCGTCCATGTGGTTGTATCAGTTATTAATGAATAATGCTTTCAGATGCAGTGCTGCAATCGAAGAGTCAAGCATATGAAAATCAATTTCTGATCTTTTTGTAATGATTGTTTTGAAGTATTTTGTTGATTTTCTCACAAATGAAGACCTTCTGCCCGTCTTTGCTCCTCAGCCTTTCATGTAGTCTGCTTTAGTAACAGGAAAATTACCTGAATTATAATCTCTTGTTGGCATCACATGTCAAAATGATCATCATTTATTTGATTCTGATTTTTTTTTACCTCGTTATTAGCCTTAAATTGCCCCCATTCACACTTTTTTAAAAAATGTTTTGCAGCTCTGAAATGCAGGATGTATAATTTATCAAATAAAATAAAATCCACCAACTAAATGATAAAATATCTGGCTTTAGTAACAGGAAAATTACCTGAATTATAATCTCTTGTTGGCATCACATGTCAAAATGATCATCATTTATTTGATTCTGATTTTTTTTTACCTCGTTATTAGCCTTAAATTGCCCCCATTCACACTTTTTTAAAAAATGTTTTGCAGCTCTGAAATGCAGGATGTATAATTTATCAAATAAAATAAAATCCACCAACTAAATGATAAAATATCTGGAATTCATATTGTCTTCAAAGAAATAGAAATCGAAGTAAATGCAAGAATCTTTTTCTTTTTTTATTATTACTTTAATTTTTCATAACATCACATTTTTTTCTGAGCCGGGGTTGTACCTGTGACCTTTGAACGAAAGCTCCCCCTAAATGTTTCTCATTTCATCACCTCCACCACTTTTCATCATCCTCCTTCCCCATTTCCCTCTTCTCTTCCACCTCTCCCTCCTCCATCGATCCTCTAATCCTTTCCTCGTGCCATCCATCCAGGATACCACAATATAGATCTGGAACTGCAGACCCCCTCAGACCTCAACTACATGCCCCCAACCCCCCTGCGCGCTGACGATTTCTTTAGTGAAGGCAACGCTAGTGTAGAGTCCCCTAGCAGGACCACGCTTACCAGACCCAGCGACCTGTCTCTCACTCAGACCACCAGTACCTCCAGCAGTGACCCCCCAACAGTCGTCCCGGGCCCCGGCTCCAACACTTTGGACCCTCCCATTGCCAGGCCTGAAGATGCAGCTTTGACAAAAGGAGAAAGCGTGATTTCTGTGGAGGGGCCGGATAACGACAGAATGGCAGTAGAGCATTCAGACAAGTGGACGGGGGAAGACGTGATCGCAGGGCAGCGTGTTGTTCGGAACAGTCAAGGACGGAGACTAAAAGAGGACGTCACCTCACACGCTGGTCTTGGAAATGGAAGAGAGGAAGAAGAGGAGATGACCCAGGAGAGGCTGCGGAGTCTGCTGGAGGACATAAAGCTGGAAGGAGGCATGGAGGACGAGGAGATTACAGAGGAGAGGGTGAACGCGATCCTTGAGCAAGTACGGCAAGCAGAAAAGCACATGTCTTCAGTTGCAGGCTGGAGAAGCGAGACATCTGGTGCCGCCGTAGCGTCAGAAGCTGCTGGCCTCAGCCCCAGTGGCGAGGAGGGCAGGTGGGATTTTGTCTTAATCTTTGCGCCGTTTCAGATAAACTCACAAAAGTTTACTGTCAGTCCAGAAATTACACGAGTTCATGTCCCCAATATGCCTCTCTCTCTCAGCCCCGACAGTCTAGCTGATTCGCTGGAGCAGCCTCAAGCTCAGAACGGAGGTCACGCGCAAGGGAAGGAGAGGGAGGCCAAGAAGAAGGGAGCTCAGGAGGACAGCAGCACAGCAGGACCGGGCAGACGAGCGGACAAGGGAGGCGACAGGTCCCAGCACAAAGTCCAGGTGAGAGTTTTACTCCACACACACACACTGAGGATGGGTGTCCATGTTTGATAAATGTGAGCTTCCACATTAAGCCCCCACGTCTACCCACAAGGGTCCTGCATCCCCCAACTTATAGACTTACAATTCAAAGCCTTAACAATCCTTGTCTTCTTTAGTAAAGCCATTCCCAGATTAATGTAAGAGTTAGTTGCAAGGTTCAAAAACGGTCCAGTATTAAAGTGATACCAGAAAGTCTTCAGTCGATGTTTAATGTTGCGCTGCTGCCGGGCTGCCTTCATCAGGGGGGAGTCAGAGCTGAGGAACCCGGCTCTGATGACGAGACCGCCGTCACCACCAGGGTCTACCGCAGACGGGTCATACTCAAGGTGTGTGAGGCCTGCTGTGTGGAGAGGATGCAGCATATTAGTATGAGCCCCGAAACTCTGCAGGGTCTGCAGGGTCTGCAGAGTCGCAGAACTGTGGCTCAGTTTGACGCTTTATTTGCTGAGCATGAAACTGAGACGGTGTTTCTGCACGCGGGAGTGCACTGGTGTGCAGCTGTGTGTTTTAAAGAGTAACAGTGTGCATCAAAGTGTTTTTCATTGTGACAAAAATACTCTCAAAACAAATACGCAAATATGAACTTGATGAGGCAGAGGATGTACTGCTCACATCCTGACAAGCCAGACGCTGCATGGCATCCTCAGATGTAGTTTTATCACAGAGCTGATTTAAAGTAGGAGGGACCTACTCAGTATGAGGCGGGCAGTGGTAACGCTACGGCTGATGGGCGTCGTCCAGCTTGCTGGTGTGATCTGCTGCTTCTTTTGCTCGCGCTGTCTGCATCTGCTTTTTCTGCCTTGTTGGTGGACTGTTTGGTTGTGCTGTGTGTTTGAAGTTCATCCACTTCAAATAATTTTGAGCCTGTCTGTCAAACAAAGCAGGAAACGCATGTCTAACTTTCTCCAGATGAGTGGACACGCAGGCGCCCCCTGGTGGACACAAGCACTTGTTAGCGTGAGCAAGAGGGACGTCAGGCGGGAAAGACGGCATGGTCCTTATCTAAAAATATTATTTCACAGAAAAACAAAATTCAGAACATCTGGATTTAAAACTCCGGTTTAAGTAGAAAGGCTTGTTGAATTAGTGCCAACCGATCACTTATCTACTCATTTCTTCATATATAATGCTGGCAAAACTGATGATTCACTGAAATATAGGCACAAAAAAATGTTAGAGGACACTGAAGACAGGCAGCACGAATAATAATGTGGACTTAGTGTTGGGTTTACAGACAAACATGCAGTTTGAGTGCAAATATCTGAATGAATGGATGAGGTGGGAAAGCAGGAGGGAAATGGTCTGATTTTAAACTACGAGGGAAGAAAATGATGCTCAAACAGGGCATATTATGTCTGGAGTCTAGACTATGAACAAGTGGATCATTTTGATGCGAGTTTAAGGTTTTATAATAATTATTAAGTAGAAATAGTTTTTATCTGTTCCGTAAATCTTTGTTCTAAAGTGTAGATTATCTGCTCACGTGTGTTGAGTTGAAATGTTTGGCTGATAACACGTTTGTGTGGTCGTCACTGCGTATGAGTGAAGCGTCGCCTCGGTAGTTCTTCCTGTGCATGAAGGAGGAAAAGCGAGGCTTAATTAAAGTTGGAATTTGAATGTCTGCAGCTGCAGGTTTTTTTTTTACGTCTGATGTCATCCTCCTGAAGCTGTTTTGATAAAAAGTGACTGGCATGATTATAATAAAAGAACTCCAAGGATAAGGAAATGTACTGGATATTTACCAGAAAACCCAGCTGTATCTGCCCAATAATCACCCGTGTAGATAACCTCAGCGTCACGGCTGCCCCTCCCTTATCCCTCCTGCCCACAACTCCCATCCCTTTTCCCTCCCTCAGGGAGAGGAGGCCAGAAACATTCCTGGAGAGTCTGTGACAGAGGAGCAGTTCACCGACGAAGACGGGAATCTGGTCACCAGAAAAGTAACCATCCTCATCCTCCTTCATTGCCTCTCATCTTATGTTCACCCACTTTTCCATTATTTCTCCTCTCAAAATGCCTCCTCCTCCTCCTCCTCCCCCACCTCCTCCTCCTAACATGCTTCTGCCCCCACAGGTGATCAGAAAGGTGGTGCGCCGAGTTTTCAACTCACAGGAAAGAAGTGAAGGCGAAAATGTGGCAGAGGAAGGAGCTAGTGGTGGTGGTGGTGGTGGTGGTGTAGCAGCGACAGGTGGAGGGGATTCTGTTCCTTCAACAGGAGCAGCAGCAGGAGCCAAAGGAGGGAAGAGCAAAAGGAGAGGGAAGCGCTCCCGACACAGCCACAAAGAGGATTCCCAGAGAGGGAAAACTGAGGTTGGAGTCAAACCCAACCGCCTCACTTCGTCAGCTGAGTGATTCTGCGTCTCGTCCAGCTGCATGAAGCACTACTCGCATGAGACCGCCGATATTTATTTCATCATAATGCCAGTGCCTACAGTTAGAGGTCAGGAGCTCGGAGCTGCGGGACAACTGCAGCCTCCGTGGATGGATATTTACTGAGGACAATAAAAGTACCTTACCAGAACTGTTACTCTGATCTCAGGCGGTCTCAGAGGAAATACTTTTGTTTGTTTGTGCAACACTTTCCTTAAGCATGACATTCAGGTAAAAGTCTGTTTTAATCGGAGCTGTTTTTGTCCGTGAACAGCTGAGTTGCTGTTTGTGAAGTGTCGTGCAGTGCGATTGTTGGGAACGTCAAAAGCCACTTTGTTTTACTGAAATGTACATCGCAGTTTGCAGTGGTTATTAAGTTTGTTTTTCCGCCTGTAAACCACAAATATTAACCATTAAATGTAATTTCCCCCCCTCTTTTGAGCATGTGTAATTTAGCTTTTAATGATGTAGGAATTTTAACATCTTTTTTCCTTCCTTTAACTCGCCTCTCTTCCAGCATGCTGCGTGCCGCTGTGGCCGCGCTGAATGGTGCTTCATTAACGCTTCAACGAGCTTCATCTTAGCCTGAACACGACACTAACGTCTTATTTCCTCTCTGTCTCACGACGAACATTGCTGGATCCCTCGATCTCCTTCCGACAAGCCTGGGGACGGTGCCAGCAAGAAGCAAGGGAAAAGCCAGTCGTAACAGCAGAGCTCCCAGCCCAACCCGGTAAGAGGACCGCCGTGGTCTTACAGTCCAGTCAGGCGGTAAATACATACTAATGTAAGACATATGACCAAAATATTTCAATAACCCTTTAATGCTGGATGTATCACATCTGATACATGGCCTGTGCACCACCCATAAAGATCCAAAAGGTTATTATTAACAATCTGTTAAAGACAAATTTGGGGGTTTGACTGATTCTAATATATAATAAACACTTCAAATTTGTTACAAAAGTTGTTGTTTTTTTTATTATTATTTCATATGTCAGGCATTCAGAACTTAAGTTTTATGGAAATTGTGTCAACTTTTAAAACTTTTTCTTCTTTAGGGAATTAATAAAATATTATTGAATTGAATTGAAAAGAAATTAACTTTAAATAAAGGTCACACGTCGCCTTTGAAACCTCAGATTTACACTTTTGTTTACGTTCTTTACTCTCCAGGTCCACGGACGTCCATCTGCAGCCTCAAACACACATGCTGGGGGGGGGGGAACGGGCCGCAGCCTGTTTAACATGAGAGGACGGAGGGGGAGGGACTCGTGTCAATCAACCAAAACGTGTCTGAATCTTTCACTTAACAACGCATGGTTTTCAGCATGAGCATGTCACCAATCTCACTCACTGTCAGAAACAACACGGACGGACGCGCATGGAGCTGGAACTTTCTTTTACTCTTCTTCAGCGATGGAACAGCGTCAGAGTCCAAGAAACAAGCGGAGACCCGCTGAAAGAACAGACTTCACTCTCTCAGACACTACTTTTGCCTCCCGGACCTACCGTATCGGGGTGCACCATGTGGTTCTTTTATATATATATAAAACAAAAAACAACAAATGCAACAGTTAATGGGTGATTTTTGTTGTACATAAAAGACACTGTGTAAAAACAAAAAAAAAATCAGCTTCACAGATTGTTTATGCACTGATTTGAGTTGATGAAGCTTTGCAGAGTCAGCGCTTTTGTTTTCCAAGGTCGACACTGAGCAGCTTTGAGCGTGTGACCTGACGTGCTCTTCCAACACGAATACGAAAAGGAACCAAACGGCTGTACGTGGATGAGAGGCGAAGAAGCGACGCTTGATTTTGAGGCAACAAACATTTCTCTAAAGCCAACGGCTCCTCTGATGCATCTGCAGAACATTCTCCAGAGAAATGATATTTTGCTGCATGTGAAGTCACTTTATTTTCGAGGCTTTTCCTTTCTTTCTCTTAATTCAAAGCACTGTAATACAGTTAGAGGGAGCTCGGCGGTACTTCTCAGTGTGCGCACACTCATAATAACCCCAACATGCATCATCTATCACTGTCTTTAGATTTTAAGTTTGGAAAAGAAAAATCACACTTCTCATTCAAGTGCGAGGCAGTAAAGTTTCTGTCTTGCTCGGTGTCCTCCCCCCAGTCCCTAAATGTAACCTGCAGACTGGCAGATTATTTTACAAACAGCTAGCAGCCCTGTGAGTGTGTGTGTGTGTGTGAGTGTGAGTGTGTGTGTGTGTGTGTGTGTGTATAACACGCTTGTCTTTCCGTACGCCCACCACGCATACTAGAAGTGCAAGCTTTTAGGTTTACTGTGGTTTTAAAATGGGGGCGGGGGATTTTTATTTCATGGTTTGATGATTTTTATCTTGTTTAACTGTTATTTACATGAGAACAGAGAATCTAATTTTTAGTCCAAATCACCCAAACCTAGATGTTTGTACCAACAGTTGAAATCATGGTCTTGATCACACATCAATGTAAATCTTTTGTCTTTTTTTTTCATACAAATCCACCCTAAATATCCACTGATGACAAATCTGGTACCGACATGTATGACGAACCAACATAGCCTACACTGGATGATCCGAGTAATTATTTAAGCAGAAAAATAAATTGTGTTTAAACTGAACATCAGTGAGTCCTTTTTGATTTGTCTGCTTCAAACTTGTCCCGATCGCTGTCGACGCGTCCGCCGCGTCCGCCAGAAACTGAGTTTTCTTTGAGCAACATCGTCCCACAACTGATTTCCAATTTGAAGGATACATTTAAAAAACACAGCTCTTTGTAAACTGGGTATTTTAAACAAATCTAGCAGTTTTCCATGTTGATCTATGCTCTAGAATCCTGCTGCTGAGTAAAAGACGTTTTGACATCAGTATTTAGACTTTATGGTATAAATGTTTTGAGACAAGAAGTTCAAAGATATTCCCACAGTACATTTTTTCCTTTTTCTTATTTTATAGAAAGTGTTACTGGCTAATTTAAAAATGCAATTAACTGCTGATTATAATTAAATATTTGGGTTATTTTTGCCTACTTTACTTTATTGTCTAATGGTCTAATCAGCTTAAAATGCATGACAGAAGTAAATTTTTTAATAAAGGATTCCAGGTGAATATTAAAACTTTCCTGAATCTGTTTCAGTGAAGCGTATCTAGTAAAAACTGAAAAACTATTCTGTCTTACACTTTTAGTTTATATTTGTTAACTAAATAAACTAAAGTCATCTGAGTACATCAACAACAGTCAACTGGGTGCAGAACTGTTTTGTAAAATGACACCGTCACAACATGGTCAAAGGCCGAGGTCAAATTTATTCACATTTAAAAACAAGAAAGTTGACCAAAGTACTTTACCATCATATCAAACAAGATTCATTTAAAAGCAGGAAGATGTAAAAAATAATAATAAGTTTTACAGTATGTTCCTTGAACAAACATCAGTTTCACACATCAAATCTGAGTGAAATAAGGTCAATAAAGTCAAAAAAGGACAGTGAGTGAACGAGCAGGAAAAATATAGGTAAAAAAACAAAAACAAGCCATCAGTTCAATTGTTTCAAATTCATCCTTGGTGGAGGTTAGAGGTGGAGCTCTGCGGTGTCTTATGACACGTCAAGAACCACCAACAGAATAATATCCTCGCCTGCCTCACAACTATTTACTTCCCCGTCATTCTAGGTGCATTTTTATCAGTGACTCGTGATGTTTTATAACTGTTAATAATGTTTTATAACAGTCTTATATTTTAAACCTATGACGGAAAAAAAAGACCTGTCAGTTTGTGTCTGCAGGGGGCGTAGTTCTGCCATTTGGAGGGATTTAAAGTGAACTCCAGTTAGAAAACATAATTACATCACACAATACAAAATCATTTGTGTAACAGAATAAAATACTCACAAAGTAAATGTGTTCAACAGCAGCTTGACACCATTTCATATGTTACTTTAACAACAGACACATTAGTCAACCTTGGTAATTAATCGTTCCCTCATCCTGCTATAAGCGAGCTAAGGATCTGGAGTGTATCACAGCCAAATGGAAAAATATGTTGTTTAATACGAGCATTGACAGTAGAAACCAGAACATTTTCATTTTCAGGGAGTTCACGAGGGTCGGCACGTCACCCAGGCTTCAAAGAGTCGTCATCCGAGTGGGTTTGTCCCCGTGAGTCTGAACATGTCTCTTCAGGTCGTCTTTCATTAAAAACCCTTTGCCACGGATTCTGCAGGGTTGTGTCTGCTTCCCCACGTGGACCTCCATGAATTTCCAGACAAGATCCTGGTTTTTCCTCCTTTTCATTGTCATCATCACTTTCTCTACTTTTCTCATCACCTTCCTCTCTACTGTTGGAGCTCTCCGCCTCCATCTGTTTGCTCACCGCAGCTGTTTTCCTCCTTGTGACTTTGTAAGTGCAGTCAGAGTTCAAATGTTTTCCACAAACTCCACTCAGACCTGTTCTCTGCCCATGAATCAGTGTGCGTCTCACAAGAGAGCATTTGCGAGAGAAGAACTTTCCACAGACTCTGCAATGCCCTCCTCTGATATCTTGAGTCTCTTTTGACGCAGCATCGCTCATTTGATGCTATTTACTTCTCCTCTCATCACCGCATCTGCAGAAGGGCTCCAGGCTCCCCCTCCAAACCTCGGATCCCTTTCCTGCATGTGGTGTTTGATACTCTGATGGCTTGCTATCAATAAACGCACAGTCTGTTTCTGTAGGTGGATCGCAGCTCTTCACACCGACACTCCCGCTCTGCTCACATTTCTGCTTCTCACATTTGTCTGAAAATAAGAAAAGTCAGCATGAAATTAATACTAAACCAATAGAAGTGGTACTTCAAACATTTCAATTCCTGCAGCAAATATTATGTACAAAGAATGGGCATATTTGCACCCCTTTAAATGTTGATTGAAAGTTAAACTGTCCTTGAAATTGCTCCTGAAAGAAATTCTGGCCATGGATCTAAACAACTAAACGAGTAAAAACTGTTGAGAAATGATTTATAAAATGTGGAAAATTATTCTGTTGAACCACAATTCAAATGCAATGTCTGATTTTCATTAGACAATTTTCAGAAAACGATTCTTTATTATTATATTGTTAGTTTCAAGTTAATTTCAGTGACCATTGCAGAGTTTTCTTTCTTAAATAGAAGAGTTTAAAAAGGCTGTACAAATGTTATCCACCTGTTCTACATAAATCTGTTTTTAATGCGACATGCATCAGCTTTTACCTAGTTTGTCCTGGTGGGAACGACACACCTCCGCTTCAATCTCGCTCAACATCATCTCAAATATCGGAAATATTTCCTCCACCAGCATCAACAGTCGTGTGTACGACTGCTCTCGGCTGGTCAGGTGACATTCCTGGTGGAAACCGGTGAAGGACAGACATAAATACAATTAAAATGTTGTTGCAATAGTTTGGAAATGTTGACAATGAGCCAAATACTATATAAACTGTTGCTAAGTATGAACAGTGTCCACTGTGGCAACGCAAATTAGTAAAAGGTACAAATACCCTAATACTAAACTTACTAATACTCGCAGTGTTTCCATAAAAACTGAATTCTACTTCAACTCATAGTGACTTAAGATGCTTTGGTTAATTTTTCCCTTTTCTTTCATAATATATTTTTTTTTCCAGATATACAGACCCCTGTAGAGTTCAAACAAGTCATTCAATTATGAATATCTCCAGTTGTGATCTCCGTCTGTTACGTTATCTTATGAAGGAGCAGCTTTAGTCAGGATAATACTTTTACACCACGTGTGTGACTTATTGATCCGCATATCCATTTGGTCATGACATTAACAACCGTAAATAAAACTGTAAAACCTGTGTTGCGTTCACGTACCTGTCGCTGTTAACCGTCTCCCCCCGCCGATAAAATCTCGTCCTCCGCAGCAGCAAGTCTGACGAGCGACCTCGGTGCCTGAATGCTGGACATCTCGTACTGACGAGGACTCCGCTACAATCCGTGAACATTTTCATGGTTCACCACCAGCAGAAACTGTTTTTTTGAGGGCAACAAAAACAGAGAACAAACGACAAGGAACAAAACAAAACAGGTCTACGAATCATACTATAGTTACGCCAAGACACGCCCTACTCTGTCTCTGATTGGTTGGTTATAGCCGCTCCGCCCAAGACCCGCCCTACTCTTTTTCTGCTTGGTTGGTTATAGCCGCACCAAGACCCGCCCTACTCTTCTCTGATTAGTTGGTTATAGCCGCCCCGCCCAAGACCCGCCCTACTCTTCTCTGATTGGATGGTTATAGCCGCGCCAAGACCCGCCCTACTCTTCTCTGATTGGTTGGTTATAGCCGCCCCGCCCAAGACCCGCACTACTCTGTCTCTGATTTGTTGGTTAATGCCGCCCCGCCCAAGACCCGCTCTACCCTGTCTCTGATTGGTTGCTTATTGCCGCGCCAAGACCCGCCCTACTCTGTCTCTGATTTGCTGGCTTGGCATTCAGTTGCATTGCTGCTGGTACGAAGGATTTACGGAGAGCAATTATTTTATTTTATCTTTGATATGCGATCTGAGAAACATAACGTTTTTACAATATGGCTGTTATAAACATTTTGAAGGGGTTTTCAAGTAGAACTAGAGAAAATGAACTTTGCTGCTCAAGTCACCAGTGTGAGATACAAGAACTGTACTACAGGACCTGGGCTTTGAAATATTTTCTAAACATGTAAATATTGTACCACAGACTTAAACACATCCAGAATTGATTCAAAGATTTAGCTTTTCTTCCAAAAGTATAATTCCCTAAACACACGCATGGAAGGAACAGAGACACTGAAACCACCATTTCAACATAACCGGAGACAAAGGAGCACAGCTGCAGCCACAATAATTACATACATTAATTAAAAATCCTGTTGTGGAAAAAATATTCTTTATATTTATCCATGTCCCTGTAACTAGATCTCAAGGTAAGAATCAAAGGAAAGACGTAAGACTTTCTAAACGTTTATAAAGTGTAATTCCACTGCATGACAGAGGTCACAGCACGCTGAATGAGTTAATAATAATATCCATAATAACCAGACCAGAAGATAAACAATACATGTGAAAAGTGTCTATATCAGTGGTCTTTTCCTAAAGGAAAGGTATGACACCTCTTTTCACGGACCAACCTGTAACAAAACTGGAGGTCCAGAACAATTGGCCAATGGGATACGGGACACTTCTGAGTTGGTCTCTTTATCAGAACAAGTAAACTGATTAAATATATATATAGAGAGAACTGATATAAATATATACAAGTTGGGTAAATATAGCAGTTAGTAGAACAACACCGCCATCTGCTGTTTGCTTATGGTAACAGTTTTAAACGTGAAGGGTCGTGCTTTTTTCCAATAAACTGCACGAATAAACATTTCATTTAAATGTGTTCTTCTTAATCCATCCATTTTCTATACCTGCTTTATCCATTTGCGGGGTCGCGGGGGTCTGATGGAGCCTATTCCAGCTCAATACAGGCAAGAGGCAGGGGTCCACTCAAGTCGCCACTCTACCACATAGACACAAACAACCATTCACGCTCACGCCTACGGTAATCAACCTACCATGCATGTTTCTGGACTGTGGGAGGAGGCCGGAGTACCCGGAGGAAACCCATGCAAGCACGGGGAGAACATGCAAAGTCCACACAGAAAGACCCCCGTGAGGTGGGGGAATCAAACCAGGAACCTTCTTGCAGTGGTAACGTAAAGCACCTAATTTTATAATGTTTCCCTTTAAAATACAAACATACATACCGTCTACATACAGCTGAGCAAAAACTGCAACAGATCGGACTGATTCTGGTGCAAACTGCATAAAATGGGCTCTCAAACCGCATAAAAATGGCTCTCAAACTGCATAAAAAGGGCTCTCAAACTGCATAAAAAGGGCTCTCAAACCGCATAAAAAGGACTCTCCGTCAGGCCTAAACTTAGATTGCAAAGTTTGTCAGACATTTTAGGTCAAAAAACTGTGTTGCAACAGCTCTGTCACCAACGTATTTCATGCCTTTTGCAGGAAAAGCATGTGTGCATTTTGCAAAATACAAATATTGAAAGTTCAGCTTGCACCGTTGCACGGGTGGCCGTATGTGCACTGACGCTCGCGCAGATAAACGTGTGACGTGTGTATCCATGTCCTCTCCGTGAATCAGGCTAAAGGCCATGGCTCCCCTGTTGAGTTAATTATTCATATCAGACCAGAAAGGTGTCTTTATCTGTGAGGGTTGTGCAATGGGCAGAAGAGAACATGGGGTTTTCTGGAGGGGGCTGTCTGTCTGTGTGGCCTGCTCATGTTATGTAAAAGTCATTCACTTGTCTACTGGGACGCAGCTTCATTACAAGAAAATGTCAATGACCTTTGCAGCAACAAGTTCCACATGTTGATTCCTTCATAAGGAGACTCCAAGAAACACTGTCTAGTTGCTCAAACTCCTGTATTAGCAATTTCTAAATTATTACCAAAAAAAATAATCATATGGCATCACCGTGGCGATCTCTTCTACACCTTATGGCATTTTTGTGGTTGTACGTGAAAGCCTGTAATTTAAATAGATGTGTTTAAAGATTTTAGGCAAATAACACAACATAGTCCAAATTAATTAAATGAATTTAAAGATTGAAATGTAAAAAAGTCTTCTTTTTTAATGAAATACATGCATATAAATTCACAACCATTTGAGGTCCATAATTATTAAAACTGAAACTAAAGCTGGTATTTACCATACTCAGATTGAAAGTGACTTTGCTAAGATAACACTCAAGTGGTTTAGGGCGGGAAATAAATTACCCAGGGATGCGCCGTCGAAGTCCACACCTAAATATAATTCAGAATATGTGGTTTTAAAAGGCTGCTGAAAAACCAATCAGAATTAAACAAATTGGACAAGAATCAAATCCCCAATAGTTACGTGTGCATTTTGGGCATTGACCTTAATATTTTTTGTTTGTTTAAGACTGTAAAACGTATAAAACATTCAAATTTGTATTCATGTCACACTGGTTAAATGGCAAAAAAAAACTAACTTTAAATTCCACATCTTGAGTGAACAAAAGAAAGAATGCTGTCAAAGGGAGTTAATTCTTCCATAAATCAATGTATGGGATTTTCTTTTAAATGTATTAAAACCTCTATTCTATGAGTCCAAAACTCCTCAGGTGTAAAAGCTCTTAACTTAAGGTTTATTTTCTAATAAATAAGTATGTCAAAATAACAAATTTGGTTCAAAACAGACATGGAAAAAATGCTGCTACTAAATCTGATCTAACAGAAATCCAGTAGTTGAACATACATAGAACAACCTCTGGTTTCTCCTTTAAATCACTTAATTTGTACAAATTTCTATCAATCTAAGGATCAATGTTTTTTCTCCAACTTATCGGGGGTCAATAGTCCCAACAGAAATACTCAGAATTTATTCTGCCCTGCCTCCTCCATTAGCTCTACAAGGGAGACGCCAACAACTCAAAGGTTCACTCTGATGTTCGCTCCCACGAAGCTCATCCTACAGAGTCCACGTGGTGCATGGTAGGTAGCCAGGCTTCTTCAAGTCTGCAAAACCCGTGAAGCACTGGCAAAACTACCCAGAACCCCCAAGTACTTTAAAAAGAGCTTAGAAGTGGTCCAGGATTCAACAACCAGGACCAAAACCACTGTGTTGTTCTTGAATCAAAGGTCCAACTGAGCGTATCCCCCTGTCATTACCCCATCTCCTCCTTTAAAAATGGTCTAAAAATTGGGCCAAATGGCCAGAAGTCTGACTGCATGTCTCCCCCGACCAGCTAAATTAATCCTACTTGAGTTAACCATCAGTCGATCCATTCACACTTCTGACGTCAATACCAAAATGACAATTGAAACTAGTGCCAGAGCTAAACAAAGCCTGGAACCCTCGATCAGCTGAACGTCAGCTGATCGAGGCCTGTGAAGGTTTGTGAAGCTCCATCAATAGTCAGTGGACCGAGCAAAGGTAGCTAGTCGACCAAGATGACAAATACGACTATCGTCCAGGTGAAAGTAGAAGGTGGTTTGGCTGGAGGAGGCTGATTATTGTGGCTGCTGCTGGGGTTTGCAGGGCACGAGCTGGAGGCCAACGTCTGCCTTTCATCAGGGACAAAGGCCGCTGCTTGTTGCTACATAGCTCATCTTCGTTTAAAGTAATAAAGTACATTGAATTGAAGTGAATTGGCCGCTCAGCCTCTGTTTCCATGTCCAAGCGACAATTCTCAACTCTTCCATTTCTCTGTTTGTATTTCTGTAGCTCCACAAATTTCATCCTGTGAGACTTCTCTTCGAATCAAAGCAAAAGAAAATCTGAACTTTGAAGAAGATGAATGTGTTTGACAAACTATTTTGACTGCTGTTGCAAAAGTAGTTGGAAGACAAAGGCAGCAGATGACCGTTCAAGTGATTATTTAAAGACAAAGCCCTTATGTTGTGCAGTCATTTCTGATCAAGTCGTGTTACAGCACAACTGCATCATATACATGAGGCCAAATTAAGCTGGTAACTAGATTTTGATTTCCTAAAAATACAAGCAGTTATGCTCTTTCGGCTCTTTATTTGGAGCTCAAGTGTCAAGTCCATTGAAAATGAAAAGTACCTGTCAACAAAGTCAACACCGGCACGACTGCAATGTCACTGTCACTACTACAGCTGTTAAGAAGAAAAAGGGGGTTGAAAGTTTTTTTTTACTAATGTATTGATGTCAGATAAGTATAGTGGATGTAGTGCCTTGGGTTTACAGTGCACTTCAATGTGTCTTACACCAAGGCCTAACGCATGAACTAACTTGTGTTATGCTGCCTCTGTGTGTGGTATCGTTACATAAGCCCCTTATACACTGGCGTATACCCGGCATTTAACATGCAGATCTAGCGTGTCGCATGTCTTTTTTACCTTGACGGACGCAGGATGGCATTTCAAATTGGCCCTGCAAATAACTTGCCTCCGACGGGTACACTTAACTGTGGGTCAGGTCTAATGTAAACAGAAGTAACGTGGTACACCCCGCCAGGGAAGTATAAAATGAGAAAACACCTGATGAGAGTAACAACAGCAGCAGGAGGTCACAGGTAGGGCCTATATTTGCAAGATTAGTAACTGGGGCGACAAGGAGATCCACGAGCTACTCAACCTCAAAACCAAGGACGCTACAAACCAGCATATGTCCAGAACCACAAAGGATGGTCTATTATTTGAACAACTGCCCAGAAAAATGACAAACCAGGGTTTTGCAAGAAGCAAAACCCAGCCATAAACGCTCATCCCGATGTTTGTCCATCCTCGTTTTGAAAATTACACCTGTCTGATGGCATTTTCATCCTGCTGATGTAGGGATAATATGTCATTCTACACACCCACACATCTACATTATGTTACGCAAATAACGCCTTCCGACTTACCCTCCTTCCCCTCAACTCGCCTTCATGCACAGGGTGGCCCATCCAAATAATCAGAATCAGGTGTTCCAACCACTTCCATGGCCACAGGTGTATAAAATCAAGCACCTGGACATGCAGACTGTTTTTACAACTATTTGTGAAAGAATAAGTCGCTCTCAGGAGCTCAGTGAATTCCAGCGGGAAACTGTGATAGGATGTCACCTGTGCAACAAATCCAGTGAAATGTCCTCCATCCTAAATATTCCACAGTCAACTGCCAGCTATATTATAGAAACATGGAAGTGTTTGGGACGCCAGCGCGGTGGATTAGTGGTTAGCACTACTGCCTTACAGCAAGAAGGTTCCTGGTTCAATTACCGGCCCGCTGGGTCTTTCTGTGTGGAGTTTGCATGTTCTCCCCGTGCTTGCGTGGGTTCCCTCTGGGTACTCCGGCTTCCTCCGCAGTCCAAAAACATGCGTGGTAGGTTAATTGATACTTCTGAATTGCCCGTAGGTGTGAATGGTTGTCTTTCTTTGTAGTTGCGATGGACTGGCAACCTGTCCAGGGTGTACCCCTACCTTTTGCCTGAGACAGAGTAAGCGGGAATAGATAATAGATGGATGGAAGTGTTTGAGAATTACACTAACTCACCCATGAAGTGGTAGGCCATGTAAACTGACGGAGCGGGGTCAGCGGATGCTGAGGCGCATGGTGTGAAGAGGTCTCCAACTTTTTGCAGAGTCAGTCACTACAGACCTCCAGACTTCATGTGGTCTTCAGATCAGCTCAAGAACAGTGCAGAGAGCTTCATGAATGTGTTTCCATGATGGAGCAGCTGCATCCAAGATAAACATCACCAAGTGTAATGCCGCGTTGGATGCAGTGGGGTAAAACACGCCGCCACTGGACTCTGGAGCAGTGGAGTCACGTTCTCTGGAGTGATGAATTGCGCTTCTCCATCTGGCAATCTGATGGTCCAGTCTGGGTTTGGTGGTTGCCAGGACAACGGCGTCTGACTGCATTGTACCAAGTGTAATGTTTGGTGGAGGCAGGATTATGGTGTGGGGTTGTTTTCCAGGAGCTGGGCTTGGCCCCTGTGTTCCAGTGAAGGAACTCTGAATGATTCAGCATACCAAGACATTTCGGTCAATTCCAGCTCCCAACGTTGTGGGAACAGTTTGGAGCTGGCTCCTTCCTCTTCCAACATGACTGTGCACCAGTGCACAAAGCAGGTCCATAAAGACCTGGATGACAGAGTCTGGTCTGGATGAACTTGACTGGCCTGCACAGAGTCCTGACCTCAACCCGATAGAACACCTTTGGGATGAATTAGAGCGGAGACTGAGAGCCAGACCTTCTCATCCAACATCAGTGTGACCTCACAAATGTCCTTCTGGAAGAATGGTCAGAAATTCCCATAAACACACTCCTAAACCTTGTGTACAGCCTTCCCAGAAGAGTTGAAGCTGTTATAGCTGCAAAGGCTGGACCGACATCATATTGAACCCTATGGATCAGGAATGGGAGGTCACTTAAGTTCATATGTGAGTCCAGGCAGGTGAGCAAATACTTTTGGACATATAGTGTATTACTCAACACTCGTTAAACATGTGTTCATCATCCAGCAATAATAGCGGGATCTAATCAATGAACACCTATAGACTGCCATTGAGGAAAGCTGTTACTTTTTTTTTTTTAAATTTCATGTCCTTGTGTGAAATTAATGTTATTTTGAAAAATGTGGCTTTAAAAACAACAAAATATAACCATATGATTCAAACATGAATTGGTTTAGATTACAGCACCCAACTAAACAAGATCCCATAAATATTTGATTATTCAATGATCTTGAGTGCTTTATATCTAAAAAAAAAATAAATAAATGAAAAGACTATAGAAAATTCTATTAATTTAAAATTAAAATTGAGGCAATTATCTGGATATAACGAAAGAGATATTTGCTGGATATTAAAGGTACATTCAAGTGTAATCGCATTTTGTTGAAACAAGAACCATGTCCATACATTTCCCAGATTTTTATTAAAAAATATTCCAAACATTTTCAAAAATACATTCTATAACACTTACAAAAACATTATTAGGACATTTGAAATAGCATATCAAACCTGCAGAGCAAACATTCCTTATTAGGCTCATTCCTCTTTTTCCACCTCTCTGAACTGTTTTGCTGAATTCACAGTAGTTCTTTCTATGTGCCGCTCAGTGTTTTCACTTCATCTCACAGTGTTCAAAGTTCTGTGTCTGCATGGCACAATATGCAAACTCCCATTGATCTTAGGCCAAGACATCTTGTGGTCATGTGAATGCAATAACCACCAGTGGAAAGTTTTTTTATTATTAATAGTAGTAGTAGGACAAGTCTCTGCACTTTTATATGTTTAGTCTTTATAACATGAGGATGCTGCTCAAAGTCCCTTTTTGTTCTGCCCACTCATAGCTCTGTTCACACAGTATGGGATGATACTAACGGTGACCAGAGGTACGGTAGCGCTCTTACAGAAGGACAGCAGATAGAAGAGGGCTGCAGTGTGTATGGGAGGCTTGAAGGAGTCAAACAGGTGCAGCAGGACCAGTGAGCTGATGATGCACCCTGCTTTGACTCTTGCGCTGCTGCTCTTTTTGGTCTCGGTGTAGAGGGGCGAGTGCAGGCCCAGACCCAGGCCGAACAGGGTGCCCATGTTGCGCAGCAGACTTGCAAAAGGTGTAGTGTCCAAGTGGACCCACTCTGGCCTGACACACCACTTCTGGGCTTTCTCCAGAGTCCACAGCAGGTCTACACCCAGAGCTTTGAGCAGGACGTAGAAGCCAACAGCAAAGGTGATTAGGAAGAGGGTTGTGTAAAAATACTTCTTCATGCTGGCACTATAGATCCACTGGGTCCTGTTGAAGGCCTCGGCCACAATAATACCTTGAGAAATTACAAAAGTTCAGATGAACATGTGTGCTTCTCATCCAGACACTGCAGGCTTGTAAACTGTAATCTAAATCACAGAGTGATGTTTTAAATAAGAAAATGTCCGATACTGACCTGAAATTACACCAGCAATGACCTGATGTGGGAAGTGAGCGGCAATAAAGACCCTGGAGAGGCAAACACAGACTTGGACTCCACAAAACACTGACCACAGAGCAGCCTTCAGATACCTGCCAAAACACAAATTCATACAATTCAAATCAGATTTTATCATCTTCCAATTCATAGTGTCACTCTCCAAATCTATGTCAATCATGCACCTGAACTTTTTTTCTTTTTTTTTGCTTATCATGAGTACTTTATCTGCCTGGACATCAAAACAACCCATGCATAACACCCTCTGTGTACCAAAAACAGTTCTCAGAAGTCAATGATCAACCATGGTGCAGAATAGATAATGTGTCCTGAACGATAAGCTCTGGATGGAGGAAAGTGGTAAACAACTCTCTCATCAGCAGGGAAAAGAGGGCAATGCCTTAGATGTAAGGTTTTAAAGACTGTTTTCAGGGGGGTTTGACTTACCAGTGTTTTCCAGAGGATTTCTTGCTGGTTACGATGGCGAGGATGGAGGTCACGAGGGTGTAGTAGACCCCTGCAGCTCCCATAGCGTGGCCAGAAGGGCTGCCTGTAGCAAAAGACAAATTGACGATGTCAGAACCTGATTCATTCAAGTTGAGTCTTATCTTTAACTAACTCTGCTGACCAGAAAAAGCAGCATTCTTCAGTCATTATCAACCATTGTTCATTGGTGATTGAACATATAAACAATTCAATCAATGAACAATGAGTAAAACTTTAACAACTTCACCAGTGTAGGGAGTCTTCTTTTTACTTGACTGCACTTATTCACCAGCAGCATTTAGTTTTCAAATTTCAATCAAACTATTCATAAGAAAACATTTATTTTTGGTCTCAAGATTCTCATTTGGCAGAAAATTTAATTTCACAAAAATTGAAGAAAACCTACCTAAAAGTGGATTCAAATGGCAGCATCTGAACTTATAATATAACTAGAACTTACTCCATCTGGACCGGCTGCAACAATTAAATAATGAATTGATGCTGACTATTTATAAGTGATGATTTAGCGTAACTGTCTTTGAGTTAGTTTTGCACATGGAAAAATAACTTTATGGACCTCCGGTGCTAGAAATATAACATACATATAAGTTTTACTGATTAAAAATTAAAAAATGTGAACAAAGACATGCACAACTGTTGAAATAGAATCAGAAACTGATCCCTAAGATATATATATATATATATATATATATATATATATATATATATAATGATAATATAAAATGAATATTATTATAATTTTAAGGGATTTTAAAAGACCTGAATGAAACACAAAGTACTTGAGACATAAATCCATCAAAATTCTAATTAAAACGAATAGTCTCAGCATCATCATCATCACAATCACAATCATCATCATGATGATTGATTTTGAAGAATTGCTTTAATTGGAAGTGACTTTTTTTTTTTTTTTTTTACCCTTAAGCAGGTTACTGTTCTGTGCATGTCTAGTGGCATCTCTCACCTGGTCCAGTCTCGCAGGTCATGGGATACTGTTCGATGTGAGGGCGAACGGTGTTTGCATAATGAGCCGTCTCGTGAACCCACCAGTAAGGCCTCTCCCCAAACAGAATCCTGAGGAACACACAAGAAACATGCATTTGGTTATGCTCTGAAAATATCACAATTTCAAGTGATTTTGCTTAGTTTAAAAATCTTCTCTGCTCACCATTTAAATACCAGGTTCAGCCAGTCTCCAATCACTGCCACCCAGATGAGCTTGATGCCCACTGAGGCCCGTAGGTGAAACCAAAGTGGGAAGAAGATGAAGAAGGTGTTCCTGAGGTCTGCTGCCCATGAGACCCAGAGGAAGAGGCCCTGGGCATCTTTGTAGTTGGTCTGCAGGTAGCTGGTACTGCTCACCCCAAAGCCCTGCAGATTGTCCATTACTGCATTCAGCATCTTGTAGCGTAGAAAGGAGCAAAACTCTAGGTCTTCAGTGTGTGACGAAGTTTGGGAAAAAAGTACTGTTGCTATCAGTGACACAGCTGGTTGGTTTTATACCAGGGGCCCACTACACAAACGCATGCTCATACTGATCTTTGGACCTTACACATGTGTAATAAAACACCAGGGCTTTGGGAGGTTTGTCACACAAACAACCTGAAAAGATAGTGGGAAAACTAAACGTCATTTGATATCTATTACACAGTTACTGTACGTATCACAGACGAGCGGATGTCTGTTGACTGATATTTATCTTCCACAACTGTGACCTCAGTGAAATAGTTTGCAGCGAGGACTGCAAAATATTTTTATGTAATTCTAACTATAGGAGTAATTTTCCTAGTCCATGCTGCCACTTCCAAATAAGTTCTCAGTTATGTAATTGCTCTTTTAATGATTTTTTTTTTTAACACCCAAGAGTAAACTATTTGCAGATTACATAAGAAGATCACTGATTAAATGTTTGGTTTTGGGCAGAGCAGAAGCTGCGGTAGGGGATAAAACTACAAAAAGACATTTGTCAGATTGCTGGTTGTGGACAAGTTACTGCGCTTTATGACATGCAGGTCTGGAAGGAAAGTCCATACAGGGGTGCTCTTATTACAGCCTGTTCTGAAGGGCCCTTTTAAGATGCATATATGAAATAAACATTAAATATACCTATGCATGAGACTAAGAACATGGGCTTGGAATTGAAATAAAAACTGCAACCTCAATTTAAGGAAAATGGGGTATAGGTGTGAATTGGTGTGAAAATAGATGTATAATATATATATATATATATATATATATATATATATATATATATATATATATATATATATAAAACCCTAACAGAATAAAATGATGATGATTATTTAATTACAAAGGGTGAGGATTCTGATGGAAATCACTCCATGAGCTCAGGAATACTTCACCATCAAAGAACATCGGTCACCGCTGTCACCCACAAACACTGGTTAAAGCTGCAGGTGAACTTGGTCCAGAAATGTGTCTTTTCTGGGCCAAAGCTCATTTAACACATTTTATTTGGCTTTGTTAGTGCAAGAATGACAAGAACAGAGCAGCAAGGCACTGACCTGGAAAGAAGTGACCACTTAATGCCATGTCCTTTGTTTAATAAATCATTGAAGGGGTGAAGCGATGGAGGTGGATGCAACAAAAAAGAAACAAAAACAAAACCACACAAAAAAAACATTAGTGCAACCAGAGAGGGAAAATCCCAAAGTAACTCTTTGCTGCAACCACATTCCCATTAGAAACCTCTTCAACAGGAATCATACCTGATGGAGACAACAACTTGTCTGCACAGAAGTCAGCTAATTATGAAGTTAAGTTCATGCTTAAGTGTTATATTGCTCTGAGTTGCATTGCATTAATTCTGTTCACATTTCATGAATTATGTCTGTTTGTTTTGTTTTCAGGGAAGGCCTTGCAACTTTCACCAAGACTATATGAAACCACATATTGCACCCATTACAAAAACAAAAAAGGGCGTTGTAGTCATGGTACTGAACTGCCCCGCCTGCAGTCCAGACCTTTAACCAACTTGAAATATTCCACAAGACCCCGGACTGTTAAGAGCTTGAATACTAGATCAGAAGAAGAAATTAGACAATATTCCTGTCCCAAAACTCCAGGAGCTGATCTCCTCCTCAGTTCCCAGATGTATATAGGCTCTTGTGAAAAGAAGATAGGATGCTACACAGTGAAACATTTTTGAGTCGTGTCGGTGCCATCTAATTCAGATATTGTTTCCTCAAATTGTACATATGTTCAATTTAAACATTTGATTTTCTATAAACATTCTCCATGTTCTGTTAAGAGTTTAGTATGGATTTGTGAGATTTGCAGATCATTGCATCCTGCATCGACCAGTCCATGCAGTTTGCAGTTTCACAACAGTTTTTTGGTTTGTTTGTTTCTTTTTTTTTTTTTTTTTTTTTGGGAGGGGGGGGTGGGGGTGTACTTCACTTCCATTTTCAGTAAATAAAATAACATATTTGTGATTCGTCAGAGGAGCAGCAACAGGTTTCTCTATTGATGGGTTTTAGCAGACAGGGCCTCAGGGGTGTAAAGGTTAAGGAAACTGTCTGAACTGTTCCAAAGGCAAACAAAATTAGCTAGCCTTGAGTAAAGTCCAATAGGAATGACACAGAGACGGGACAGCCTGTTAACGTTTTGCAGATACATATCCAACAAGAAAAGAACTTCAACCATCATCCTCAGACTGAGGTCTGAGTTGGGATATCATGGATCTTCTTCACAGCTGGGGGGTTGAGCTGGCAGTTCATCTGCAGACCAGATACAGCAAATATGAGGGCTTGTTCAGTGTGGCATCCACAGTGGCCGACCTGCACACCACCTTCTTCTGCCTGTTCCCGATCTGGTTCCACCTGCAGAGGGACACGGGGCTCAGGCTGATCTGGGTGGCTGTCATTGGAGACTGGCTGAACTTGGTGCTTAAATGGTAAATCTTGTGAAATTATAAACTTCCGGCACAACAAAAGACAGACAAAGTACCTCATCATTTTTATGTTGTGTTTTTCCATGGTAGGGTTCTGTTTGGAGAGAGACCCTACTGGTGGGTTCATGAGACCCAGTTTTATGGAGCAGGAAAAGCCCCGTTACTGCAGCAGTTTCCCATTACATGTGAGACTGGACCAGGTAGGGTCCCCGAAAAGACCTGTCGATCACATGACGTCTGCTTCTTCCTAAAGAACCTTCTTTATGATTGATTCAGGTTTTTTCTGGCACAGAGAACTATAAGCCTGGTTAATATTTAATGACATCAATGAGAAACATTAAAAGTGACGTTTGGCTTCTTTGTGAATGGATAAGAGGACTGAGTTATAAACTCCAGTGCCTTTGTTATACGCGTGGTGCCTTTAATCTTTGCCTCAGCGACTGATTGCATCGGCTCCGTTGTATATTTGCACAGCAATGTGCACATACAATATGTTACGATGTAAAAGAAATAGAAACAAAAAAACTATCAAAACGCAAAAAAATGAATAAACATTTATAGAAAAACTTGCAACCAACAATTAAAATACAATGTGTTTTCACACAGTTTTCAGGTCAAAACTGTAAAGGATTAAGTTTATCGTTTGCTTTTAAAGTCCACTGGATATCTTTATGTTTAAAGTTATGTTCACGACTGTGGTTAGACATATTTGCCAGTACTATATCATATATTACCGTGCCACTTATTCACTTGCAATAGTAACTCCACCGTGCACACGTGCACATGTGCACACGTGATACCGTGTGTGCTTGTAAGTGAAGACTCACAATGGTTAATGATTAGCTTGCACCCCTTTTTCTACTTAGGGCTTATCACTGTCCTGAGTTTTGAGTTGTGAACTAAGGCCTGACAGCGCATAGCCACTCTTATTTTAAACGATAATATGTTTTGTTGTGCTGATAGACCTTCTAACAGGTCACTGTGGCTGTTTTTGTTTTTTTGTTTTGTTATATATTTTTTGTTTATTTCTACCATGTGATGTTTTAATGTCTCTGTAAAGCACTTTGAATCACCTTTTTGTAGTATTGTGCTGTACAAATAAACTTGCCTTGCCTTGCCTTGCCTTGCCTTGCCTTGCCTTGCCTTGCCTTGCCTTGCCTTGCCTTGCACCTCAGGTTTCAGTTTGCATGTTAAATGTTTGTGTGGTTTGTTAGGAAAGCAGCAAGTCTCTTTTCTATAAATAGAACATGTCTGCATGGTTTAAATAGTTGCACTAAAAATACCAAATTGGAGATGTAGAGCTTTATAATCAGTTTTTAACTGAGATTTATGATAATCAAGATTTAAATTATTAATAGTTAATAATTTTAAGTGTATTGTGAAAAGATTAAATCCAAGTATTTCCCTGCTAGGAAGCCCATCAGGACATGCTATGGGTGCAGCTGGTGTCTGGTATGTGATGGTAACCGCGCTTCTCTCTATAGCTACAAAAAAACAATGCTCACCTTTCCTATACAAGTGAGTCTGTTGTAATCTCATATTTTATTTCAATATAGAGTCATTCTTGGAATATTGAGCGTATACTCTTCATTCCCTCTGTCAGATTGTTGCAGGTAAGCCTGTGGGCAGTAATGCTCCTGGTGGAGCTGGTGGTATGCATGTCCAGGGTCTACATGGCTGCCCACTTCCCTCACCAGGTGATTGTCGGAGTCATTACAGGTTGGTTCTGTAAAATTTTGAATTCTGCTCCATTTCTTTGTTTTTTGTTCCCCCAAAATAAAGACCTTAAATCATGGGAGGCACATTCTGGTGAGAGAACCCCAGTGAACATCTGGCGAGGGTCTAAAGGTACGGGGGGGTTGATGACCTTGAAGGTGAGGAGCAGGATCCTAAACATGATCCATCCATTATCTATACACACTTACTCTTTCTCAGGGTCACAGGGATCCTATCTCGATGCATTGCAGGGGTACACCCTGGACAGGTTGCCAGTACATCACAGGGCCACATACAAAGACACACAACCATGCACGCTCACATTCACACCTACAGGCAATTTAAAATGATCAATTAACCTAGTATGTACGCTTTTGGACTGTGGGAGGAAGCCGGAGTACCCAGATGGAAGCCACGCAAGCACAGGGAGAACATGCAAACTGGTCGAGAACCGAATCAGGAACCTTCTTGTTGTGAGGCAACAGTGATAACCACTAAGCCACCGTGTATCCTAAACGTGATACAGAATTGAATAGGAAGTCTGAATGTTGCGAGCAGCTTCCCTTCTGAAGAAGATTCCCTTCTGCTCGATTTCACCTGAGAACACCTGTAAACACTTTTGAAGAGCATCCTAACATATTTGAGCTTCCCCACATGATGCTCATTCTCAACTTGCACAGGCCGTCCACCCTCAGACGGGAAAGTGCTGTAGTATATGAAGTGATGATGCCTCCAGAATGAAAAAATAAAGCCATTGTGAAAGTGGGTTTATGCTGTATGTTCTCATAATTAAACCACAGAAGGTGACACCTTATGTTGCAAAAATGTAGAAAAATTGTGAACTATGACAAAATGATTGCACTTCTTATCGGATTTTTCAGGATGTAGATTATCCTAAATTAAAAACAAAAATTGGTGTTATTTAGACTAAAATAGACAAAGCAGGGTATAACTTCAGACTTATTCTATATATAATACATGTGTAAAGCACTCTGCTTGCCACGCAGCACCACATATGTTGGAGGAGGTACACATCATTTCAAAGAATTGCATTTATGCTTAGTGGAGTTTTGAACTAAGTTAATTTAATTCAGCTTTATTTATATAGAGCCAAATCATAACAAATCTCATCTCAAGGCATTTCAACAATACAGTTCAACTCATTCCAACGTAGTATGGTTAATACAGAGCCAATAAAATAACAATAATAATTTTTGCTTCGCTAAGGAAATCAACAGATTGCATCAAAACTTTTTCTTTGATATCCGAGAAAGCACCAGGCGACTGTGGGAAGGAAAAACTCCTCTTTAACAGGAAGGAACCTCTGACAGAACCAGACTCAGGAAGGACTGCCATCTGCCTTGACTGGTTGGAGGTTCAGAGAACAATCTTATACCACAGTCGCTGTATGAACACAAACCTTTAATACACACATTAGTATTTGTTTTTCTAATCAGTGTTACAATGGATCCAACTGTAGCTCAGGGTCTTCTGAGGTTTAGTCTTCTGAGTTTTAGTTCAGAAATAAATAATAACCAAACACTGGGGGTGGCAAACACTTGTAATTTACAATCTGTCCCTTGATGTGAGTTTTTAATTTGCTCTGAATTTACATCTCACTTAGTGCTAAAAAACAGGTAAGGTCGTTAAAATTAACATTCATGTAGATATTAAAAATGAAAAGCCTAAGTATCATCTTCAATGCGTGTACATTTGCTCCGGTCATCATATCTCTGATCTGATAAATGAAAGTAAATAATTAAAAGTACTTCCTTATATCCTATCTTATCTAATCATTCTTTTATAACATTAGAATTCCCATTAGGTGCATCCAGGAGAAAACGTAATAGTAGGCATCTATCAAAGAATGCTGTAATCCCCGTTGTGGTGGCGCATCATTTTGTGCCAATATAATGGAGGGCAACTACGTAATCTTTACTATCACACAACTGATTATCTTGTTGAAAGCATTACAGCCGCAGTGCGAACAAAGTTGGCTGACTGATCAAGAAATTTATCAATCAGAGGTTGATACTTGGTTTAATTCACAGGAACATATCTTTAAAAAGATTTAAACAGAACTGGAAAAGAAGTTCCAAATTTAGAGGAATTTCTCCCAAATGTGGGAGGATGGTTTGAACAACAATAACAAAAGTTAGGTTTGGACATGGACATGGTCAGTTGAACCATGTGTTCCTTAAAATCTCAGAAACTTCTGATTTTATTAGTTTATTAAAAAGAACTAGTATATCTGCAAGTAGATAAACTTTAGAAATGACTATAGAACCTAAAATATGTTTACAGAATAACTGCATCATAGGCATTAATTCAATTCAATTCAATTCAATTCAATTCAATTCAATTCAACCTCACCCGTGTTGGTGGCTTTTACTATTGGAATTTGGAAAGCAGTACATGCTGATGACTATTTGAGGGTTTCTAATGTGTCTCGTGTTCTCCAGACATGTACTGTGTCGATCTCTGATTATTCTGGATTTGTTATTAGAGTTTGAAATGTCACCACGAAGAGCGCGGAGGCCTTCTTACCGTTGTTTAGAATAAATCCCACGATTTACAGGGCCACCTCCAGTGTCCATCCAGTGGTCAGCTGTTGGGACACTGTGTGTGATCTCATCAGGAATACCACTTGTGGAGTGATGTGGGTGTGATACCTGCTTCTATCGTATGAGTATTCCTTACGTGTTGTTTTTGAATATTTTTGAATTGTTGAATCTGGTGAAGAATCAAAGGGTTACTGATAATGCACAGGTTCTGTTCCCGAATTCAGATGGATTTGGTTGCTTACCAGGCTTTGCTTCTGGATTGGTGTGGCAAGTGTTATGGAGCAAAACTCCAGTTATCATGCCATCACACTGATTATCCTTATTTCTATTCCACCACCCGTGTTTCTAGGGGTGACCTTTCCAGCCACACTGATCATGTTTCCCTGGTAGCGAAATTCTTTGGGGGTGTTGTTCCTTGGTGGGGTACGGTTAACTTGGCTCATCATGTTGATGACAAAGCTCTGGACCTAGAAAACCTCACGGCTTTGACCTCTGAGGGTTTCCACACTGTCCACACAATGTTGCATTACAGAAAAGATAAGCCTTAGATCAAGTCTTGGCAGCTCAGGGTGGGGTTTCTCACATTATTGGACAAATGTGTTGCACATACGTTATGGACGTTGGAGATAACATGACTCGTGTACTGTTACATTTGAATAATCTCCTCCAGGCTAAAAAAAACTGCGACTCCTCCACAACCTGGGGGTTTGATGCTTGGGAGTTACCATCGAGCTCTTAATACTCTGTGATGCTGAAACTGTACATTTTATTTTTGATTAGAACATGTGTGATTTGCAGTTTGTTCTGCTGTTTGATTCCCTGTGTGCATGCAATAATTGTGGGAGCAGTTAACACTTCTTTCACAAGCTCTCCTAATCTTTTCACTGCCCCTGCAGCGAATTACTTTCCGGATAAAGTCACCTAGTCACCTAGTGGTTTAAACATATTATACAGAAGTGTTAATACGTTTTTCCACAACGTTTAATTACCTGTTAACCAGAGAACTAAGAGTTCTATGAATATATGACTGATTCATGGTTAGTTGGTGGACTACAGAGACGACTATATAAACAGGTGTTGACAGCAGACACTGGGGTGGTCAGAGGGTGGGACTGCAGGGCAGCATGCAGCTCTGGAGGCTCTGGCTTGCAAACATGTACAGAAATATGTACAGAAACATGTCTTCAACATTGTTTATACCCCATCCAGGCTGTTATATGTTTTTGATTTTGGTTCTGGATAGGTTTACTGTTTCCTGTTGCATTGCTTTCTTTTGTACCTCTGTTCTGTCTTTTGTCTCTTGGACCAAGCTCCCCATTTGGATTTCCTACTTTGCTACCTTTAATATGAGGCTTAAAATGTTCTGTTTTGATAAAACTGGTAATTTTGATCTTTTGTTAAATGACTTAAATCTCCTTACTTTGATGTTTTTACTCTCCATGTAAAGCACAAGAAGGTGACTGCAATATCTGGAGGGTATGCTTTTGTTTTTGCATCAAAGTTGTGCTTTTTTTAAAAACAAATACCGTCTCAGTAGAGACTCCTTCTGCACACTTCCACCAGACTACCGAGCCGTGTTCAGTGCAGTTTTCAGTTGCTCACCTGTTTTAATCATCCTTGCTTGATTTGATCAGTCAGAACGCATTGTTTTACATATTTCTTTCTCCTGAATTCTGGGACCCCTTGTAAAATAGTGAATGCTGGAATTTCATGGGTTCTCCAGGTACAATGGTTGTGTGCTTCTTTCACGTCTTTTCTTGTGGCAGACACGTAATTAAAATACAAACATTGCGTACGCATAAGCGTATTTACTGACAGACTGTCCTCTGTTTCGTGTTAGGTGTACTCGTGGCTGAGATTGTCTCCAGGCAGAAATGGATTTACAACACCAGCATGAGCAAATACTTCTTCATCACTCTCTTCTTGACCTCTTTTGCTGTTGGCTTCTACGTCCTGCTCAAAGCTCTGGGTGTGGACCTGCTGTGGACCCTGGACAAAGCCCAGAAATGGTGTATCAGGCCAGAGTGGATCCACTGGGACACTACGCCATTTGCCAGCCTCATGCGGAACATGGGCAGCCTGTTTGGCCTTGGCCTGGGCCTGCACTCACCAATCTACAACGGTACCAAGAAGAAGAGCAGTGCCAGTTTCAAGATAGGTTGTATTATAATCTCTTTGTTACTGCTGCAGCTATTGGATGGATGGTCATTTTCTTCTGAAAACCACATCATCTTTTATATCCTGTCATTCAGTAAGAGTGCTATTGCTCTTTTCATCCCAACCACTCTGGTTCCTTGGGCATTCTGCAGGATTTCCAAGGGAAAGGCAGATGACAAACACTTGTGATTTGGGCCCTTCTTGGAATTATTAGGTAATTAAAAGTTTTAATTGTATATATTTCATAGAATTGTTTTTTCTCATTATTACAATCTTAGAATATTTTTTTGTTTAACTTTTACTCCTTAGCTTTATATCATAAACCTGTATAAATATGAAGAAAAAAGCATATCATGTATGGATGAAACTTACTTGCGAAGCTTCCCAATGAAAATATTGCATAATATGAAGAAGCTTTTCTTTTAAGGTGTACAATGTTGTACAATGGTCCCTTGAGAGCTTTGCAGACTTGTGCAACACAAGTAGTAATTTTACCCTTTTCTGTAAGGAAAATAAACAATTTAGGAACGCTTCAGATGTGCTCTCTGCAATAACATCATGGAAGCAGAACACAGTGCTCATCTAGGATTCCTTGAAAAGGAAGGATTAATGGTGAAAACATAGATAGAATTGTCCGATGGCATTCGGTATTCAGAGGGGATTGCATTGATTTGGCTAAACCAAACATTAACAAAGACTTCCTTAATACATAACCTCAAATAATTAGTTTTATTATGTGTAAAGAAGCAGTGGATTAGCAACTTAAAACAAAAAGAAAACCAGTGAATGTACTCAAAAGTTTAGCAATCATGCCTTAAGCTCAAGCACCTCCTTCAACCTTCAAATGAAAACCTTTTCCTGTGTTGATGGAAGTGTTGGGAGTGCCAGTCAAATCGGCCCTCTGCCAGGGGCAACTGCAAGTAACTGACTGGTCTGTGAGAACAGGGCAGCGCTGGGCTCGGCTTTGGCTGCATTTTCAAGGCGAGCAACCTTCACCACTCAAGCCCAACCTGGAAGAGTCTGTCTCAGGAGCAGTTAAACATCTGTCGCTGTTGCTTTCTTTGAAGCTAAAACACCTCACATGTGGTGACAGAGATTATAGGTCGAGCCTAGCCAGGCAGGCTTGTTAATGCCAGTTTTTATAGGATTTATCAGGGTTGACTGGAGTCAGATGGTGCCACCATGGTGAGATCAGCCACATTATTGCAGTCCATGCTAATGTGAAGTGGCAAAATGTGACACGTGTTGTATCTGTCCGCTTTAAAAATGAAAGACTGAAAATGTGCATTTATGTATAAATAAATAAACTCTTGAATGCTAATGATGGTATTTCAATCTAGATGCACCTTAATCCAGTTTGTGAACAACAGCTGGCCCTAAACGCTAAGCTTTAAGGGCAGCTGGTTACCAAAAGTTTTTATTTAACTATTTGATTTTAGAACAAATGCTACAAAGAAGATGCTTTACTGATGCTCATATGGAAACTTTTATGGCTTTGGACATAGGGTTTTCCTTCTTGTTCAATGGATTCTGGTTAGTTACGCTAACAGTTTCCTGACTGCATATGAACGTGGTGAAAAGCTTTCCATGTACCTCCGTTGAACTAAAATAGAAAATGTCAAACAAATTGTTTGCCATTATAATTTGTGCAATACCACAAATTATATAAAAAAATCAACCATTGCAGTTTATCAGTATTCAACTTAAAATGTTGATTATACGGTTTAGAACAACCTACTTTCCTCCTAAAAAGTGCAAATGTTGCAAGCTCCTTTATTTATTTATATATATGTGTGTGTATATAAATGTAGTTTTCTTAGAGTTTCTCATACTGCCACTGATTAATTTTCCAGTAGGAACAACATTTAAATATTAACCACAGCATGCTCCCAACACTCTGCGGTCCCACTAAGTAATCCTGTCTTTCACCACAGCCATAGGCTTTTAATGGAGTGATAGGTTCAAGGGGCAGAAAGTGATGCAAAGAGCACGAGGGCTCCTGAATGCTTGAGACACAGTTCATTGTCCAGATGGCATCAAAGCAGCTTTGGATGTGTGGTACTGAGACAAGCAGGATTGCAAAGGTCATTATCACATAAGAAGACAGACCTCTGTACTGTAAATCTGCTAATTAGATTATAAAACTGTTCGATAGTCTGCCGATAAACTTGTAGGTCAAGTAAAGCTAGTAAAGTAATGATTAGACAGGAAGAAATTTGCATCATTGATCACAATGGAAATTTAAAACATTTTGTCTCTTCTCCCAAATAGAAATTGTGGGAAAACAATCTTCAAAGGTCTTATCACCTCAGTTAATGCAATCATTACAGTCATCACATGTTAAGTCCACTGAGGTTCCCTATTTTGATTTTGTCTGGAGGAAGTTTAATCTATCTTTGGTGAAGAAAAAAAACATATTGGAAAGACAGCAGTTATTTCTGAAATTAATGACACTTTTAAGAAGGTATGTCGGTTCTATTTTTCACCCAAATGACTGTGTTCAAGGGTACAAAAGGAAGAATTTAAAATGTTCCTCTGATTTGTACTTGGCCTTGAAGGAACAAGTCAGTTTGTTCATTTTATTTCTATTTTTGACAAAAAAAAAAAAAAAAAAACTGAGAAAAAGAGCATCAAAATGTAATGTAATAAATACAGAAAATTTAAAAAAATTAACATTTTTGGGGCTTTAAAAAAATGTATTTTAAGTATGTAAGCCACTGATGGGTAATATTGCTGTATTGTAATAGACCTAAGGAGCAATAATTATTAAGAGGCTCCCCCTAATGGTGTGGAGGTAAATTCTCTGTTACAAAAATATCAAAGAGATCTTCTTGGTTAAACTCATACATGGTTACTGTCTCGTTTCCTACTCTGTCACTACTTTCTCGAGTTTCTTAGTTGCCTCTGCCATGGTGTCAGGTGCAGCTCTGTAGTTTCATTGTTATCAATTTGTGACATAGTTCTGTAATGCAGATACACAGTTATCACAAGAGACAGCTGGGATGGGAGTTTAAAGTTTTTGCTGATAGTAATGATGGGAAGCAGTAAGAGGCCAGACACTGCTACATATGAACATAATCAAATATTTCTTCAAATGAAACTAAACAGATATAAACTCATTTATGCTGCTTTAAATGAAGACAGAAGATGTGGATGCAACACACAAAACATAAACAAGTTTATGTTCTCCAAGATGCTCAGAACAACCTAACATCAAAGTTTAAGGTGCTATTTGCCTGTCTTCTGCAGTTGTAAAAAGCTGACAAAACCTAGAAATGTAATCATTTTTTAAAACATCCTCCTATTATTTATTCTCCCTTAAAATCTATATCTGTCTAAATATATCTGTCTTTACCATTGTATGGAGCAAAGCGAGCTTGGTTTGTCAGATTGTCCAGTAGACAGAATTCATGGAGAGGAAACTAACAGACTTGAGATTAGTCTATCATGGCTGTGATATTTCAATTCAATTCAATTCAATTCAATTCTATTCAATTCAATTCAATTCAATTCAATTCAATTCAATTCAATTCAATTCAGTTTTATTTCTATAGCATCTATTTCAACACAAGTTGTCTCTAGGATCTTTCCAGAGACCCAGAACATGACCCTCGAGCAAGTATTACATAAACAACGGCAGGTAGAAACTCCCCTAGTGGGAGAAAAACCTTTAGCCAAACAGTGGCAAGAAAAACTCCCTTTTAAGAGGGAAGAAACATTAAGCAGGACCTGGATAATAAAGGGGGATCCTCCTGCTGAAGACCAGCTGGGAAGAGCAGGAAAAACAGAGAGGAGAGACACAGACACACCGTCAAAGGTACAAAAGATAAAATATATTAGTATTAATAATTCATTAACTGGAGAAAAAAGACTTCCATGTATATATGACTGTTACATGGTTAGTTGGTGGACTACAGAGACGACTATATAAACAGGTGTAGACAGCAGACACTGAGGTGGTCAGAGGGTGGGACTGCAGGTCAGCATGCAGCTCCTGAGGTTCTGGTCTGCAAACATGGACAGAAGAGAAAAAGAGGGGACAGACCAGCACAACAAACTACAAGAACAATGGACCACAATTATACTTATGAGATACTTCTAATTAATAACTGAGGATTGAGCTGAAGAAGGGAAAGAGAAACAGAGGAGGTGAGAAGCACCAGTCAGTGGATCATGTTGGGGTCCCCCTGCAGCAGGTCTACAGCAGCAGATCCAAGATGAAGCTGTGTTGAAGACCATCTGCTCTAGTCTGGTCCTGCAGCTGTAGCTGTGACTACTGGTCCTAACACACTAAAGTTTACACTAACTATATGTTTTACTAAACAGAAATGTTTAAAGTTTGGTTTTAAAAGTGGAGGTGGTGTCGACCTCCCTAACCCAAACTGGAAGTTGGTTCCATAGTGATGGTTCCTGGTAGCATTTTCTACAAACTAAATCCATGTTTCTTTTAGAACACTTTATCTCGTATTTATCTCTAATAGTCATTTCCTGTTCTTATCTCAAGAAGCTATATATCTATACAAGACACTGAGTTCATGGAAGTATGGTATGGATCTGTGTGTGTGTGTGTGTGTGTGTGTGTGTGTGTGTGTGTGTGTGTGTGTGTGTGTGTGTGTGTGTGTGTGTGTGTGTGTGTGTGTGTGTGTGTGTGTGTGTGAACCACCTCTGTGTGTGAACCTCTGAACCATAAACAACGAAGTTCTTCCTACTTGCTATGCAGTGAAACTGCACGCTTTTATAAGCTGATGCATCCTGTGAAGCTTCCAGCCCATTACAGGGCGTTAATACTTTTACATTAAGATAGAAAACATTAAGAGCGCAAACAGCAGTCATCAGCTAAATCAAATACACTGGATTTACATTTACATTTGAGCATCAGGAGAAGCAGACGTTTTGTCAGTTTGTTGATCTGTAGCGTTCAGGTATGTGTTAATACAATGCCATGAAGAAAAGACATGAGCAATGATCTTAGAGAAGTAACTGTTTCTTCCCATTAATCCAGGATGGGTTTTAAAGACCATTTCCAAACTAGCTAAAGTTTAGTTTACAACAAAGGTACCACTGCTGGGGGCCGGTGTTTCCGTTGAACGGAGCGTAGCTCTCCTAGTTCTCTCGCTCATATCTCCGTAATTTTCTGTATCTCCTGCTGTGAGACTTCTCCAAAACAAAAAAACCCAAAATCTTCAAAGAAGCTGCACAAAGACACCTTTAGTTTTGGTGTCAACCTAAGACAAAGGGCAGCAGATGATCATGCATATGATCATTCAGAGGCAAAGCTCTCATGTAATGCAGTAACTAAGTAGTGTTAAAGCACAACTACCTCGTAATAATGAGGCCAAAAACAGCTGGAAACTAGATTTTGATGACTTTAGATTACGTCATATCCAGCGCGGCCAGAGTGTGGCAGTGTTTCTATTACACTTTTACAATAAACTGGATTATTGAGAAGCGTAAAAAGGTTTTTGCAATATTTGGCAGTTTTCTTTTTTAATTACAGGTGTTTTCATTGCAGTTTTTTCTTTGCAATATTTATTTACAGGTAATGGAAACGAGACTAATCAGTGCACAGTAAGAAAACATTCACAAGATGGTTGACAGCCATTCCATGATTGGCATTACAACAAGTTTACTCCAAACTACGGCTGTACAAAGTTCTGATAAATTACACAAAAGCCCTTGAGCCAAATCTTATAGCTTGCTACTTGCCTTCTTTGTCATTTTCAAGCCAGGAAGAAAAACCGATTGCTGCAATGTCAGTAATAACTTGCAGTCGCTGCACATGCATCAGCTCCAAATCACACAGGACGTTTAATTTTCTCCGTTGCTACAGTATGTCTGACCTACATGAAGGAAGCAAACAAAACCGAGCTCGGCAACGCAAGGTATGCAAGCTTGAGTTTTGGGGAAAAACATTAAGTCCCTTCTATCCAAAAATAAATACCATATGTCAGTGCAGGTATGGTTTGGAAAGTTGCATTTAAATACATTTGGAGATTTCTGGAACAGAATGCTATAAATAGAAAAGACCAAAGTTGACATCGCTGTCATAATGCACAGTACAATGTTTCAAAATTAAAAAACAAGATAAAATAAACGCCTCACACCAGCTGGAAAGCAAGGTGGTGGAGGGCTGATGATTGGGGCTTGTTTTGCACCCATGGGACACCAGCCAGTCATTGAGTTGACCATTAACTTCTTTATATAACAAAATACTTTAGAGCCAAATGTGAGGCCGTGTATCCGACAGCTGAAGTCAGGCTAAAATTGGATCATGCAACAGGACAATGATTGCAAACACGTCAACAAATCTGCAACAGAATGGTTTAACAAAAGCACAAACACGCTCACTGTACAAACATCTACGTTTATCGGGAGATTCACACACAAAAAAATAGAAATAGGTTGCATGTTTTCAAACACAGAGATGACTTGAGTTTGTGGCACAACAGCTTCACCTGGTGAAGGAAACCCAAACAGCAAGAAAATGACAGCACTTGAAATAAGTTTAACATTCAATATCCCTGCAGGGAATACTGAAATACTACTGGGACTTTTCCTGCTGGGTCTGAAAATGTATCCTCCTAACACTGAACAGCAGAACAATGAGGGGGAATCTGGAGAATATTTGATGCCAAAGTTTAGAGGCGTTTATTCAATGAATCATTCTGCTCAACATGCATGTTCATGTATGAAGGGAACCTGCAGACAGGTGAATCAGGACTGCCGAGGACGTTATGTGGGATGGACTTGTCGCAACTGTGCAGAGCCCATCTGGTGACACGGGTATAAATGAACGTATTGTGCAACAAAAGCATGGAAATAAGGTAAAAGATGATATTTATAAGGTAAGGCCGACCATGGGAAAATGATGCATGACCATAAGAACAGTTGAGACTTGGCTGTTGGTTCTTCATCCATAGTAGAGATAATGCGTGTCTAACAATCACTGCATTGTTTTCCATGTCAACCTTTAACGCTTTGAGGTTCCAACTAAGCTTCCTGGCTGCCTGAGACACAACGCCATGTTTAGATGTACAAAAATGAAGGTTTAAGCTGCAAAGCCTTACTGTACTTATTTATGCATCAAGACTCCGCCTTTATCTGTTATTCAATAAACAGAAACATGCCAACCCTCTCCAAAAAAATTAAACATGTTTTTTTTTGTTTTTTAAAAAAAAAAAAGTTTTTATTAGATGAGTCAATGCCCCAACAAAGGAGATGATTTGGTGAATTTTCACTGAAAACCATTAAACTCATGGACCACATACATGTTTTGTATTCATATTTGTCACAGCTACATGTTGTAATGTATAACATTCAAAGCAAAAAAATGTGTTGCATTTCCTAAAAATCTTCGTCCTCCAGATGCAGAAAAGGTTGAATATAAGACTAAATAAAAATAAAACAAGCCACAGAGCACTGGGGTATTTCTTATCAGCTACAAATAAAGAAATATCACATAAGTCTGAGGACAAAATGTTTAATTAAAGTTAAAAAATACATAGCGCTTCATGACGTCTATGATCTACCTTCCCACTTTCCAGGAGAGTATTTAGGTCTGAAGGTTTAAAACATGAAAAAAAGAAAAAAAAAAAAACGTGAACATGTGTCCGTCTAAGAAGCTTTGCGTTTATACGGAGCAGAGTTGATTGTTTGGAAGAAGGTGATTGTTTTGAAGGTGAATGTCTAAATGTAGTCCTGCAGACGAAGGCCAGGCTACTGCAGCTCGACGGGGAGACGAGGGCTGGAGGCGGAAATGGCTGGATGAACATCAGTACAGTGCGTCAGTATTACTGCTTCGAGGCCTCTTGATCTTCTCGATATTCTTCAGGATCATATCATGTAACGTTACCTGGAGAGGGAGAAGAAACGTCAATCGTTTTGACAGTTTTCAGTAAGCATTAATGTAAACATGAATGGAAGCTGATAAGAGGCCGAGACCATGACATACGTATTGATTTCTGAGCTCTGAAACGATTATTTTCAGACTGATGTACTCCTTCTCGTCAATCTCTGTGACTGTGCGCCGATAGTCCTCCTGATTAAGGGAAAACACACATTTGGACAAGTTTAAGCACATTTTGAAAATGATCAAAAGAAAAAACACATGTGTCTTGAAGGAGTTATTTAAAAAAAACACAACTATTAATGGCACTAATCGAAAGAAAAATGATCTAAAAGAAACCAGGTTTTGAAGGACTTGTATTCTCCTCCTCTGCAGTATTTTCAGCACACATAAAAAACTACTCCTAAACTGTTGTACATTTTCTTCTTTTACTTGTTTACAGTCAAACAGATGCTTGATGACGTTATTCTACATCCATCATATCCTAAAATTTAAGGTGTTGTCGATGTATATTATATATTGAATGTATGTTTCACAGAAGATTAAACTTCACCTATATTTTTCCTGTAAATGGATACGTTTACAGCAAAGTTTGCTTTTTAAACTAAACTTAAGAATGAATGTTGACTTTTGGGATAAAAGATTCTTTTAAATAATCAAATTTCAACAACCAGGCGTTAAAGAGATTACACAGTTCTACAATCCAGCTGGGTCAGTGTGCCTACTTTAAAGTTATACATCGAGCTGTCTCTTAAAAGATTTGGAAATTACTGTCATATGACGACATCTGCCGTTATCTTTTATCATTTATTTTTTTTTAATGCCGAGGACACTGATGTGCACTGTTCTGTTTTTATTGTTCTCTCCACTTTTCCACTCTGACTTTTACTTACCACGTGAGGATATTTTGCTATTTTAGAAACCAGCTTTGCCCTTGTGATGTAGTATCTAAAGAAAGACAAATTTAAATGAAACTGTTAAGCCATATCATTACCAGGTACCATTGTTTATAATACCTTATACGTTACTATAAAACGGTATATTTGGAACTTGTGCGAACCTTGATATCTGGTCGAGGTAAGAAGCTGCCTCTCCTTCAACTGTTCTGAGCTCAGCTACCGTCTCCTCCTGGATCGACACTCCAAAGTTGTTGCCATCCTCTATCCTGGGGATGAGCAGCTGAACCCACATTTTAACCTGTACAGACAAAAATAAAGCACTGAGAGAGTTAATAGGTGTGAGAGAGGAGTCTTCTGGGTCTTCAGGTGTCCTCAGTGGAAGCTGCAGCATTTGTCCAGGAAGCGGTGCTCATTTAATCATTTCCCTACATTCGGCAGGTCTTCAGTATTTTGTTTTTATGGATGTTTCGAGGAAGCTTCTGCTGCCAAACAGGAGCAAGACAAAGATATGACTTACTGTGTTACATTTCTCGATGAGCGTCCTGATCTCTGGCTTGACCTTTTCAATAAGATCAACAAGATTTCCATTGCTCTTCATCATCCCACCAGGCATGACGAAGACCTTGGTGCCAGTCACTGGGATATAGGGGAATCAAAGAAATAAACAATCCAAAGTCCTGCTTCAGACTTGCAGTCCAATCTGACGCGCGCGTGCAGTACTTACCAAGGTCTTCCCCACTGCCGTCCTCAAGCTTTCTCTTTTTTGCATTTTGCTGTGAAACAAAAATCATGATTAGATGCAGTTTAAGTCAGAGTGGTGGGGGCAAGTATGATGGAAACTGAACTCTAAAACGTACCCCTTCCAGTCCATCGTGGAGGTTTTGAAGCAAGATGGGGTCCGGTACTGTCAGATTAATCTCGGAGTGTATCTCCTTCAGTTCAACTATGTTTATGCTTGGATCCTGAAAAACAAATATACTACATTTGTTTCATACTGTAACATACACTATATTACCCAAAGTATTCGCTCACCCATCCAAATCATCGAAATCAGGTGTTCCAATCACTTCCATGGCCACAGGTGTATAAAATCAAGCACCTGGACATGCAGACTGTTTTTACAACTATTTGTGAAAGAATGAGTCGCTCTCAGGAGCTCAGTGAATTCTAGCGTGGAGCTGTGATAGGATGTCACCTGTGCAACAAATCCAGTTGTGAAATTTCCTCACTCTTAAATATTCCACGGTCAACTGTCAGGTGTATTATAAGGGAATGACAGCAACTCAGCCACGAAGTGGTAGGCCACGTAACCAACCGATGCTGAGGACCATAGTGCGAAGAGGTCTCCAACTTTCTGCAGAGTCGATCACTACAGACCTCCAGACTTCATGTGGTCTTCAGATCAGCTCAAGAACCGTGCACAGAGAGCTTCATGAATGTGTTTCCATGATGGAGCAGCTGCATCCAAGACAAACATCAACAAGTGCAATGTAAAGTGTTGGATGCAGTGGTGTAAAACACGCCGCCACTGGACTCTGGAGCAGTGGAGTCACGTTCTCTGGAGTGATGAATCGCACTTCTCCATCTGGAAATCTGATGGACGGTTCTGGGTTTGGCGGTAGTCAGGACAACGGTGTCTGACTGCATTGTACCAAGTGTAAAGTTTGGTGGAGGGAGGATTAAGGTGTGGGGTTGTTTTTCAGGAGCTGGACTTGGCCCCGTAGTTCCAGTGAATTTCCAGACATTTTGGACAATTCCATGCAGAACACCTTTGAGATGAATTAGCACAGAGACTGAGAGGCAGACCTTCCTGTCCAACATCAGTGTGACCTCACTGATGGTTTTCTGATAGAATGGTCACAAGTTCCCATAAACACACTCCTAAAGCTTGTGGACAGCCTTCCCAGAAGAGTTGAAGCTGTTACAGCTGCAAAGGCTGGACCGACGTCATATTGAACCCTATGGAGTAGGAATGGGAGGTCACTTAAGTTCATATGAGAGTCAAGGCAGGTTAGTGAATACTTTTGGGTATATAGTGTCACAAAACATACTAAACTTCCAACTTGACCAAATATTTTACTAAAATTTTTTACACTAAAATACTGCAAAACTACACTTATATACAACCACAAATATATATTAGATCAATGTAAACATCACACAGACTCATGAAACCTCCACTGAAGCCATACCTTTTTTATTTTAACCCATTTTTGAACAAATGTGGTATTCAAAATAGAAAAGTAGCATTTTAAATGACAGAAGACGTCCAAATTAAGTATGGATATTAGCAGCCCAGAATAAACAAAGATGGAACATGGAAAAATAAAATGTGTTAATTCCTGACGACATATGAAACTTTTAGGAGACATACGTCTGAATTGATGTAGTCAAACGTTAAACACTCTAGATAACATCCAACCATTTAATAATATCACCAAGACTGGTGGATTTAGGCATTCCTGTTCAAGATACTCGTTTTATTTTATACATCTCATTAAATGTAGTCATTTATTTTAAGCACAACTCTTTTGGGGTTTGTTCTGATCATTTGATCAGGTTTCATTGGATCTTTTCATGATGTGCACTGTGTGCCCCCATATGGAACGGTTGCTGAGCTCAGGGGGTTTCTGCAAGGCCACATCTCAGGATCTGCGTAATGGATTTGGAACGACCGACGCTTTTATCAAATCTTCACAGCCAACAGAATCAATGGAAACTCCAGAAATCCATGTCATTTTATACATTATCCAGAAGAGACTTCCACAAAAATGCTACACAGTAGTCCAGCTTTTTTCCACATCTATACTACACCACAGTGGTCTTCGACCCTGGTGCTCAGGGCTCACTGTCCTGCATGTTTTAGACGTCTCCCTGTTTTAGAACATCCTGATACAATTGGCTGGGTCATTAACAGACTTGTGCAGACCTTGAAGACAAGCTGATGACAACTATTTATGAGAATCAGGGGAAACATCTAAAACATGCAGGACAGTGGGCCCCGAGGACCAGGGTTTAGAATCCCTGCTATACGAGAAAGCACAGATGACTTTGACTTGGGATCACCTGAACTGAGTCCAGCCCTGTAATATAAATTACAATAATGAAACATCCAAAGGTAAGACTTTATTCACAGTTGGACTGTAGAAACTGAAGGTGTTTTTTTTGTTATTTAGAGGCTTTTTTTTTTTTTTTTTTTTTTTTTTTGCAAAGTGGTTATTCTTGCGTCGTTACAATCTGTGGAGTCCAAGCTTTCACACCATAGCAGGGTCTTCAAGAACAGGTTAAGCTAAATCAGTCAGTCATTTTATCTGTAAACTACTGGCTTGATGTTTTGGAGCCTTTTTTAGTTTACATCGTCCTTTGCAGCAGTTAAAGGTTTACCAATAATTTAATAGTCAATTTAATGAACTCTTTTTATTTTAACCTTTATTCTTGTGTAAACTGTGACAGTTAAATAATTAAGCAACTGACCTTGAGAAACTGATCAAGTTCCAGTAACTTCTTTGGGAAAAAATTAGCGACTAGATCCTCTGCCTAGAAGGGAAGCAAATTTAGGTCAAAATGTCCTTGAAAACCAAACCTTCTTGATGCATATTTGAGAAACGGTTCTTGCAATACATTTGTAAGAAGAAAATCTGCACTTACTTCTCCTGTGATACGTTCCCTAAAAGCATCAACCTGCAAACACAAACAAATTTAAGACAGGAGTCAAATATATAAATCAGATTTGTCAGACTTGAGAAGCATTTGTTCTCAGTTTAAGCTGACTTTTAAACAACTCCTACACATCAAAAACAATTACTTCCTCTGGGGTAAAATTAATCTTTACAATGAAGAAATTTAAAATAGTAGTTTTGGTCAATTTTGATAAATGATGCAAATGTTAATTGTGAAATTAAACCCCGTTTTATGATTTCTGAATTATTAGTCATGGAAGTTGGGGTGTTTAAAAAGACATGCAAATATATACAGCTATCAGTTTTAAATTCTCACCTTTTGACTATCAAATTATATATCAAAAAGTTATCCATAACTGCCAATTTTCGCCTGTAAGTACTTTAATCCTGTATTAACCATTTATACGGTTTGCGTTAATCTAACTTGTTTATCAAATACCCTCATCTTTCACCCCAAGTAAAGTGAATCTAACAAGCAGGACTGAAAGGCTGACCTCCGTGTCCATGAGCATAATGAACCTTTAAGGATGCTTATTAAGACCCACGGCGCCCCAAAATGCTCCGATTTGCCCCAAACCCACCCGTATAATGTACATTTGAACGTGGGTGGCAGGTCCCCACAAACGATCCCTAATTTTCCTCGAGTAAAGCCAGAGTTGAGGATGTGAGTTTGTTGCAGTCCGAAGCGAGGCGACTGCGAGGCTTGAACCGGAGCTGTGACGTCACTTGATGCCGGTGCGACGACGTCGGGCTGTCGACTCGGCCAGCTCGGGGGTCGAGGCCTTCAGCACCAGCTGTTAACGTTCACTTCAGCGCGTGGCGGAACGAGGAGCGAACTCGCCCGGGCTGTCAACGCCCCGTGCCCACCGGCACACCTGCGGGGAGACTTGACAGGTGCGTCGCAGCGAGCGGGAAAACAAGCCGGCACGCCGCCGCTAGCTGCTAATAGAGCCCCGCTACATGCTACGAGATGCGGTAACGTGCTCGTCATCAAAGGGAAACGACACCGCGAAACGTCCCCGGGAGGTTCCCAAAGACGGCGCTCACCTTAGATTTGATTTCGCTGTCCACCTTGAGGAGTGAAGACATCTTCTGTGGTCAGATTTGTCGCAGCAGCATGAACTGTTCCTGTGAACGTGTGGCTTCGTAGCTGTCAGCCACACTTCTGCCGAGCTTAAAGATGACGGTGAAAACACGCGCCGCGCCGCGGCTGGCGCGGCTGCGCAGGAAAACGTCACCGTATTTTTGTCGACGCATCTGACGATGTAAACAAGAAAGACGAAGCTGAGGGCAACGGTCTTACGGCAAATGAGACCCGCGACACACTCGTAGACGGCTGTCATGGGGCTCCCCGTTACTATTAAAGTCAATTTCCGGGGGAACGTGAAAAGGTTTCTGGCGCAGGATTTGGACAAACTGGAATGGGAGTCGGTGGAAGCCTGGGTAAGGAGCTAGCCGAGCTAGCGGAGCTAAAAGCTGGCGCAGTTTGGTGAAGAGCAGGCCCAGACATGGCCCAGACATGGCCCAGACGCGGCCCAAACATGGACCATACGCGGCCCAGACTGAGCCCAATCATGGTCCAGACGCGGCTCAGACGCGGGTCAGACATGGCCCACACGCGGTCCAAACACGGTCCAGACATGGCTCAAACGTGGCCCAGACGCGGCTCAAACACGTAAACGGCAGACCACCTGAAGGACAGTCGATACCATTAGTGCTATATTTATGTGCAAAAGTTGGAGTTTTTCAGCCAGTCTGTGCGTCACAAAATAGTCACGGAAATAAAAAATGTATCCTGTTTGGTTTAACATTTCTGCGTTTGTACACACGCTGTCCAAATGTTTAAAATATTGATGCTTTTGAAAATCCCGATTTTTTTTTTTTTAAAGACATTGCTGTGGATTTGATTTAAACTCTTCTGTACATTTCAGATCAAAGCGTCATTTGGGATCAACCACTTTCAAGTTAAATACTTTGATGAGGATAATGAAGAGGTAAGACACTGTTTACAAGTATGTATTGATGCCTGTAAAGCCTCCCTGAGTCTAAGTCTTTTCCTGAGAAGAAACACAAATACAACACTAAAAAAAACTCCGAAGTAACAGTACCCAGTGAGAAAAACATCACATATTTGTATTATATTTGTTGCTATTACTGAATAGTTCATGTAAAATGTGGACTGTAGCATTGCAAATATATAGCACGTAGTAGTAATATGTTGTAACCTTTAAATATTAAAAGTATATTATATTTCACATTTTGGATGAATATAAGAAAATGTAAACATTTTGTTTATCTTGTATTTCAGATTTGTATTAACAGTCAAGGTGAGAAAATTATTTGATTTAAATGCAGAATATCATTTAGATGATATGCATATATTTATATATATATATATATATATATATATATATATATATATATATATATATATATATATATATATAAAGGTAATGTGTTTTAATATTTTTTTTCCTTTTACAGATGAATATGAAGAAGCCATCAAGGTACAGTGGCCTGGCAAGATTTTTTAAATTGTTTTTATTAAGGGAGTAAATACTAATTGACACTTATATACTACCCTAACTGTTGTAGTTAAAAATGGTTACAACAAAGGAATTTTCTTCTTCATTGTCTTGTTATTACAAAAACTGTTCCAGTGTAACAACATTCCTAAAGCTGAACCTCAGTGACTAGTAAAGGTGTACACTGTAATAAATACACAGCTGATTTGCATAGGCGCCTGTGTTTCTGTTCTGTGATTTAATGTTAATTCTCTCCACAGAGCGCAGAGAAACAGGGCAATCAGTTGCACATGAATGTGTACAAGATGAAAGGGCAGGCCTGTGGAGGTCCACTCAAGACTGAGGTGAAGGAGCTGAAAGGAGACCTTCGACCTGCTCCTCCATATCCATCGAGAGTCAAAACAGTGGACAAAGGCACTCAGGTCACTCCAGAGCGAGAAAACGTAAAGAAACATGTTTAATTCTTCTATTTTTACAGGTTCTGTGATTTTACTATATTAACTCTTTATATTAGTTTAATGTCATGTTGGCCTTAAATCGACTGCTTACAAAAGGGGGAACAGTCTGTCTGTGCCAAAACATTTTAAAGCAATCTTAGTTTTCTCATTGTTCGTCACTTGACATTGTTGTAAGCATGGTGTATTTTCATACAGGTAACAGTGAAGGACAACAAGGGGAACAAACCTGAGGATGAACCTCCTCCTATGTGGTTCAGATCGTACATGGAGAGGGTAAGGCTTTGCTAGGGAGAAGAAAAAGAGAGGATATAATGTTTATTTTTGTTTCTTCCTACGTAACTCTTAACTTTTTTATGTCATAGTTTAAGGATGAAGTTGTAAAAGAGGTGGTGGAAAGGATGTGCAATGACTTCTCTGGTCAGTGTTGTACCCACAAAAGCTCTGATGGGCTCCATGAGGCCAGTGGGGCTAGTGGGGGTCTTTTGGCACCCAGACCAGGCCCCTCCACCTCTAATGGATCACTTGGCTACACCCCAAACTGCAGCAGCTGCAACAAACTCACCTCTGAAGGAGCCTACAAATGCAGGTAGGCGTGAAATACATGCTGATGCAGTCCACTTGAACGTTGCATCATAACATTAGCATTTAATGTTAGACTAGATAGGTTTTCATACACAACATTTAATTAAACATGACATTTCTCTAATAAGAGATCATTGTAACTTACAATATGTCATACACTATGATTTACAGTTGTGCTCTTTCAACAGCCTAATCCACAACTATATTGAATGTGTTTTTTTTTTGTTTTTTTTTGTTGTTTTTTTTTTAATTCTGCCAGCGTTTGCCCATCCTGTATCCTGTGTGAGATGTGCAGACATAGCCATGACCCAAGTCACAGCCTTGTGAGAACCAAGACACCCCTCTCCATTCCCGAGCATGGAATGTCAGGAGAGTTTAGGTAAACCTCCAAAGCCGTGGATCACTCAAACTTACTATTGGAATAATCAAATATGTTAACTAAGAACAGTGCTAGCCCTTTTTCCTCTCACTTCTTCTACATCAATAAAGGAAAACATGTTTATAAATGAACACAAAAATGTCTGTAAATATGAATTGTGAGTGGGGATTTGTTTTTTTTTTTGTTTTTTTCTTTTTTTTTTTTGTTTTTTTTGGGAAAATAAACTTTTGATAGTCAACAAATAGGTGTTCCTGATGACATTTCAAACCAGGTTCCCAAGGCGAGGAGACCGGACCGTGCGCAAGGCCGAGCGACAGCGCCTCAAAGCTGAAAGAAGGCAGCTTAGAGCCGAAGTGAAGGAAATCAAGAAGAAACTGAGACTGGAGAAGAGGGGGCTGCAGTGGAGTGGACCCTCTACCTCAGGCAGAGCCAATCTGACAAGCATGACCTCGGCGTCCACCCAGGTCCCAGCACTTCCCCCTACTGCAGCCGAAATGGCCTCAGGTCCAGCTGCAGTCCAAGATCCCATCCCAGCCCCGGTCCCTGATCCCCAGGCCTCCAGTCCAGAGTAAGCGGCACTTCGGAAGGGCGTCCGCCAGTGCTGAGTGCCTCTAACTCAGCATGGATGCAAAAAGTGTTTTTTTTTTTTTTTGTTTTGTTTTTTCCAAGAAAAGAAATCAAAATATGCCATCTTTGTAATCTAGTCTGTATGAGTGTATCGCTGGCTGCTCTGGGATGGTGGCAAGTGTTGGAACTACCTCAGTGTGAAAACTGCTGCTGCTGCTGCTTCATAGATTTTCTAAGAAAATGCTTTTCAGCTGCAAAAAAAAAAAAAAAATCTGGGGTCCTGCTATTTTGATTCATAGAGAACAAAAGAGATGCATATTATAAGAAACCAGGGCTTTTTTTCAACAATGCTCTGTACACTTAAAACTAGGGGTCCCGGGGTCTCGCACACGTCCTTGGTGCCCACTATGGCTGCCTTGTTTCTGGATGAAAATCTGCCTGACGGCACTCGTCTGGAGCCTGATACCAAGTTCATCAAATACTGGAAGATGAAGAACTCGGGCACTATCACCTGGACGTCAGAGACTAAGGTACCCCTCCCACTCGTCGAGAGGCCAGGCTCCACTCTCTCTTTGCCACCTGCTTCTTTCCCACTTTGAGCCCCCACTCAGCTTATTGCCTCTGCTTATCCAGTAACACCAGCTAGAAATTTCTTACCCAGCCTTACACTACAAAAGCCTTTTTGTTGTCTGAGAGTTGTATGATTTAATTCAGTTGAATCTGTGTTGTGGTTTGAGTTCTGAAGTCTTTGTCCTTGTCTGAGTGTATGTGTGAATGTGTCCCTCGCTTGTGAAAGTTTTCATTTGTGTGGATCTGGTTGCACGCTCTCGTCTTTGTGCCTTTTCGCATGTATATTCCTATTTTGTGTTTTGTGTATGTGTGTGCGTGCACCCAGCTAGTGTTCATGTGGGGAAACCTCGGCTTGGCATCAGAGGAGAGGAGGGAGGTGCCCGTACCTCTTCTGCTACCTGGACAAGTGGGAGTAGTCAGTGTGGCCTTTGTCGCTCCTGTGATGGAAGGGATGTACACCTCCCACTGGCGGCTGGCACACCGTGGGTGCCAGTTTGGCCCGCGGGTCTGGTGCAGCATCGTGGTCGACCCCGGCAACAGCCGCGATGCACTCGGGCACCAAAGCAAACCCCTGGCAAGTGTACCATCTGGTGACAGTTGCAATAGTTTTCATGTACAGCTACACTGCAAAAACTAATTTCTGAAAAAATAAAAAATTTCCCTTATTTTATTTTTTTTTTTAAGAAAATTGGAAGGATATTTTTGGAATATTTTGCTAGTTTTATGAATTCATACCCCATTGGGAAAGGTATTTTTGCTTAATATAATCTAATTTTGACTAGATTTATGGAGTATTAAGCTTTTTTGTAGAGGGGCTGTTTTTGCAGTGTACAATTGTGTGCAAAAGTTAGCACCCCGTCTTTGAATCCTGGTTTTTCTGTGTAAAATCCTATGAAAATCAGAATCTTTGCAAGTACAACCTCGGGCAGACATGAACTTTTTTTTTTTTTTTTTTTTTTTTGCTGTGCCATTATTTAACAAAAATAAGGCCAAAATGAATGAAATGTAATATGCAGAACATTCATAACTTGTAGACCTAAGTAGCAATAACCTGAACTTGTTTCTTTCATGACTTAAGTCTCTGAGATTGCTATGGAGGAATTGTGGCCTGTTCTTCTTTACCTCTTTCCTTCGGTACCGTGATGTTTTGGACATTCTCTTATGCACAGCTCTCTAAGTCCCCCACCTCATTTCAGCATTTCTGCAGAACAAGCCCAGATCATCACCCCTCCACCGCTGTGCTTTACAGTGAGTTGCAGGTGTTACTACCAAAACGCAGTGTTTGGTGTTCACAGAACATGAGCAGCTTATTGAGGCCCAGCAATGATACAGCTCTTTTTTGTGTGTCTGATCATTGCACGGCTGGACCTTGTGGGTAGATTTGCTGAGACGTTCACTCATGGGAAGATTGGCAGCTGCCTTGAATGCTTTCAACTTGTGAATAATCATTTTCATTTGTTGAACTTTGAACTCCAAACTATTTAGAAAGCATTTACAACCCTCTCCAGTTTTATGTGAAGCAACAATCGTTTTTCTTAAGGCCATTTCTCATATCTTTCCCTTTTCACATTGTGTTAACACATACCTCCAGACCAGATAAACTCCTTTTTTTAGAGGTCTGGTGATCATTTTGGACTTTTTTTGTTAAATAAGTAGTGGCACAGTGGAATAAAGTTTTATGGTGATTTCTGCGGTTGCATTTTCTTATTTTAAGAGCGAGTACGATCAGATGTTTGTTTTTACATAAAAGAATAAAGAGGGGGTCCTGGTTTTGCACATTTTCAGCATCAGTTTTTCTACTTCATTCTACTTTTCTACAAAAAAATACGCAACAGTTGTGTTTGTGATAAGAGTTTCAAGATTAATGAAAACTGATAATCTGCAGTCGACAAAAACTGTTTGCTTTTTGACCTTATCTTTTTCTGTATTTGCTACTGCTGTTTATGTACACGGAGAGTTTTGTTTCTAGATTTGAGGTCATACATAAGTAGATGGACTAACAGTGAATAACATCAGAAAAGGTTCATGTTTGTGAACTGGCAGTACTTTAATAATTGGTATTTTCATGTTTTCTTAAAATGCCAGGCTGTGTAAATGTCAGGGTCAGTGATGTAAAAATAAATGTTCCTAAACAATGCTGTGATGATACTAATGCTGCCAATCCTGTTTGTGCTTCAGAAAGAGGAGGTGAAGCCGGTGAGGGAGGTAAGATCCAAGAACAGTGGTTCTGGCTTGCCTGTAGACCTCCAGCACGAAGACTACTACTTTCCTTCAGTCGACCTGCTGACTGCACAGGTGCACACTCTAAAAGCCCTGACATGACAAGTAGTGTTTCGACCAAAAATACCCGGTAGTTTTAGTCTGAGATCCTGCATAGATGAGATAAATCAGCCACTAACGTGACAAACGTGTCCCCTGGATGAGTAGCAGGTTGAACCTGCAGTATGTAAAAACCATCAAGCTGCAGTTATACAAATTGGTAAGATGGCACCTTCCTCCAAGGTTGTTACTGAGGTGGGGTTTGTTTTTTTATTTGTTTGTTGTTTTTTTTTTCAATGTCAGATTTATTTATGAAGCACATTTAAAATGCCACAAGATGAACAAAGTTCTGTCCAAAGCCAGTTTTTTTCACTCATAAACACTATAAATCAATCAAAAGTAAGTTTTTTTTTTTTTTTTTTTTTTTTTTTAAATCTGATCCACTACTTTGCCTGCACAGTTGCTGCTTCCTCTCTTCAGGCGTTAGCCCCTTACACTTTTTTACGCTGATAATCCATTTTATATGTGAGCAACCCTGAAGTGGAACGGTGGGGTATTTTCACGGCACCCGTATTCCCTCTAGTAACGACAGAAGTGAAGGAGACACGAGCGGTGTGTGTAAGGGCGAGCCGCCGTGGTGAAACGCAACACTCCTGTCACTCAGATGATGCCACAACGCTGAAATGTTGTGTGTAATCGCGCACTGACGCAGCGCTGCTCAATCTTTGGAAGTTCCCAAAGGGGGAAAGCTTTTTTTTTTTTTCTTTCTTCTCTGCAACGATATAGCACAACCTCTGTGTGGAAAAGGCTTTTCTCCAGCCTTCTTGTTCACCTCAGCTGATGCTCTCTCTCTCTCTCTCTCGCTCTCTCTCTCTCTTTCACTCACTAAACAGGGCATAAGATGATTTTGAATGCTGTGTTCAAAAACATCTAATCCCGCACCTTAAAAGAAGATCTTTTTCTTTCATTGGACTGTGGAAAGTGCTTCTGGGTAGTTGGGGTCTTACCTGCAGTAGACAATGGTCACAGTGGTCTCAGTTTGTAGAATCTGAGGAATTCTGATGGGGAAATGGCTAACATCTAATAAAATAAGGACAATAGAGGAGTGAATATTCATGTAAAACCTCTGGAATTTGATATCGGTTTGGAGAAATGCTTTCTTCTGTAGCTCTCGTTCTGAGAGCGCTTCGGCCACAGACTACTGCAGGTAAGACACCGGCTACACAAGAATAAAACACAACCCCAATCTAAAAAAAAAAAAAAAAAAGGTTAACATCCATTTAACTGTGTAGTAAACTTGATTGTGAGACAGAAAATGAGTCGTAGCTGACGAGTCAGATCTGCACTGTGCTGGATCTTAAGTCTTGAGTATCAACCGTGGTCCTGTTGGGTTGTAAAATATCCTCCCTGCACCTTGTTTGCCCTTTTTTTCTCTTTGTAGCCTGTCTTAAATTATTTAATTGTGTAAACTGTTACATACGTTGGGCTAAAAGGACAAAAAAAGCCCACATTTATCTCAGGAAATGACATGAAGCATATTGAAGTGCATTATGGTGTGGATTAGTAGTCTGGAATTCAGTCCTTCGTCTGCTGTTTTTTAGGATCTTCTGTCGTTCGAGTTGTTGGACATAAATATTGTGCAAGAGCTGGAAAAGGTTCCTAACAACACTCCTGTTGGTGAGTCATGGTTAAAATCGATCTTACCCCAGCTGTTAAACATTTATGCTTTGCTGTTACCAGAATCTTGTTGCCCTTTGTATTTCCAAACTTTGACTTTTGACTGCATCAAACATAAAAGACTTTTTTTTGAGTACATGAGCAACGTTGTCTGCTTTTTCTCATTACTAGATTTAACGCCCTGCATATCCCCCCTTCCCCATGATGCAGCAGTGTTGGAGAAGTCCATCGCTTCACGTATGAGAGAAGACGCAGAGGCCGCGGGAGTCGGGGAACTCTTTGGTGAGACAGAAGTGATGTCACTCTTAATCCGATGTCATTACAATTGAGAGTGCAGGGGGATCTATAATGTATAAGAAGTGTGTATAAAGTCTGGGTTTTTATAAGCTGCACTGTTGGTAATGACAATGCAACGAATTAGCAGAACATGAAAGATGCTTTTCTTTTGACTGTCCACTTTTTGTGCTGCATTTTTACAAGGCGCGAAGCTGAGGCAGCAGGAGGTGTTGGAGCCTGTGGCGCAGGAAGAGGAGCGGGAGGAGGAGATCAGTGGAGCTCAGTTCCTCTGTGAGACGGTCATCCGCTCCCTCACTTTGGAGGAAGCCCCCGACCACAGGCCCCTGCGCAGAGCCCCTCACAGCAGCTACAGACCACAGGGTGAGATCCCGCAGAGCCTCCAGGACTGTTCACGCTCAACTGAGGTTTTATTATTGAAAGTGCATATTTTGAATCTTTTTTTTTTTTTTTTTTTTTTTTTTAATAATAATTCTCAGCGGTGTGCCAGAGTTTAAGCGTTTGCTTCGAGAGAGCCGCCGAGGCTGAGAAGACGCAGAAGGAACCAGAAGAAAATGAGGAGTGCAAAGCTGTTCGAGTGGAGAGTTCAGCTCCACCTGAGGAGGAAACAAAGCAAAGTTGGTGAAGAACTTCCAGTCAGATTTTTCTTTTCCTGTTTAACAATTACGTCATGTGCAGTATCACATTTTCTCACTTTGTTGTTGTTTTTCTTCACTTGATAGTTCTGTTGCTGGGACCAGATGATGAAAACCTGCATGTCAGCTCACACCTCAAGCCTGAAGACAAAGAGGTTGTTTGTGCAGTGCAGAACATGAAGGATAATCATGAAGAGAAAGAGGAAGGTGGAGCCAGAGGAGACGACTGGGATGAGGTGACGGTTCAGCAGTTCTACATTAAAATGTCACTTCTTAAATATAACTGAAAACCAGGTAGTGAGAGTGCAGAAGTGTAGACTGACGACAGAACAGACTTCTGAATTCAGGATCCGTATCTTAAATATGCGTGTGTGTTATGTTTGTTTCTCATTAACCTTAAATGTTGTCACACGACGACCATTTCTGGATGTAAAAGCTAACACGGAGATCAGCAAAATCAAATAAAAGTGGGTTCAGCAGGAGCAGTACAAGCTCGTCACTAACTAAAGGAGAGAACATAGGATTCATGTGGCTCAAATTACTGATGCAAACTTCAGCAGCTCAACTGGGAAATGTAATTACGCTCACTGAGTGTCTTTATTTTAACCAACTCCAGAAGTTTCCACAGTAGAAGGTCACCAGTAAAAGAAAGACTGCAAGACTTCTAAAGTCTTTCCTGCTTTTTATGTTCTTTTTTGTGAGAACAATATTTCTTTAGATCACAAGAGATTGTTCTGCAATTCACATGAAGTCAATTTTAAAATATAAATGCAGTTATTTAATGAAGTTTGTCAATGTCTCCGACTTCTCGCGTGTTTCAGGTCAGCAGCCAGACGTCCTCGGTGTCCTCATGCGACGATTACATCATCGTCCTCCCAGACTGCTTTGACACCAGCCGACCTCTGGGGGAGTCCATGTACAGCTCTGCCATGTCTCAGCCCGACACCACCGCTGCTGCGGCCTCGGCTGACGAGGGGGAAGAGAAGGAGGAAGAGGAGGGCTGCGACTTCGAGCCATGCAGGGAGGCACCACTGAGCGAGAGGCAGGAGGAGACGGAGGTGCTCGCTGCTCAGGAGTCGCCAAGCAACGCCTGGCCTCCAGCCATGCCTCCCATCCACAGCAGTGTGAACCAGATGCTGTGTGCTTCCCAAACTCTGGATGCTGTGACACTTACTCCTGAAGTGGTGTCCCCACCTGTCCCACCTCAACCCCGGCAGTCCCCACCAGCCCTCTACTCACCCAGGTTAGGGGACAGATCGATCAAGAGACCTCGTCTCTGCAGTCTACTGCTGTAACATCCTGTAATGATTTAAACTGAACTATATTTCAGGTCTGAGGCACTGTATCTGGCCGAGGATCCCAGTCCTCCAGCATGTGAAGCATATGAGCCCCACCAACCACGAGTGCACCTCAATGGTGGGTTTTACTGGAACATTACAAAACTGACTCGATGATAATACTAACTAGACTACACAACTACAGTATGGTGTAGAAGACTCAGAGGCAGCATGTTTCACAGTCTACAATTTAGCAGTTTAACGTCAGTGCTGCCTCACAGTCGACTGTTGGGCTCGCTGTGCTGACATGAATAAACAGTTTCATAATCCGAGGCAGCAGAGGAAACACATTTTGCTCATTGCAGAAAGAGGAATCAAGAAGACACGCACGCTTTTAGGATATGTTGATTCAACAAGAAGCTCTGTTTTTCCTTTTCATTCGTTTGGTTGTGAATTTTTATTTTTATTATCCACCTTGCAGTTTCATCTGGTCTCTCAAGATCAGCAGGCTCAGCATCCAGTGCCTTTGAGACGTACAATCCCAGACCCAGCAATGCACTGCAGCCAAGGTGCACAACAGCAAACAGTAAAACTTGATGTTTTGAACTAAAGCCACAAGCTGAAGCTGTGGCTTTACTTCTGTTTTAAATGTGTTACCACACCCACACTCCCTCACACACATTTTTCACATCAAAACTTGACGCTATAATTTACGAATTCATTTGCATGATAAGTGACATCAACATATACAATGATTTATGGTATAAGATTGATTGTTTCTGAAAATAATGTCTAGTGCAGCACCCTTTTCTTTGCATTGTTGTTGTGTAACCAAAGCACTGTGCTCATACCAGGGGCCAAGGTGGCATCACAGAGGGACTTGTCAAGGGGGCCCTTTCTGTGGCCGCATCCGCCTATAAGGCTCTCTTCACTGGACCAAACTGTTCCATACAGGTACATTGCACAGCAGTCCAGTGTTAGAGCCCTGCACATGCTTTTAACCCTTGCAAGGCACTAAGGCTCGGTCAAAATGAGCTGTGTTGGTGATACTTAAAAATGCATAATAATGTGCAGAGATTTTATTGTGACTTTATATGAATTTCCCTGCAAAAGTTCTCAGCTCATTTTTTAGGCACTTAATTTGCCTGGAAAATCCAAGCAATATTCCAAATTGTCAGTAAATCTCAGCCGTCAAATGACTGCATTCCCTTCAAATTATGATAAAGTTGCGTTTTCTCCTTTCACCATAAGTTCACGCCAGCCACCGTTATTTTTTTAAAAAGATGTCGACGTCTGCCACCAATTGTCGTAAGGCCAGCCCGTTACACGTAGAGCCGGCCACGCCTGACTGATGTCTGGGAGGACATAGTCCACGATTTCACAGAGGAGCAGTGGTTTCAAAACTGTAGGATGACTCGCACAACTTTTGATGAGTTATACAAGGCAGTCACTCCTCTAGTTACACCTGCGACGTCACACTTATTGGAGTCAGGTTTTAAAAGAAAAGCCAGTGTTATGTCGTGAGACAAGATGCCATTGCGCCTGCATGAAAAAGATTTGGATGACAAATTAAGAATTTATGATCACTCTTGTATGTAGGTGTGCAGTGTGGGGAAGTGGGCTTCTCAGTAAAGGCTTAAAGGAAGGGCGTGTTAAACTTTTATCTTAAGTGTAGTTGCTGCTTTTCCCTTGAAAAGAACTAGGAGAACAGACATCCCCAGTGCAGTAATAAGAGGTTCCTCTTGACCATCTCACAGACGTTTCGTCCGGGCTTACTTCCTCTCACTCATCTTTTTCCTGTTTTGCTGTTCTTTCCAGCGAGGCATTGACCCGGCCACCAGGCAGGACCCTTCTATGATGGCCATGCTGCTGGAGATGGGCTTCAGAGACCAGCAGCTCAACCAGCAGCTGCTGAGGAAGCACGGCTACAGCCTGCTGCACACCGTCAATGAGCTGGTGCAGATGGCCGAGGACGGCCAGAGCGAAGCCGTGGACGCGCTGCACTGAGGGACGGGACTTTAAGGCCGACGAGAGTCACGCGAGAGAAATAATTCAGCTTCTAAACTTTTATGTATAGAGAATAATTAGAGTGACCTATAAGCCTTTCCCCCTTTACATTGTCTGGATTTTCTGTAGAATGTAAAATGGGATCAACACTACTATCATGTCAACAAATTATGGAACAAGGGCGTTTATTTCTTGAATATTGGAGATAAAAAACCATTCACAAAAGGCTTTAATTTTGCATTAATATTTTGATAAAAATTGTCTATATAAGCGCCTCTAAATTATTACAAGTGGCGAATAACCTCTTGCCTTGTTTACCTCTGTCATTGAGCTTAATGTGTTTGTCAAAAGGAGCAGGAGCTGTAGTATCGCCAGCACAAAACTGCTTTTCAGCTCTTCATCTCTGTTTGTATGGCCGTCGCAGCTGCTTCCTCAGCGCTGAGACATGAGCGCGCTCTTGAGGGCTTTGCTTGGTTCTAGATCAGTGAAACTGAAGGCTCTTGAATATCTTAAAGAGGTAAAAAAGGCTGGTTCTCATGCAGTGATGTGCTTGAAGCTACGTGGATATTCTGGGTGATGGGCTTGGAGTACAGTGACGTGAAAGAGATATTTAAGACTTTTATTGATAATTGTAGTGGAATTTGCCTAACAATGCAATCTATTTCTGTATCAGAGTACTGTTATTTTAGACGTTGACATGTGGAATGTAAACCAAACTGTCCGAACGGATCACTGTTCAGACTCGGATGTTTTCTACAGCTTTTTAGGAGACGCCTGCATGACGGGTAGAGGCTTCACAGACGAGTCATGTTCTCGTGGTCTTAGCACAGCTGCGGTGGAAAATGTCCGCTTCGCATCATCTTTTACGGCCCACCCCGCCGGCCCGCATTCTCATCGACCCCCAAGTGAAACCCAGCACCCATCATTTAGCACTAATGAAAGCAGAGATGTCTCTAACAACACATTCCTCAAACTCATCATGTAACCAAGTATGATTTGTTTGATTGCCTTTTATGAGCGACGATCATTGGTTTACTGAAGCATACATGTCATGTAAGTGGACATCGTGCTGTGCGTCTGGATTTAAGTTGATGTAGACCTTTGTGTTTGTGGTTGAGGTTTTTGAAACCCTTGTTTTCTTACTTTTACGATTGTTCATGTTTTAAGGAAACATGCTCTAGAGAGTAACTCTGAATATATCTACTTTGCTTGTCAAATTATTCTTCTGACACAGAGTGTATAATTTAAATACTTCTGTCGATCTGCCAATAAACTATTTGCACATCTGCCTTCTGTTAATGATACATTTCCACATGTAGATCAAGTCACCCTGCACGTCTGACTCATGCAGGACATTTGGTACAAAGTTAATAACATAATAAGGTCAAAGTGCACTGATTATTCTTAAAACAGTTTAAACATCACAGGTTTAATTTCTCACTTGGTTTCCTTTTTTTTTAATAATTGTGAAAGAAGAGGTTCTGCTTAATTACAGGACATAAATGCAAGACTTTTTCTCTTCTTGCATTTTATTGTCTTTAAAGGAAAAGTTTAAGGAGTTTATAGCAGATATGACTTTTATTTACCTATGGGAACATCTCGTATATGATGAAATGTTCAATCCATTTAAAAGAACCTCTCTTTTAACTTTTTCAAAAAAGTTAATGTACAAGCTCAAAAATGACCGGATTAGAATGGTGTCTGTTAGAAATGGCTCTCAAATCCAGCTACTCAGCACAAATACGGGAAGCAGAGGAAAACAACTGGTAGAATTTGACCAAAGTTAACAAAATGTTCCTGTCAGCGCCTCTAAAATCCATAAAACATGATAGTTACCAAAGACAAAAGTTCTCATTCAGGTTGTCAAAAATAGAGATATGGCTTTGAATACACTAAGACCAATTAACAGGGTTAAAACAACTGTAAATGAACCATAAAGTAGTAATTACATTTATCTTTGTATAAAGTATACAAAAAGCATCTGCTAATTTGTGACCATTTCAGGTGCTTGTGTGGTTCTTTTCATCAACGGAGACGTGACTCTTCTTTTTTTAAACATTGGCACAATTTTATTACATTTTAAGAAATACTGTGGTCACAATACTGTGAAATGTAAGGCAAGAAATTGAACAATTAAACAACAAGGTGATTCAAAGTGCTTTACAGAGAAATGAAAACATCACATAAATAAAAAGCGGATTTGGAGTTTTATTCCAATGCAGCTGAGAACAGGTGAGTCTTCAACCTGGATTTAAATAAACTGAGTGTTTCAGCTGATCTGAGGCTTTTGGGAGTTTGTTCCAGACATGTGGAGCAGAGAAGCTGAAGGAAGCTTCTCCATGTCTGGTTCTGACTCTGGAAAACTGATTTAAAAAATTGGATCCAGATGACCTGAGGGGTCTGAAAGGTTCATACTGGGTCAGGAGGTCTCTGATGTATTTTGAAGCTCTGTGGTGACCTGTGATAATTTCTCTTTGGCTCTTTAGCTGACAATGACCTCAGTTTTGTTTTTGTTTACCTAGAAAAGGTGTGGCACATCCAGTCAATAATCTCCTCAATGCATTTACCAAGAGCCTGTACAGGCCTCAGTCTCCTGCTGACATCATAATATATATCTGTGTGTCATCTTCATAGCTGTGGTAGTTTATTTTGTTGTTCTTTATAATCTGTGACAATGGTAGCATGTAGATGTTAAACAGAAGAGGTCCCAGGATAGAACCTTGGGGAACTCCACATGTGATTCTTGTCTGCTCAGATGTAAAGTTAAGGTTTAATTACAGCTTTCAGTGGTTTTGGAATGTAGTGCAACAGGTCCATTTTCTTCCATGTCCACACCACTCTGACCCACCACTTGCCTTTCATCAACACATTAAATATGGATCATGTTCCCTGGTGCTCAGTGCAAGAAGGTGTAACTTTTTATGGATGGGTTGGCTCAATAACAAAACACAGAGTACTAACTTTGCTAGCAACCAACGTGTTACTGCCATGGGGCAGAACCTTTCTTGCTTCTAACACTACACTGTGTAATTTCACTACACAGTCAAACTATCTGTTCTATGTTTTAGTAGCCTGCCTCTTTTTGCACTCCTCATGTACTTTCACTCTGGAAACCTCAGATCGAATAAAAAAAGTTTCCAATAGAGAAAAAAAAAACATCAGAAAGAGGAGTTTGGGAACAACATGAGTGCACAGAGTCAAGTGGACACGACGCCTAAAATTTGTGTTATAACTCAATAACAGGGCAGCACGGTGGCTTAGTGGTTAGCACTGTTGCCTCACAGCAAGAAGGTTCCTGGTTTGATTCCTAGTTTGCATGTTCTCCCCGTGCTTGCGTGGGTTCCCTCCGGGTACTCCAGCTTCCTCCCACAGTCCAAAAACATGCAGGGTAGGTTAATTGATAATACTAAATTCCCCGTAGGTGTGAATGTGAGTGCACATGTTTGTCTGTCTTTCCCTGCGATGGACTGTTGACCTGTCCAGGGTGTACCCCTGCCTTTCGCCTACTATGCGTCAGGATAGTACCCCAGACAGACCCCCGTGACCCAGGTATAGATAATGGATGGATGGAACTTAATAACACAGGAGGGCGGAGCAAACAGGCCTGGAAAGCCAATGGGAAAACATTTTATTGAAATTGAATTAAATTAAACCTTTTAAGACCTTATTGTGAGCAAACAAAGTAATAGGGTTGTGTTACGTAAGAATTATTTGTTTTTTCTTTTTAAAGTAGTAACCTCAGAAAACCACATATATGCTCCTAAGCATACATGATGTTATTGTTATATGTATCTCTTCTATATTTTGTATAACTACCTACTGGCATGAATATAAAATGTGATTGTGATTTCTACACCAGCTCAAATATAAAAGTTCTGACATGTAGAATTTCTGCTTGGTTCCTACAATGTTAGAATATGACTTCATTGACGCGTTGAAAGGTTTTGTTTTGAATTACACATAAAAAAAAAAGAAAAAAAAAAGAAAAAGAAAGTCCGGAGTGCTGAGTCATTGTTCGACTTCAGCGCAAACTGCCTGGACTTTTACATGCCTTTCCTTCCTCACATGGCTTTAATCTACCGTTAAAACAGACTACAAAGACAAACTCTGACCGGGTCTCATTAGTTTAACAACATTTATTAAATCTAACAGTAATGCTCTTAAACATAGTGAAATGAAACTTGACAAAAACAGCCCACGTGACCAGCCGCCAGGACTGAACCGTCACCTAAAAGAAGAAGGAGGAAGTGATCCTCCTGCCAAATAAATGACCAACTTACATGTGAAAACAGCAGTTTTATACCGTTTTATGTCTTCTCTCCGGATAATATTCGCAGCTTTAATTTCAGCCGAGCTCTCAAGGTAAGTTTGCCATTAAACACGATCCTTGTTATTCTCCAATAATTTTTTTGTCACAAATCCCGGGAAATTGTGTCGCCGTTTCTTCAGAGAAGACAACTAGTTTCAGTTTCTTTGAAAATATTTTAGTTGTACATCGAAAACTGTTTATTCGTTTGAACTGAATCGAGTCTAAATAGCGCTATTGCGTATTCAACACGGATGCCATTAAATATGTTTCCTTTAAGTTGTGGTTTGGTGATAAAGGATGTTGGAGTGCATCTGTAGTTTGTCGTGACAGATTAATAACCGATCAGTATCAATTATTCACACGAAAAACTGAACTATATCAGTGGTTTTTTCGTGGTTTTTTTTCTCCACTATAGTGTTAAAAACAGATATTCTGCAAATACAGTTGAACTTCAGACTTATTGGTTCTCGTGCAGGAAGAAGCTGAGCTGCAGACTTGTCGGATTGTGATTAAATTGCTGCTTTTTCAAACAAACATCTGCCTTTTCAAGCAAACATCTTCTTTTTCAAACAAACATCTGCTTTTTCAAATAAACATCTGCATCCATCTAGAAGACCAGGTAGGAGTTAAAATGGAAAGTCATATTTCACGGTGTTGTGCGGCTTAGACTAAACAGAAGGGCTCTGACCACAGCTCTGTTACTGATCTGAGTGACCGGATTCATTTAAAAGATGGTTTTTGTATTTTACATCAGCGCTGGCTTTTCTTCATCTGCGTCCACCTCAGTCATTGCGACCATCGCGCGCGTGTTTCAGCTGGAGCTGCGGGTTAAATTAAAATTGGCTTTGGTTTGGTTTTTGCAGGTCATCTGAGTTTTAGCAGAGTCACAGTAATAGTTGAGGGAGTGCTTCTTCCATCTCTACCACACCGCTGGGCATGTGCTGCAAGAATCAGAAGCTTTTATAGGTCTTTCAAAGCTTTGCCTGCAAAGCTGGGCGGAGCGGCTGTGATGCAGCCCTTTTTGCCGTCTTCTCTTACGTCTTTAAGTCCGACTCTGTCTTCAAGCGAAGGCCGATGGTCACCGCAGGGCACAGCGGCAGCAACTGCATGGATCCGAAGCTCCAGAAAGACGCGGAGTCGGAGGCGACGCGGAGGCACTTCCGTCCGTACGGCAGCATCAGCGGCAGCTCCTCGGGTGACACCTGCCCGACGTGCCGCGGCACCGGGCGGATTCCCAGAGGTTGGTTTTACTGCCATGAGACACCAGCCACTCAACGTCTACATGTTTTTTGTTTTGTTTTGCTTGTTTCCCATTTGAGCTGCAAGTCACCGTGCTGCTTTCCTCACGCACAAACATCTCTCATTTCTCCACCAGCAGCGGAGGAAGCGAGTCGCTTTAAAAACCACAGATGCACGTTGTGCAACTTTTTACACCAGTTTGACTCTAAAAACTAAACTTCTCCCTCTTATCTTTTTTGTTTTGTTTCTGCAGGTCAGGAAGACCAGCTTGTTGCTGTTATTCCGTGCAATGACGTTCGGTTGAAACCCAGACGCACGTAAGCAGCGCTTCAGCGTCTCCGTGTGCACGTTTGCAACCACGGAGCCGCAAACAGCTTTGTTTTTGTTGCATGGTGTTATTTTGGTGTCATCGGTGATGTGTCTGTGCATTTTCAGGAAGCTGTACGTGTGCATCTCGATGGCCGTGTGTCTGTTTCTCTGCTGCCTGATCCTTTTTTTCCTCTTCCCGCGGAGCGTCATCCTCACGCCCGTGTCGGTGCTGTCTGTGCAGGTCTACTTCTCTCCACACACCGTCAACATGACGGTCACGGTAAGTCACACCAGCACCAAGAGTGCAGGCAGCCTCACCTGAGCCCGAGCCGCCCGTGTCCATTAGCTTTCATTCACTTTTTGTTAAACATAAAATGGACTGATCTTGCTCAAAAGAATGTTTAAGCTCACGTATTAACGCATATTTTTGAAGGTGCTTACAGGGCAGTTTCTGATTTTAGAGAAGAAAATATAACTGATATGAGCTGACGTGAAAGAACACTTACACTTGAGATAAAAAGCTCCTCTTGTAGTCCAGTTAGTCAGGACTATGCCTTTTACTCTCCTTGCCACATCCATAAACTTCCACACATGAGCACAATTTTTATTTATTTATTTTTTTTGCACCAGATGTGCTGGTAACATTATGACTTGTAACCACCCAGCCTAGCACGTACAGAGCCAAGAAGAAGTATGTGAACCGTTTGGGTTTTACTGGATTTCTGCATGAATTTGCTCAAGAAAGTGATCTGATCTTCATCTATATCATGTTTATCAACAATTGTTGAATCCTGTCATCATTAGAGGCGTCTCATTTTATCACCTCAATCATCCAATCAAGCCCATTTGTGTTTGGATAGGGGTTATCGCCACAAAGTGACACCATTATGGCTAAAATAAATATCACCAAAGGTCAAAAGCTTAACTGGGTATCGTTCCCACACCAATGAAATCAGTCAAACATCAATCTGCCAAATCTTCGGCTTTTGGCGATGCATGTATACTGCCTCACGCGTCTAAGCGTCACCCGGTGGACATCTGCCCTGCGGTGCTGGATAAAGGAAAAAAATCATTTAACCAAAAAACCTTGTCACTGTGCAAATAGCTGTTGACCTGCTATGCAAAGACCTCCTGTGAATCCATATCGTTTCTGCAACTGTGTCAAATCTCTCCAAGCAGAAGGTCTGAATTGCAGTCATGTGACAGACAGTAGAGACGTGCCACTGTTATATGATGGCCAAAGTACCTTAGGACATTTTAACGATGGAAAGGTTGCCTCGACAAGCTCTTTTTTATGACTATAATGTTTTCTCTTTTTTTGCAGAATCTCATCAACATCACCAACGAGAACTTTGTCCCAGTTCAGATTGTCGAGTTTAGCATGCAGGGTTTGGTCACTCGCACGGTCATGGGTAAGACCAGGATAACCAACATGACCGCCGTTCAGCCCCGATCGCAGAAATCTGTGAGTTTATACTCAGGATCGAACAAATGAATTATGCATTTTGTCATGCAAAACATTTCTGACCTCCGTGTCTTGGCTGTTTTGCAGTACACCATTCACCTGCACCTGTTGCTTAAAGACAGCGGCTTAGAGTAAGAGATCAACTTTATTTACAGACACGCTGCCAAATTATCTGGAGGACAAAAATCATATCCTACATAATTCATGAAATTGATCTTTTTCAGGTCCTACTGCAAGTCAACAAAGATCAAGATTCACACATTATTTCTGGAGCTGCAGTAAGTGTAAAAAATCAACGGAAGTGGTGTCAGATTCTCTCACATGGTTACAGGTCTCATCTGTAAATGATCTTAAAATAAAAAAATAGAGGATGCGATACAACAGTTCTGGCTTTTGTGGAGTTCAGTGAAACAAGGGAGTTTTTAGACCACAAAGCCACCTTCGGCTTGGTGAGCATTCATTTCTTTGTATTCCCTCAAGGAAGACATTTCTGCTTTTCAGCTGCTGCTTTTCACCGCAGATATGGTTTCCTGTACCAATTGCATCCATGAGATCAAGTAAATGCAAAAAGCATTTGGAGGGACAACAAGAAATAGTTTAGTAATTGACTTGTAATAAGCAAAAGCAGTGAAACCTGAACAGTGGTGGCGTGCTTTACACTGCTGCATCCAACGCTGCATTACACTTGGTGATGTTTATCTTGGAAGCTGCTGCTCAGCCATGGAAACCCATTCATGAAGCTCTCTGCACGGTTCTTGAGCTGATCTGAAGACCACATGAAGTCTGGAGGTCTGTAGTGATCGACTCTGCAGAAAGTTGGTGACCTCTTTACACTATGGTCCTCAGCATCGGCTGACCCAACTCCGTCAGTTTACGTGACCTACTGCTGTCGTTCCCAAACACTTCCATGTTCTTATAATACAGCTGACAGGTGACTGTGGAATATTTAGGAGCGAGGAAATTTCAAGACTTTAGTTGCACAGGTTGCATCCTATCACAGTTCCACGCTGGAATTCACTGAGCTCCTGAGAGCGAACCGTTATTTCACATATAGTTGTAAAAACAATCTGCATGTCCAGGTGCTTGATTTTATACACCTGCGGTCCTGGAAGTGATTGGAACACCTGATTCTGATTATTTGGATGGTTGAACTAATATTTTTGCCCATATAGTGTATGTAAGCTTACATAAATTCTTAAATCTTTGCAAATGCATCAATACTCACAGCCGTTCGATTCGTGTGAAACTGTCCAGTGGTTTATCGTTAAGAAAAATCCTGATAATGTGGATCTGTTTTACTTTTTTTCCCTGTCAGAATGACCATGAACATTTCCTACCTGTCTCACACGGAGCAGCTGTCTCTGGACACCTTCGAGTATATCGACTGCGGCACCAACTCAACCACCCCGCATCCTGTGAAATGATAGAAATGAAAATGAAGGTGGCGCCGTACCGTTGTCCTTCCCAAAGTGGATCTGAGCATGTGTATATTGAGTTCTGGTGAAATCCATGTTATTCCGAGTCTGTTCTGGTTGACTGTGTGACTTCAATCAATCACTACAATGTTATGAAAGAATATTAATGCTTCAAATATACGCATCTCATAGATGGCATTTGCACTTCGGACTTTTATGTGTAAATACATCTGATCAGCAAATAATTTTATGTACATTTTGCTATAAGTGTATGTATTTTTTAAGGGTTTAAATTAGTATTTCTTTTTTTTACGTGTGTATAATAGAGTTGATCACTCGTATTCATGGTTTCATTTGCACTTTATTAAACTGTGACTTTTATGGACCTATATGTTGGATTTATTTTGTTTATTTACCCTGCATGACTCGGCATGCGCAGTTTTTCCACATGTTGATGGCTGCTGGACATAAACCCTCCGTCACCTGCAGGACAGTCTGCGTTTGACAAAGCTTCACTGTGCTGATGTGGTACTACGACGATGTGGTCCTTTTCTGAAGTCGAACCAGACTAATTCATCGTGCAACATCTGTTTATTTTATTTTATTTTTTTATTAAAGCATTTAACTTGTTAGCATGTCAAAAAGGTTTTTGTTTTCAATAAAAAAAAAGCTGACTTGAAGTATCAGTTTTATGAGAATTACCTTTTAATGTTAATTGCTTTTTAGTGCAACAACTGTGTGAAACACAGTTGTCATGTATTGGGCATTGTTCACTCGCAAGTTAAAGATGTTAGAAGTGAACCAGGAAAGTCAATGGTACATGATGTTGTCAGACCGTTAAGTAAAAGTCTGAATATCACACTGTAGAAGTTAGATAAAAAAGGCTTTGTCCTTCAATTCCTTTTACTTGTACAGCACTAATTCACAACATTATTCTGAGGCCGTTTACAGAGAAAGTTCTCAGTTTACAAAGTTAAATACAGTTCAGTTGACTCCAAGATAAATTTCAGTTCATTTGTATTTATGTATAATATCCAATTAATTACAAATCCATAGTTCATTCTAGCTGAGCCAAAAATTCAACATTTATACATGCCGATTCATAAAGAAACATCCCATTTAAGGAATGTGAAACATTGTATTGAACGTTCAACCTGAAAACGCTCCAGAGAACCAGACTCAGGGAACGCCATCGTCGGCTTCAAGCAGAACGGAGACGCTGGTGACGGAAAACAAAGACCAACAAACGACGACGTTAGTCCAGGAAGATCTGCTTCACACCTCACAGAAAAATTAAAGAAGCACAAAAGTATTAAAAGGAATTAAATAAAAATTCACTTACAAACTGCTTAAGCAGATAGACAGCAGGGTGACAGAGAATTGACCGGCTTGAATATGTGGGTTTTAAGTCCAGATTTGAATGATGGAAGAGCGTCTATGCTCTGAGAACATTATTTAATTTGCAATAATGATGACATGTACATACAAGAAGAGTATGAACTTTATAAAAAAGGAAAGTTTTAAGCCTAATCTTAACAGGAGAGAGAGTGTCTGCGTCCTGGGAACTGGTTCCTGAAGACTGTCATATTCAACTTTTGAGGTTTAAACCTAAAATACCAAAAGTCTTAATGTAAATGTTTCCCATTACTGTTATACTATACTGTATAAATCTTACTAATAATGCTTTACTATGTCACATGACTTGTGAGGATAGTTTCAACTTTGACCTTATGGATTAATATTCACTTGAATTATTCTCTTGATTAATTGATTTAGAGAAACTAGACAGTTGGGAGAAATGCACATCAGAACTACCCTGAATCATATTCAGGGTAGTTGTTTTAGTTTGTTTTAAATTCTCTCAAACACTCTCATCCTCACTTTTGACAAAGAAGGAGCAAAAATAAATCACTTACAGATTTTTCTCGAATTTGACAAAGCACTTGGTTTCTTTGATGTATCACATATTGCAAATATGTGTTTACATCTTCCCTGATCCAGACTAGGAAACAGAGGAACTGTGGAACATGTTATCTTTTATAAAACCCTTGATTATTTATGTTTTGTTTGCTTTCACTCCCAGATAAGCAAAATGTCTTTTTGTCATGCAAATATGATTTTAATTTATGTTTACTCGTTTTACTTATTTATCTGACTCTTTTATTGCATCATGTTTTATGTTTCTTAGATTTGTATTTATTATGACATTGTTTTATCTTTGCAATTTGTGCAGCACTTTGGCCTGCTTTTGTTTTAAACTTCCCATAAAAATCAAGGTCTGACTTTTCTGACGGTAATTTGAGAAGTTGGTCACTAGATGGAGCTAAAGCATCGTTACAGACTGACTGGACACAAACTTATGTGAATCACAACACTTTATTCATTTTCAGCACGTTGTTAAAACTCGTTGTAAAATTATAAATATTTACATAATTACTGTCTGAAATATAAGACAGGTATATTTGTGTTTATATATGTTATAGATACATGGGTATTTTTTTATATAAATATAAGGACTTATTTATAAATGTAAAAACATAAAGTATTTGTGTTTATTTATGTAACACTACAGTTATATACATTTAATAATAATTTAATTATTTTTAATTTCATCATTTTTAATTTTATAATTTAATTTACTTATTTTAAATATTTTTCCCTCAGTTTTTGGCAAACATTATTGCCGTGTTACTCCATGTGGGATGATTGTTTTTATTGTGGTGTGTAAAACTTTTTCTTTTGAAATTGTGCTTTAAGTTTTTTCTTAAAAGTCAACAATAAATTGGAAAAAAAAACTACTATCTTTCAGGTCGTTAGAGGATAAAAAATGTTTTTTCTACTTTTTTTACTCAAATCTTTTTATCAACTTCAAAATATTAAAATAAAAATATTTCTTCAAAATAAAAATATTTCGCTAAAGACCTGAACGTGTATTCAATTGAAACGACCCACAACGGTTTAAAAAGAAAGAAAGAAAGAAAGAAAGAAAGAAAGAAAGAAAGAAAGAAAGAAAGAAAGAAAGAAAGAAAGAAAGAAAGAAAGAAAGAAAGAAAGAAAGAAAAAGAAAGAAAGAGTGCCTTTATCTCAACGCGTCTGCAGTACGCAGCTCAGCCTGCAGATGTCGCAAAGTGATTATCCAGGTGGTCGTGACGTCACCTGGGGTAGAGGTGGCGTTCGCAGGAGCTTATCCAAAATCCTCAGTCATCCGTTGAAGGAGAGCCGGACAGGAGTCCATCATCGGGACGGAAACAAACGTTGTCAACTATGGCCTTGTTTATCACATCTGGATGAACATTTTCAAGGTTTGGACATTTTTTACGGGCTGGGGGAAGAGAAGGCTCTCATTTAATGTCTGCTTTCATTTGAATTATTTTACTGTGCTTAGTTAATCTGTTGAAATCTATACTGAGACTTCAGTTTTGCCCTATTTGCTGTCTTTATAAAAACCTCTAATAGAAACTAAACTGTTGGCTTTCATATGGAAGGTGTGGAAAACTAAAGTGATTCATTCCCAGCCTTTAGACGCTGTATGCAGTATTCCAGCTCAGAAACATGACAGTGCGTTTTTACCTCTGCCTCTCAATAACTGTTGGATTACGGCCATTTCAAATTACATTATTGGTAATATTACAGGTTTAAGCAAACCAGTGTCCTCCTGCGCAGATGTGGTGATGGCTGTGGTTGTGTTTGATGAATATCTGGATGTCAACAGCTGGATTAGAGCCGCTGCAGCAGACAGTCAGCAGAGAAGCGCCGGATAAATCTTGCATGCTCTGCATTGAAATCAATCTGCCTCAGGAAAAGCCTTTCAGGTTTAACCGACTTAAGAAGATTAGGCAGCGCAAATAAGGAGCCGAGGCAACCTCAGACATCTAATTAGCAGTCGTTTGGCTTTGTAATACTGTACTGAAAATCTCAAGACGGTTATTGTTTTTATCAACTAATCTGAAGAGACTTTAAAGTGACTCCAATTTAGGTTTGAACAGACTTGTGAAGAAGTAACTTGACAAATCTCAACAGGAGTATTGATCAAATGAAACTACTTTGCTTCGGTTGGCATTCCCGACTGTGCTGCCAGTGAATGCCCCTCATTCCTCAGTTTTACCTGTGAAATAGCTGTGAGATTGCAAACAGGCATTCCTTAAGTGTCCATTGTCTTCTAATTAAATGTTAACAACACCTGTGTGTGTGTTTTGATAAGGTCTCCAGCATCGTCTGATCTTGTTTGCTCCAGAGGACCGGTGGGGGCAAATGCCAGTCTTTTGAAAAAGGATTAAATCTGGAATCTGTCACCTCGTCCCAGTAGGTGTGAATTGCTGGCCGGAATCATGGGGAACCAGCTGACTGATATCGCTCCCAACACGTCCTTCCTGCCAAGCTTCCAGTGTCTGCATGTGGTGGTGATCGGCTTGGATTCGGCCGGCAAAACGTCTCTGCTCTACAGGCTCAAACTGAAGGAGTTTGTGAAGACCATCCCCACCAAGGGCTTCAACACGGAGAAGATCAAGGTGACTGTTGGGGGGTCTCGTGCCATCAACTTCCAGGTTTGGGACGTGGGTGGCCAGGAGAAGCTGCGCCCACTCTGGAAATCTTACACCCGGCGGACTGACGGGATAGTGTTTGTTGTGGACTCCACTGAGCTGGAGAGGATGGAGGAGGCCAAAGTGGAGCTGCATAAAATCACCCGCACCTCGGAGAACCAGGGCATTCCCGTGCTCATCTTGGCCAACAAGCAGGACCTGGACTCCGCTCTGTCCATCAGTGAGGTGGAGAAACTGCTGTCGGTGCACGAACTGGGCATGTACACGCTGTATCACGTGCAGAGCTGCAGCGCCGTGGACGGCCAGGGACTGCAGCTGGGCCTGGAAAAACTGTACGAAATGATCCTAAAGAGGAAGAAGAAGGTGAAGCACAACCGGAACAGAAAGAGATGAACTCCTGTGGACAGAACTCCAGGAACGTGTAACCAGTGTTGGGACACTGTCTAGTTCAACGGTCTTTTTTAATGGGAGAGCGATTTGTGCCAACCAAACAACAATTACACGCAGCCTTTGGGTCAGCAGATATGGATTTGCTCATAACACTAAAGCAGTATTGACATTCTTTGTTGCGCAGCTGCTCCCTGGAAGCCTAATTTATAGATTTAAAAGAAATCTTAATAGCGGTTAGACTTCACTAAGTGCTTTTGTACACTTGATTTAAAGAAGATTTCTAACAAGACATTAAGAAGCGATAAACAGACACATTTATATCCACGTGGCAGGTTACGAAGAGGGAAGTAGATTTAAAACTATCCTCGTATTTCTTCACTGACTCGCACAGATTCTGCCCCACTGAATGGCTGTTTTTGTTCCTCCGTGTTCCCCAAAATATTTTTTGTGTTTATGCCTGAGGGAATTTTTTTTTTTTGTCCATTTTTGTAAATAAAATGAAATGAAACAGTTTCCAGGAGTGAAAGAGCACCTATGATGTTTAAATCTATTGCCAATGAAGCACAGTCTTAGGAGCATTCCTGTCTTATAGCCACAGATGTTAAGTATCAGTCGGTATGATTATAGTGTTTATAAAAAAAATGTAAATTTTTGTAAATCTGCAGACTTAATAAATCTAAGTACTGTACAGAGAATGTATTTGCTATCTTTGTATCTTCAGGTAATATGACGCCACGGCTTTCAGGCTGAGGTCTGGGTGAAGGCGCTCGTCACGTTTTGGGTTTACTAGAAGTCGGGCACCAAACACCAGAACACGTAGAAGCAAATGAAACCAGTTTTTCTGCTGGGAATTAACAGAGACTAATGAAGACTTAACAGGGGAAGGAAAGAAAAGAACCCCCACAAGAACAGAGACGAGAGGGGTTTTTGCTCCGAGTCCTGATGATGTTTCAGTGCTTTTTACCTGAGCTTGTTTACTTTTCTGACAATTGGGAAGCAGTGATTACTGGAGGAAAAAAAAAACATGAAGATGATAATCCCAATTTCCTGACTTGTGACCCTCATTCCTGTTTATGGCAGGATCAGCAAATGAGGCCGTCAGAGAGGCGGGAGTCCTCTTCCCCTCCCCCAGACGAGACAAAACAATCCGTTTAGTTTGATTCCCACCTTCTGTCGTCTGCCTACTGCTGACAGTGTAATTGCATCGATTAGTGTTAAGTTGCTTCAGAGGCGCTCCTCATTGTTGAGATCAAGGAAGACCAGACCACCTGAGGTGTCATCGCATATTAGTCAGTGCTAAGTGGAAAGGTGGACGGCAGCTGGACGTTCTTCTTGAAGATGTTTCACCTCTCGTCCAGGAAGTTCTCACTGACTGACTGACTGCTGGATTAAAGTATTTTAGCAGTGGCTTAAAATGATTGTATGCGAGTCCTAAACCACAAGGACGAGGCCTAAAAGCGCACATTTACAGGGTGAAGCAATGCAAAGCCCCTTTTCTCCAGACTGCTCACTCAGAAATTACAGCTTAGGTTTGTGGTTAGAGGATTTGCTGCTCTCTTCCTGTGAGAACGTACGGTCAGTCTCAAATGCAAGGTACATGTTTTTCACATTAAAATGACTGAATGCAACTCTTACGAGTCAGTAAGTCGGCAAATTGTTATTCTGCGCCAGTTTAGTAAAAGGTTGCAAGTTATAAAGTGAATAAATAAATGCAGCCATGGCTACACTGATGTAGGCTCTTTTCACTTTGAAGCAAGTTGTTTTTTCTTCAGAAGTTTAAACAGTCATCAGGGAACAAAATGAATCAAAAGAGTCTAGTTATCAGTTTAACAGTTGGGACAATCAACCGTCGAACTGATTTTTTATTTCAGCCTCTGATAAGACTCAAAGACATCATTCCTCTGAAGTGATAGTGTAGATAGGGTCTCTGCAGACAAACCAAAATATGTTTTACTTTTTAAGTGTACAAAAACTGTATAGAAAAGAGAAGCAGAACCTTTCCTGACGTCTCCAGGTCGCTGCCAGGTTGTTATTGACCCTGGACAAGCTGACTTCTGTTGTAAGAGACTCCTCTAGATTATTCCATGTTGACATCTATATTTATGTAAATATCTGAGTTCAGTAGAAGCAGAGGACTGGAACGCGCCTTCTTCATCTACGACAGTACTTGGGGAGGCATTGGTAGGTGTCAGACGTAGAAAGTTAAAACCACTTTGGTTTGTCTTTGTGGACCCCATCTACACTAAGACGTAAGTGGGATGAAATCTTAGATTGTTGCCATAGACTCAAAATAGACTTTTATTTTGACATGGAATTTAACATTTGCTAACAGTAATTGTCACTTAGCGGAAAACGAACGTTCATACTTAAAACTGCTTCAGTTTCCATCATTTGGTCCAAAATGAAAGTTTAGACTCCTTACAAGCAGGCAGAGACGTTGACGCCACCAGGTTTACAGAAGGCTTCCTTTTCCCCAGGAATGTTTTAGGTGACACTTGTAAATTTGACTAAATGTGACTTTTTTTTCTATAGTGTAACAACTTCAAATGTTTGTCCAAATTTGTCCTGCAGATTGTACCACAATATAATGTCTTGCGATGCAGACAGTGTAGGGTGTTGGGCATTTAACCTCTAGTGGGACCATTAGCAACTTTATTGAGTTTACCATTATTTCACAGTCCCACCCAGCCGTCATGAAAGTCATTGGCACGTGTAGGTGGTTCACCCACCCGTCCTGTGAGATGTGGACCCACATGAAACAAGGTGTTAATGGTGGTGAAACTTTTGGAAGAAAGATGGGAGAGGTGCTGGCTGACAGGCGGGGCCTTAGACCACCACCCTGTCAAACAACGGTTTCTGCAGATTAACATGCTGCTTTTGGTTGAGACCACTTTTAGCACCAGTTATTGACCTGAAAAGCAGGAAATATATAATTGCATCTACAATAGCATTAATAAAAAGACCCACCACTCTCCTGCTTGACTACATGATTAAAAAAAACAGCTATTTTAACTTCCCAGTAGAAGATAAAGGTGACCTTTAGTTTAATGTTTATCTCGCCTTATTTCTGTTTCGTGCTCATGTGGTTTTGTCTAGTCGATTTCATAACATCCAGTTTCTGATGTGTCACTGAATTCAGTAACAGACTTTCAATGATATTTCTCATTAGATCTCCTGTGCTTCAACTTAAATTGAAATATCAAGCAAAAATGACAAGGACGCCACTGCTGACCCGGCGTATGTGCACGTGTGCTGCTTTGTCTACTCTGACATGATGTGAAAATGACTTGTTAGCGTCTCGCATGCCTCCTGCTGTGCGTCCTCAAACGCTGAATGTCACGTCACACTTTTCACGTGCATAAATCGATGCGCACGCAAGACTCGGCGAGACCCGCGCAAGCTCGCACGCACATCTCGACTTCTGTGACCTGGCCGTCCCCATTATTCAGAACGGTGAGCTCATTAGAAGTTTCAAGGGTGTCTTTTGCAACATCATCTTGACACAGCAGCTGGTCTCCGAATAAATTTGCATCATGATGCGGTGTTTTCACCAGCTGAGGCAAGGTGTGGGCATTTGGAGGCATCAGTCAGCCAATGCAAAATACCCAAATATTCTACAACTGAGAATTTTAGCCCAGAATAAAAAAGATGTGAAAGATAGCAAGGAAAGGTGTTGCTGTGGCCTAAACTGCAGGATATACTTGATTTAATCCAGTGGGGCGCAAAACCTGTAGGAGCTGCTTGGGCAGTATCTGTTTTGAACCTATCGTGTGTTTCTGTCACATGCTGTGCAGACTTTCTGTGGTTTTCCAGGCTGAAGTTGGGGGAAGGTGTGTGTGTGTGTGTGTGTGTGTGTGTGTGTGTGTGTGTGTGTGTGTGTGTGTGTGTGTGTGTGTGTGACATGAAGCACTCAGGAGAGAGAAACCTTGGGGACTGCATGTCAAGGATGAGGCAGGGGGTATCTTATGTAGTCAGGAGTAACCATGGTTAAGCAGTTAAACAGATGCTGAGTTTGATGTTTAATAAAGAGAAGCGTACAGCAACAGATTGGAAAAGTCAGAGGAAAATGTCGCAGATCAGTGGCATGTTTAGTCAGAAATTCAAATTAAGGCTTCTCAACATACGATATGAACATAACTAAAAGAAAATGGTTGAATAATAATTATAACACATCTGGGATTGCTGTTGGTGGGGAGGTTGGTTCCAGCCTTTTAACCTGCCTTTGTCGACCCACCCAATAATCACTTGGACCTTTGCCACGTGTGTTTAGTCACTCTACTCTCATGTGGTGACATCGTTTGACTGTTTGCAAACAGTGTTGATACTACCTATGCAGGGGGTTTATGTGGGAGGAAGCTGCAGTACCCGAAGGGAACCCATGCAAGCACGGGGAGAACATGCAAACTCCACACAGATAGAACCAGGAACCTTCTTGCTGTGAGGCAACAGTGCTGACCACTAAGCTGCCATGCTGCCTAAAATAAATATAAATTAATGAAAATAAAAAGGCACAGAAAAAAACTACACTAAATACAAGACAGAACCAGTATTATCAGACATGAAGATATTGCACAAATATCAACCTATTAAAAGTTGAGCAGAGTGGTGGCCTAAGGGAACAAAGTAGACCCTTTTACATTGGTGGATACTCTGCATTTGTTTCGAATCTAACATGTTGCCTGTCCTTTTGACATTAACTGACATGGGATGGCGTGTCGAGCTGACCCCACCAATACCTTGCCTCTGAGGGTACACTTAATCACGGGTCAGGACTAAACAGAACTGATGCAGGGTGGCTGGTTGTAGGTTGGGTTTGTGCATGTCAAGACGAGGATGTCCATGAGCTCCTCATCCTCAGAGCCATGGAGTTCATGAATGGACATACAGAACCGTAATCTGAAACTGGCTACTAAAATGACAGACCGCAACTTTGCAAGACAAGAAATTCAGATCATTAACAAATCGAAGAGCCTAAGATACAAGTTCTTTGCGTTTAACAAACAGAAGAGCAGGAGCGACAGAGGGAGACCGCTAGTGCAGCATGATTTGGGGCGTCAATCATCATCCAGGGTCTAATCTACAAAAGGGTGGTTTTGGTGCACGGTGCTCTGTAGCCCCCAGCAGCCAGGAGAAGTTTGAAAAGTTTGTGTCCAGAGTGTGAGGGGTCTGCAGAAATGGTCCTTGCATTGCTTGAAGTTATGCTTTCTCACTATTTTCATAAAGAGCCTCGGAACATGATGCCGGGATTCCCAGTGTAAACAATGCCGTCCTGGCAGAAAAGTTAAAGTGGGCGAGAAGGACGTTTCTGCGACAATAATTGGTAGTAACAGAGCCTGATAGCTGTTGTGCACTTGGATGGCAGAATATTAGAAAAAGAGAAACAGAGTTTAAAAAAAAAAATCAGATTCTTAAAGATCCGGACAGGTGAGAAAACAGATTTATGCCGTGAAATGCACGACGAAGACAGCTGACACGTGAGAGCCGCTCTCACGAATCCAGCTGTGAGTTGCAGTGGATCTAAGTACAACACCATCCTTTCTGAGGGTCATTTAATCTCTGTGAATGACTCACCTGAAGAAAGATAAAGAAAAAAAGAAAGGTACCTGCATGATAATTATTTATCATAGACATATGAAATGAATGCATGTGGTGGTGCCTTAAAAATCCACTATAACATTTGATTCTAATTAACATGCCGATTACTTTAGCCTACACTGACTGTGTTGGTGTTGTGCCTTTATTTAGTGCCCATGTTAATTTATGAATGAAGTACAACTTACCCTTTGAGGAATGATAAAATAATAATTTGAAAGATTACAAAGCTGAATGTTATTAACAAATCCAGGGCATAACATCCATTTATACCCCTCCAGGCTTTTGTCATTTTTAAGGGAATCCCCAAAGTAGGACGAAGGAAAGTGGATCAGGTAGTTGTAGATGTCGGGATATTGGAGGTCTGGCAGGTTTGTTGCAGCTTCAATGCTTTTAAAAAGTATTCCTGTATTGTAAGGTTAATTTATATTGAGTCTTTCAAGTTTACCAACATAATTTTCTCTATCATTTGGGGTTAAATGCGTGATAAACTTGGACATCTGACAACTGAACTTGGACGCTGCTGCGTTCTGGACCTTTTGTAGCGGTTTGATCCCACAAGCTGGAAGGCCGGCAAGAATGGCATTGCAGTAATTGAGAGAGAAAGATGAAGGTCTTTAAACATGCCATCCAGGGTCTTTGTAGGAGTGACAGGAGTACAGCCAATACTTATGTCGCCATTAAGGCTAAACAAACGATCGGCAGGGATAACCAGGACTTCAGTCTTAGACGGGTTAAGTTGAAGGTGGGGATCCTTCATTCATGCAGACAGGTCAGAGAGGCAGGCTGAGATTTGTGCAATAATTGTGAAGTCATCCAGTGGGAATGACAGGTAGAGCTGTGCATCATCTGCATAGCAGTGATAAAAGAAGCCGTGTAAATGAATAATCTGGCCAAGAGAGTTTGCGTATATGGCAAAGAAAAGCATCTGCCAAATGTAATGTAATGTTTAGCAAGTATTAGAAAAACAGTTAGATAGTCCTTCAGCTTTCTATCAAAACTTGGAGAGTTTTGAGAGAATATGTTCACAAATGCAAAATTGTGTTTGAAAATTGTTTTTTTTATTTTTGTTTGTAGCTTATAAAGCTTGAACATAGCTCAAACAGCTTAAGAACATAGTACACTGAAAAGGACTATAATTTGATCCTCGCAGCAAATTAGAAACGTTATCTCAATTAAATATTAAAATAAACATGCTACCATGGTGATGATGATATGACAAAGCTAATCATAAATGATACCTTTCCTTATACAGACTAATAACATGCTCACATTTCCTTAATATCATTTAAAAATAATGGAATTTTGCAGGTATTTGTAAACCAAGGTGTTTGATAAATAAAAAAAATGGACAGAATTCACAATGGTGGACAAAAAAGCTTTTAGAATACGTCCATAAACGAGCATTAAGATCTGCACCAAACATCTTTGAGTTTCTGAGATACCAGAAATGTCAAATCTCCTCGTGGTTCCAGCAGTAGTCAGGGCAGAGCTAAAGTCTTCATTATGTGGACCACAAATCTCCCAGATTTTGTGAGGTATGGGGTAAACGTTGCAGTCTTTTAGTGAATAGGATTTAACCATTTAAAAAGTAAAGGGGGCCAGGGGGTCACCAGAGTTACTAAGGCTCCTCCTCTAAGGTTTGGTGTCCATCCATTTTCTATACTCGTTTATAATCCTTTGCAGGGTCACGGGGGAGGTTCGGTGTAATATCAAAAATATTTGAGTGTCAAGCAAAGCCAATCGTGAAATCAGTGAACATGTGCGCAGTTTCCTTCAAACCCCGAAGGGTCTCGAAACGACTGACAAATGCTCATAAATAACAACAGACCAATAACACTTAGCTGCTGTTTTTTTATAGCCCCCATGATGGAAAGCACCACGGAGCCGGGCACAAATCCAACCTTTTAACTTCCATCCCGGCCTTAAACGTAATTTTCGATCACTATGGCAACCTATGGTCAGCAGTCACTAAGGGGTGACCTGATCAGGGCAGTGGTGGGGGCCAAATTGCTTCATGTGGATGGTTGTCCAATCCAGATAAGGTTACCTAAGGGGGCAGGGAGATGAGAAATAGAAGCTCAGATCAATACTACAATCCTGAGATCACCATGTCATTGTGCCTGTCTCACTGTACCTTTCTCTTTCAATCATTTTATTTGTTTCTCCTTTATGTGCCTGTAGTTAGTCTGATTCAGTTTTGAAGTTGTTGATAATTCCTATTTAGTTTTTTTCTCGTATCCTCCGCCCTGTGTTCAGTTGTGTTGATGTAAATCACTTTAGAAACAGCTCAAATTTCACACCAACAGAGGACATCAACCTTTTAGGACATTGACCTCGATGGCTTCCCTCTGGACGTAGTGGGAGGTTGGTGTAAAGGAGAAACGGTCGTTTGTAGGAGGCACGGTGTAAAGCGAGGGTCTTTTCAGGGTTCAAAATGGACAATGTTTGTGGGAGGGCTGGATTAGCTGCTTTAGCTTTTATTGAAAGGTCGTAAAACTGCCACTTGGTCTTCTTTTAGAGTTCAGGCTGCAGGATTTGAATGGATTGCAAAGGAAGCCGAAGCTTTAATTCTTTCACGCTTGGGGCTATAAATGAAAAAAGAAATAACATCCAGGTTGTATTTCTTGTTTGTGAAAAGAAAAGTGCAACAGTTAGAGGGGCTTATATGTTTGTGGCAAATCAGCTTCATGTCTGAGGTGAAGCTCTTTGGAAACCTATGGATCAAACCATCTCTACCCTTTTCCATTATCTAAGGGCAACATTTTTATTTTATTATGAATTAGTAATTTTACATTTGTAGACATGGGCAATTTGTCCAAATTCACACGTCCCTGTTTCCCAGCAGATCTTTAGATAGGAATGATTTTCTTCCTCAGTGGAGCTATAAGGGTCATGTATTTGCCCTTGTTCAAATCATATGACCAAACCTTTTGAGAACCTGTTCAGCTGATGATTTCATGCAACCACAAAGAATCAACATTTAATCCTTTATTTGTTTTCTTGAAATCTTGGCTCACAAGGCCTCTTTTTAAACATGAGTAAAGCATGAAGGTGGTTCCCCTCCTTATGTGTTTTGGATTATCACTACACACCTGCTGCTCGATAATGTGGGAGTGAAACTCTTTTTTGGTTCCTCTGCATGGTTTTATCTTGCATTTTCTTTTCCCTCAATGTGGCAACAGTTAATCCTGGATAGATTCTGTTCTCCTTCACCATCACCCTGGGCCTAACCATGATCCCACACAAGGATATCCCAGAAACCCATCTGGCGCGTGCCAGCTAGCGGGGTGCACATGAAAAGTACCCAGTGGCCGCTAAACACCCGCTCCTGTTAATCCTGACTTAAAAACAGAAAAACAGGCGGGTCTATAAGCTGCTCCCCAGACGGATGTGAAACAAGCATGCTGCAAGGAGATCAGACTTGTTTTTTTTAGTGTCGGCACGGTAGTGGCTGCACCTGGAAATGTGCTGATGTTGTACGTATGTGACTTGATTTAATGCAACTAAATGATTTAATATGACAGAAACATAATTGCCACGGTTTGGCTTACTCATAGCAAATCACGGTGATTCAGTGCAGCAGAAAGGTGAGCAGTCACGACTGTTAGATTGCAGACCGATAGCTTGGTTGCATTTAAATCTGCTGACAATTATTTTATGACAATTATGTTAAAAGTCAACATTTGAAAACAGTGATGATAATAAACAAATGGTATACTCCCAGTTTCTCTGTTGTTGGCAGTCTGACCCAAAACATTCCTGTTTTAAGCAGCTGACAATCTGCTGTTTTGTCTGCAGCAGGCGGCCGCTTTCACTATAAATACACAAAAACAGTCTGCAAATGACTCACAAAACGTAAACAGATACCGTTAAAGGCCAGCTGACGAGCAAAGAAGCAGATTTCATAAAGAGATACTTTCTACACAGTTTGGTGGAAACCAAAATGAACTTTAGGAAGGGGGGAAAAAAGGTTTATCAGTTACATCGAAACCCAACTCTTTATGAATCATCATGTTGCTTTGCAGCTGCTTGTCCTGTGAATAAACAGCCGTTAGTGCAGAAGCGCTCCTTCTTACAACACTTCTGGCATCAAGCCATTGTTTTGTTCCCATCTTCCATCTTCTCTAAGTTTTGAATCATATGGGGTTGTTGTTTTTGTAATTTTTTGTTTCAAAATTGTCCATAAAACATGTGGCTACAAGTCAGGACTGCAGGCCAGCCCTTATAGCACCTCAACCAATCATCCTGTTGAAAAAAACACACGGATGTCTGAGGAAAAGATGTGGTTGCGAAAGCTGCCATCAAAGGCATGTAACAACATTGGCCGCTGATACAATCCCATCACAGAGCCTGGCCTTTGGACTTGTTCCTGATAATATTCTGGATGGTCTGTTTGGTCTGGAGCAAATAGCCCCTTTTTCTACTATAAAACAATCTCGGTGACTGATTCGTCCGACTGTAATGCACCTTTTGTACTTTGTGACGGTTCATCCTTGATGCTTCTGACCCCAGAGATGTCAGTTCTGCCTTTGGACAAGGTTAACATCATCAATCTCGTTGCCAGGACTAAATATGTAAATTGATCCAGTAAATTTTCATTCTGGAATATTTTTAGGCCTGAAATACAAACCTGGACTTATACTAACAAATAAAAATTATAGAAATAAATAAAATAAAATGTAAACTAAGAACATGAATTATCTTGGGTTTATACTGTTTATTTAAACCATTATGTTGCAGCACTATATGCTGCCCACACAAATGTACAATGCGAATAACACAAAGGCCATTCAAATGGAAATGAGAAAGTACAAAAAAATAGAAAGAAAATACAAAAATACTTGTCTCAGCCATTATTTATTAAGCTGAAAAGTGTGAAAACATGCACGTTCACTACATACTGCAATATTAGATAATTTTTACAGATTTATTAACAGTCATTAGCCTGTAAGCAATATTTGTTTAGCAGCTCAAAGATTACAAGCAAATATAACGGCTTTATTTTGTTTTTGGTAGCTTAATCTGGAACATTATCTCAAAGACAAACAATGTTTTATCCCTGTTAGTAAGGTGAACTTGAACTGTCCAAGTTTAGTGAACAACGTCTACCTGCTCACACACAGTCTCCTTGAGGTCGTATTATCTTTCCCATCAATGCCGTTGTTGAGTTTGCTCTGCCTGGGAGATCAAGATCAGACCTCCGATGAATGTGGGACCCCTGTGCCGTGGCTCTCCCGTGATGAAGGAGCAGCTCAGCTTTTTGTTCAGTCTTGTATGCAGAAAGGAGAAGGCACGTGGGAGTGCGAGAGCACGTGAGTTTTCGAGCTCGTGGCAAAGCATTCACCATTTGTGTTAAGAGAGTTTTTCTCTGCCAATGAAGGCAGCCCTGTGATGATCACTGCCTTAGAGTGAACGATCTCGCACATTTGTTTCTGTCATCTCCATGCTGACACTTATTCCCTTATGGATGTGCAAAATGTTTTTCAGTCAATATATTTCATAAAAATTCCCTCATACTAAATGCGCCCACATTTCTGACTGAAGAAAAAAATATAATAACCCTTTCAGGGATTGAAATCTTTTGGTGGAGCACTTCATTGTTGATCTTGGACTCAGAAGATGACAATTCAACTCAAGGCCCTCTATTTATGCTGCAGGGTTCAGCCGGTTCATTATAACGGGAATGAATTTGCTCCATTGCCGTAGACATATTCAAACTTTCCACCGTCGGCACATTTCAGCAGCGTTTTGGCAGATCAACACACATTTATGTAAATCCATTTATTTTTCAAAACATTTTAATCAAATTTGCTTCCCTGCTGAAGAATATCTCACTTATGAAAGCAAGTAACATACATGATGGCTATGTGTGTACAATAAGACTGAAAAGCAGAGCATGAGGAGAGGAGCTCAGGTTGTGAGGAGGAACCCATGCGGATCAGATCTGGTATTTGGGGCTTGGTCTCTCAAATGAGGCACCCATAGTGGGCTTTTTGTTCATCGCAGCAATGTGGCAGTATTTCACAAGCTATCTTGCCATTCCTTTTGTTGTTTTTCATTAGTTATTTCTGTTTAAGACTTCACTGTTGGTGGGTTTAAGGTCGTCCGCACTGTCAGTCCCCACCCCTCCCTCGACCCAGAGTGGATTATTAAGGGCTGAGCGAGGTAAACAGGAGAAAACCCTGATCTCCAGTGGCTATGAGTTCACCAGACAAACAAGCGGGCAAATTGGCATCAACCTTGAACCAAATTTCTTTTGATGCTAAGCTGCATTTAAAATAAATAATTAAGCCAGATTTGCTCATAATGTGGCCTGATTTGAACTTTGTTACCACATTGGACAGGCTGGTGATTTTGACGCCAAATACTCAAATACAAAAATAAAGTCAAACTTTGTATTTGAAATAATATTCAACCAGTTGAATGTGATATTTATTTTAAATAATTTTCAAAACAGTGGACAAATAAAATAGTCATATGAGGATTTCCATCCATTGTGAGGTTTGTTCATCAAGCTTGGAAGGAAAAAAGACCTGGGAATGATAACATTGACCATGTTCCAGTTACAAAACTGTAAAAATCACAAGGAAGTCACATTCAACTGTTCAACAAAACACATATGTACACCATGCACCTTTTCCAAATGTCGCTGTTGCTAGCCATGGATACTAATTCAAACTAACAGTACTATGTCTAACTTAATAAATAGAGAGTGAAACAGATTTGACGTTGGGTAAAGTTACGTTTCTCCAACTTCCTGAGCTGAGATTCCAGCCTTAAGGGGGCATTACAATCGAACCCTTTGACTAGGAACTTTAAAACTTTCATCTTCACAAAACAAATGGTGTGGACTGAATAAAGCAACATGACAGGAAACCTGGCTGCCAACGGCAAACGAGAAAAGTAGACTCGAGGTGACACCCCTGGAAAAAACAAAAAAAACTCCATAATTTTTACTTGGAAGTCAGAACTTCCAAATATTCCAAGAGTTCCAAGTGGGAAGTTTCAAATGGAATACCTCCTGAGAGAAGAATTTGTTCCCATCTCCTTCCTCAGCACCAGAATCCAACGTGTCGCTACTTGCATCAACAAATTAAGCACTCAGCTAATTTTTACATTTTCAAACAGTTGTATTTTAATTTATTCACACCTGCTTAACCAGCGCTCCCCAACCGTTCAGTAGAGCAGGCAGTTAAAGGGTTGAGTAAAAGAGACACATGATATTGTTCTCTTTTTAATCAGTGAACATGTTCCTACAGTATTTATATGTGGCAAATAGTAGATTGTTTTATAGCTTTCTATGATAGTTGCTATGTGGTAGATTTGGGGGTTCTGCAACTTTTGAGGAGAGGTGGAGCATGTAGGCCAGGAGCTAAGCAGACAGCAAGGAGCAGGAAGTTCAAACCATTTCCTCCCTCAGCTTATTGGGAATGTGAATTACTGACAAATAAAAAAAGGACACGCTTGGAACACGGACAGGAACGCAGCTGGAATGTGATAAGAATACTGGGACATGACTGCAAAATGATGTTAGATTATATCAGCATGTGGACTCCAGACTGCAGAGCTCACTGAGGATGTACTTCTGCAGTCCACATCATATACACAGAGAATTCAACATTGCTATTTCTTTAGCATCAGCTGGCAAAAATGTCGGAAGGTAGACTACGTTAACTTCTGTATGGTGAACACCGTACTCACCAAGAATGTGCTGTCCCAACAACCAGGCTTGGGTCAACAGTAACCTGAACGAGCTGCTGTACACAAAGAAAAAAAGCCATTGGGAAGGAGACGTGGAGAATTTGAAGAGTGTGCAAAGACCTCAACGTCATGTTATGAAAGAGCAATGAGGTGTACATGCAAAAGATGGAGCGCAGCCCTAGCAGAACAATGTGGGATGTGTGCTTAGGGATGGAAAAAAAATGACTGGCTTCACAGAAAGGGAGGTTGGATTGACAGAAGCCTCGACAGAGCCACTGAACTGAACATATTATTTAGTAGGTTCAGCCCAGGAGGAAGCCAGTATTCTCTTCCCCTGCCCCCTAACATACAGACCTCACTCTGGGCTTCCTTATCACACCTCTACAGTGTCACCTTGCCCCTTGGTCAAAGATCTTAACACATCCTAACCAACACCTCCCCCAACATCAGGAAACACTAAAACCCTGTCTATTTCCATGTCCTGCCTTGTCTGTCTCCAGCACTAACCTGAAGAAGTAGCTGGACAGACTGAGATGAACAAGGCTGCAGGTCCAGATACAACCCGTTTTGACTAACTTTAAACTGGGGCAGACGCTGGGTTGGTGCTAGAGCCTCTTCAGAGCTGGTTCTGTTTGATGCAATATAACCTTCCTTGACTGTACTCTGAATTTCTGTAGAAGACCGCTGTTCACAAAGGTAATCTCTCCATTCGGCCTGGATGTAGCTGGTTCTTCCGTCTAGACCAGTAAAGGTTTAGGGCCAAATAGCACCTGTTTTCCTAGAACTAGTGCTTTCTTTCCAACCACCAATCAATTACAAAATAACTGGTTCTATGTTTAGCACTAGCTCCAGACTCACACTTGAACTGCTTTGGTGAAAAAACTGCATTAGTGTCAGCCCCAGGATCCCAAATACCAGTGTGAAGTAGCCCGGTAAATGGAGTCAGGAGAAGGTTCCAGTGCTGTGGTAGATATTAGGTGCATTTCCATCAGCAGGGGTTCCAAGTAAAACTGCCAGATGGGAACCTCTAACAGGGCTGACTGTATTCCCAGCGTGTCTCCATTACACTTTAGTGCCAGACAAAAACCACTGATCAAACAAATGTGATGGTATTAATAAGCCTTCTTACAACTTGCAAAGCGTGAAAGAAGTCGAAAAATAAGAATGCAGCAAAGGAAGAAAGAGAAAAAGGAACAAGTAAACACAGTAACTGTCACAGAAAAATATTCACCATGGTGGTAGCGATTAAGTTTAAAAGAACAACCCTCGCTGGACCTCCTCATTGGCTTAATACGCCTACAAGACCTGAACCTCCTCCGTGGTCCCCCTATTGTTATTTCATGTTCGTTAAATGTATTTAGAGGATAAATATTTCTGACCCAAATGCAGTGTAATGTAATCTTTGTGTATGTTCAACTGCACTGAAACTGGACCATGTTTCACGCACGTGCCCGACAGTTCATGTACCAGGCTGTTCACCTTGTTCCAATTAGCTGGCAACAGCGATCCTTCGTGTTGTTTGGTGGTGTATGCTTTCTGCTCAGCTGTAGGGGGAAATGTGGGGCAGTGATTCAAAACCAAACTAATTTAACACAGCTGCAGCTTATCTCTAATTAGGTACCCCCTCTATTTATGCAGTAGTGTGCTGGGACCCTAAGGCCGAGACTCTGCAACTATGTTCTCTTATAAGAATAACAACAAAATAAATTTACTCGCAGGGCTGGAGTGGGACAAAAAAAAATGTCTCTGGCATTTTGAGTTGAAACCGGCCCACCAGGTGTTGATAACAACAAACTTTCTTTTGACAGTGTTTATTCAGCACCCCCCACCCCCGGTGGTCCCAGCAGGTCTCTCCTCCCTCCTCCTTCTACCAGCCACCTCCGCCACCATTGCCTGCTTGTCGTTTTTTTATTGTTTTTATTTTTTCCTGCTCCTCTTTTTCGTTCCATCGGCTCTTGGCTGTAATCAGTCCAGCCCAGAATTGATCACGATTAATGGGCTGATTCACCAATTCTTTGGACCAATAGGTATCCTAACTGATACTGTTATAAATACTACCATTAGTTTAAAAAAAATTAATAAAAAAGTAAAAGCCCAAAATCACAATCGGGCCCAGTGGGCCGCTGGCCAGTCCAGCAGTGCTTACACGAGTAACTTCTGTGTACCTGTATACAGCTGGAAAAATACTACATGTCCCATTGATGCTTTTATATTATGTATATGTATACTATTTATTATTAAGAGAACAGCTTGAACATTTTTGTGCTTTAAAAGAAACAAGAGACTTGAGCTCTTTCTCCTAGGAAATATTTCTGTATGTCAATCACGAGGTAGCACATGTCTAAACTCAGCATTTAAAGGTGACAGATAATAAAGTCAACCAGTGTTAATTTAATCCTGTCAGAAAGACCTTAAACTGGGAATGTTGCCAGGACCTATTGGTGGAATGAGACCAGCAGGTCAAAAACAGTCTTAAGTCCCGTCTAGACAGGAAAGCTAATGGATGGCAACCTTCTACATTTGCAGACCCACATTTAAACTCCAAAACGAGCTGCAAAAGAGTCAAGTGACAGAAAGAGGATTACTTTTTGGGGTTTTTTTGTAAACCATTAATGAACCTTTCCACATTCACTGTATGTATAAAGGTAAATATTGTGTTTGCCAGCTCCTATTCTGTAGAGAATTATTATTTTTGATCGGATTGAAACAACTTATGCTTGTGTTTGTGTGTGCACATAACTTTTGGTTTAAGGAAATTCACACTCTGAATGTTCTGAAATCTAGTTAAACTGTCTCATATTAAACAAGATTAAATCTGCCAGTGGGGTAATAAAAAACATTCATTGACTAGAATTCTTAAAACTAACAAAGTAGTCTACCCACTAGACAAAAAATAAGGCTAATTTTCTTAAAACATGGCTTTTTAAAATAAAATACTCTCTGAGAAATTGTTTTTTGAAGTGCACTAAGGTGACTTTGTGTTTCCTCAATAATTACTAAGTGTTCTTTGCATTTTATCTGGAAATATAAAGAGACCAAGAGAGCACTGATAAAACAAAAACAAAAACAAAATAAAATACAATTTTAGGCCTTGTTTTGATTATATTGTGTACCCAAAATGTTAGTGTGTGCATATAAGATGCAATTCATTTGCATTTTTTTTGTGAATTTGGCCCTTGCTTTGATTGCTCTGTATAGATGTTTTATTTATTTCATGTGACTGCAGCTCTGCTGTACACCAGAGCCCTGTCACTCCAACCATGTCCATTTTGTTAGTACTACAGTCCATCACAAATTAAAGCAGAAGAAACCTCTACAGTCAGATGTTTGTAAAACAGATTCTCAAGTGAAATTCAGAGAACAGAATAGGCCCCTTTATTGTTCGTAAACAGTGTGACATATTTTGGTGGGCAGAGTATAGCTGGAGGTTAAAAAAACCAAACAAAACAAAAAAACATTCAGTGTAACCTGCATGCAGAATTAGCCACCCTAAGTTATGAAGGAAAATGATAGTTGCAGAACTTGCACCAGTGACCTGGTCTGAGTACACAAGTTCACTTAATCACCAGGACTGTGACTGTTACTAAAAGAAATGAACCATGACGGACGCAGACTAGCTGACCTGTAGGCTGTCACTCAGTGGAGGGCTTTAATCAGCCGTGTTACTGATCCGGTTTCTGATTTCCAGTGCACATGCTACATTATATACCTAATTCTAAATACCTTTTATACATTTTTAAACCTACCTCTGTGTGCACTGCAGATACAAGCATCTTTGATAGTTGCCTCTCTGCAGTCTTTTCGCCACATCGTCACTGTGACGTAGGCCCATTAAACAAGTGAAGAAAAAAGCATGTCTGCATGTGCTGACCTGCCATCTGACAACTTTCTTAAGACCTTTTTAATACCCAGAAAATAACAGTTTAGGGTGTTGTTGCTCCTAACGCTGTTGGCGTTTAATGTTGCCCTGGTGGTCTTTCTTGACAATGACAGTAGCTGTTGACCAGCTGCATACAATGGACACGAGACATCTTTCAGAAGTGATTGTTTGTCTTTATTATTAAGCCAAAAAGTGTAATCGAACAGATCAATCATTAAAAAGTCACAAGAAGATGTATGTGAACCACTGGAGTTAATGTGGCATCAAACCTCCTTTGGATGCAATGAGTTTAGTCAGTTTTTTTTCCTGAAGTTCTGAATCAAACAGTCACAACATTCAGAAGGAAGTTTTAAACACCTTTCGTGAGGTAATTATACAGCATATGGGTGCGACTGAGGTACTTTGGTTGATAAAGTATGTGGATTTGTTTCATAAGTTGTTGTCCTGCTGCATCACTGAATAGTTACAGCTGATGGAACACCACAGGGAATTATCCATCCATTATCTTTATTTACATTATCCCACTTATTCCTGTTTAGGGTCACAAGGATCTGCACAGCCTATTCCAGCTGTCTTTGGTACAAATGCTGGACAGGTCACCGGTCCGTCACAGGGCCACATATAGACAAATAACCACACACTGACAACCAGTCAGAGTCCACAGTTAAACTGAAATACACACTTTTGGTCTAGCGGGGTATCCGAAGAAAACCCACACAAGCACGGGGGGAACATGTAAACTCACACAGAAACACATGCTGACTGTCCCGACTCCATTCAAGCTAGAATTCTTTTTCGCTATAAGGTGACCACCCATGAATTAGGATATTTTGGTCAACTTAATTTTTCAATGTGAAGCTGACAAGGGCTCCAGACCCCAAGGCAGCAAAGCCCAAACAATGATACTCCTGCCACCATATTACACCGCTGGAGTAATGTTTTCATGTTAGGAATCTGTGCCCTTTTTTAACAGTACAAACTGCTGAGTTTGCTTCTTGAAGAATTCAACTGTTGTTTCATCAGTCCACCAGACATTTTCTATAGTAGCATGGCAGATTGCCAACGTGCTCTTTGGTCATTTCCATCTTGGCTGGTTGCCCTCTTCTAGGCACTAAACAGCCCTAAACTATCTCCATCTACAGAGATTTTGTTTAACTGTGCACAGATGCCCTTTGCAGATTTCCCTTTGCAGCCGTATCCCCGTCCACCACTCTTGATCATTTGTCTTCAGGGATCTCCTTTTTTTGCAGGTCATTATTCACAGCAGTAGATACTTCTTAGAAGCCGCAAACTTAAAATGTTTGCAAAGTAGTTCTAGCCCACAGATCAAAACACATTTCATTAACTGATCTCCAGATGTGGATAACAACTGGCTCCATCAAAGTCATTCATCTGTGGGTTAATTTACTTTTTCCTACAGCACAGTGATTGTTAAACGAGTATGTTCGGTAAAGGTGTATTTGCTTGTTGTCATCTTAAGCACCTTGTGTTTGTCCATTATTGAGACTAAGAAGAAGCAACATAAAGCAAAAAAATCTATTCATTTTATAGGGTTCATAAACAATTTCTTGACATTATTTATTTATAGTAATGGGATGGGAATCTGCTGAGTGCACGCTAGTGATCACCTGTTGTAGCTGCTCTTTTATTGATCATACCTGCAAACTTACAAGTAAAAAAGGTGACAAACTAAACCCCTGTGGGGGGTTACTTAAGGGAAAATGTTGCGTTTTGCATATATTTTGTGGACTCTGTGTCATAAACTACATACAGTATAGCCTTGATTTGAATTTTCAAGTCTTTTTCCACTCATTTTTCATTTCCTGACATTTTGCCTGTGTTTGACAGCAGAAAAACAGGGATGGGTTGACGCGGATTACGCTCCTGAAATAAAGAAAGACACATTGTAATTACTGCCCAGCTTCTCAGACCACTAAAGAGCACAAACGCTGTATTTTATCCAGAAAACCTGCCAATTCTGCAAGTTGGTTGGCTAAATAAGCCAACTTTAGCCATCATTTCCTTAAGTAAGCAACACAGTTAAATAAGCAAACGATATAATATCTTAGAACTCTTCAGGATATAAATGCACAGGCTGCACAATATTATCTGTTTTTTCCTTATCCCAGTTTTATATTTTTATATAATGCAATGGGAGAAACCAGTTTTAGATTAAGGTTTAATCTTTTTTTTTGTTATTACATTGAGAACATGGTGAATCTCAAAGAAAAAAAATAAAACCATGTCATTTCCCAAAGCAAAGGGAGGGACATAAACATTGCACTTTCCTTCCTGCCTATTACTTGAGACTCCCCTGCCTCCATAACTATAATAGCAGAGGAGAAGGAAGAAAGCTAATGGAAAGCCATTGAGCAAACGCTTTTTGGAATATGTCCTGTGGAGCACATTTAAATCACCCGGCATGCTGCATCCAGTGATCTGTAACTGTGCAGAAGAGACTGACCTAAACAGCTTCCGCTGGCTCTCTTTCATTAGGAACTTATTAAACGTTAATGGAGAATCAGAGAGTGCAACATAAAAAAAAGAGAGGGAAAGGAAAGAAACGCCTCGGGCAGTAGCAACCAAATACCCTGTCATTCTGTCAAGGACACGCTACAATTTTAGGGAAATGCAGAGGACCTGAGACAGCATGGCGTTTGCTTTTATTCAGACGAACTTAAGGCAGAAGGAACCACAATTTGCGATTCCATTCATTATTCACAAGCTGTGTTTTTATCTGTGTTAAAGCACACATGCTGGGCCTCGGTGCACAACAGCTGCATGAAAACCGCCGGGCGGTCAGCAGGAAAAATCCACTGGATATCTGGAAGGAAGCAGAATAAACAGAATTATTTCTCATAGATTCACATGTGATCTGTGCCACATTCAAAAAACAAAAATCTGATTTTCTGTTGCTGAGGGCAGAGTAGGCACACAGGGCAAAAGCAATACTTTCTCATCTGTGTCAGCTGCAGCGCGGCTCAGAGCGGAGCGTGTCATGGGACAAAAGCTCCGGGGTTAACAACAGAAGAAATATCGCATTACCCAATATGTTTCCCAGTGGTTTGTGCACTGGCAGGGGATGACACGCGATGCATATGCGTATGTTTCAAACTGCAATAAAGAAAAAGGTTAGAGTGAAATAGAAATGAGCATGAGAGGGAAGAAGACACGGACACTAATAACTCGTTCTCTGGCGTAAAAGCCTATTATTAGAAAACCTGACATGACTGAATGGATATAAAAAATGCACGAATAGCTCACGGGTGATTCCCACACTGGGAGGGAATCTGAAATTCAACTTGACCATTCCGTAACCCTGCTTTTCCAGGTCTACTTGAGCCTCACCTTGTTTCCTGAGGACTATTATCTCATGAAGATATCTACCTCTGGTTAAGGCTCAGAATCTGTACAGATTCCTTCGTGCCGCCACCACGCAGGTTTTGATATTATATTTTACAATCGGTACACATCTCAGTAAGAATCATTCTTCAGTAGGTGACGCGATGAGCAAAAATACACCAGGATATGACTGCGTTTTGTTTTCCATTAATTTCATGAGTGACTGAATGAACACAGCTATGGGATTATGGCAAGATTCACTGTATGTGAACAAAAGTGTAAAGGACTTTAAATAAATTACTCCACCATTAATACTATTAAAAGGAATTAAACAGCATGTAAGATCTGAAAGTGGCTGCCCATGATTAGAGTAATTAATTATGCTACTATAAAAGTTGCAGTAAATTATGTAAATGTGCTGGAGTGCTGCATACCGCTTTGCATCAGCTCTAGTCCCTTGCCTCTCTGTTCATTATCTGCCTTTCTTTCATTCATCTCTCTCCTCAAAGTCCACAGCTTCAACATGTTGTCAAAGCACTCAGATTTTTTGCATTCACAGCACAGGTTAGGCTGACAGCATCCAGCGAAACGTTAGCTGGATACTGAATGTTTAGCGTAAGAATATTCAATTTCAAATGAAAATTGAGCCTTTGGCTCTATAAAACATGAAAACTTAACTGAACTGGTGTAAATTACTCATCAGTAAAGGACCAGTTTTGTTGGGATCTGCTGGGACAAGTCCTGAACAATGATTCAGAGGCTCCAAACAATGTTTTTCTCTGTTATGCCACCTTACATACACTATATTGCCAAAGGTATTCACTCACCCATCCAAATAATGAAAATCGGGTGTTCCAATCACTTCCGTAGCCACAGGTGTATAAAATCAAGCACCTCGGCATGCAGACTGTTTCTACAACTATATGTGAAAGGATGTCAGTGAATTCCAGCGTGGAACTGTGATAGGATGACACCTGTGCAACAAATCCAGCCCTAAATATTCCACAATCAACTGTCAGCTCTATTATAAGAACATGGAAGTGTTTGGGAAGGACAATCAGCCACGAAGTGGTAGCCCACGTAAACTGACGGAACGGGGTCAGTGGATACTGAGGTGCATAGTGGGAGGAGGTCACCAACTTTCTGCAGAGTCAATCACTACAGACCTCCAACTTTATGTGGACTTCAGATCAGCTCAAGAACCGTGTGCAGAGAGCTTCATGGAATGGGTTTCGATGACGGAGCAGCTGTATCCGAGCAGCTCCTGCACCCAGCGCTGCATCAGCCAGCTCTTCCAGTGTTGGGGAAGTCAGCCAGGCTGACAAGACACTAAGGTCGTCATGTTATGCAGTACCACTGGATAACGCATCCCGACTGCTCTTCCTTATGCTCAACTCGTCTTCAGGTGCCAAAACACCTCTCGCATTAAAACTGCTCAGCATTACCAACATGTTCTTCATTCAGGAAAAGTAACTGGTACTAATCTATAAACACCTTAAGACTGGTCTATTAGTCATTCCTGTCAATCAGTGCACCCAACACAAATTCAGTTTGTTTTTCCCAGAGTTTGTCTTGGTGTTGTCATTGGCTCCCAGTTGTGCTTCCACCATGTTTTCTCTATAAAACATAGAACAAACAAATAAAAAAAAAAATATGGCCATAACTGTCTCAGTATGTCATACACACGACTAATTTGTAGATTAAAGAAAAGAAAAACGGCCCTAGAAACAACTTGAAAAATAAATCTCTTAAACCACAATTCAAAGCCAATGTCTGATTTTCATTAGTCACTTTTCAATAAATCATTATTTATTATTATTATTATCACATTTATTATTATTTTTGTTTATTTTTAGATAATTGTGATGCATATTATTGTTACCTACAATATCTAAATAATGTCAATGATTATTACATTATGTTATGTTATATTATGCTATGTTATGTTATGTTATGTTATGTCATGTTATTTTCATTGCGACTCATTGCCATTACCCCAAATAACCCAAGATCTCTCTCGGCTTGCCTTTAAGGTTTTTTTTTCTTTATTCTTTTTTTATTTTTGTTCTGCAGGAATGTGAACATTCTCAGGGATTGCAGTGTTATTGCAGAGTATTGCACGCCTCTCCATGTATTATGTTTGTTTGCTGTAACTAGGCCTCAATGAGGAAACCTTAAAAGCGAAGTGTATCAGGATTTATTTTATGCCAAACTGAGTATGTGCACATCATACAGGTTAAATGTCGCCACTTACTGACAAGTGTTTTAAATACCTAACACAATTGTCTTCCTTCAATTTTCTTTGGTCTCCTACACATGAAAATGCACCATGAGCAAGAGCTTGTGCATATTTACAAACTCTAAAGCGTCATGGGCTCTGGTTCGTCAGGACAAACACCTCTGATTAGACTCTTTCGGCCACGTCACTTGAGGTATGACTGCCTGCACTTTAGCCACTGCATGCCAACGTTTTGCATGACTGTCTGAGCTATTTCTAGACTGTCAGATTAGACAAAACAAGACAAATGAATGGTCATTTGCAACAAAAGGTTATTTTTGCTTTTGACATCATTACTGCTACAGTCCAGGTAATTTGCGCATCAGTCAGAATCTGTTCCATATCTTCAATAAAAGTAGCTCTTGGTCATCATCTGCAATATAAATATACTGTCAAAAAGAGAGGTGATATTATAGTCATTTATCACTTTTTTTAATATGTTTATATAATAGATTTGATCCCAGTAGGAATTGTGAGAGTCCTGTGAGATTCACTGGGTATAACTTTCCTTTAGGCATGAATCAGGGCTGTGCAGGGAGGAAGAGTCAGCCTTTCACTCTGCACTGAACAGCAAACATCAATTTCACGTTTTTTATCCCAGAAGTAGGTTGCCTCCTCTAATCTGCCCAGTAACAGTTAGGCTGTGTGCAAGTTAGTGAGTGTGCATGGGTTTGATGGTAGTGTGCAAGCATGCATACTGTAAGTGTGCATGCATGTGCAGCCAACAGTGAGTAGGCCGTGGAGGAGTAGAAGGAGGAGGAGTGGGAGGAGGCCAGTGGTAAAAGCTTCAACAAAAGCTAAAGATAGCACAGCGCTTGCAGGCACTCAGTGAAGCTTAGCACTCTCTGTCAAGGTTATGCAGAAACACATGCATGCAGAGGACAGCAAGCAAGGGCCTGAGAGGGTTCCAGAAGCTCTTATGCAACAACATCAAGCAAAACCACTACACAGGTGACAATACTAAAACCTTTTTCTTTAATTAGGATCCACCTACATCAGAAGAAATGTCACTCTGTGAAGAGTTTGTAACTTCAACATCTCTTACCTCGGTACTACAAAGTTGTAACACTAATTTGTAAAAAGGGACACCCAGTTTGTTTGACTATTTCAGTTTAGTTTTAGTTACTTTAGTTTCACAAGCACATCAGTAGCTTTAGATTTAGTTTAGAAAAATTGGTTAGTTTTAGTTTTAGAGGTATTGACAAACCGATATTGACCAAAAAAATAAAAAACCAAGGATGAAAGAACCCTACCAACAATGCCGTACAATGCAAAAATAATTGATTCTTTCCTGAGTAATTACAATAATAAAAAAATAGTAATTAGATAAATGAAGGACCCTACCTACCAACCCTAACCCCTCCCTAAAAAACAAGGCATTAAAATGAAAAGATAACTTTGCCAAAAATTCGATTTTGTTTTAGTTATTTTTATTTCTCATTAGTTTTGTTTTCTAAACATCATTCGTTTTTATTTTTAATTTAGTTAACATGATTATTTTTTCCCTGTTAGTTTCAGTTTAAGTCTTAGTTTTTGTTAACTAAAATAACATAGTTGGAGAAGATGCCAACTCCACCCATCAATCAGCTAATGTGGACATAGCTGTGAAGGTGTGATAAACATGGATGCTTTTGTACTGCTTTTGGTACTTTTAGTACCATACATATAAAAAACATTTCAGAACACATCAGAAGTCTGTGTCCTGTTATTGCCAAGCACCAGTATGTGAAGAGCTAAGAAAGAAAAGAGTGTCACGACAAAGCAAAGTTTATTTTTCTGTCTTAGTCTTTCCTCCGCATGCAAATCTCCTCCCATGGTGAAGATATTTACAGACTCTGCAGCATCGACACATAAAGGTGTATGTTGTAGAGATGGGAGTGCAGTCTGCCTTTAGCAATTTAGTACTGTATTGATATCTGGGCATAGAATCTGAGATGTGGATGAAGACCTAACGGTGCACAATCATTCTTATTTAAAAGAAAATAGATATTGTTTTGTTAACAGACCTCCATGACTGGCTGTTGGATGGCCTGGACAGGTCTGAGACCAAAGCTTATATACGCACCAGGCTTGCAGTCATATATATATATATATATATATATATATATATATATATATATATATATATATATATATATATATATATATATATATATATATATATATATATATATATATATATATATATACATTTACTATATAATTTTTTTTATATCCACTGTAAGGTAGGAACAGACATAATGAAGTGCAGTAATGTAACAGATCTAATGTATTCTTTATTGTACAATTATCTTTGTGAAGCAAGTACTTTCTTGAGCTTAAACACCTCTAACAGGAGGCCTGCTGAGGAACCCTATACCCTGCCTCCGAGACAACCCAAAGCCAGCCTAGCAGTTGTAGCAGTGGTTGTTATATTGTTAAACCTCACATCAGCCCAAGCATAAAACTACAAATGGATATGTTTGTAGGTTTCTGATATACAATAGGTCATATTTGGGGCCTCCTGTTATGACCAGGATGAAATTAAGCGTACATATCTGTATATTATCCTCATCTGTCCCCGTCAAACACAGAAATAGTTGCAGAACTGTGTTAGTGAAGAGCCTTTTATTAATCCATGCTGATAGGAGAACTTTTGATGCCATCAGTTGTCAGTGTGTTTATCTGGTTTTGCTGTAAATTATGTGAAACTTTTTATCCTTGCTAATTAAATGTGTTTGATGTCTGAGGTTTATATTCATAAATCCATATGAATATGTGCTTGTGTGTGTGTGTTTGTTGCAAAGCTGGATGTAATGTAGGTGCAGGTTCTTCAGAGGGAGGACGGTCCAGGAGTTATGAAGATGAACATGCAGGTTCTTCAGAGGGAGGACGGTCCAGGAGTTATGAAGATGAACATGCAGGTTCTTCAGAGGGAGGATGGTCCAGGAGTTATGAAGATGAACATGCAGGTTCTTCAGAGGGAGGACGGTCCAGGAGTTATGAAGATGAACATGCAGGTTCTTCAGAGGGAGGACGGTCCAGGAGTTATGAAGATGAACATGCAGGTTCTTCAGAGGGAGGACGGTCTAGGAGTTATGAAGATGAACATGCAGGTTCTACAGAAGGAGGACGGTCCAGGAGTTATGAAGATAAACATGCAGGTTCTTCAGAGGGAGGACGGTCCAGGAGTTATGAAGATGAACATGCAGGCTCTTCAGAGGAAGGACGGTCCAGGAGTTATGAAGATGAACATGCAGGCTCTTCAGAGGGAGGACGGTCCAGGAGTTATGAAGATGAACATGCAGGCTCTTCAGAGGGAGGACGGTCCAGGAGTCATGAAGATGAACATGCAGGTTCTTCAGAGGGAGGACGGTCCAGGAGTTATGAAGATGAACATGCAGGTTCTTCAGAGGGAGGACGGTCCAGGAGTTATGAATACGAACATGCAGGTTCTTCAGAGGGAGGACGGTCCAGGAGTTATGAAGATGAACATGCAGGTTCTTCAGAGGGAGGACGGTCCAGGAGTTATAAAGATGAACATGCAGGTTCTTCTCTTATTCTTTTAGGGGTGAGACCTGCAGGGTCACTTCAACCTGGTTGTAGCTCAGAAGAGCGTACAGGTATGAGGGAATCTACAGCAGAAAAACAAGTAATTGGATTAAGTTTGAATTATGTATGAAATATGATTATGTGATTAATATAAAATAGAGCTACAACAATTAATGGACTAATCAATACCTAATCGATTATTGGATCGATGTCTATTTCGATAATCCACTTATTGTTTTGAGTCTTTTATTAAAGAATGAAAAGTCCAAATTATCTGATTGGCGATTCTTAAATATAAATATTTTGTGGTTTCTCTAGTCCAGGTCAGTAAATTGAATATTTTGGGATTGTGGACTGTTAGTTTGTACAAAATAGGACATTTAAGGATCTTCTTGGGCTTTGGCCATCAACATTTTTACAACATTTTACAGACTAGAAGCGATTGTTTATTTGTATTTACTTTTTGTATCAGTAGCAGCTAAAATAAGTTGATCAAAGATGATAATTTTCCCTGAATGAGTGGGGGTGGCCTGAGTGAGCGTATGACTCCCGGACGGACTTTTTGTCCCTGTGTTCTGACATGAAGGTTGTCAATTTCTTAAGTTAAAACATTTTTCTGGCATTACTTGGAAACCAACAACACAAACTTGTTTTTACCCTCCACCCTCCTCTGGATGACTGTTTAAAAAAACCCCAAAAAAACTGGTGTAATCATCACCCCCTGGGGAAAGACTTGTCAACACGGTAGCTGAACAGGCAAGACAAGTTTTACGGAAGCCCAACTATCTTACAGGCTTCGAACAATGGAAGAGAGGCCTCTAGCTCTCTGTGGCATTAGCACATTATTTTAACGCATACCATGCATTCACCACCTAATGCAGAGGCCAGAGGTTGTGCTGCTGTGAGACCAGACTGCAGGGTGAGGACCCAGAGGCATTCTGCCTCGTGGGCCCTGTAAGGTAGACTCAGATCATATTTTGCCTGTCCTGCTAAACGTGAACTGTGTGTAGTAATCTATTTAGGAATTGCAACATCAGCTGAGGCGACCGGTTTATTTACTTCTCTTCTGTGACAGGCCAAATGTCTGCCATACCACTTTAGGTCAACTTAGGAAAGCCGGAGTCTAAAGATAGAGCTGAATGAATGATGGTAGCCATGAGGTCAATCACAAAGAGAGTTACCTCCCCTCAGGTAGATAGAAACTTCAGATAGAGAAGGGTTAGGGAAGGAAAAACATCTGCCTTGACTGGTTTTGGTGGGAACCAAGGAAAGAGCAAAGAACACGAATGTGTCACAATAAACCATTTAGTCATAAATACTGGTCAGACTGGTAACACTTAGAGCCAGAGATGGAGAAACATCTACACAGCAGTACTGTACAGGCAGGATAAGTCCACACTGGTCTGTATCTGTTCCCAAACACTATTGCAAAGCAAACTGAGTCATCAGTCATGTAAGTGGCCACATTATGTGGATTGGAGTTCATTGAAGTGCTTCATAAGGCGTTTTTAGATTAGACCCGTTATTATCCCTGAATGAAGACTGTGTTTAACGCGCGCTGGGCAGTGTAAATCCAAGGCCTGTTATTGCCCCCCCGGTGCCTGAAGCCGACGCGGTAGGCGTTATCGAGTGGTACTATGTAACATGACAGCCCGCTGTCTGTCTGGTCGGCCTGGTTGGGTTCACCAACATCAGAATAGCTGGCTGATGCAGGAGATGGAGCGGGTGGTGGATCCAGGCTGGATAACAACATTACATCGTGACTTCCCCTAAATCATGTTGCACAAATATGACCAGCAGTCTCCCTCAGCCAGCCCTGATGTTGTGGTTGTTGAACACAAATGAACTTTAAAGAACCGAAAAGGACAGATGACGCATTGTGTGAGGAGTGAGGAGGTGCTTCATAGATCAAACATCTTCCAAAGACATAAGCCTCACTTCTATTTCTACAGTACTCAAGTCTCTTTAAAGAGTCATTATAGGTGGTTCTAGGAATGGGTAGGAAGGGTCTCTGGAGAGGCCTGCTTTGCAGCAGATCGTGAAGAAGCTTCTGACTGAAGACACTCTTGTTGAAACCACGTCTTGTGAAGAGGATGCTCATTGTTGTGCATTATGTTTTATGTTTCATTTTATGAATCATCCCTCCTTGCACAGTCAGCTCCAGAACAGTCCCAAAAACAGCCAGTAGCCTAGATCTGTTTGAGTTGTTTTTAGGCCGCAGGCTTTGATGATGCTGCTCCCCAACAGATGACTGAATTTTCCACAACAGGCTTATAGAACAGCAATAATCTATTATCTATCTAACACTGACATTTTATTTTAGTATTGTTCTAACAACTTAACCAGACATTGTTGTTTTGCTCTGTTTTTATGCTTTTGTTTTGTTTTATTAGATAATTCTGCATATTTTATTGTGAATATGTGGATTTTTATTTGTTTTAGCCTACAGCTCTTTGGTCACCTCAGGTTGTTTTAAATGTGCCTTAAAAACAAACTTGGCCTGACAAATTAGTTCTTAAAAACAGACCGGACTCACAAGGAGCCTCTTGGACTGGAGGCAGTTCATGACCAGGGACTGACTGATGTGATCACAGTAAGATCAGAAAGACAAAAAGAGAAACATGTTTGACAGTGTAGATGTACTGATGTACTTACACTGCCAAAGTCTGTGACAGCATGAACAAAAATAGAGAAGGTTTCTGCCTCCAGACCTTAATTTGAGAGCTGGCTGCCCTGCGGGTGACTGCGATAGCTGAGGGTCAAATATAAGTAAGAGAAGAAGCTGGTAAAAACCGAGTGACCTCAGAGGTTACTAGCAGAGATGTTATTTTGGTGTGTGACATCAACAGGAAAAGTCCCAATACTTAAAGTGGACACATCGCCACCTACTGTGGTGGAGTAAGACAATCTTGGGACAATAAATTGATCTGCTCATGACCAACCAAGACAAAGAAAAATTATTTAAAAAAAAAAGGTCTAGTTTAGCTTTTACCTTATCTTGACTTATTGTGGATATAAACAAACTGATTGTTTGAGTCCATACACCCAGGACAACACTGTGGTTATCAATTTATCAGTCTGCGGTTGAATCAACATCTGGTCCAATCAGGGTTTGACAAAGAGGCTTTTGTAAGCTAAAAAAATGCTGGCTCTAAATCAAATTTGAAAAAATAAGAGAAATCCTTTCCTCAAACATGCCACTCAGCCTTAAGAGGAAGGTTTGTTTGACGTGGAAGGCGAGAACGAGTATTTGCAGGAGAGGGAGAATGTTATCAGTTGTTCCCAGATGTCAGCAGGTTAGGCTCCAACCCCAGCCCTCTAATCGCTGTGAGCTTGTTCGGACCAGTATTCAGCTGCGGTCCAGCCTTATTCCAGTAAATTATGGAACAATGAGGCGCGTGTGTTGCCAAGGAGACAAATCAGACATAAACTACGAGAGGGCAGTCAGCTTTACAGAGTAATTTGAAGGACCGTACTGAGTAACGTGTTCATGATTTATGTTGTCAATCTTTTTTTATGATTGGAGGGGAACAAAACTGGAGGGCATAATGTTTGCTCAGCCATCTTCAAGGAGAGTGTATTAGACAGACAGCAGAAGAATCGAAAATGAGAACTGCAGCCAAACAGCTTTCAGACAAGCAAACAAACCCCGACTGCTCTGTTTAAATACAAAAACACAGACCTGGGTTGATAAAAATTGATCTACTATTGAGCAATGAGGCAGAGTTTGCTAGATATCCAGCTGAGTGACTCCTCCAAAGTCTTGATGTCATTATAGCTTCAGTCTTGCAAAATTTCTCCCCAACTTTGTTGCCTTACAACCAAGAATTAAAATATCTTTTTGCAGCGTTTGCATAATTTGATTAAACCAACAACACTGTCACTTTGAAGGTTCTAAATATTTGTAGTTGGGAAACAATAAATAATTAAAAAAAAAGAGAAGAAAAAGCCTCCAACAACTTGCATGTGCATAAGATTCACCCCAATAAAGTTAGAATTTTGTAGAATCTCCTTTTTTTTACTCCTTCCTCAAGACAGAACTGCTTTTCCTTCAAATTTAAGTGTGGTTTTTGTTTCTATGTTATGACTAAGCGTGAATGTACCGGAACTACGTCGTGCTTGTTTTTTGTGTGTATTGCTGTTATTACATCACCAAACACTAGGTGGCAGTGTGGCCAGTAAGCAAACCTTATGTGAGTTGTAGCTGCTAAATGTTGCATTTACTGAAATTACAGCAACCTGTTTTAAAAAAAAATTATGACAGCAAATCAAGTAAACCAACCTCATTTGTTGCTGCCTGCATCGACCCGAGTTACAAGTCTGGGGACGTGGCCACAGCGGAGGTCACGGAGCAGGGTTCCCACCTACGATGGACATCGTCGGTTCAACATAGAAGCTCAAATTACCTTTTCGAGTTTGAGGCTGGCGTGAAATTTTAGAAGAACACGCAGAAAACCTTGTAACATGATATTATGTACACCTGAATGACACTGAAAGAAAATACCAAGTGACCAAACGAGTAAATCTCAGTCAGTGTTATAAAAGTGAATTAAAGCAGCAGAAAGTTCATCATTTAAAGCGCGGTCCATCCCTTCATGCATGGAGCTCAAACTGTCGTTTTCTCAAGTCATATTTATTTAAGAAATGGCTGTTGTGTTGTTGATCACGAGACCGGACCACACTGACCAGCTCTTTGTTGGCCTTGCAAGCGTTACCTGGATTTCACTGGCTGCGGAGGGTGAAGCTTTCTAACCGGCCGGAGGCAGCTACCTCCACCCCCCCGTTGAAGGCTGCTAGTCCAACAGCCTCTTGGCGTAGACGGAGCAGCTGGGTCTACACCAAGAGGACCCAGGGCCCTTTTAGGTTGACTAACTAGAACGCTGCAAGGTCGCCTAAGCCGCTAGCGACTGCGAGTCCCACCACAGCTCCACCACTCCTCATTTCAGTTCAACCAGTAGTAGTTTTACACGTCACTTTGGTAGCGAGACTTGAAATAAGAATGGATGAACAGATTCCATCAGAGTGAATGTAAAGGGCTGTTAATTAGCGGAGTCAAGGTATAAACGCTAACGTGCGGTAACGGAGCTGTTTGTTCCAGCCAGCGTGTTTGTAGTAAATAGGGTTAAACAGAGTCAGCAGTAAAGGTTCACGGCATACACGTTTTAGAAAACAGCCACGTGAGCATTCATGTTGTTTCAAAACTGGAATGCCGCGTCAATTAGCAGCAAAATCAATGAACACATAGTCCGACCAAAAGAGACTATGAAGAGATCTGACGTCACGAGTCACGTCAAAAATGTGCAGACTGTTTATGAACTGAGAGACGTGGATCAGGACCAGTGTAGACAGACTGATCACCCAGGGAGTCTCAGTGTGGTCAGGAAGGCCGAACCGGTACAAAAAAAGAAAAGGGCATTAATATATACATGTATGCAAACGCTGGGAAACCCCCAATTTTCACATCGCACCACATCTTCTTGAGTGAAATTGTGTTTTTATCCCAAGAATGCAAGTCCTTTTATGATCCTCACTCTTTCTCCCAAGACATCAGGATTTAGATAACCTCTCAGGCAGATGGTTTTATGAAACACTAATATTTTCTTCCCCCGTGCACTAAGACTAACAGCTATTGTTACATATCTTCAGAAGCAAGACAAATAACCCTCCACTGAGTGGCTACAAAAGCTTCCAGCTAAAGCCGGACCGAGCAGTGGTCACTGCAAATAAAAGGACCCCAGATTGATTGAGATGCACTTATTCTGGTATGAAAGGAGCTCAGGGCTAAAAGGGCCACGTGCAGATATGCATTACAATGGAGGGAGAATGTAGAGGCAGCTCTAAATGATAGAGTACAGCACACGCAGAGACCATCTGGATAATTCAGCAAAAGGGGGCTGCCGGCTAGAGACTTCCATCGAGAGAGATGTTCATGAGCTGAATAAAAAGGCTTAAATATTAATGTGTTTACTATGCTGAGATTTAAAATGAGCCGTGAAAAAAAGCTTATGATCGAAAGATGGTAAATGTTTCTTGATATTCAGTTTTTTTTCTGAAGAAAATCAACTGCATTTAAAGTGTTTTACCACCAACACCAAAGAAGCCGCTGTGCTGCGTGATGAATACAAACCTCTGCTGGTGTTTCTCAGAAAGCGATGGGTTTGATTTTATTGTGTGGTTTTGATCCAAACAGTTTGAATTCATAAGAACAAAAAAAAAAACGTATTAATTTGATATGATATTGGAATATATGGTGATAAATGCTGAGAAATGGTTTATCCTCTTCAATTACTGACATATTAAATCAGATATCGTTATCAATCGGCAGTAAAGGTCTAAAATATTATAGCTGCTGCTGAACACTGCAAAACATCAACTAATAACAAGCACATTTTGGGAACAATCACGTCAGCTGCTCGTGAACAAGTCAACCCAAATCAGATTTGAGCGTCCTGCCACTTACAGCTGATTTGCAGAAGGACTCAGGTGGTCATCCACTTAACTGGTCATGCAGGATTGGGACGTAAAATGAGGAGGGGAAACTGTCAATAAAGATGCTACTAAATCAGTGTAAAGTCAAGGCTTCTCTCCACCAGATGAGGCTCGTTGTGGCCTCTATCCCAGCATCCCCCCATCATTGCTGTTGCAGTGCTCGCCGCTGTTCAGTACTATTTACATCGGGCCATTAAAAAAAGAAGTGAGTGGGTGCAAAATCTTCCCAGCTGCTAAAAAAGAAAATTAGGGGTTGAGGGTTGTTTACTAAATATAATACATGAGGCAAAAGGAGGCAACAGTAACTGATATGAAGCTCGTACACTGACTTTACTGCCACCTCGGTGCTTCTGACCCACAAGAGCCTGCTGTCATCCACAAGAACATGGGCTTTGATCGGACTGACGAATTTAATTTTAAAATGATGACTGTTGCCTGTGCAGAAATATCTTAAAGCATGCTGCGTGCAATAATGGAAATACACAAGTTTTAATCAAGAATTGCACCAATGGGCCAGTTGCACTGTTGGTTCATTTAAAAGTGCAAAATGTAGACAGATGGAAATCAATGTTCTTTGACTGCAACTGGGGGCAGAAAAAAAAAATACTGACACATATGGAGAAATGCATCTCATTTAACTTTAGACCTCAGCTAAGTTAACAACAGTACAGTTAGACCGGTGAGGGCTCTTATATATGCTCTGTGTAGTATTTTAGGGAATATCTTAACCTGTTCAGATATGACGCGTCTCTGCTCCAACGTTAACATCACTAACGTCGCGCCATCCTTCTCTAGACGCACAAATAATATCTAAAAGAAAACTAATTGATAACGCTTTCATTAACGGGACATAAATCACAAAACACAAACATAATCAGATCTCTGAGGGATTTTTTCACAAGTTGACACAATTTCCTGAATTAAAGTTACGCATTATTCTTTCATTGAAATGAGAAAGAAACACAATAAAACATGCGTGTTTTAAGGGGTGCAGTCAGTCATCCCACTCCAACCCCTCCTCTCTGTTACAAAACAGTGCTACTACTTCACACTTCCTGCTCCAGAAGTTCAATAAATGCAGCAAAATGCAGGATGATGTTAAGATGAGTGGGCATAAACATGGTAGACGGCATTATTCTAGTCTGATCCATGTTTTTGATGTCATTTATTCTGCAAATCAACCTATTTAATAGCATCTTTCAGACTTTAAGCATCCTTAAAATGTGAAAGAATTATATGTGAGATTTTGATTTGGTATTCACTTTAGATCATCAAATATTTACACTCATGAAATTTTTTCATGATGTCGTTTTTAAAATGTTAAATTCATGCACGCTGCTTTAAGAGTTTAACAACAACTAAGTTTTAAAACACATTTTCAAAAAGTGTTTATTTATTATGGTTTAACTGTGTTTAATGGTTTATATGTTTACAAATGCAATACAAAGGAGTATTTTCTTGTTAACTTTTCAAATAACATTTCAATTAGATTTGAAGGAATGTTTGATGCTTTTAAGAAGCTTTGTCACAATCCAGGTGGTCTGTTTCCTCTGGCCCGCTTCTCTGCCGGAGTTTGTTTCTCCACCAGGAGGCGGGAGCTTCAGCGGGAGAGATGCCAGCCAGGTTTCGGCTAGTGGGGGTTCCTCCCGGTTTCTGGCAGCAGGTGTTCGCTCAGTAGCAAGGACCCCGAGCTGAGTACCAAGGTTTGAAATACTGCGTGCCTCTCTGACTACTGCAGCTGAAAACCCAGCTCAGTTGCTTCCCTGCAGGGCTGTAACAGCAGCAGAACAAAATGTTATGCCGTCCCACATCTGTGCAACTCACGTAGACCAGCGAGGCGGACAGAAGATGCTGCATGAGCAGAACACACTACTTTGGGTGGTCAACAAGACCAGAAAAGCACTACAAAAATACTGTGATTACCGTCATGCCCCACATGGATACAAATGGTCAGCAAGTGGCTAAATCAGGTGAAACTAAATCACAGAGCGACAGTAGAGATGATGGCAGAGGCAACTAAGAGACTCACGAGAATAAAGAGGGGAGAAGTGAAGAGACACAACTGGAGAATGATCTGTATAATGTAAAGGTGAATTAACCTCCTGGTCTCTTCTGTGCATGTCCTGTGGACCGGAGCCTCAGGAGCTGCACGCTGACCTGCAGTCCCACCTCTGTCCTTCCTGTTCTATCCGGCTGGCCTTCAGCAGGAGGGTCCCCCCTTATGATCCAGATCCTGATCAAGGTTTCTTCCTGCTTAAAGGGGAGTTTTACCTGCCACTGTTTGGCTCAAGGTTTTTCTCCCACCAGGGGAGTGTTTACCTGCCGTTGTTTATGTAATAATTGCTCGGGGGTCATGTTCTGGGTCTCTGGAAAGATGCTAGAGACAACTTGTGTTGTAATAGACGCTGTATAAATAAAACTGAATTGCATTGAAATTGAATCAATAATTGTCTAAAGAAGAATTTAAAATGACTTTTTAAAATGGATTTCTGGTGAACGATGACGATTTAGAGCAACAAGGAAGAGTTCTGATGGATGAGCTAAACTAACAAAGCAAATATTATAAAACAATTCAAAATTAAAGCAGGTCACAGCAGTTTGGGCAAGAGGTATAGTTTGGATTTTTACACTGTGCCACTTTTGCTAAAATGCATTTATTTTATCACTATATTTTCTAACAGAAGGACATCTATATTGTTGGGACAAGCTGCCAACATCAGCCTGGCTTTCCTTCACCACATCATTGTGTATCGGAAACATTCAACTTCTTTGTGTCTTTTATTTTATTTGTATTTTCATGTTTGTCAAAGGGTGTTAGGACACCACTTTACAAACTCTTTGTAATGTCGCTCCTACTGCAGGCCTTCTGTCGGTGGCCGTTAACCAGAATGAGCAACTGCTGCTCAGGGGAGGGATTCAGTTACAGCTCAACTTATCGACAAAATAAAAAAACAACAAAAATAAAACACTAATCTTCTCTTTCCTCAAATTTCCCAAACAAAAATTGAGCAGTTGACACTCAAAGTATGCTTTGGGCTCAACTTTAATGCATATGCACATATCCTATCCATCAACACACACACAGGTGTATTCACAACAGGAAGCTCTGTTGTTGCCATGGCACTGCATTGCACCTCCTTCCATCGCCATGGAAACACAGAAGCGATGACTGGCACGGGGCTGCAAGTGAAGTGGGTCAAGAGCATCTGAGCAAAGTCGAGTCGAACAAGAAGAATGTTTCAGAGAGATTTATGAGGCAGCAACAGCAAACCTGAACCAGGACAAGGTCTGCAGCGACAGGGGAACAGCTTTGCAAAACAAAAACCCAGTGCTGATACACCTGTCTTGAAACACAGCACCTGTGTATCAGGGTTTTGTTTGCATTATGAAACTACACCGCTGTGTTGCAACACTTAAGTTACTCAGCATTTTACAAATAGCTGACATGTGTCTCTGTAACAAGCACAGAAAAAAACAAGACAACCCAAACGATCTCACAAACGGGAAACAGTTCATCTCAAGTTACAGCTGGGTACGGTCAATCTTTGAAGGACCTCTGGCTGAACACAAACTATTTTGGACTCTTCACCTCTCATATTAGCCACATACTCGTCAGCGCCACCGAGGGGTAACAGGAGGAACAGCAGGGGAATCCTTCAGCACAACACAAACTTATTATGACTGATGTTCTTCTTTTTATTTTCTCTTTTTCTTAAACCTTTACTGTATGCTATGATATAATAATTGCCTTGTTAAAAGTGACTTTCTGTGCTTCTAAGAAATTGAAGTTCACAGGTGTTTCACTGTGTGTGGATTCGATGGAAAACTGGCGCCACCCTGTGATTGTATGTGACCATTAACTACTTTTATACCAGGAACTTTTATTTTTTCCCTCAGTAATTAATAGAGCTTTACGAATAGGTACTAATAAATGGCCATTTCTTTTAAAATAAATTTGCCAAATAAAAATATTCTACTTGACCATTATAGACACCAGGGACAGACTGGGACCAATAAAACAGTCCTCAGCCTTCTCACACATGGACGCAGCCGCAGCGCTGAATACTGAACACTGAACACTGAACACTGAACACTGAACACTGAACCAGTCACGATGTAACTCACTGCCAATCAAAACAGAAATACTACTGTTAATGGTTGCACATTTCCTTCGTAAGCCTGAATAATCTATTAAAAAGGTATATTTTTTTTGACCGGAGTGGAGGCAGCTGTATTTAACCATAACTTCACATTTGACAGTGAATAGAATAAACAAAACCTGCCAACACCAGATAGAGTAAACATAAAGGCGAAGCTGACTATCACAGACACTGTAGCTTCACTTGACAACTCCTCGAGAGAGTTAAAAAATCAAACTGTAAAGGAGCATTCAAACCGGTAAACAAACATGAGATAAACTCAGTGAATATGTATTTGAATGATTCATATTTTGAAGCTGGTCTGTTCTCTGTTGAAGAGAAAGAAATGTGTTCAGTTCTCCTGCAGTGCTGAGAACAGGAACATGCAAACACAAAACATACTGTATAAGTACTAACTGGAATTAATATCAATATGGGTTACACTGAACCCCAGTGAATTTACCATACTGACTTCTACAATAACGCTGCATTGGATGGATGGATGGATGGATGGATGGATGGATGGATGGATGGATGGATGGATGGATGGATGCTGTGATAACTACACTAATTACATTTGGCCTCCTGTCTTTCTTAGTTAATCAATCACTTTTGAATAAACTAGTTATGCAGATCCATGTAAGGTGAAAAAGAGAGAGACCTGCATGTTACTGAGTTCCTGCCTGGTTCCTCACTTGCACCAACTGGCCTTTTGAAGATCCTATCAACCATTGGCCTTCCATCTTGTTAAAGCTGTTTAAGTAAATGTTTCATAAACTTTGCAAATAAGTAATCTTGCTACTGCCCTCTGCTTCCAACTTGTGTCCAGGTAGGCCGACGGCTGTAGAGACACTTTTCTGAAACACCCTTATGGACAATGAACCCATATATATAAAACTATACACAGATGTGGAGGCATTCAACATCACTTATCAGCCGTGTACAATACCGATTAAATAAACCTCCACAGGTGGCTCAACCATCATTCACACCTTCATTTAGGCAAGGCAAGGCAAGGCAAGGCAAGGCAAGGCAAGGCAAGGCAAGGCAAGGCAAGGCAAGGCAAGGCAAGGCAAGGCAAGGCAAGGCAAGGCAAGGCAAGGCAAGTTTATTTGTATAGCACAATTTAACATTAAGGTTATTTAAAGTGCTTTACAGAGACATTAAAACATCACATAAATTAAAAAGCATGGTTTAAAATGTAAACCAAAGAAAAAAGAACAGTAGATAAAATCAGTGGTTAAAATGTAATCAAGTTTTGAAACTTAAGCTTAAAAGTAAAACAGTGTGGATTTGGAGCTTTATTTAAATGCAGCTGATAACAGATATGTCTTTGACATGGATTTAAATAAACTGAGTGTTTCAGCTGATCTGAGGCTTCTGGGAGTTTGTTCCAGACATGTGGAGCATAGAAGCTGAAGGAAGCTTCTCCATGTCTGGTTCTGACTCTGGGAAACGATAAAAAACTGGATCCAGAAGTCCTGAGGGGTCTGGAAGGTTCATACTGGGTCAGGAGGTCTCTGATGTATTTTGGTCCTAAACCATTTACAGTTTTATAGACCAGCATCAGAACTTTGATATCTGTCTTCTGACAGACAGGCAGCCAGTGTAAAGACCTCAGAGCTGGACTGATGAGGTCCAGTTTTTGGTCTTAGTGAGGACTGGAGCAGCAGAGTTCTGAATGAGCTGCAGGCGTCTCACGGATTTTTTAGGTAAAGATGCTGTTACAATAATCAAGCCTGTACAGGGCCTGTGTCTCCTGCTGACATTATAATATATATCTGTGTGTCATCTGCATAGCTGTGGTAGTTTATTTTGTTGTTCTTTATAATCTGTGACAATGGTATCATGTAGATGTTAAACAGAAGAGGTCCCAGGATGGAGCCTTGGGGAACTCCACATGTGATTCTTGTCTGCTCAGTTACCTATTGACACAAAGTATTTCCTGTTCTCTAAGTACATTTTGAACCAGTTTAATACAGTTCCCTAAAGACCTGCCCATTTCTCCAGTTGTTTGAGTAATATATTGTGGTCAACTGTAACAAATGCAGCAGTGAGATTCAACAAAACTGAGACTGACATTTTTCCACCGCCTGTATTCAGGATATATGTCATTAAACACTTTGGTCAGAGCAGTCTCAGTGCTGTGGTGCTGTCTAAAACCTGACTGGAAGGAATCATAGCAGTTATTTTGTGTTAAAAAGTAATTACGCTGTTGAAAAACTGCCTTTTTAATGATCTTACTTAAAAACGGGAGATTTATTGGTCTATAGTTGTTCATTTGTCTTGTCAAGCTTGTCCTTTTTCAGCAGAGAATTAATTACAGCTGTTTTAAGTGCTTCTGGAAACACACCTGACATTAAAGACAAGTTCACGATCTGTAACAGGTCTCACTCCAAAATCTTTCAGACCTTTTTGAAAAGATCTGTTGGCAGGACGTTTAAATACCAAGAGGAGGAGTTCAGTTGATGTCAGATGTCCTCCAGGTTTTTGCTGTTAAACTGTGTCATGGTGTTTACACCTGTTTCGGTGGACACCGTACATATCCTGAACCTGCTGTTGATGTACCAACTGGTTGTCTAGTATTTGAATTTGTCAAAGTTGTTGCAGGTCATGGTGGAATGAAGTTCAGTTTCCACTGACACGGGAGGGTTTGTTAGTCTGTCAACTGTAGTAAATAAGGCCGAGCGTTATGACGATTTTTGGTGATGATGTCAGAAAAGTAGGACTTCCTTGCATTCCTGAGTTGTAAATTATAAAAGTGAAGTGAAGGCCTAGTGGCTACAGAAGTGGGCTTGGGCCTGGAGGACCTAGGTTAAGGTTCCTGGGCTCGCAACACTGTGGCAACACAATCGCTGTGGGCCCCTGAGCAAGGCCCTTAACTCCCAATAGCTCCCCGGGCGCTGGGATAGCACCCCACTGCTCCTAGTGAAACTAGTGATGGGTTTAAAGCAGAGGCAGAATTTCGGTGTGTATTGTGAGATATATACTGACAAGAATAATGAAAGCTTGAAAAGCTTGGAGAAAAAAAATGAGTGCATTTACACAATCCTAACAACTCACACCAGGACTGGGAAGGTAAACAGTCCAGAGGTGAGAGCAAACCTAAAAACCTGGATGGTAGCATGGTGACACCCACATGACCTCCACCACTCTCAGGGTGTAACTCACTATTGGGTGAGAGGTGAAACATTTTCAAAAAACAAGAAAAAAAAAGTCAATTTGCCTTCTATTCAAGCCTTTCTAACCTGGCTGACGAGAATCTAATCCATGCTGATCACAAAAACCCTAAGTGCTTGAAGAAGGTGCAAATGGATTTCCCGTGGTTCTTGAAGAAGTAATAACCGCCCTTTACAGCATAAAAGAAAATTCTCTATCCAGCCTGACATCCAAGAAGAGGAAGGCTGTAGCTTCCCTAATCAGAGGAAATCAGAGAGAGAGAGAGAGAGAGAGAGAGAGAAAATCAAGTCCTAAATTATTATCCTTCCAAACCCAGTACGAGTGTTTGGTGAACTCGAATCTTCTCCAAACACAACAGTCCACCGCACTTTAAACCTGACGACATCCTCAGTCTAAAACTGTCTCATCCTAAGAACATCTTCTCAAAGCTTGCTGCAAATAAAGGGAGTTCAGACCATCTTCAACCCAGTTGGATCAGGCTTGCTCATCCCTGGACACGACGTCCAGTACCAGCACCGCTCCTGTACCATGATGCCCCCACTCCCGCCCCCTTTGTTTGCACATATATTTAATGGTTAATACCAAGTTTGATATATATGTATAAATATTATATGAATTTCAATTTCAATTTTTTTTCTTTCACCCTTTTTGATAAGTGTGTGTGAGTGTGTTCCCTTCACAAGCATTCATGACAGTCTAATCATATTTTATTGATCCCTGGAGAAAGAAAGAAATAAAAGGAGGGAGGGGGATAAAGATTTTGTCAAAGATCACCGTGTGGAACGTGAAAAACAAAACAAAATGAGACATGAAAGAGCAAGAAAGAAAGAGAAGACAGTGATGGGTGGAGTTTGGTGTCTGTGTGGTGTGTTGTAGTGTGTGTAAATGAGTGTATAACGTGTTGTTTTTAGAATAAAAATGGACATAAGACAACCAGGTATTTACAGACAGAAGAGGACCGAGAAAAGGGGGTGATCCTTGATCTCCTGTCTCCACGGGTGACCCAACAGGCTCATATCTATCAGCTTCACCAGTGGTCAGTTTCTTTTCTTCTGTCATTAAGCTCCCTTGAATTTAAGTGTTTTTTCGTCTCCCTGTACTTTCCACCTGCAACCAATCTGAAAACTTTATAGGCTTAAAAGTATTTTTTAACCTCTTTATGTTCATTGTGTGTCCCTTTTATTCACAGAAGTAAAAACATTATCTTGTGCTCATAGGTACAATATAATTAATCTTTTTCAATAGTATTGCAGTATCTCTAAGCCAACGTTTTAAAATGTCAGACACCATGCTGAATATTTACACAAAATCAGCTTAAACAATTGAATCTACTGATGTTCACATGATTGAAAAAAGTACACTAGGCTATTCATATACCTTCTTCTTTCTGTCCTGATTTTGTATGAAGAAAACAAAAACCGGAAAGCGCAACAGGCCCAAATCTAACTGCCAGCCAAGAGCATTTGAAGGCAGCACGCAGTTACCCTTGTGGTTGTGTGTTTCTCCCCCCTCCGGAGATCCAGCGCCCGTCTCCGGAGTGTCTGAGCGCCGGTGGGCTGTGTCTGCTGGTGGTTGGTGACAGAGGGGGGAGCTGGGTCAAGCCAGCGTCAAATAAAGTCATACCGGAAATGATTTGACGTTGTCTTTAAAATAAAAGCCCTGCAATGCCAAACTCGTCTAAGATTAAACCATATCTTCTTATACATACGCATATGAACCCTCTAATGTTTGCTGAATGTCTAATGGTTTGTCAAACCATCAAAACAAAATGAATTTGTACTTGAATTGATAATCATGATAATCATCATCTAGGGAGTGGTGGCCTAGTGGTTACAGTGGTGGGCTTGGGTGTGGAGGACCCAGGTTCAAGCCCAGGGCTGCCCACAATGGTAAATCACTGGGGGCCCCTGAGCAAGGCCCTTAACTCCCAATTGCTCCCCGGGGCCCTGCCCTGCCCTGCCCTGCCCTGCTAGCAGCCCCACTGCTCACTAGTGAAACTAGTTGATGGGTTAAAAGCAGAGACTAATTTCGGTGTGCATCGTACATACAGCGTGTGCATGATGTCCACACTGACAAGAAAGGGAAGGAAAAAAAAAAAAAGGAAAATTTTCCTTTGGAGCCTATTACCATGCAGTTACAGCTGAGTGTTATGCTTGTTTGTTCAAGGTTTTACTGTACACCCACATCTTGTGGACCACTCACTGCACATTTGGATCACAGAGGCTTTCTTTATTTGCCATAAAAGCTCCTATTCTAAAGTAGAGACTACAAAAGACCATATAATTTACAACTGTAACTCGCCATGTAATATTACATTTACCAATACTTAGCCATTTTATTATTACGCCATATGTTCTTCCTTTATAGGTATCTTCAAACAGCAAATAAGCTCCTTTGTTCTTTTTAATTCAGAGTAATTAAAAATCCGTCTCCTAAAATGTAAAGCTAATTCTGACCAAGCTCAGCTGAATTTTTAAGACCTGTTAGTACCATATGATAAAACTCTTTTCTCTTCTTTTTTTCTACCTGGAGGTTTACTCGTGCTTTTGAGACTATTCAAAAGTAGAATCTGAGAATTTGGAGAAGTATCCTTCTGGTGAATGTTGTGTATATTTGTTTCCCCTTCATGTCATCTCACACCCTTCTCCTTCTTGAGGTGGACGACCTCCCTGAGTTTCTGTTTCACTAGAAGACACATATGCCCTCCATTGTTGCCTGCTGTATGTGTTCACAGCAGAACATTGAATCATATTGAATATTCAATGTACTCTGTTGCTTTTTATTGTTAAAACTAAACTAAAAAGAAAGATTAAAAAAAACACAACGAACTTTTATTTTGAAAGTGTAACCGGAAGCGGGTGAGTGTTTGACAAAGCTGGGTGGCGCTGCGAGAGCTCGCGCCTCTGGTTCAGACGCCGTTTACAAGACAAGGTGACAAAGCTCTGCACGACTCACGCGCGGAAGTAAAATGCCGCTGAACAGTCAGACGATGATCACGAGTCTGGCGCTGGCCGTGAACTAACGTTAGTTTGCGACAAGAGGAGCCATGAAGAAACACCTGAGCCCAACGAAACAGCAGCAGCAGCCGCCGCCCCCGTCGCCGCCGCCACCCGCGGCTGACGTCCCGGCTCCGGGCAGCGCGGTGACCGTCCAGCAACTCAACGAGCTCCTGTCCGACGGCAGCGGCTTCTACAACCTTCCCACGCAGCACTTCAACGAGGTCTTCCCCAGAATCTTCATCGGCAACGCGTGAGTCACCTGCCATTTACCTAAGATTTGTAACCACGGGGACCGACAGGGATTTTCGAAGTCATTTTCTCCACGTACGTGACGATGACAACAGTGTCGGGGAGGGCTGCTTGTTTTGGCGCCTCCGCTGTCATCACGGAAGACGAGGCGACAGCCTGTTGTTGTCAACGCTCGTCCTCGAAATAACGTCCGCTCACCAGCAGCGAGCCTCGGCACACGGGCAGGTGGATGTTGTGTAACACTGTAGCGCAACAATAGCCTAAAAACAACAGGTATAATAATAAATATTATTATTATTAAGAGAAAAGAGAGAAAATAATTCAAAACATTGAGATATTAAAGACGGCGCTCGAGCAGCTTGTGGTCTCGAAATTCCTCCTCCGTGAGCGTCCCTGCGTGTGATCACGTCTTCATCAACCGCTCCCCTTTTCCCACCCGCCGGGCTGCGGGGACCCCGCGATCGTCGCCTGTAAACGGCCTCATCTACACCCTCGGTACGAAAATGCGGAGTAAAAACAATCCCAGTCTCCTCCGTCTCCATGCAGAACAGGAATAATGATGAAATGTGAATTTTGTAGCCAATCGTCTGGTAATTCCCTGTTACCGTAAGAAAAAGGGAATTGTTATGTAGTAGACAAGTTGGTTTTAAAGCACCAAACGCGTTTATGACTTGCATTGGATTTATTGTGAATAAGTAAAAACGTGCCAACCTTATTTTCTCTAACTATTACAAATAGTGAGAAGAAAGTCTTATTGATTAGTCTGAAGCGACTATTAATTTGACATTTTCAACCTTGTCAGTTTTGGGGAGGACCTAGACCTAGGCTCATTCCTCATTCGGTTGAAAGTGAAGCTGGCTATCTGTGGTTTTGTGAGTAAAACCTGTCTCAGGACCACAGGACATTTCTTAAAAACAGGACAGAATACGTCTCCATTAAACATACAGACAAAACAAGACATTTAATGGCACAACATCGGGCATATGTCATTAATTTCATTGACTTTATGTGCAATTGACAAGTCAGATGATGGAGACGATCACCATGCTGATCAGTGGTGAAAAATCACAATTCACCTTTTTATATTGCTATTTATTTTTGCGGAGTGAAACATCAAATAAAAAGAAATGCAAAAGTTATTATGTTAAAGGAGAAAAATTCAGTCAAAAGTTCCTTAAATATTCACAACCTTTTTACCATCTTGTCTTATTTATAAGAATAAGGCAAGAACTGTGAACTGAACCCCATAATTTGAAGTTCAGTCAGTCAACTCATGCAATAAAGACTTTTAAGTGCTTAATTAAAGACAAAACACTTGTGTTTAGGCATCCAGGCTCCCGTCTAATAAATCCCTACTTATTAGGCATCTGTAAGGTTATCGCGGGTGATGAACATAAGTTAACTCCTGTCCAGGACCTACAGGTGGCAGCTGGGCAGCAGGTGGGATTTCATCACTCCGCCCACACCGGACAGAGGCGGTGCCCATTCCTGACACGCCTTCGTAGTATCAATCAAATTTCTTCCCGCTAGGTATGCAAGTAAGTTGGATACTATGACACACACGTCATTGGCCAACGCTGGGTGTGTTGCTGCGATTTGGGTAGCTGACTCCTCGAGGCCAGAAAAGTTGACCTTTTGTCAACTTCCGGTCGGATCAACACATCCACCGCGATAAAACGGGCACGCATTTCCCCTCAGTGACGCTCTATGTCAGCGCGTTCAAAGTCAGCGGCTGCCAATGCGTATGTGCGATGGAGGCGGGAGAACGCAGCAGGCTCAGCGGGCGAAAGACATCGGACGGAATGTGAGAGTCAAGTACATCTTACTCGTAAAACAGACAAAGGACAAGGAATAAACTATGCAGAGGAGTGAAAGTGGATCCAACTTCTCCAGATGGACTGGCAGACTTGCTCCCAGGGGTCGCCTCGTTTTTGGACTGTTCGAACAAACAAACAGTTGGAAGATGTTCAGTGCTTTCTGAACTGAATGTTAAATCTTAGAATCCTAATTATTCAAACACAGTGGCAAGAAAAAAGATGTGAACTCTTTCAAACAAACTGTTTTTTGTATTAATTTACAGTCTTCATTTAAGTCATAATAGACAAACACAATGCGAGTAAGTTGATAACATACAAACTAATAATTCTTGTGTGCCTAGAATTTAACTCAGTTATATGAATATGATCATATTACTCCAATGTCTTAACACATTTATTATACAGTTAACATGGTAGTTTCTTATTCAGGTTAATGTCTTACAGGGACACGTGTCGTCCATATAAATTCACTGATGGAGACACGGAGAGCTTCCCTTTGAAATGGAATTCCAGGATTTTCAGACAAATGTGTTGTTTTTTTTTTTTACCTAAAAAAAAAAACAACTAAGTTATAAGGTTACCAGCAAAGACTATATTTAAAAAGTGGATATAGCTTCCGGTTTTAAATGATACAGAGACAATAAAGGAAGGTGACTGTCAGGCGTTAGGTGCTGTCTCATTAAACATCCGTGTACTTTTTTACATGTACGTTTTAAGTGTGTGTAGTTTATTCTGCAGTTTTACAGAACAGCTCTTTAAGAGGACATATTAAAACTTTAACTTCATGCTATTTACATGTGACTGTAGCAGAGAACAGATCTAAGGATGCTTGAGAAGTTTGTTGTCTCTGTGCAGGACATCATGTGGCTCCAGTCTCTGCCAGCAGAGTGCTGGAGGAGCATGAAAAGCACAGAATACAATAATATTCTTGTAGCTCGGGACTGGGGTGGGGAAAAAAGAGGAAAAACAAGAAGAAACCTATATGAATGTGCCAGTCTTCCAGGCACACGTCTCCAAACGAAGTGCTGGCAAGCCTGCAGTCAGCTGGAGCTCCTCAAACAATATTGCAGGTCTGAAAGGGAGACTCTGATGTGCTTTCAGCTCTGTGATTTCCCTTGAGGTAAAATATTTGATGTATGATCAAGACAAAATGTTCACTGATTATATAGAAGAGATTTTGCAGTAATTGCTTATTAATGTCTTCAAAGGCAGCTTATAGGAGAGTAATCCGTGAACTGCTTCATTTGTAGCACGGTCTTAACAGGTGGACATCATGTTGTAATGTAATGTGATATTGCAGATGTATCAGGCAGGGTGAAGGGATATTGATTGTTTATTATGGGCTGTGCCTTGTCTCCAGCACTGGGACCCAGTAAGCCCCTCTGCAGTGCTGATGCATCTTACTACAAGTACCCTGGTACAACTCAGATTGTGTAGTTTGTGCGGCAAAATCAGATGACAAACAATTTAAAGAGACCAGCACTAATGTGCATATGGTGCTCAAACAGGCCTCTTTTATGGTCCATGACTAAAATTAGATAAATGATATGTCCTGGAAAATATCCATTACAACAGGGTCTCCACCAGGAAATTTGTCCCATTAACTATGTTTTAGGGTTGCAATATATACTTCACTACAGATTAACTATATAACTATAATACTTTGCGTTTCTTCCCCAAGTTATGGATGGTGTGTGTGTGGGGTGTGTGTGTGTGTATATATATGTATATATGTATATATATATATATCTATATATGTATATGTATATATTATATATATGTATATGTTATGTATATGTATGTCTATATCATATATATATATCTATCTATATATCTTCTATCTATCTATCTTCTCTCTCTTATCTCTCTCTCTATTCCTATCTCTCTCTCTTCTCTCTCTCTCTCTCTCTATCTCTCTATATCTCATCTCTCTTATCTATTATCTATATAATATATATATATATGAGGAAAGCAGAGGAAGCCGTGGTGGTGGATGTGGCAATCCAAGTGATGGTAACAATCAGGCGAAAGAACACGAAAACTGAGAAATACCAAGGGCTTAGAGAGGAGCTGGAGAAGGCCTGGAAGGTGAAGGTGACAGTAGTGCCCGTGGTGATCGGAGCACTCGGGGCAGTAACCCCCAAACTGGAAGAGTGGCTGCAGCAGATCCCCGGAACAACCTCAGATATCTCAGTCCAGAAAAGTGCAGTGTTAGGAACAGCAAAGATACTGCGCAGAACCCTCAAGCTCCCTGGCCTCTGGTAGAGGACCCGAGCTTAGAAGGGACACCACCCACGGAGGGTGAGGAACAAGTTTTTTATATTTATATATATATATATATATATATATATATATATATATATATATATATATATATATATATATATATATATATATATATATATATATATATATATATATATATATATATATATATATACATATACATATACGCTAAGAGCGAGCGGGACATAGACTCCCTGATCCACACCACCAGGATCTACAGCAACAACATCGGGATGTCATTCGGGCTTGAGAAATGTAGGAGGATGGTGACAAAAAGAGGCAAGGTAGTCCACACAGAAGGGGTCTCAGTCCCAGAAGGAACAATAGCAGACATTGAGGACAGTTACAAGTACCTTGGAATACCACAGGCAAATGGTAACCTCGAAGGGGCTACAAGGAAAATGGCAACAGCCAAATACCTCCAGCGAGTAAGGCAGGTCCTAAGAAGCCAGCTCAATGGCAAGAACAAGTCCCGGGCAATAAACAGCTACGCCCTGCCAGTGATCAGATACCCTGCAGGAATAATAAGGTGGCCAAAGGAAGAGATACAGACCACAGATGTTAAGACAAGGAAGCTCCTCACCATGCATGGTGGGTTCCACCCCAAATCCAGCACACTGAGACTGTTCGCAAGCCGTAAGGAAGGAGGCCGAGGACTAGTGAGTGTGAAAGCCACTATCCGGGACGAAACTGCCAAGCTCCATGAGTACATCAAGGACAAGGCCCAAACGGATGACGTACTCAGTGAATGCCTCAGACAATGGCAAGGTGAAGAGGTGCTGGAGGAGGAAGCATCATGGGAGGACAAGCCCCTACACGGGATGTACCATCGAACCATAACTGAAGTGGCTGATCTCAAGAAGTCCTACCAATGGCTAGAGAGAGCTGGCCTACAGGACAGCACAGAGGCACTCGTCCTGGCTGCACAGGAGCAGGCTCTGAACACCAGAGCAATAGAGGCCCAGATATACCACACCAGACAAGACCCAAGGTGTAGGTTGTGCAAAGAAGCACCGGAAACAATCCAGCACATAACTGCAGGGTGTAAGATGCTGGCAGGGAAAGCATACATGGAACGCCATAACCAAGTAGCGGGCATACTCTACAGAAACATCTGTGTGGAGTATGGGCTGGAAACCCCAAGGTCAAAATGGGAAACACCTCCCAAGGTGGTGGAAAATGACAGAGCAAAGCTCCTGTGGGACTTCCAGATACAGACAGACAGGATGGTGATGGCAAACCAACCAGACATCGTGGTGGTAGACAAAGGGCAGAGGAAAGCCGTGGTGGTGGATGTGGCAATACCAAGTGATGGTAACATCAGGCGAAAAGAACACGAGAAGCTTGAGAAATACCAAGGGCTTAGAGAGGAGCTGGAGAAGGCCTGGAAGGTGAAGGTGACAGTAGTGCCCGTGGTGATCGGAGCACTCGGGGCAGTAACCCCCAAACTGGAAGAGTGGCTGCAGCAGATCCCCGGAAGAACCTCAGATATCTCAGTCCAGAAAAGTGCAGTGTTAGGAACAGCAAAGATACTGCGCAGAACCCTCAAGCTCCCTGGCCTCTGGTAGAGGACCCGAGCTTAGAAGGGACACCACCCACGGAGGTTGAGGAACGAGTTTTTGTATATATATATATATATATATATATATATATATATATATATATATATATATATATATATATATATCTATATATATCTATATATATATCTATATATATATATATATATATATATATATATATCTATCTATCTATCTATATATATCTATCTCTATCTATCTCTCTCTCTATATCTATCTATATCTATCTATATATCTATATATATATATATATATATATATATATATATATAGACACACACATGCGCAAGCGATTATGGGGACGCGACAGTTAGACCAAACTGGTTTCCCCAATTTCCTGAAATCTTTTCGTAAAATGAAACACAGGAAATCATAAAAGACAGGGGCTACTTCAGTTGTGCGTTGTGAAAGTGGCGAGCCAGGACTCACGATCAATTGGAAAAACCTTTAGGCCGTTCCCCGAACCGCTGTGTAGCGTGAACACGGTCATGTATGCTCTTATGTGCAGCACACTGGTATGGTTGTGGTTGTTGGTGTACAAGGAGTTGCTAGAAGCCAGTCGCACGACTTCTGCTGTTTCAGCCTGTTTCTCATTTGATGCAGTATGTGACGTCGACTGGTCAGGTGCGTTAGGAAACTTTAACTGAAGTAGCACGCCGTCTGGGTGTTTTTGCATACTTAATGCTGTGCAGTGCGCTTTGGCGGAAGCAGAACATACTCATTTTAGTTTGACAATGGCCTTGGCTTTTGTTGAGGGAAAATTTCCCTTTCCCTTGAACATTTGGAAATAGTAACTTTATTCAACAATAAACTTCATCCAACACTTAAAGCAGCGCCATCCTACTGGAGATGCCCAAGGCTCTACAAAAACAGGCTTTTGAAACGGATAGTCGAGCACACAGCCAGCAGCTCTGTCGCTCACTAAACGGGGTTCCCCGCGCTGGCAATCTTCAGTGGAAGCACAGATATTTCATTAGCTTCCCAAAAATATATGGCAACCCTCTCACTTATTTATTTATTTATTTTTACGTGATATTGAAATCTGCCAGTGAGGCCACGGGGCTTCGATTCAGCTTCTCGCCGCCCTCTGAGTCACACAAATGCACGGCCCCTCCCCTCTTAATGCACACGCACGGATCAATACATGGATGTGCACATACGGATGCAACTCAGATTACACTGTAGCCAAATAGCTTTAGGGGGATTTAGACCTTTTCAGGCACTTTAAGGAACTTTTTAAAAAAAAAAAAAACAACAAAAAAAAACAAAGAAAAATGGCTACTCAAAACGGTCAACCTTTAAACGAGCTGTAATTACTTTCTGAATAAGACGGTCACGCTCCTCTTTGCTTCAAGTACAAAGAGAGAGAGAGACCTTGTATCTGTGCAGAATCGTAATGACTAAGAAAACGTGGCAGCTAAATACCAGAACAGTCCGTTCAGTAGCGTGGAAACTTTCAGCAGCTATAAGACTGTGACTGTATTTTCCCACTGCATTTCGACGGTACTCACGCTGCAGCTGCATCGATGCAGAACTGACCATGTCCCGCCCTGATGCACCTTAAAACCTTGAACTTGAAACAATTCCCCAGTAGACTCTCAAAGGCTGGAAGCAAAGCAACTGGGCTTCCTTTTCTTTGTTGTCGAGGACGCTTCACCCTCCATCTGAAAAGCATCCACGGTGAGTTGAGGGTGATTTCCGTTTCTCAAAGGCTTGAAACAAGTTACCTTGTTGGAAGCCCTTGAGAGGTACCATGACCTGAATCACTGAAAGTCTCCACCAGTAGATAAGAACTTCCCTAAACCTAACCTATTGAAACTTTAAATAAGGTTTTGGTTTGATGACTAAAGGTTGTATGATTAACATTGTTGTCATTCAGTCCTAAAAAACAAACAAACACTGCCTCTGTTAAGCTTTTGTGCTGATTTAACACTTAATTATTTTTTGATTTTTCATTTGTTGAGACAGTCCACAAAAAGATAGAAAACAGGTACACACACACTCATGAATACCTATTTGTGAGTTACTTTAATAACCAAGACATTGACTAAGGCAGCACCTGTGTTTATTCAACTAGTCTGTAAAATGTTCATAAATGGATTATGACCTTACTTTGCAGACTTGCACTGTTTTCAGATGAGTTGTAGTCAGCACTCTGATACCACCACTTGCAGCTCAGGGACAGACTTGAGGTGTGGTTGTTTGCTATGAGAAACTCTGACTCTTTGTGAAGCTGCTCTTAAATAATGGATGAGTTGGGACTGCAGATCCCAGGGTGAGGAGGCTGGGACGCAAGTAGGAAGGAAACCATTGGCTGTGAACCCAGCTGAACCCAGTATGCCTCTGCATTGTGTTGTGTAAAATTACAGTAAGTGTGAGCACTCGGAGAAGTCACTTTACCATTATGCTTCAGATGCTTATAGAAGCACATTCTCCTTACTTCAGATTGCATTTAAGTGCTCACACTGTTGGCGTGAATTGAATCATTTATGAACACCGGCTCGGTCAGGGTACACACGGGTTTTGTGAATGAAACAGAGCTTCATCATCACGAGTCTCTGCCCTTCAGCTGACACACAGGCAGATGGGGTTTGTCGCCACCACCTCTGTTTAGCTGCTCGGGGGTCAAGCAGCCTCGTGTCGAATTTAAGCAGATACAGCAATAAAGGCACGCAGAGCTGACAGGGTGAACGCCTCAGATTTATCAAGATTTATGATTCTCGATTAAAGTGTAGCTTTTGTAGGACTTAAACAACACGCATACAGAGGCCATAAAAAGCATGTGACCCCCTTTGAAATGAAGTGGCTTTCTGGATTAATTTGTTATAAAATGCGTTCTGATCTTCATCTAAGTCACAACAATAGACAAACACAATGTGTTTAAGCTGATAACACAAACAGTTATAATTTCTTGTGTCTTTATTGAACATATCTATTAAACTTTCTTAGTGCTGACAGAAGAAGTAATTGAACCCTTGGAGTTAATTGCTGCTTTCGTCACTAATGGCTTCACATAGAGCTTTTCGTATCTCTAAATCAGACAGGGAAATATTCAAGAGGAGTTTTTGACTGTTGGTCTTTTTTTTCAGAACTGCTGCAGCTTAAACACCTTTGACCTCTGTCCTGTTTAATCTGCTCCCTTGAGGTTGTCTAGAGCGGTGGCGTCCTCTGTGGTGGTCGTTCATGGGTGCTCTTCCTGCTCCGGATGACAGACTCATGAACACAGATGTTTACCAGCTTCAGTCAAGTCTTCAAACCTCTAGGTGCTACTAGTGGGTTCTTCTTTATCTCACTGACTGACCGTCGTTTGCCGTTGATGGGTCTCTTAACACTTTGAGTTGACTTCAGTCCCTTTCCAGTCTTATGCAGATAAAGGGCTCTTGATCTAATTGGTTCAGTTATGGTTTATATCAGCAGATGCTTCTTATGAACAGAAACTTAAAATGTTTGAGTCTTATCAATCAGAGTAACTAAACCACTCTTCTAAACTAATTTCATTAATTGGACTCCAGGGGAGCAAACTACTGACTCCAATTAGCCTTTGATGAACTAATTAGTCTGTTGCTTCTATTTTTCCTCCAGCACCGTGAATTTTTCTTGGGTTTGTTCAATAAAAACACAAGTTGTTGTAATTTATTTTTATTGTCATCAGCTTAAGCACATTGGGTTTGTCTATTATTGTGGCATAATTAGGATGAGATGACATTTAATGGAACTTTAATATAGATAATTATAACCAGATAATTACAAATGGTTCATATCGAGTTTTTTTTTAATAGTAATTGTATCCTTTCATCAAAACGTTGCCCTCATGTGGATAACTATGCAGTGTCTTCTCTCTATGGCAAAAATATGTTCTTTGTGTTGTTTAAAAGTAAATTATCTATTGTTAGTGATTCTTAATAAAACCAGCTCCAAAGTTTTAATACAACAAGAAGCATTACATTTTGCAATCAATGGGCAGCGGCTTTAGCAAGGATGGTGCCAACAGTGGACGCAGTTATTGGGCCAGACGAGCCGGATCAGCCAGAATCCTGTATTGGTTTATTGTAGTTTGTTAGCTGTATAGATCTGATGTGAAGTGTTTGGCTCTTAAAGGCAACATAAGCAGGAATAGATTTATTGTGTCATGGACGTGGAGAGTGTGAAGATGGAGCTGAAGCAACTGGGTGCAGCTGGCAGAGTACAGAGTTGTCTATTTTATTGCTTGAAATTAGTTGAAGCCAAAGCTTAGAAATCGTGAGTTTAGACGTCTTGTTTTACTCTTTCTTCTGCGCCACCTTATAATTCTTGTCTGAGCTGAACTTCATCACCCAATTTATATTCTATTCCCTGTAGACGGCTTGTGATAATTGGACAAGTGAAAATAGCTCTATGTACATCTCATGACAAACTGTAGACATTTAGGCTCTTCAGCATGTGCTGAACCTGGCCGCAGGGATTTACCCCCAGTCAGCCACAAAAGTATTTCTGAGATTCAGCACTTCTGTGGGCTGCGAGACTGACTTCAGCCAGAGAAAACCTGACAACTTCCATTAGAGCAAGAACTGAGTTACCACCCAGCTGGTGGGCTGCAACACGAAGTGGCCTGACATCAGAACGTACAAAAGTATGGGTTTTATCGATTTATCAGCAATAATGTGCAAACACATGAGCAGGCATAGCATGCTGTACCAAAAAGAAAGTTGAAAATCACAAATTAAGTTTATCAACGTCATCACAACCGTTGATAAATGGGTGATTTAGTTAATTACACCAATTAAAGACTGAAATATGGTTTGAGGTAACAAACTGACATTCATCCACTTACATTTTTTTCTTATAGAGGTAAAAAAATACAGTTATATATAATTCATACTGCAAAAATATACTCTGTTGCATTTTCAGTCCATTGTTCAATAGGTGGATAATGCAGTATTTTCATTTTTCAGTCAGGTAAGAATTAGATGTGTTTTTAAGAATGCAACTATTTACGTTAAATTAGATTTACAACATAAAATGAATGTTAAGCCCCCTACGCACACATCACAGGCGCCAAGACACGTCTGGAAAAGCAATCACTGCTGTATCCTTTCTTATCGATCCTGTAGCATTCCTCCTCTCATCGCTCCTCTAATCCAGGTGTATTTCAAATTTAGATCTTGTTCTTGATATGTTGCTGATGTCAGTTTTCAAGTCTTAGACTTAACAGACAGGAGGATGGAGGAGGCACGTTTGATAACTCCATTTATGAAGCTTTATGTGATTTTTTTTTTTTGGTAATATCCCCCACATTAACATCTGAGAAAGGTGCATCTTTCACAAACAAGGGAACAAGGGAAATGCGATTGTCTTATGGCGGCTACACACTACAAGATAATGAGGGTCGATTTCATCTGTTGGTCACTTAGTTTGCTACCATTACAGAAGAAGTCGGGATGGCCTTGAAATTTCTGTAGAATATTTTATTTAAAACAAAATCAAATCTACTCAGAAGAATGTTTGAGCTGCACTATTTGTAAATATTCATGTTCAATATTAATGATCAGAAATCCTTCTGTGTAACAGCAAATAAGGGGATCGTTATGTGGGGTTTAACAATATCCGTTGTTGGAACTACTACCTTTGAAAACTGATTCAACATGGATTTAATCGAGCATCGTCAGAGAGAATGATATTCATTTTTTCCAACCGAGACCTGAGACACGCCACACTTTTCAAAGCATGGACCCTGTGGTCTCTATCATTTCAGATCAAAGCCATTTCAGGTTTCCTGAAGTTGTTTGAGTGCAGTTTTTAGAGTTTTGTTCCTGTTTCATTTGTTTTGTTTTGTTTCATCCCCACATTCATGGTTTGGATTCTGCAAATAAAAATTTTTCCCGTGTTTTGTGCTGTTTGTGCACCACTCTGCATTCTAAGGAACACAAAAGTGTTTTAGTGATGTGACTGTTTGATGTAACATTCGTTCAGTTAGAAATCAAACCACAGCCCTTTTTAGAGTGCACACGATGTTATAATATAGCATTTTTATTATTGCACGTGCCAGTAATGCCATTAAAGACAAAGGAAGCTAGACCCAGAAAGCCCTTTTAGAAACTGTTTTTCTTTTTAAAAAAAAAAAAAAGATTGGATCTTTAAAACGTTGTACTTCTAGAAACAGCTGACGGGCTTCAGAGTTGGAGGTAAATTGATTGATTGAGGAGTAGTTTTATGTTAAAACGATGACATGCAGGACTGCGTTCAGGAGTCCCAGCAGATGCTCAGCATCTGGCTGGGCTTCAACAAATGTTTCACTGCTGCCGCCGAGTTGTTGTGATGCTGCCTTTAATGTCACTGGTCTGCTGACATGCTACTTTGCTTTATGTGTTTTTGTTACAGGTTTTATCTACCTCCGTTTTTGTTCTTCAGTTAGTGTGGACTCATCGTTTTGTGTGTATAGATGTCTATATGTGGGTAGCAGCGAGTCTGTAGGCTCTTGCTGTTCATGATGAAATCAGTTGCTGTAAAACAAACAGTAAGACTCAATATGGTTCCATGTTCTGGCTGGACCATAAAGGAGACGCTGCTGAAAATGATCCACCTCCTACAGGGTTTCCTCCACTTTTGCCTGCTGCTTATTGTGCCTAGGACTTAGTGTAACATTTAAAAAAATGGTAGCGGGAGAGCATTGTTTTTCCAAGGTGTTGGTCATTTTCTGAAATCCCTCATGCTGTACTGTTTATAGGGCTCATATCTCTGGTTCGGTGGGAAGTGATCACCTCTGTTGTCTACTTGCTGCCTGTTATGGCTGATGGAGTTTAGTGGGCATGGCGTTGGATTGTGCAGGGTTCAGGTTCTCGATGCAACAGCCGTTTTTTGGTTTTATTGCCTTGTACGGCTTTGCCATATTGCACTTTGTGGTAATGTTTAAGGTGATTGTAAAGATTTGTGATATTGCCTCGGGGTGCTGCTATGACAGTAAAACACACCTTGCAACGTACTTCAGACTCCCATGATTCCCATGCTCTCTCCTAATTCTGAAATACTTCCATTCCACCAATGCAAACCTTTTTTTGGCACAGGTTTGCTCGTTTTATTCTCTTCTCTACAACCTGTTGTTTTTTTTTTTTTTTTTTGTTTTTTTTTAAATCGCTATCTAATTTGTATTCCTTATCGCAGACCTTCTACCCTATTTTATCTCACTCACTCAACACAATTGTCTCTTTCTAAAGAGACATTCCCTCAACTGCTCGTGGGACTGCTCCGCCAATGATTCACAGGACGTAACGGCGTCATGTCACAGTTTGAGGTAGAAGGCAATGAGTGCAGTTTTTGGGTGCGTTGATGAACACTTGAGAAACTCGGAGGAAACGTGGGGTAATATGGGAATGCTTGTTTGTAGCTTGGGAAATAAAATGCAAAAGAATCAATTTTAATTGGAAATAATGTTGTATGTACATGTGAATAGAGAATCGTAAATATTTGAACAATTTCTTGTTCGGCTTTCAGTACGCTATATTATGACGGGTTTGTAACAGACACAGACTCTTATCGCTGACCTCCTCCTTCCCATCCAGGTTTGTAGCCCAGAACACAATGCGCCTGCAGAAGCTTGGAGTGACGCATGTCCTCAACGTGGCGGAGGGAACCTCCTTCATGCACGTCAACACCAGTGCAGAGTTCTATGCCGGCACAGGCATCACGTACCACGGCATCCGGGCCAACGACACCGAGCAGTTCAACCTCAGTGCCTTCTTTGAGGAGGGGGCTGACTTTATCGACAAAGCACTAGCGCACAATGGTGGCAAAGGTGAGTTTCTTTTGTTATTTTTGATCTGGAGGTGAATGAATGGTTGGTCTGCTGAACTAAAAGTGACTTTAACCACCCTAAACTTATCAGTCAGCTCATTTTGCATCTCTCATTGTTTAGTTTTGGTTTTCATCATCAAACTATGGAAAATGTTTTCAACTAGTTGCTGAACAACAAGGACAATTTAGCAACTAAAGAATCAGATATTAACCTCAGAAGTTAAAATGAAAGTTATTGAAATACGCGTTACCCTCTCCTCTTTCTGACATTCTCACTCTGCAAAACAAACATGTCATATCTGCTCTCAAGCAAAGGAGGAGTGATTATTTTTTTAATTATAAAAAATAACATCTTTATATAAAATCTTTGTGGAAATAGAAGATAACATGGCACTGTGGAAGTGACGGTAACAGGAGCTGGGAATTTAAATGGTCTGTTGTTTTTCCCTTTTTTCCATTAAAAAATGTAAATGGTCTGATAACAGATAGTTCTGATAATGAGGTTCAGCAGGTTGGCGACTATTCGTGTACTTCTTCTTCTTCTTATAATGCTAGTTTGGATAAAATGATAAAATGTTGATTTTAAAGAGTAAGCGATACAGAACATTGAGTGCTTTCGAACGCACCTATAACCCAAGACAAACCCTTCAGAGGTAGATGACATCAAAGTGGAGCTCAGATGTGTCTGGCTTCAGCAGCTCTCACTTTAAAAGGAATTTGTTCCCACAAGCTGAGACTTGAAACAAGCTCCTTTTGCTGCCCGTCTAAAAAGAGTACAAGATGTAAAGCGTCTATTATTTCTTTTTCTGTTCTTTTTTTTAATGATTCATATGTGATGGATGGTAAATTAAAGACAGGAGGGAATCATCAGGCCAAATCTGACTCACTCCTGAGCCCTGCTCCATATTACATTATCAGATCATGTCCTTGGATGTCAACATTGTTGAAACGGTTTATGCATTACATATCAGTGGCTACTTTTAGCTTCGTTAAACTCGTGCTGTGGCATTTTTGGACGATGGAAAAGAACGAGACAGGCATTGCAGTAAAACTTTAAAAAAAATTTCTAAGCAGAAATCACCAGGGAGGTGAGTGTTAAATTTTATGTAGCCTTTAGGAAGGATGTGCTTCCTTGTAATTCAGTCAGTCCCAGGAAGCTTCAACCTTTCTGCACCTGAAAATGTTTCCCCAGCTCTCCCGAAGTGGCAGTGACATTTTGTCACCATGTGAGGGATGCTCTATTAGTGTGCTGAACCCAGTATTTTATGTCATGGATTTACTGTCAGGTTTGACACAGGAATGCATCTTAATTCCCAGGCAGTTTGGCAACACATGCAGCAACACTGTGGTAAATCACATGTGAAGAGGCGAACAGCGGAGAGGAGAGGAGAGCATGAAAGATTGACGAGCAGAAGAAGGTGTTTGATCTCTGCTTTGTGACTGGTGTTGCTGCGGTAGGATTTTGTGGTCGGCGCAACGTTACGTGTGACATTTTTGAACCTCATTCGCGAGCTCTGGAAAGGTCATGGCCTAGATTTTAATGAAGAACTGCAGTGATGCATTGTTCACGAGAGGAAAGCAAAAGGCAGCTCTGTTTAATTGGTCTCGTTTACAAGCTCACAATGTGCACATTTTCTCCTGAGCATAAAACAAATTATGAAGCGATATCATTCAGGCTTAAACTGTAAAATAGCAAAGATCCAAGTGGAGATTGGGCTTTTTGGTCATGTCCAAAAATACATGTAGGGAAAAATGTAAACCTTTAAACAACAGTAATTAGTTTCTATATTAGACAGACACTTGCTTTTCTCCTCTCTGTTTCAAGCACAGAGATGGAGATGTTTTGGTGCATCGCCATGATGATCGTAATAGACACTCGCAGTATAAATGTGACAGATATATATATATATATATATATATATATATATACACACACACACACACTTGTGTGAAAACTTTAGGTCCATTTTTCTTGCCACATGGCCTCTTTGACATATTATCCAATTATTTAAATTGTTTTGAGTTGATAAATAATAATAATAAATCAATAAATCTAATAGTGTAGGTAAAATGTTCATTTTAGTAGTCAGTTTTTGAGACTTTGACACCAAAGAAGTTATGTTCCATCTTCTCTTTGTCCTTAATAATTGTCTGCATGGTTATTTTGATATTTTCTTCAAGATTTTCGTTATATTAATGCCCAAACATTGAAAAGAGTCAGTCAGCTATGTTTTTATTTTCTATAGGCAAGTTACAGTTATATGACAGTTACTGGGTTTTGTGTTTATGTTTGTGCGCCTGATAGATCAAGACGTCGTCTTCATAGCAGGCCAATTAATGCATTGTCCCTTTCTGTAATAAACCCCCTGATGACTTCACTAACGTACTGAGCTAATGATTCTTAAAATAATGCAGAGAAGTGGCAACCATGCACATCCATTCCTCAAACCCCTTAACAGAGAACACTCCAATGAAATCAAACACCGTTTCAGCATTTACACTAATCAAAACAGTGGCACTTTTTAAAAGTGCATATTCTGAACGACACTGCAGCGCTACGTAACTGTAAAGCCGAGTCATTTATAGTTTGCAACAGTATTTGTGTCCAGTTGTAGGAGTTGGAAGCGGGCTGTGGCATTGATTGCTGCTGTCTTTCATTTTTAACCTTTGCAGTGATGGCTGATCACTGTGGATTGCATGACAGGATCACTACGAGGGACACTGGGACCAGTGCTCCATTGGCTTTTTCTTTGTTTTGTTTTTGTTCTGCGTTTGGCATATTTGGGAGTTGTTTACATACATTAAAAAAGAAAAAAAAAAACAATAGTCTACGTAATTGTGATATTTTGTGCTTTCAGAGGCAGTGGTGTGTATGTTGCATATTAGCACTCATCACTCTAGTCCCTCAGTATTAAAATATTTCTGCAGTCACTGAAATACTCTCAATTTTGGCATTGAAGTCAGGGATCTGTGTGCCATACAACCTGGGTCCCTGGGGAAAAAAAAAGTATTAAAGTAGGTAAACAGAGGTATTGTTTCAGACCGCCTCTTCAATTGGTTTTACAAACTCAACCGTGTTCCTGCGCAGTGGTATCCAAGAAGAACTTGAGCGGAAGTATAATTGGTGAATAAACTTTCCTATAACAAAATGCTGAGAACATGTTATTTGCATTCAGTGACGTCAGCGACTCGTTTGACTAGACCACTGACAGAAGCGCTGGAAGTAGTGTGGATACTGGAAAACAGGGCTTAAGAGACGAGCAACTAGTGGATTTGTGAGAACAAACACAGGAGAGGAACGACAAGAAGAGGGGCTGGTCTGTAGAATGAAATGGAAGTTTGAAATACATTGGAATATTTCGGAGAAGCCTCTATTTGACCTCAAATTCAAATCAGTTTATAATAACCAAGCAGTTTGAAGAAAATATGAGGTGTTTGTAATTTGTCAGACGAGGTACATTGTTGGTGCTAATTACAGCATGTTACTGAAAGTGTGCCTGCGTTTAATCTATGTCGAGCATGAACGGTGAAATAATGACAATGTGGAATTTAGGTCTGCTGTCTTGATGTAAGACAGTGGGGAGCGAGGGAAAAAAAAACATCCAGACAAGAGTTTGAACAGAGAAATCTGAGAGTGACAGAGTGAGAAAATGAGTGACGACATGAGCCAAAGATCCTGTGTGTCTAACAAGAGGAAACACTAGAAACGACATTGATCCGTGGCAGGCACGGTGATTAGGTATTGAAGAGGTCGAGTCATTGGCAGAGATTTTGTTCCCAGGCAGAAGAAGAAGAGAGGAAGGAGAGATGTTGGGGATAAACCAGAGGGAGGACAGTAGGAGGTGTTGAGTTTCCCGAAAAAACCCAAAAACCAGCAGACTCTGCAGTTTTGACCCGAGCCCAGCTCCTCAGCTGCTCTGTGAAGTCCCTCATGGGGTTTTTCAGCCAGTCTGAAAAGACTATATTGTGGTGCAGCTGAGACAGTGATGCATCGGGGCATAAAAATACAAATATGGAGCAGATGAGATACTTTACTCTGCACAGTCTGAAAACAGTGATCCTCTGTTCTTTTAGGGCGTGGCTTCATCATACAGCCTGGGTGCATTGAAGATGACTGACTTTGCAGAGTCTGCAGCAGAGGTCAGGTCTTGGATTTGCATCTCCTGGCAGAGCTGCTTCTGCTCTTGGCAGCTTTACTCTCAGCATGTGTTACCAACTTTTGTTTTCATTATTAATTTGTTTCTTCTTTTTTTTTTTATTTCAATAATTTTGCTTCCACCTTGCTGATTTTGTTCTCTGGTTTAAAAAAAAAACCTGCAATGAGAAAGAAATTTTTTTTTTCTTTCTTTTTTTTTTTTAAAGATGGTAATCCTTGACATTTTAGGTTTATGGATGGCTCTTTGAGGTCACTAAAACTACTGATGGCTTGGGGGCATTTGAACAAGATGCAGTGGGTGTAGAAATGGATGACTGGGTGCTTAAAAACACATCTTTCTGTGATGTGACGAGCTTAGAACAAATGTTTATTTGTGCATTACTCTTACTATAAATATGACTTCCTGACATCACAGAGTCTGACATCGTTGGAGGAATGTTGGCCCATTCTTTCTTAACATTATCTTCGTTGAGGCTTTTGAACACTTACTGAAACCCATCGTGGGTTGAGGTTTGGACTTTCCCAAAGCCTCTCTTTACCTCCAGTCATTCTGTTGCAGATTTGCTGGTGTGCTTCAGATTATTGTCCTATTGCATGACGAAGTTTTAGCTGCCACACTCATGGCCTCACATTGGCCTCTACGGTGTACAGAGGAGACAGTGGTCGTCTCAATGACTGCTTGGTCCCCAACGTCCAATGGCTGCACGGCAATCCCAAGTCCCGCCCCTCCACCGCTGTGCTTGACAGTAAGTACTGAGGTGTTCTGAAGTGCTGTGTTTGGTGTTCATCACACAGTACTGGACGTTAAGGTCATGTTGCTCAACCCATCCATCTGTCCATTGGAAATTGTTTGAGGTCTTGTGTTTTGTTCAGATAAACTTTTATCAGTCATGTCTTTATGTTGTTTTTAGAGAAAAGGGGCTTTTTCCCAACAATCCTTCCAAAAAAGCCACTTGTGCAGTGCACTAATGTGTGCACTAATTCACCTGTCAATGACTTTAACCAGTTCAGTGAGCCCTTCAGGGTTTCCACTAGCGGGAGTCCCGGGTAGATTTTTAGGACTAGATTATTGCAGTGTGTCTTCATTACCAGGAACGGCCCTGCAAAAATGACCTGCAGGAGACTTTACGGGGCAAAAACCGTCCCTGTAGTAGGAGGGGTCCTCAGGTTGCCCAACAGGAACCTCCTGGTTTCTGCTAATGAGCATTTCTGAATTACGTTCAGCACTCTCACGTGAACATAAATCATGTGACCACAACTCCTTTGAACCATTTGGACCAGAGACATTTTGCTATGAGTACATTTGATGAAGTTGGCGATTACCGATGAGTTGACTCAGACTTTTAGATTTCACATCCATGAAGACTGGTACCACTTCAGGTTAATTATCGTCTCTTCCTCATCAGTCATCGATCAGCGGCTTGTACTATCGTGTCATCTCTGAGTTCATGACCAAAATGACTTTTGAAACGGTGATATTCCTCCGTAAATGTTCACCGATAGTTGTTCAGCCGTGGATCGGCTGAAGGAGCTGGTAGCCAGGGCTGACACGCCCCAGTCCAGCGGTCCCATATTTACCCGTGTACCCGAGGATCGATGTTCCGGATCGACTGTCCGATCATATTTAAGTCTGTGGTTCCTGCAGAGTGTGTGCACATTGCTTTCACGTTGAATGTGCTGCTGTCCATATGACACACGCAAAACGGTAAAAATGTGAGGTTGACCAACTGATCACCAGTCAGGCTGAAAACTGGCAAACTTCGGTCGCCGGCCGGTCGATCTTTAGAAAAAATGTTTTTCTGTTGTTTGTCTGAAGTTATATTTGGCAAATATAAAGAGCGGCGATGATCATGTTTAATTTATTACGTTTTAACACACACTTGACTGTACGTTTTCACTGAACCAGATTCACACCAGACATCGCCCTCACCCTGTTGTTCTCTGTGTCCTTCAGGAAAGGTGTACGTACACTGCAGAGAAGGCTACAGCCGCTCCCCGACCATGGTTGTTGCTTACCTCATGCTGCGCCACAAAATGGATGCGCGGCAGGCGCTGGCCACCGTGAGACATAAGAGGGAGATCGGCCCTAACGACGGCTTCCTTCGTCAACTGTGCCAACTCAATGAGAAGCTGGCGAAGGAGGGCAAGCTGAACGGGGAGGTGGGCAAAATAAAGACCAAATGAAAGCGGAGGCAGAAATATTAGGGAGGCCTCTGCTCCGTGTCCTCCATTCAGGCCTTTCACAGGCTTTAGCTGCTCTGGGAAGTCACCCCCTCCCTGACTGAACCAGCACCTAACTGAACACATCAGGGGCATTGTGAAACATACATGCATTTATCTCCCTAGTCAACTATTCGTCTTATGTGCGCGCATCCACGCTTACACACAAAATTCCTTTTCAAATTTTCAGTCCATGTCTGTCACTGTTCGTCAGAGTGCGATACTTAATTGAAACGAAATCCCCCATCCTCCGTTTTATAACTCCACACCACCTTCTGCTGCACTATCTACACGGTAAGCTCTAACCGAGTGTCAGTTTGAGCTGAGCTGCTGAAATCATTCCTTCAGTTTCCACAAACTAAGACGGTGACAACTTCTCCCAGATTTTTAAAACGCCTTCACAAATTTGTATAAAAGAGAGGATTATAGCACAATCATTCCATAGTTTTCCACTGCCGGAATGTCAGTGATGTCTCCGCCAGCGGGAGTGCTCCAAAAATCCCAAATAAACTCCTGAATATCAGAAATGGAAGATGCATCACAAACCAACATGGGCAGATGGAGGAAAATCCCAAACATTCCACGAAAACTGAAAAACGCATCCAGACTGAATCCCTAAAATCCAAACATCTGTCTGTTGTGGCAGATATTTAATGCACAAACACACTTCTCCATCGATGTTCCATCCGAAGTAACCTGTAGCTCCATGTGGTAGGTCACTCCTGGCCTCTAGTTTGACATGTCCTCATTGACAGTAAACCTGCAGAAAAACAGAAATTAAAAATGAAAAAGGCTCACGTTGCAACCGAATTTAACCACAGATGTGGCAAACGTTCATTTGTGTTGGGATGCGAGTCTAGTCGTTGGTACGTAGGCCCACTAATCCAAGGAGAACATTGTATCAAATGCTCTCATTTTTTAAAAAAGAAGACATGTTTCTTATACAATCCTGACAAATTCATTAAAAATGCTTTTGTTTCTGGAGTGGCATATTTGGAAAAATTCCATTTCCTTCTACAAGAAACGTAGCTGTAATTACTCAAATTTGTTATCTGCCTTCCACTTTCCTTTGTTGATGGTGTTTATGTGCAAGAGAAGTTTAGGATTCTACGTTTTTCTGAGCTTTTTTAACAGGATAATTTAATGTCAAAATAATATATCTTCTTCTGATGAGCTGCGGGGTCTGTTGGGAGCTACAAATCTTTAATTCAAACCAGACGGAACTTAACTAAATTGTTTTAATATAACCTCCAATTTAGACACAAACATTAGTTAAGGATGGTAGTAAGACATTCACTGGTTATTTAATGCTGCAAGTAAGTTTTTAGTCTTATTGACGACAGCAGGGACGTCTCTTCACCAGACACATACGATCTTTAGGGGTTTACAGACGGCAGTGATGGCTCCCATCTTCAGCAGAAAAGACACTCGGGCGGCCACCGACCATCACAGCCACTGCCGACAGCCCCGGCACCGCGTGCTTCAGGCGCAGCTCGCTCTACATCCATCTGTTGTAATTATCTTTTTGGACCCCCCACGTATGTTCAGATAATTCCCGCTGAGACTGAAATTGGCAGCTCGCTCAAATAAGTTCATATCTGAAGTTCAGATGTTTCTGTTGGCATCCTGTCACACGCACAGGTCTCGAGTCGGTAGGTGGAGATGTATCCCTGTAATCACAACTTTTGTTTTTTATTCCTTTTAAAAAAACACATCACATTCAACCACCTCGGAGATCCCAGATCTCTTTGCATGTACAGCGGTGGGGAAAGAGACTCCGCCTGGTTGGTTTGTGATGGTGAGTAATTGGGTCATAAAGTTTAAAACATTGTTTTACATTTTTTTTAAATGTCACTTTGACACTTTGAACACCACAAGCTCAGTGGCATCCAGCTTCAGCATGTTTGAGTAAAGGCAGGGATCTCTCTAATTGGATAAACACAGCAAGGGACAAGTAATTCTTTGAGTTGAAAGGGTTTGTGTCGTTGATTTTCACTATAATGGAAGAGACTTATTTAATAATGTTCATTATGTTTTGTTACAGTTCAGCTTGCCAACCTAAAGTGTATCAGAGATTCACGTGTTCACAAAAAGCCAACATGGAAAGAAGCTGATATTAAAATAGAGCCACAGCGCGTAGTTGAAGGGAATGTCCTGTTGTCTGCAGTTTTGAATGCTCAAGCCAGCATCAGAGTCCCACTGGACTGTTTCAAACCAGAGGCCTTCAGTGTCAACGGTCGGATGCATCAGCAGGGACGGATGCCACCCGCTCACAACAGAAAGTTCCAGTCATCACGCCAGACAGTTATCCACTGCCATTTCCCTGACGCAGCCGTTGGGCCTGTATCAAATACCACTGTTTCATATACACACTTTGTCACAATTCCACACACAACATGTAACTCATCTCACCCTTAAACGTGCGTGTCACACAGTCTTTTTTTTGGTTTTTTTTTGTATGCACCAAAGCATTGCAATATATGTCAATACCCCATCAGATATGTAGAATGTTGTCACGTTGAATCCGACTAACCAGGCAGTATCGGCTGCATATAAACGACTTCCGTTCAGTGCTACATTTTAAATAGACTTTATTTAAAACTTGGAATAATACTGTAAACTAAGCCTAGCGTGAGGAAGAGCAGTGACGGGGTGCTCGGTAAATGTGCAGCACGCCGCTCCTGGAGAGCCACAGATGATACGAGAGCGAGGACGCGTGAGACGAGTCAGAACCGACTTCAGGTTGCTCACTGAGAAGGAAGAACTAGGTGGTCTCGCCTCATTAATGGTACTATTTAATCTTTCTTTGATATAATTATATACATTTAAATATATGTATATGTATACTGTATATGCATATTTACGTGTTGACATATATGAATGTACAAGCAATGTGCGTATAACTTGTAGGTATCGTCAGTATGTCCTTAAATGTCATATTATATTTGTATATGAATAGTTCTTCCATTCTTTCTGTTCCACGGTTAACGTTATGTACATTAATATTCAGATATGATGTGCATGTTAAATGTTCAGTGTAATTGTGATAAACTTTTATCACAATTTTGCATTGTTTTACCCCAACCCCCCCCTGCCCCTGCCACCCCCGCCCCAGCTGGGACACTGGGATGTACACTGGGATGTACACTGGGACGTACACTCACTGGGATGTACAGTGGGATGTACACTGGGATGTACACTCACTGGGACGTACACTCACTGGGACGTACACTCACTGGGATGTACACTCGTAGCGTTTGAACAGGTTTAAGTTCCCGCCGTAATCCATTCATGAGATGTAAGACGCAGGTGGCAGCATTGGATACCAGTGGATCATCCTGTATTACAGCATCACATCCAGTATTAGTCATCATCAGTTTCATTGTTATTTCTGAAGCATTTCAAACACTTCTTTCTTTCTTTTTTTTTTTTTTTATATAAAACCAGAATTGGCAGTTGTTTGAATGAGAATAACATGATCTTGCAGCTTGTAGCCTAACTGGTCACAGTTTGTTGTATCTAGCTTGTGATGGTCAATATAAAAAATGTAGATGTACATTAGACTTATTGGAGACTTTTCCCACTAAAATGTCATGCAAATGATATATTCTCCTTCAGACAAACGGATCCAACCTGAGCGGAGCAGCTTCTCAGTCAGCAATGTTGCACTCTTATACACTTAAAATCACCAGGAAAAGGCTGGATTTTGCACTGGTCAGACTTGTCCAGCAGCTGAGTTCAGACAACAGTTGCAATAGTCTGATTTCATAGAAGATTATTTATATGAAGTTGCCACATTGACTTCAGGAAAAATGGAGACATAAACGCCACAGATCAGCCCCGCAGAGCTGTCGCCACCTACTGACAAAGAAAGTGATGCAGACTGTATTTCTGTCTACAGGCTACTGATTAAATTATTAAATTTCATATTTAATTTCACATAAATTTGGAGCTATTAAATACATTCACTGTTTTAGGGCTTCAGCTTCTTTTTTGCAAATTTCATATCTTGCATATTTTTAGTTTTTTGTTTGTTTGTTTGTTTGTTTGTTTTTTAGGGACCCTGTATGATTTTTGCATAAGTTATAATTTTCTTTTCTTAATTGAAAAGTTATATATACAAGCAAACAATTCAACTGCTGAATACTATTTTTGAGTATAAGTTGGTGCATACCCAACCCCTATATTTACCATCATAAACCCCACAAAACTACATAATAATCCAAACTTTTCAGTGCTGAGTGACTTTCTCCAGGGCACAAAATCACTAAATACGATGGTTTAAACCCCCTTTAGAAGCACTGCTGTTATTCAGATGGTTTGAGGTTCAATTCCTGCAGTTTTTGCATCTGCTTCTCTGCACTGAAAACAAGGCAACAACTGACACGCCACCTTTTGGCATTTATTGCAAAACGTAGCTCCGTATTCCTTTAAGTTGAAGGCAGAAGTCATCACCTCAGTTCAGTGTGGAAGTCCTTGGTATTTTCCAACTGCCTGGAGACCTTTATTTTAAGCACATCCTTCACAGCTGTTGCTGTGGACACGCAGACTAAACGTCAAGACCACTTCTGTCATGGTTTCACTGCTGATTCTCCGAATAGCAGATAAACACTGCCACCTGCTGTTCAACCTGGAAACTACTTTTCACACTTCACTTATTACAACTTGTCCCGTCCCATGTTTTTAAATATGTTTTTCCTCCCCTCCTGTGTTGTAATGTCAGTGTTTGCCAAGTGTTTGTTTAAAAGATACCAGCATCATTTTGTGGCTTATACGGTACATCAAGTATTATCCAGAATGTAAAATGCCATTGATGTATATTGTTGTACGCTATGTAACATAATACTTGCTGCATTTACCTGTCAGGACGGGCCTATTACAGCGTAAAGACCGGATGGTGTTTGGATGAGAACTGAAACCAGATGAAACATTTGTTCCAACTTATTTTCTGCTCAAAATGACGTTTGGTTGATTTTAAATTTAAAGTAGTGGTGTTACAAGATCCCTATGTTGATTTGAGGTTTCCTTATTTTGTGCTCCTGATAAAGAAATGTTGACGGAGGTGTGCTTGTGACCTGCTTCTCCTAACAGTCACTTAAATAGGCGAAGTCATTATCCGTGTTTGTTTTGGATGAGTCACCCACATGTGTGATGGTAGTCGGACCTGGGCCGGACTGTAATTGTATCTCGCATCACGGTGGAAGAGGATCGTTAAATGGGTCAAACAGAGCCAAGTACTTGTGTTTATTATTGCAGAAGTACATACAATTGACTTTTAAATAATTTCCTGTGATTTTCGCTGAAATTCACAATCCCATGTGGCGCAACTCGACCATCTGTCGGCCAGAAGCTGAGAAGCTCAGCCCTCCATGAGTGACAGTTAATGTCTTACATCATGGAAACTCATCTGGCTGAACTGTGAAATTGTCCATGACGCAGTAAAATCCATCCCTCTGGTGCTCCTGAGGGCTTTCGAACATGCACTGGAAATTGCTTACAAATACGGTTTGGCCCAGGTGAGGCGCTGACTCCGCAGCTGTCGCCATCGCCTCACCCACATTCTGATAAATGTCTTAACGGAGGAGTTTTAGCACAAATGAGCCCACTGCCTGACTCCTCTGGAGTCCATTACACAGTCCACGTCTTGTCACATTTCTGTTCACGTAACGATGTCGCAGAGGTCTTTGTTGAGATGTGGGTTTTGCTGTAAATGGGTTTCTCTAAATGTCCGTCAGCGCTGACATTTTGACGAAAGCATCACAACAGAAACAACACGGCACTCGCCACCCAAAGCCTTACAGTAATGATCGATTCTTTAGATATGTTTTTCAGTTTGTGTGTTTCACTTCAAACCGTTGGAAGGGACTGACCCTTACAGAGCGAGACGTTGTTGAAGTGCACTTGATTTTAAATTGCAATGTTATTTTTTTTACCTTGGAGAAGTCCCTTCTTTCTTATGCTTAAGAAATAAATGGCTGAGGTATTAACAACCAAGAGTGATGAGTGGTTTATTATTTTAATACTCAACATATCAGTTTCAGTAACTCAGTAATTTAGTCTCAAACACTGTCAAATTTAAGACGACTGCAGCCTCTGTTCATGAGGCTCTCAGACTGGTCAACCGGAGTTCCCGGAAGCACAGTTGGAGGCGGAGCCTCCGGTTTTCCGGCTCCTGTGGTGGAACAAGCGCCGTCTGTGTTCAGGAAGCAACACCAACTCTACCTTTAAAATCAGATTTAGATGAGATTTTCGTGTTATATATATAGTCAAAGCTGGCCCAGGTGCTCTGAACCGTGCCTTCACTGATGCTGCCATAGGCCTAGACTGCTGGGGATCTCCCATGATGCACCTGGTTCAGTCCTTGTTCATTGTACGCACGCGTCTTTATTTTTGCAACTGAAAAGAGCAGAAACAAAAATGATTTCCTGAACCTGTCTGTATGTGAATGAGCTCATTCATCCTCACAAAACATGAGCACTTGTAAAATTGAGTGTTGCTTATTTGTGTTTTTACAGAAAATGTAACTTATAATCCAAGTTTGTTAAAACATAAGGATAAAGGTGACATAACGGTATGACGAACAAAGGCTTAAGGTGGATAAAAAGAGACGCAGACACTCAAGGTAAGCTAGATACAAGAATAAAAGGGATTTATAAATATATAAACTTGATGTTCAACAAATCATGAAGTAATTAGAAACAAATGCCATAATCAATTGAATTGAATTATGTATTTCTTCATTAATCCCCTGAATGGAAATTACATTGCTGAAGGATAATTTATTTAAAGAAACAAAACAAAGTCTGTTAAAGAGAAACTGATAAAACGTTGGAGTTGTAGCAGAGAAGGATGATGAGGTCATGTGCAGCATCAGCAGGTAACAGTTCAATGTGCAGGATGCAGTCGCACGCCTGGATTACCCATCAGTTGTACAGCTGCCCCCCTTCCTTCGCTCTTACGACACTATCTGCAGTCTAGTTTCCCCCCCTGAATTGTCAGAAATCTCTATGGACAGGTGCTGGAATCCAAATAATTGCTGCTGTGTCCCTGAAACGCATAAGGCCAGATTCCAGGCACTGACGTCATCAGAGATACAAGCTCCTCTATTCCAATTCCCAGTGATTATCGAGGGTTTACATCTCCTCCTCTGTCTTTGTTTGCTCCTGTCCTACATCTTTGACATCCAGCCTGTCTGGATTGGGAGCTTTGGAAAACTGTTACCAGTCATAAGTGATGTTAAAAAGTGTTGGTAATACCAGCAAAAACACTCTTAGCAGTCTAGTGCCCAGAGATCTTTAAAGCTCAGCGTCATTAGCATTTATTTTGACAGAAACCTCTTTAACATGATCCATTCTGGTCAAATCATCCAATAATCTCATTAAAGATGCAGAAAGAGCAGAGGACGCCTGAGAGGTCTCGGGCCTCGGTAGCTCTGAAACCTCTAGATTACTTGACCTGATTTGTAATCCGGTTTTGCACGACTTTGCCAGCAGGTGGAGGCAAATCGCAGTTCAACGTCTGGAAGAAAATAAACGGGATTAAAGACAAAAATAGAGTCAAAGTGAAGCTGGGAGAGAAAGTCAGTGGGGAAATTACATCAAGAGTGGGAATGAGATGACACGGAGAGAAGCAACAAGCCGTCCAAGTCTCAGTCTCAAAGTGTTGATGCAAATGCTATTTTATGTTTCACAAGACTGGACCAGTGCACCTGGTGGACCAGTAATACACCATGACATCCATCAGGGTTACTGACAAGGCTCGAACCAGTCCGCGTTCCTCTCTTTACCTTCTGCACTGGTCCTTACTCTCCACGCTCCCATGCACTGCAATTACTGCAGAGCAGCTGTGTGGTCCCCCAGGGGCCCTCCCCAGTAATCCGGGGACCTCTTCCCCGCTCTGAGTGAAGTCAAACTCCCGGTGCATGCCGAGAATTTCAAACAGAAACTACAACTGCATTGCTGCTGAAGCACAGAAAAGGCAAAAAGGCTAATGTGTGCAGACATCCAGGGTCGCTGATTGAGAAACATGCCAGGTCCGAGGCGAGCTGAGGCTCAGGAAGTAGTACAAGTAGAAAAGGAGGAATTATGTGTTGCGGCGGGTTATAGGTCCCCCTCTGCTGCTTATTTGAAGGAATCCAGGAGGCTTGTTTCGGAAATCTCATCAATAACAGCGCTGGACTCTCTGTGTGATGACGTGCCAATTATTTGAGCCGCTGGGAGAGTTTTTCTTTTCTTTTTCTATTTTTACGTTAAATCCGGATTTAGCTGCAGTCGCTTTCACCGGCGACACTTTCAACTCTGCGGAAGGACGTGTTTACATTCGAGACGGATTTGATTTCCACATTTCAAATAAAAGTGAATTAAAAAGCCATGCTACAATTGGAAACGGCTCGTTAGTAATTTATCTGGTTCAGAGATGAAAGGCTCGTACCTGATCACGTGCGGTTTGAGCGTCATCGTGTTTGAATAATTCCCGCAAAAAGAGTTTGATTCATGGGGATAATGATTCACTGTCGAGAAACTGGATATTCAGTCTTTAGTAGATAGTTTTGGCCTTAACTAACAAGCATTTCCCCACTAAACAACGTAATCAGCCCTCTTTCAAAATGTTATTGTTTGTTGACTCATTTATCCTCTTTTCCTGCGGCTTTACAGACTCAATGGAGTTGATTTCGAAACTTGCAAACGTACATTTTCTTTTAGCCCATATGTTAGGATTTGTAAAACTAGTCAAAGTCCTTAAATAATTTTCCATACATGGGCCACTCAGCTTTAATCTGTGTCCTCGTTTTTAATAGCTCCGTCAAATAGAAAGCATATGGTGCGTTCACGTTCCGCTTACGTAGTGAGTGAAAAGGGAGACGCGCACATCTGCCGCGCAGCGCTAATTATTAGAAAGCACCGAGAACGCAGGAGAATCGAGGGAAGGGCTTTTAGAGCCGAGGGATCCTCAGATCATCTTCCAAGTGCCTGCGCCCGTGGAGCTCTCGCCTGTTTCATCTCCGTGTCTCAAGTGCTGTTTGAGTGCACTTGCTGTGCCACGTGTTGACCCTGCGGCTCCAGTGTTTACTCATCAAACCCGCATTCTGATGCGACCATAAACCCTCCACCTCGGGCCAAAGAAAAGACGCACTTAAGAGCTAACTTTGAGTTTTCTTTCTTGGTTGAAACGGTCACAAGGAATTTATGTTTTTCTCTTTATGTATGCTTCTTGATTTGTGGAGGAAAATAAGGAGATACGGATTTTTAGTTATAATGACCTACTTTGTTGCTCAATATGTCCATAAACAAAAACATTTAATAGTTGGGGAAGCCATGGAAAGCAGTGTATTTGTTCATCTTCTTAGTTTTCCGCCACACTGACTACAAAAGGCTGCACACTATCAGACCTAAGCGTCACCAGAAGTAGTGACTGCACTATGGAAATTTTCTTCAGAGCCACATTCTTAAATATCTGTTCTCTGTGCGTGTAGAAATACGGCACACAGAGCTGTGTTGTGTCGGCATCCTTGAATGTGCCTGAGTGTTTCAGGAACTGCTATTGAGTGATACATTTTAATCAGCTCCAGATGGGCTGTACCACTCAATTAGCATCACCTGCTCAAAGTTAACTGCCTCATATTCTAAATACGGCCGATGCTCAAGCGTTTAGCTGTAGGGATGACGGTGTTTTGTTTCTTTAAGGCGTAGTTTAGGCTTTTAATAAGCTCATTTGAGTCACTGCGAATGTTTTCAGTCTGACCAGAAAGCATGTGGTGCAGCTTTTTAGGCTTTAGAGGAAGTGGGGTGATATCCTGTTCATGAGAAATCATGAAGGCGTCTTTGGAACTTGATTCAAGTTGAAAAAAGAAACTAAGAAAGGTACCACATATGTATATATATATATATATATATATATATATATATATATATTCTTACACCAGTCAGTGTTGGAACCAAGTGAGCGCTCTCCTGTGTGGAAAGCACCCGCCTTGTTTATGTAGAAGTCTGACTTAGATGTGAGGCCAGTGAACACTGTGACTCGCCTGATCATATCGCGGTAGTGCAGGCGACACAGTCGAGTCACGAATGTGTCATACTTCATGAAGAAAATTTCTGCATTAAACAAAGGCTTGGACTTTGTCGGGAAGCTGCACGGTGGGTGGGCTTAGAGCTGACAGGGAGCAGCACCTTTACACGACGGGCCGAGGCGCAACCTCCTCCAAAACCTCTGCTCATAATTAACATTTATTGGATTAAACACAAGAACTGTGGATTAATCTCACATGCTTGTAATCCTGTTTTATAAATGTTGTAAACAAAAAGGAAAATTGCGAGGAAGCCTTTGTGCCCCGCGTACGTCCCTGCGCTGCTGTCGAGCATTGCCAGCGTGGCAGCTGAGCCTGTTTGTAGTTTCATGCTTAATTAGCACAACTTCCAAGGTATTTTCAGAGGTTTTGACATTTGGAAGGAATGCGCAGCCCTAACAGCGAAGCAGCATCAAAGTCCTCCTTCCCCGTCTACAAATCTCACACTCCTGCCCGTGTTTTCATAGAGTTGGAGAGTTATTTTTTTTATTTCTTCTTCTTGCAAAAATAGTTCAGTCATTACTTGGCACCTGACAGAGCAACACTCAAAGACCTCAGCAACAACAAGCACGCTTCACAGCGCACAAGAAAGATGCTCGTTATGAATTAGAGTTCAAAGCGTAAATCTGACCAGACTTGCGCAACCTATGGAGCTGCTTTGGCCTATGCGGGTATTTGATTTGGTTCTAAAAGTCAGATGCAAACATTGATACCGCTCATGTTCATGGTTTACACAGCTGGGAGGCTGGGAGCCACAGACTGTTCAGAAAACCCGCACTCTTGCTTTTCTGAATCGGTGTCACATGGATTTTGCCCCAGAAGCCCAACTTTGAAATAGCACCAGGTCCTAAGTGTACTGATCCTGAGGAAGAAGAGGACGGGAACATAGCTATAGACCAGTCGCACCTCACAAGGTCTCCACATGCTTATCTTTATAGACAGGGCAAAACTGATATCAGTTAGGAAAAGACTATAAAAATAACATTCATACATAACCACATATCTAGATTTTGAGATTAACTCACAGGCATAGGTACATCTACTGATAAAATCATATGATGGTGTGGACTGGTTTCATTTGATAAGTGAATATTTTAGTGCATCAGCCAAGTTTCTGATTTTGCTGCTTCACCCAAGTTACTTCTTATTGATCATAAAGTCAAAGTAAAGTTAACCCAGGTTTTACAGTTCAAAGCGTGCATCTAGTCGAGCATAATCGAAGATCCCTGGTGTGTTTTCACACTGTACGTTTTATCAGGAATACATGTATCAGAGACTTCTGCAAACTTGACCAGAAAAAATATTCCAGAGAGGATTTCAGATCAACCAGCAATGGACGGGAGATGATGTAGCTTCAAGATGTTTTCATGTGAGAACATAAGTTTTCAAACTTCTAACATGTGGTTATCCAGATTCATAATACATACTGGCCTCTCGAGCTCGTGCTCTCGAGTCATAATTGTGAAAGTACTCTTTTTTTTTTCATGACCGATTAAAGTTGTGCTGCTTTTGGCGTTGCAGGTTGGGTCATCTTGTTCTTTCACCTTTGAGTGCACCGTCGTGCTGCTCAACAACATTACTGCCAATGTGAACACACATCTATGCTTGAGATGGTAAGTAAAATACTCATGCAAATGCATTAGATGTTATGTATGACCACAAGGTTATTGTTATCGTTAACAGTGCTGCCGTTAAAACAGGAGGCTGCCTCCACTTTCAAAATATTCATAACATTAAAAAAGAATGTTCAAACTTTTATTTCTCTTACTTCTAGTGTTAATACTAAGTTCAGATAGTCCTAACGAAATCTTTACAACGCTGTTTCTAACAGAAATATTTGTGTTCTCAGCTGTTGTAAGAAAAAGCAAACAAAAGTCACTAAAGCAGTTAGTATGAAACATGTTCTGCACACAATGATGTTTCCTCCACAATAAAATTATATCACACCATAAAATGTTCTTGCTTTAACCTTATTTTCTTCCCCATGCACCTCAAAGTAATAAAAATGGGCAGAAGGAGTCGGCTGCCAAACCAAGTGACTCTCCACTGACCCCCATTTGGCCGGTGGCTGAACCAGCATCCAGGAACCTAGTCTTCAGGAACCTAGTCTCCAGGAACCTAGTCTCCAGGAACCTAGTCTCCAGGAACCGAGTCTTCAGAAACCTAGTCTCCAGGAACCTAGTCTCCAGGAACCTAGTCTCCAGGAAACTAGTCTTCAGGAACCTAGTCTCCAGGAACCTAGTCTTCAGGAACCTAGTCTCCAGGAACCGAGTCTTCAGGAACCTAGTCTCCAGGAACCTAGTCTCCAGGAACCTAGTCTCCAGGAACCGAGTCTTCAGGAACCTAGTCTCCAGGAACCTAGTCTCCAGGAACCTAGTCTCCAGGAAACTAGTCTTCAGGAACCTAGTCTCCAGGAAACTAGTCTCCAGGAAACTAGTCTTCAGGAACCGAGTCTCCAGGAAACTAGTCTCCAGTAAACCTAGCCTTCAGGAACCTAGTCTTCAGGAACCTAGTCTTCAGGAACCTAGTCTCCAGGAAACTAGTCTTCAGGAACCTAGTCTCCAGGAACCTAGTCTTCAGGAACCTAGTCTCCAGGAACCGAGTCTTCAGGAACCTAGTCTCCAGGAACCTAGTCTCCAGGAACCTAGTCTCCAGGAAACTAGTCTTCAGGAACCTAGTCTCCAGGAAACTAGTCTCCAGGAAACTAGTCTTCAGGAACCGAGTCTCCAGGAACCTAGTCTCCAGGAACCTAGCCTTCAGGAACCTAGTCTTCAGGAACCTAGTCTCCAGGAAACTAGTCTTCAGGAACCGAGTCTCCAGGAACCGAGTCTCCAGTAAACCTAGTCCTCTCAGAGACGAAGATGGACGGCTAGATTCGACCAGAATTAATATTAGAAGGTGTCAGTAAGCGTCATAGATCAGCATGGTCTAAGTGTGGCACCCTGGACAGTTATTGTATTTGTGTATTGTGCCCATAGTCCTTTTCTTTTTTATCACTTTCCCGCAACTATTTTAGGACAGTTCTTATTTTTTAATGCTTTATGGCTCTGGTAAAACAGAACTATTCACCTGCATGTAATAAAATTACCTTTACCGCGATACCAAGTCTCGCCGATAGGTGGCAGTAGCGACGTAGTTACGTGTGTAACTGGCGCTGTAACCCCTGCATAGAGCAGGACGTAGGGCAGCAGCGTAGAAGCCCATTACAGCTCATTTATGCTCTTGCCAAGCTTCAACCATCTAACCTCGGGATTGATGCAACTCACTGCAGTGAGCATCTTAAATGGCATATTCTGCTGTTCAAATCTGCCGGCGGCTCTACAGATATTTTGACTGGGATCCACTGTTGTTGCATATAAAGACCCATAACTGACATGTAGATGGTTAATAGATGATTGTTTAGTGGCTGGAACAGGATGAAAACCAGTGTAAACGTGGAGCTGCAGTCTTAGCAGCCGAAACGGCGGTTTGTGCTCATTTTTGGCTCTTGTGAAACACATTTTGCAGTTTCAACCTTCACGAAATCCAACTGCAGTCTGAAAGAAAAGTCTCCCCAGTCAGCGTGTGCAGCATCAGCAAATCTTAAACCAACCCGGCAGCCAGGTGGAGCACACTCGTGGAAAACTCAAACTAGCTTTTGGCTCCACTCATTTGCCCATCTTTGGTTTAATCAGGGTTGGGTGGAGTCAATTACTGCTGAAGTGGCTTCACCACACCTCTAAAACTACTCCTCAGGAAGCTATGGGTGACATCACAGGGTTTCATTTTAGGTGCACAAAAAGTCTATAAAAAGACGACTTTATCTTCCAAGGCAAATGTTGCTGTTTGGTTTGGTTTAAGCAGTAAAATCAATCGGTTAAGGAGAACACAACTTAAGTGAAAGAGATAAACACACTTTGACATTTTTGTGCATATGCATGTTGAACCGGAATACTGGAATGACTAACATGTCCCTCTGAACAAGTCATGCAACAAAACACACACATTTTTTAGCTTAGTTTTGACCATGGCAAATTAAATAAAACGGTTGGATTAAAAATTTCATGCAGGGTATTATCGCTTATGAAATGATGTGCACAAAGAAAACAAAACCTTTTTTTAGTTCGCGGCATAAGCTGACTTCCACACACAATTTCACAATGACTGGATACCTAAAAAAATAAATACATTATACAGCGAAGGACAAAGAAGAGCATTAGATATGGTGAAAGTACATATTTACTTCAAGTTATTGTGCAAGATATGTTTGAGCTTTCTAAAGTCAGGTATGCTGTATGAAAGTTACTCAACCAGCATGTTAGGTTCACGTGTGACAGAAAGGCAGACGGGTACATCTGCACAGTGTGGTGAATAATCTGTTGGGTAACAGCTAAGAATAACACCTGTGGCCTGCTGGTGGGCAGCGAGCTGGTGGCGGGCGGCGTGCTGAGAGGCTCTAGGTGGCTGGCAGATGGTTTTTTCGCCGGGTTTCTGAGGTCCAGCCAGACTAGTCACCGCAGTTCGCATTTTTTCTTGGCTGCAGGACCAATTCAATGGGTACGCTTTCTATTCTGAGGGCTCTCTAAAAAAGCCCAAAAGCAAACAATGGATTGGCCGAAGTCTGATTTACAACAGTTTCCTGCGTGGAAGCCACATAAAAGATTGGCCGGGATGAAAAATTCCACTTTGGGCTTAAAGGCTTATCATGTAGCTGCTCGAGCTCAAGGCCGATCCGTCACCTCCCAGTGACCTCCTGCTCCTCCAAAGAAACAGATCCAGGCGGCCAAGAGACAAACACACCGCACTGGAGTTAGGGGATAACATGAGGAAATGCAAATTACTGGCAGCCTCCTGCACGTTTCCTCGTCAGATTCCTCAACACTTTCTGGTTTATGACAAAAAGGCACCTTGTTGCTTTATTGCTGGCATTTTTGTTCGGCTGACTAGTTATAAATTCTTGCCATCATGTTTTATCATGACTTTAATCTGTGAAAGCAACGAGGGAAGAAGCTCTGGTATTTTCCACCGTGAGATATAAAAGTGACACAAAGCAGACAGACAGTAATACAACTTTTTTTAATACGTTTACTTTTTGGAGCACAGAAATAAATCATTTACATTACAGCGGTCAAATAGTAAAAGACCACGAGAGTGACGGAAAATTATGTGTACATTAACTTTTGATCCTTTAGGTTCCCACAGATTTTAATTTCATCAGACACTGAATTGTTTTGTAAAATTTCTGTCATTAGAAGGTATTTTCTGGAGGAAAACGGCTGCTACACATTCGAGAGCGGAAATGCAGCCTGCCATGTGATTAAATAAGGATTGGCGATGTGTTTACTTAGCTAAAATATATCCAGATGTGCAGTCTCTTGAAAAGTAAATATGATCCACAAACACTTTGACACCCTGATTGATACCTGCGTGCATGAGATCGCCAATTTGCTCTGCTTTGTAATCTTATCTGTGCTCCGATTTTTCCTGCCACAAGTGATACGTTCAGAAGTTGTGTGATTTGTAAGTAAGGAGAGGTCCAATTTGTTTTTACATTTGTTTTTTATTCTAAAACAGATGGTTTTTCAAGTCAAATAACTTTCGGGAATTCTGCAAACCACATTGAAACATTAGCAAGTAGATTTTATCTGCGTCTCATTTAAAAGAAGGAAAAAAAAAGAAGCCCAAAATAGTTAACACTGTTCAGGTGAGGTTTTATCTACGTTTACATGTTCAACACCAATCAGCACGTGCGATATCAGCTAATATAAAAACGGCTTTGATTCTTAGCTGAAGTGACAGAAAAAAAGGCAGGAAAAGTTCAACTTTCCTCACATAAAACAAGAGAAGGAAGAAACGCCACATTTCTCAACGATCACTCTGTCTGAAGTGTTTTCTACCATTTATGGTTTAGTTTTTCTTAGTTCACGTGGGAAAAGGTTGACCTCCAGGGTTTTCTTGCAGAAATCTTCCATATGCACGGTTAGCTTTATCAATTGTAACCCAAACCCCAGTCTTTAAGATCTCAAGCCTAAAACCAATAAATACATTAAAACAGGCCTGGAAAATAATAATACAATATAAGAGGAGGCGTTTGAACGTCATTCTCAGTTGAAATGGTCACCATCTGGTTTAACAGACAGTTGGGATGCGTGGAGGCCCTTCCTAGAGGTTGGCGCAGAGCCAGGACACAGGACCCTCGGTGAGGTAGAGAAGGAGCCATGGGTACCAGATTTAGGATTCAACACATAACGGACACTGGGAGACGTCTCCGTTCATGAGTCTACCTCACACAAGTCACTAAACAGGCACGTCCATGGAGGAAGTCATTGCTCTCCAATTAATAAAATAAAACAATGAAACAGAGCAGAGGTGATCAGCATCACAGCGTCATCCCAACGGTGAAGTGTGGCAGAGGGGACGTCATCTGGATCTTCTGCCTTCATCAAGGGGAAAATAAAAGCCGAGATTTACTCAAACGTCCTGCAGGACGGCTGTCTGCCACCTGAAGCTTATTACAAGCTGGGTGATGCCGCAGGACGATGACCATGAGCTTTGGAGTAAATCCACCACAGAATGGCTTCAGAAAGAGAAAATCCAGCTTTAGGAGAGGTCCAGTCAGATCTCAGACGGTAGGGTCATAAATATGCTGAGAAGTGACCTCAAGAGAGTCACTCACACCAGACAGCCAACAGACGTCTGAGCTGAAGCGGTTCTGTAAAGAGGAATCCTGCATGTTGCACAGGTCTGATACAGAGTTACTGAAGGAACTTTCTGGAAGTCATTCTGGAAGTCAGTGCTATCATGGCCCGGGTCTCGCTCACTTCCCCCTCCGGCACTGGGAGTGTGCTCAGTGAAGACGTGACAAATCGTGGTTGTGTCTTACTGACCTGCTTGAGCACAGACGATCGAATCACACTTTATGGCAAATACCCCGTAAACTCCAAAGGGTTCATTTACGTTTTCTCACCTCTGTACATGATACGCATGTGTGTCAAACAGCAAAAAACATAAACTTTTTAGGGGTTGGAGGAATTGTGAAAGTATGAGTTAGAAAACCTTTCTTTAAGGAGACTGAAGCCGAACTCTAATGAGACACAGTTTTAGTCTCCTGTAAATTCCATGTTTAAGGGAAGTTTAGAGCGAAATCTAAACTTTGAAAACTGCTTTTCAGTCTAAGACAAGGTGGTGACGACGCAGAATTCCTTTGGCTGAGAAGACGTACGCACATGTGTAAAAACTGTGGAAATGTTGTTTCTCTGGTCTCTAGAAAGGATTTTCTTTACTTAACGCCAAGAAATATACACTCTCACCCATTTAGATGCTAATTTCAATCACAATGTAGTCCTGTTCTTGTGCTCGCCATATTTCAGCACTGATTTACTCAGTTTAGACAATTAACTTAATGAGAAGCAAGTAGCTGCCGCCGGCTGGGTACTAGATCCAATCCATGTTTGATTCTTTTTTTCCTTAATTTTCAGATCCAGGGTCTTTCCTTTGTGTTCTTGCAAAGCCTTTTCATCTGCAGTGGTTTGACAGGAGAATTAACTCCACAAACATTTAATCTCATCTTACATAATTGGTTCTATTTTATTTTTTATATTTTGAAGGTTTTGGTAAACTTTTTTCTGCAATTTGTAGGGTTCGTGGAGTGTAACCCGGCTGTCATCAGCCAAACGACAGGACAGGTTACCAGATCATCGCAGGTCTGCAGAAGATCAACAACCATGCAGATATTATACGTGAAGACTAACACGGGAGCAAAATTAAAGAGCTTCACTTAAACTAAAAAAAATGTACCAAGAGTGCTCAAGGCTGCATTTAACATTTTAGTTGAGACCAGAAAATACTGAAGTCAACTCTTACGTAACCTTAATGGTATTAAAAATATTTTCTTTTCCATTGGAGAAGCTAGTGAAGATCAGAATGTAGTTATTGTAATGTGAACATCGGGAATGTGACTTCCTAATGCTTAATAGTGCCATCCACAGTTCATGCTTCACACAAAGCCTCAGACGTTATATTAAAAAAGAGAGAGAGAAATGTGCACATGTTCAGTTCTATGACATCTTCCCAGAGGCTGATAAAGGCAGACAAGAAAGGAACAAATTTGTTGCAAAACTTTGAGATTAGGTACTTAAACGTGCATGATCAAGCACAAAACAAAACATGCGGAGCTGAAATTGTTTGCTTATGGACTGCAAACTAAAAACAGTTTTGTTTTGCCATTTCTTAAAAAGAAAAAGCATAAAAGAAAAAAATCCATCCTCCTCTGCAGCTCCGAGGCTTTATGTAGTCTGGTGAGCATCTGATTGTCATTTGGGTCTCTTTGCACTGTTATCAAGATAAAAACACGGCGCTAGGGCCCAAAGGCTCTATAAAGAAACCCGGAGAGGTCTAAATTGAGACTGTGACTGACATCCATCGCAATGTCGGCGAGAAGTCTGTAATCAGAACTGGCTTCGTGTAGACAGTGGGACCATCCGTCCGTGTCTAAAAAAATTCTGGCTCGGCCTTACAGCTGGAGGTTTACACACAACACACACAACAGGAACGCGCAGCCGTTTGTTTCACTCACGTTAAAACCCTCACATCTTATTATAGGAATCTTGCTTGATATCAGATTTAGTCAATTTTAAAAAAGCTCAATTAATTCCTCTTTTGTATAAAAGGATTTCTGAGCATTTAATCTGACCAGACTTCCCTGAAACAAAGACAATGATCTCCGAGATTGATTTTTCACTGGTAAAGTCAGACAGTTTAGAGCTCATTAGTCAGTATGTTATCCTATTCAGCTGCAGAAAAGTGCAGAGTGCAGGGATTTTAACTTCAGCTCAAACTAGTTTTCCATTTTTACTTTGTATTCTGAATTTCTATTATGACGTTTCAACTTAAAGGGTAAAACTGGAAAGCGCTATACTTTCTTCTTTTAAAGCTGCATCGACAGGGACCACCCGATGACACCACGAAATAAATGCTCAGACATGATTGACTGAACACCAAATACTCACACAATAGCTCAATGAGCTAAAAAAGTGCCGTTAAAAATGGTTTGAGCTAATTGTTTATTGTTTATTTTAAACTGTTTTTACTGTGAAAACGGTAAACTCCACTAACATCTACTTTGTTTTTGAAAAAAAGAGATATCTTACAGAAAAAGGCCTAATATTCCATAAATCTAGTGAAAATGATCTGGTTTTAAGCAAAAGAGTAGTACATTTTTCTTGACTAGATTTCTTAAAACCAGCAAAATAGTCTAAAATACTCTTGTGATGTTTTCGTAACAAGGCTGCAGCCAAACAGAAAAAAAGAGAAAACGCCCGTCCAAACTGGGCTGCGAAATGTGCCGGTGGCCACAAATACGGCTCCAGAGGAACAGTAACTTTGTACGATGTCGTGTTTAAATGATTCGCAGGACGTGATTGCGAACATGCTAGTCATGACGGATCATGTCAAGTTGCTGGTTTGTTCCAATTCAAACAAACAAACAAACAAAGACAGCATCAGAAATGTTACTTGTGTTCAACACTTGTTCTAATTTCTGGTCTTGAAGTAATTAGTGAAATAAGCTCTGGACACGAGGACGCGGTGGAGCGACCGCTGTGATTGGATACATTTATGCTTAGTAAAGCTTAAAACAACAAACCCATCCTCAATTATCGCTTTAAAAACCTGACATATGAATACTACACAGGAAATATGTTTATTGTATATTGACATTAATGAATCCACCAATTTTTTTTGTCTTTAGCAGGTTCTCAGAAATGCTGGCACTGAAGAGTTAAAGGAAAAACAAAACACTTTCTGAGCTTGAAGGCACATACTTTTGTTTGAAATGACTACAAAACCATTTTAGTGCGAGTTTCAGTGATGCTGTCTGATTCTGTGATGTCACAGACCTCAATCGGAGTAGAATTATCCTTTTTCTCCAGTGTTTCCTCGATCCAGCTTCACACCATGCAGCACTCATTCGTCCTCTGAAATGAGTTGCACAAAGCTGTAACACCACTTTTAAATAAGCCACACACTGCGGGGTGTCTGACTCCGCCCACTCAGACCAGCTGACGTGGACAGGTGACACCTTGTCTAGAAGGGAGCTGCTGCAATGCATCTCTGTGTCATTGTGACTGATACTCAACAAAGAAGTTTTAATATTATCATTTGAAAAATAGTAAAATATGTTTCCTTTAGATACATTATGGAAACAAAGACCACAATCTCTGATCGGACGACTGAGGAGGACCTCATGTTGAAAGCAAATGAGGCTGACATTTGACAAGTCACAAAGCTTCTGGGAAAGTGTCCTTTGATCAGATGAAACTAAACTAGAGCTTTTGACAAGTGCCCACAGCTCTGAGGTCACAGAGACTCGCGCTAGTGTGAAACACGGGGGAGGCTTGGTTCTGTCCTGGAGCTGCTCCGCTGCGTCCGGGACAGCGAGCCTTGAATCTGTGCAGGTACAGTGAAATCTCAAGACTATCAAGACGTTCTGGAGACAGGTGAGCTGTGCAGTGTCAGAAAGCATCGTCTCTGTCATGGGTCCTCCAACGGGATAAGGATCCAAAACACTCAACTGACAACATCCAAGACTGACTAATCCCATTGAACATCTGTGGAAAGATCCTAATCTTGCAGTCTGGAGAAGAAACCCTTCAAACCTGAGACAGCGGGAGCAGTTTGTCCATGAAGAGAGGGTCAAAACACCTGTCTACAGGTGCACAAGGGTCACTGAGAGGTTCCCAAATCACTTGAATGCAGTAAGTGCCTGAAAAAGCAGTGAGACAAAATATTAAGTTGAGAATCCCATCATTTTCTTTCCAGGTTAATTTTGTTTTCTTTTTTTAATGACTCTTTTGAACCCCAGTTCAAAAGGGACGTGTGAGTTTCATTAGTCTTTTTTTGTTGTTGTAAATTATTGTCCACATCTGTCACTTTATATTTTTTGCCACCTGCATGACTCAACTATTTCACATTTGATTTTGTGTCCAACATGTGTTGCAGATGAGGGGGCGAGATTACTTTAACCAATTACTTTCTAACAAGGAACAGCAACTTAGAGTGCAAGAAAAGAGCAAAAAATAAAGTTACTTTAAGATATCAGTGGGTCGGATGGGAATGGGCATTGGATGGAGTGGCTGCTGGTGCCGAAGTACCCTGCCTTTCACCCGAAGACAGCTGGGACAGACTCCAGCAGACCACCGGGACCCTGAATCTGCAGAGGTGGGTTTTCCTGGTTAAATAAAAATATGAAGAACGTCATGCTGATACCGTGTAATGCAGTATTGAAGCAGGTCGTTCTCATTTTTCTCCTACTTTGATTCATATCTTGTGGAACAAGTCCAGACGTTGAACTCCGACTGACAGCATCCCGAGCTCGACGTCAGGGAACAGCTGCGGTACATCGAAAGAATTATTAAACTAACAGACTGCCACGTTTTAACATTTAACTGCTCACATACTGCACGTGCAACACAAGATTCTTAAAGGGGGGGGGGGGACTGGAAATTCTCATTTCTTGTGTGGTGGTCGGAGAAATCATGAATTAATTTGGTCAAACCAGCTCATCTTTAACTTTGAGTTTAGAGTTAAGTCATCGCATTCAGTTTAGTTTATAAGAAGCAAATCTAGCTTATAAGCAGACTTTCTGCGGTTATTTGTTAGAGACTCATTTTTTGTAGTTTGAAACGAGCAGGAGGCATGGCAACTTTATTTGTGTCTGTACTAAATTAAGTCATGGCTTCTAAAAGAGAAAGGGTCCAAGAAAGTCTTCAAAGAGTGTTTTTTTTTTTTTTCTTGAACTTTTGTGTCCCTCTACTCTCTACCAGCAAACACTTTATTACTCTGCTTTGAACTCCACTGTACTCTGGATCGTTTCTGTTCTCATTGTTGTTTCTGTTTTAAATAACGAAGGCAAGTTTCTTTACGTGTGTAATGTCTGTATGGTTTGGGTCACTGTCACCATAAAGTTTACGGGTCGTCTTTGAAATTAGTCTCGTGGAAAAACAACCGAAAGGTTGGGGGACTTGAAATTACTAGACTGTGTTGGGCGTAAAATAATATTATATTGACCAAAAATGCCACTTTATACATTGGTGGCTGTAGTTTTTCATCTTTCAAGCTTGCCCTGACTTGCCTTGCATGCCTACAAAAAGAGCTGGACACAAGAAAAAGACCACCCTGGTGCTAATGAGCCTTAATCCTGCCCTGTCTTAACACGAGACTCCCCCTCAAGAGGGCAGTGTTTGAATGAAAGAGCCTCCATCCGTCAGCACTCATCAAATCACCGACATGTGAGGGATGCCAGGGACCTGCATTCAAATCAGATACACCATTTGTTAAAACCAAATCTTGTAAACGAGACATGGTGCTGTGCTGTATCTTATTGCAGGAGGAAGGAGGTGATGATGACTGCGTGAAAACAATAAGACACATAATGACATTTTTAGGATTGAACTCATTAGATGTAATGTGTCTGCTAAGAGCTCTAATGAGGGCAATTAACGTATGAGAGGAATGATTAATTTGTGTGCAGGGTCAAACAGGTGGGGTGAAAGCATTAATGCAGGAGGAGGATGACGGAAAGGCGGTGGCAGTTATTGTATGGCAAGCCGCGAAGGTCAATTTATAACATTCATTAATCTATTCTGTAATGAATATGGCAGAAAAGGATTATATCAGTGCATTCCTATATCTTCAAAAACATTTTCAGAACCAGTTTTTCCATTATTGTGGAAATCAATATAATGATGGTAATTTAATGGCACTTTTTGTGGCATTCAGGGATGCCCATGAAAAATGTTTACTTGACTACTTAATTGATCTTTAAAAATGTTGTTTTCTAGTAAGTAAAACACGCATAATAACACGCATAATCCCAACCCCTTGGATATTCCAGTCACTAAAAGCAAATCAACCTGTTAATAAAGAAGAAGAGCAGAGCACACCAATTCATTAACGATCTCCTTTGTAAAACAATTGTGTTATATATTATTAAATAATATGATATACCTAATATACCTATTATGTATATTTTTCAAGGATTTTGTCTTCTTATGACAAATTCTATCCTGTTTCACTCTCATCCATAAACTCGTAAGACAATGTCCTGATATCACTATAAATGATAACTGCAGCCATGACCAAGGCGTTTCCTGGATAGAGGGAATAGAGTTCAGTTAGAAACCGGGTCTTACATCCTATGTGGTGGTACAAGGGTAATATCTTCTACATATAAATGTCGTCATCTGTGGTTTGTAGCCGTAATAGCTGAAGATGTCTAGGGACTCTTAAACACTTTTCGTTTGGTCCAAAAACAACTAATTCAGTTTTGTTTTTGTTCAACTGAAGAAAATGATGGTCCATCCAGGCATCAATTTGTTCTCTGCATTTACTCCATGCTTGTATGGGCTCACTGTCACCTGGTGACACGTTAATGTAAAGCTGTGTGTCATCTGCATAGTTATGGTAACTTATCTTGTTGTCAAAGATGTCAAAGTGGCTGGTCACAGTTAAGCTGCAAGAAAATGAATCCATGTTCTAGTGAAAACGAATCCATGTTCTGGTTTGTCAGTTTCTTACAAGTGTCCCTGAATTCTTAATGCCATTTTCGCCAACATTTAAAGTGACATTATATGATTCTGGCGGCTTTCTGTACTATGAAATAATGCGCAGAGTCCTCATCAAAACGCCTAAATGCTTCTTGAGACACGCAGCCTAAAGTAACAGAAGTCATCGAGGTGGTGCATTTCTGCTCCAGACTCCAACAACAACAGAGGTGTGCACACCAGCTGCCCCACTCAGCACTCTCAGATAAGTGAGCTCCAGTCTCAGTCTTCTCCCCTTTTCTCTGTATTCTTAACCTCTCCTCTCATTTACACATCCCTCTCCTCCCTCTCCTCCTCTCATCTTCTCTGACCTCTCATTTTCCCATTTTCTCCTCTAAGGTCGAGATCCCATTCCTTCTTCCTCCCACCTCTCCACTATTTTCACTTCTCTGACTTTCTGTCTCCTCCTTTTCTTTCTGTCTTTCTTTCTTTTTGGCTCTCATCTAGCTTTCCCTCCCCTCCCCCCTTTCTCAATGAATCCCTCGCGCAGGTTCAACCCCTCCCACTCTGTGTAAGCGCTTAATTGTCAGTCCTGACGAAAACTTGCGGTAAGGCTTAAATAGCGCGTGCGCCTCTCGCATTGAGAGTGGCAGTGACCAACTTGTAGGACCGGGCATCTCTTTCTATTTATCGACGCACACACACACACACACACACACATACACATATATACATCTCGTGGTGTGATTTGCTCTGTTCGTGGCCGGCAAGCATGCAGGTGTCAGTGGCCCTCCTGGTCTCCAGCGCAGCGCTCCTGCTGCAGGGATGCTGCACAGCCGTGATGGGATGGAAGGTACTGAAAAATGATGCCACGGAGATTTTACCGGAGTACACGGAAAATACTCGGATACCGCAGGAGGCGATGCCTCAGCCGTCAAACGGCAGCAGCAGCATGAATAACAGAGCGAAGAACGGCGGCAGAACGGCGAACACAGTTTCCTACAGTAAGGATTTGACTGCAAAATGAACCAACACCTTTTTAAAAATAGAAATCAAAATGTTGGGCTTTACTGTTTATAAAAAACAAACAACAAAAATGCTGTCTTTTGAGCAAAAAGACAAGTCGCATTGTTTTTATTTAACCTCTTATTACTGTCATTACTTTGAAATGACTTTTAGCTCAAGAATTTAAACCTTATTTACAGCGTAATGACATGACAATTACAAGATTAATACAAGAGTTTAATCTGCAATTACAGCTTAAAAAAAGATAAACTTGTAAACTTCTTAACAGAATGTGTCTTTTTTTTTACATTAATTATATTGATTAGTGGTTTTATAAGTAGAACAACTATCTTGTTATTAGTTGAAAAACATATAAAGGTCTATTTGGTTTCTGTTGGTTGCTCTAAATCAACAAACTTTTTTTTTTATTTTCTAAAGTTTTTTCTACAACTACTGGATGTGGAAAATCAAGGATCCGTAAATTCGTCATTTACAGCGCACAAAAACAAGCTGCTGTTGAATTTAGACTCATTTTCACGTAATTTCCCTGATTGAAAACAGCGCTGCTGTGGGTGGGAAGTGTTTTTCCTTGTTTAATCCAAAGATGAGGCTGATGAGAGCGGCTCAGACGCGCATTCCTGTGGTTTCTTCCCCGACGCGGTCTGAAGCCGAGCGCTCACAAAGACACCAGCGCTTTTTCACGCCGTCTTCCAGGTTGTTTCCTTCTCTCTTTACACTATTAGTCAAACACTACTGACGCCATAACCATTTGATTGCAACAACATGTCTTCCAAATAGAAAAAGTCGACAGTTTGCTCTTTGGAGGATGTCTTTAGGGGGGGTTTAGAAATTGCTTTTTAAATGCAGAACGGCCTTTTGAGAATGATTCCCACCTGTGGTCGTGATCAGCGTTGTGACTGAGCAGGATAATCTCGCTCTCATGGATTCAGGATGGGTGGTGCAGCAGGTTTTCTTCCCTTTTTTGTTTGTTTTGTTTTGTGCTTAATCGTGATCCCGTGATTTGGAGATCAGAGGAGATGATTGATTTGATTAGAGGAACAGCTGACATGGGAGTTAGACTCCAGATCACTTACTGTGAGTGGTTCGTGCCTTTAAGGATGTAACAGCCTCTTATGATGGGATGAGAAATCACACGGAAAGCAAATCTGAGCAAATCGTGGTTTATATGAGTCGGATTCTTTATTATCCCCCAAATAAGGGATAGATGCCTCTCTTGTTTTCAAAGTGATATGTAGCAAATGTCCTGAGCTTCACCAAGGGAGCAAAGGATCTCCTGGATTATATTCATCATCTGCGTCTCAGTTGTGGTCCTGGGACGGCTTCTCGCTGTCCCTATGGGGTCATGGCAGAGGCTTTAACCACCGCCTGGCTTTCCTCCAACGCTCTCCCAAGGCTTTTTTCTCACTGCCGAGGGAAAAGAAGAACTCACACAACCATGCGGCAGGCTAGTGTGTGATCTCTTTGCAGGCCACCCTCATTAAAGAGGAGAGCAGAGAGACTCGGTTGCACTGAATCAAACACAAATGACAACCAGAGCAGCCTGACAGTTTGGGGTATTTGTTGCGAGTCACTGACAACCGTAGTCCCTTCAGCAGCGGCCGCAGAATAACACTAGATCAGGTTCTCGTGGTGAGAATAAAATGAGAGCTCACCTCACATAAATCCTTTGTTCGGCCCTGTTTTTTTGGGGGTTTTTTTCTGTAAAGAAAGCCACAGAGGAAAACAGATCCTTTTCTGAGAGTATCATTTCTTAACCGACAGTTCTTCTCCTCCTTTTTCTTTTCAACAGGCAGCTTGCAAAAAAACAAAAACAAAAAAACAAAAACGGGACAATAACTCATGCATGTGACTGTTAAAAAGCCCAGGCTGAAATTCTGCGTGTCTCAGATCAGCCTGGCTGATTTCCAGCTTTTTGAAAACTGTGCAGTCGTGCTGCCTTAAAACAACCAGACAGCTATTTACTCTTCCATCACTGCATACATTTCCTGAGGGCCAACGCTGAATGCCAGCTTTTTCTTCCAGCCCCAACCTCCATTTGGTGTGACTGGGCTGTTTAATGGCCCAACGGTCTGGATTTGCTATCAGCTTATTGCTGCCAGCTGGATTTCTTTGTCAAGCGCTGTTGTCGGCTAACGATCGGACCATGACTCAAATACGCAAACTGATCTGATCTTATTGGCTTAAACCTCCACTTAAAAGTACAAATTGGTGTGTTTAGTTGAATTTATAACAGTGTACTTAGGTGTCTCATGATGTGTCAGAGTTAAAATGAAATGTTGCCTTCAGTTTAGATTTTATCTGGCTTGTGTGGGTTGTTTTTATACACAAATAACACAACAAAGTGGGAGAAATGGCACACAGTGGAATAAGATACAGCTGCTGCAAAGACAACCTGCAGAATATCTGCTCCTCACTGTGTTTGTTTTGGGCCGGGTCCACGTGTGATTAACTGTGATGTCTCCATCTTCCACCCAGGTGCCTCAGAGCTGAGCTGCAGGGAGCTGCGCTCGACCCGTTACATCACCGACGGATCCTGCCGCAGCGCCAAGCCCGTCAGAGAGCTGGTGTGCTCGGGCCAATGTCTCCCCTCGCACCTCATGCCGAACTCCATCCTCCGCGGCAAATGGTGGAGGAGCAGCGCCTCGGATTACCGCTGCATCCCGGCGCACTCCCGCATGCGGAGGGTCCAGCTTCAGTGTCCGAACGGCAACGCTCGGACTTACAAAATCCACGTGGTCACCTCCTGCAAGTGTAAGCGCTTCAGGCCCCACCACAACCAGTCAGTGGCCAAGGAGCTGCCAAGGAAGCAGCGCGACAGGAAGCAGGATCGGAGCATGAACAACACGCCGCTGACGGGCAACTCGTACTGATGTGCCTCTGAAGCATTCGAGGACAGAGACCAAAGCACTCATGTACTCATGTTACTCAAAATTCAACCAACATATCTCCTGCACGCAGGGAGGGGATTCAAAGAGAGCAAACTCATAAGCTATCTGTGCGGCTGGTTTAAAGTCAGCGGTCTGTAATGTCTTCATATTTGTAAACTTTGCTTATTCGCATAACAGGATGAGTCAGCGCCACAACAGTGACTGCTCAGGAGGTGTCGAGAAATGTGAAGCCTCCCTTGGCTTGGTCGTGTGTCTTCCACTCAAACAGATTTGGTGTAAATGCAATAATAACAACCCCAAACCCCCCCCACCCCACCACCCCCACCACGTCTCCCGAAGCCTTTAACTCCCATTTGCTCGCACATCCAGAGGAGGCAGAAGTGCACCCGCCTCCACTCTGAATAAAGCTGAGAAGGTGCGTCTTTGCTCCAGAGTGATCCATCTCCTTTAACGCAGGGGAAACGGTGGCAGCTCTGGGGTCTCCGACGGTGGGATGTTGACAGGTTTCCGAGAGGCCCTCCTTTCAGGCAGCTCTCTGACGAGCCCGCTAAAGCGGACACCCCTCCCCGAGACGTTGGAAGCCCACAAAAGACCTATTTGTTATGGTAGCGTTTCTCCCACCGCTAGACACCAGGAGTCAGGAGAGACAGTTAGAGAAATGAGGAGAGAGGGCAGATTTATCAGCACTAACGCCACCGGAGCACAGGGCATATTCCTACGACTGCTCTCAATTAGCCCGTTCCTGTGTCAGGATTTGAGTCATAAAAAGCTATTTCCTCTAGACGTAGCCAGTTTCTCTTTGCTGGAATCACATAGAAGGAAGGTGCACATGGTGTGTAGGAGGCATCAGAACGTGTGCGTGGTTATGTTGCTGCCTTGGGGCAGAACGCTCTCCAACACACCCACACTGGAATTCTTCTGCACCGGGCCAAACGGAGCAGTGATGAAACCATCCGCAGTCAAAATCCATCTGTTGTGTTAGCCCGCAGGACTCACAACACCTTCACTCCTCTCTGCTCCCGTTCTGTAAATAGCTCAGACAGGAAAGGCAGGAATTAAAATAACCGAACGGAGACAATTACTCAGCTTTATCATTGTATTGATTGCTAAAGTCCAGCGAGGAAGAGGAAGCGTCCATACCCGGTCCGTCACAGCCGACGCAGCGTCCCCCTCCAGCTCGGACTGCAGAATATTAACAGCGTTTCTGCACACTGTCAGCTCGCCATTGTTTTTTTGCTCATATTGCTTCCTGATTTCAGTTGTCTAAACTGTGCTGGTAAATGTTTGCTTCAATTTTGTTTTATTTTTCCAACCGTGTGTTTGAAATAGCAACTGGAAGGGGTTTAACTTGCAAACTGATTGCGTGATTGTACATATCATACCTGTGTGGTCCTCCGCAGGAGAAGCGGGGAGGGAGGGAGACCTGTTTACTGCAGATGCAAAGAGGGACTGCTATAAAGAATGAACTGCATATTTATTTTTTATTTCTACATTTAAATTATTTATGCAACCTTTTTGTAGTAAATGATAGCCATTATTGTCATATCTTGTGATAGAGACTTTTGGAGTGAAAAACTGTACAGTACATGAATAAAGTAAATGCTGGTATATTTGAAAGAGCCACCTTGTTTGGTATTATTTGTAAACTACATTCGGGAGATAAATAAGTGATGTACCATGCGAATGCCAAAGCAGATGTGGCCGTACAGCGAAAATATTTGGGTACCCCAATTTCAAAGGCAAAATGACAAAAAATAAAAAGCAAACAAACAATAAAAAACACTTTTTAGTAATTTACAGGGAGAATATTATAAGAAAAATACTTTTTAATTCAGATTTGCAGGATAGTGTGACGTCACAAACCCAAATTAGAGTAGAATTATCTCACCGTCTGCACCCAGTGGAGAGGACGGGGTGGCCTTAAGTCACCTGACTCCGCCCCTGCTTCGAAGAGCGCTGGAAAGGCATGGCTGAAAAAAAAAACAAAACGTTGCACTGAATCTCTGGTAGTTTGAACAAAGCATGTCGTTTGAGGGGTTTAACTAATATGTCAGTAAAATTGTGGCAGCTTTTGCAATCGGATCACGTCTCCTTTAAGCGACCGCTTTATCATTTAAATCTAACTGATAGTCATCTGTTTAGTAGTTTTTTGTCAATTTGAACTCCAAAAATCTGGTTTAGTGAAATTCAGGGTCAATGTGAAGCTCTTTCGAGGTTGATCCACAGAGTTTCCGCAGGGCTGCAGTAAGAGCCACGGTGCAACCGTCAGTTCGCACAGGCTGAGGGTTTCTGTTAGGAATTGCCTGGTGTTTCTGTGGTGTTATAAGTTATTATCTTTTCATCTTCATCGCCTTTTTACTGCAGCTGTGACGACTGGTACCAGAATGGTGCCATTTGATTGAGCTCCGTGGTGGTGCCTCACAGCTAGATGGTTCCTGGTCCAAATCCTGACAGGGGTCTTCCTGTGTGTGCTCCTCTCCTGTGTGCATGTTTTTTTTTTTAAGGAACTCCAGCTTTATTCCTCATTGCTTTAACGTCTGATTTTAATTGCAGACTGAAGCGAATAACACTTCAAAATGCTTCTCCGTCTTACACCCGGGATCGCTGATCGTTGAACAGCATCCAGGGTATAAATCTTTGCAATTTGCATGACTAGAAAATAGCCCTGAACAGCCAAATGAAATGGTGAAAACTAGAAATCATCCTTTAATATTATTTAAAAAGCTAAACTTTGGATACACATTCACCTTCTCATTATTCAACTCGAAACAGTAACGTGCCCAAGTTTTCATGCCTCTATATTTGTAGTCCTCCTGCAACCACTTACAATCGCAGCCCGGTGTAAAACGAACCAAGAATGTCATAAAACACAGTTGTAACAATATGAAATGCAGCGTTTTGTTGTTAAAGGTATAAATATTAGAAAACCGTATGCACTCAGGAGCCCTACATGTATACATCTACAAATGTCAAATCCATTTTTATAAAAATGTCCATGTAGTGGTTGTAAGTGTTACGTTTTTGGCGGTAAAGTGTTGCCTTTTCGCTGCCGGTGCTCTGCTGTCTGTGCTAAAACACTCAAAGTCTGCGGCTGAGGCTTACGAAAGAAAAATAATCCTCGCTCTTCATGTGTCAGGCTGGAGACCAACAATTCTTCGTGTATTAGGGTGGATGTGGCCATCGGTCAACATCACTCCTCTCTGCCTCTCCTCCCTCGAGGCTTGGAGCTCGATGCACCGTGAGCTGGAGTTCAGAATTCAGTTCGTGCTTGTCATATCTGGAGCAACCATACAACCAGTACTCCCTTAAAGTTTTAACTTTAACATTACTCACTCCAGGCACTGAGAGGGCTCTGTACCCAGCTGAATAGGAGCTGCAGTAAAGGCCAAATAAGCTGCAGCTTAAACGCAAAACAGAAAATCACTGTGGTAACTGCGACTGAGTTTGTCCTTAGTTGTGCCAACGCAGAACAGTGGATATTACATTTCACTACATCATCCATAATATGCAGTCATTATGTCATTTTCAAGCCCTGTTTTCCAAGGGAAAACAGACATGCTTTGCTCTAAGTCAAGCAACTAACATGGAGTGAGTTTTCCAAGAAATTCAATAACACATCCGTAGGAGCGCTCCGTGAACGGTGCCTAAATGTATCGATGCTGACAAAGCATCTGCCATGTGTTAAAACGTGCGCGCGCAGTAACCTGCAGGTGACCCCTGCAGAGATGGAGGGGGGTGGGGGGACTGCAGTCGAGCATGATCTACTCCCAGTAAACGTTGCAAGTCTGCGACACTTCGTTTAGGCTCTGGTGCAAGTGTCATCGGTGGAGTTTTGAATACCAGGTGCACAAGTCCCAGAGGGTCCGTCCTCCGTTACAAGTGTACGAAACAGGACTCGGCGTACAACGGCCGGAGTTCACGAGCAGTCCCATGTTGAGTCATGGCCTCCAGAAGGAATATTTATAGATCTGACAGACTGGCCATCATAAATAATTACCGACTTCCTTTGTCCCAGTGTTGGGGAGAAATGTTAGGACTGCACTGTGTTATCCGCTCAAACAGACCTTCACCTCTCTGCTCATACTCGAGCTTATCTTACAACTGACAATTTCCCAAGATAATCACAGTTTTCCCAACAAAGCTCCATCACACTGCAGCGAGAGCAGGATACTATGCCTGCCACGTCTTCAGTTTAACTTTATGTGCTGCAAATGAGGAGATGCTGTTCCCAAAATCGTGTCTAGGTTCCCTCCTTTGAACTCACGCAGGGAGATTGGAAAATATCTCATTTCAGCTGTGTGCGGCGCAGGCTTCTTGTTTATCGCAGTCAGAGACTCGTCGAAAAAGCACACAGTAAGTGGCTCAGGCACTGTCAACACAGACGTAACTGATGTTCTGCCAAATGCACAGAAGACAGTTAAATAAAATAGATTGTATATCATCTGAAAATAAAGAGATGCTTGGCAACTGCTTGTGGAATCAGTCTCTCAAGAGCACACAGGCTTTGTTGACTTCAGACAGCATCAGTGGAAATTCTTGAGGTGACATCCATCGCATGTGAGAAACCATTCCTGACACGCCAGCAGCTAGCCCACATAGTCTTCAAAGCGCTGGGTTTCTGGTCGGCTGCCTGGCCAGTTCAGGGTATCAGGCTGTCCGAGATGTTTACGGAGATGGAAAATATTTACACCATTATATTCAACACATGATTATCAGACCTTCGCCGAGAATTACATGAGCTCAAAATTCTCCTGCAGCCAGGCAGTTTTCACTTCCAGACATTACCGCTCCGTGTCGAACGCATGTGGACAGGGACGGATGTATTAGGAGACGGATGTTTGTGCTCCACCAATCGCTCCCTTATCAGGTCAAGAGCACTGATAGCTTGAAAAAAAAAAAGGAAACCAGGAGAGATAACTGGCTTCCTAACGGAGTGAGGAACGATGAAAAGCACAAGTTCAAGTGCATTTTTCTTCCTCCGGCGATATGGGATGGGAAAGGTGAAAAGCGTTTCCCACATGTTGGGTGTGTAATTCTCATCCAGACTGCATCTTAATTCATAAATCACATCATCTGGTGTCCTGGGTGAATCCTAGAAAGACTCTGATGATCTGCACATCAGTAACTAGGTGACTGTTTCCCAGAGATGGACAGAAGCACCACACGGGTCAGGGGCTTCCACTGAGCCGTGTAAGACTCGGTCTCTCAGCTGAGGCCAAGCATGTAGAGAGGAGAGCCAAGCATGTGCGCTCAGGATAACAGGAGGTGCAGCGGATAGGAAACAGGGCTGTCAACAAACATTTCTAAACAACCACCGAAAGCCCCAAAGTTCTGGAGGCAGGCTGCATTTCTTTACTTAATCATCGCCTTATGGACTGTTTATCTTGAAAAACATCCCCTTAAATATGAACCCAGCACCATGTTTTAAAAAAATAAGATGAAGAACACAACACAGCGTAGGATTAAAAAACAAAAACCAAAAAAAAAAAAAAAGTGCTCGCCAAAGTGTTTTTGTTTGAGGATTTCTTTAGCAGGAGCACAAAGTACATTGTCAACTTTACAGCTCTTTTAGACCTGTGACGCTTAAAGTCGAAGCCTACATGTGTCTGCAGTTACTGCTGCACGCTGCATGGCATGTGAATGTAATTTAGTGTGTGACTGAGGAAGCAAGTAAAGGTCAATCTAACACGTGTAGTACCAAAAGTTTACACAATCTGTCATTCACTAATTAGCATGAAACCATTGGGCTTGAAGACTTTGGGAAAACTGACATAATCGAGGTCAAGTCCTCCACGGACAAGCAGTTCGAAACACGTCTACGTTTTTGACACGCTCTGAACTGCTGTACCGCACAACAGCGGAGCCACAAATCTTGATCTAAAAGCAGCGAAGATCTTTCATCCCGCCAGTGATGACTGAGGGACGCAAGAGGAACCCCGCTCTATGTGTTCCTGTTTATTTAAATCTTGGACAATGGTTTAAATAGTCATATGGGACAATATTAGACAATGAAAATAAATGTGATAATTCTATTACATTACTGTTAAAGCTGTGTCAACTTAATTCTGGCCTCTAGAGGGGAATTTTGACAAGTTATTTTGGCTGGTAGCCCTTAAGGCTCGAGGGTTTCACCAGTAAGGCGTCACGCTTGGGAAGAATTCCCCTTCTTACCACCTGTGGTAAGAAGGGGAATTCTGTGTAAAACTCCTGGTTTGGACACTCGGCTCCATATAACCAACCAGTGAGCATTTTTAAGCGTTTAGACCTTTAATACCTGACATATGAAATAACACCCCCTTTTTTTATGTTTTATTTGAAGTGTTAATAATAAATTCAAATGGAAAACACATCTAATTTTCTATTTAATAATTCTAAATATTTATTTTTCCTATCATTATGAACACATTAGGTAGGTTTAAGTGTTGTTTTATTTTAGCTGTTTATATTTTTTGTATAAAACTTTTTTTTTTTTTTTAATGGAGGTTATTCAGACGTCTCAGAAAGTCTCGTATCAAATATGATGCATTAGCGGGTGAAGTACTGCAGCCTCCATTTTTCAGATTTTTCTTTTTAACGTGACTGATTTATTTAGTTAAGTAGGAATTGTTCCCGTGATCATCCGAATGTTAGCTCTCTGCTTTCAACCTGTTGAGCTTCACAACCAAACATCCGTGCATGATATTTGGTTTATACTGTTAAAATAAAGTGACTTGCCCGTCTTTGGAGAACTGGCGGCTGAATTTCCTAAATATTTGTACAAAAACTGTAAACGGAGAGTGTACAAAAAGAAACTGCAGGCATCTCCACCACCATGTCATGAGTCTGCACATGTCAACTACCACGTAAACTGTTAATAGACACAAACAAAGGAGGCTTCTATTGCTTTGTTGTCATATTACCACCTAAAACATATAAGTAATGATCCAGTTTCCTTTTGTTCTTTTCACACTAATGGGAAAGACATTGTCAGAGCCAAGTACAAGTGAGGTTATAAGATTTGTTTGTTCTTATTTATGTGTTTTGACATGTAACAATTGGAAAAATGATGCGTGTCTGGTCTGGTGAAAGCTGGGATCGGCTCCGGCAGACCCCCGTGAGCCTGCAAAGGATAAAAGGGGTACAGAAAATGGCTGGATGGATAGATAGTCTGGCGAGTGATTCAAAGACTAATAAATTTTAATGAATAGCATTAAATGATCTTTTTTTTTTTTCTCTTTGGTTTGAGACTTGATCTCCTCGTTACCACGTCTCCATCTGTCTTTGCCCGGCGTGCAGTTTTGGCCGTCGTAGCTTGACTTTCGCAGTTATTTTATGATACGGTTTGCCTCCTTTAAGGGCGTGCAGAAACAATTAAATGTGCTGCGGATTATTTTAAAACAGGAGCCCAGTATTTCCGTGGGTGGTGACATGGCATGGCCAGGATTACACAGCCCGTGAGAGGCAGATTTATGACAGGCAGCAGTCAGCCTCTAACCAAAACCTCCCGCTGCATTCTGGCATATCAAACTACTTTTGTCGATGTCATCATTGCTAACCGCAGTGATGCTGATTGCATTAATGTGGCGTGGCTACTAGACTGTGACGGGTGATCAGTCCCTCCCTTGTCCCTCCCTTCCTTTGCAGTCAACATCTTACCCTGCCTGAATTAAAATCATTTATGTGACGTTATTTACACAACCCAGCATGCTGAGCTTTGCAGCGCTTTAGCCAGCTCCCTCTTTTTAGTTTGTGGCTTAAAAAACTCCCTCGAGGAAGGTATTGTGTCTACCTAGGCCTGTGTTTAAAAGTACCACATACTCCAGCCAGAAGAAAGAAAGAGAGAAAGAGAGAAAGAGAGAAAGCAGTGAGGACTGGGACGTAAACAGCGGTGTATACACAGTGCCAGATCAACAAACCGGAGATTTCGTTCCCCCTCAGGGGTTATGGCTACTTCCACAGACAGGCTGGTGCCTTCTTTGCTTGCTTGTATGTTTGTGTCACAGTCCCTCTTCCGAGGAGCTTTTTAGGGAAGACCGTTGGATCTTTAACACTAAACTTGACGTTATTTATTTCTTTAACACATAAACACACTTGCAAAGGCCCACAGTCCGGTTTGAGCCCAGAGTGAGGCTGTTTTAGTCGTCAGGCCTGTTGCTGATTATTGGGACGTCAGTTCTTCTTACTTTATCCTGACCCCTTTGGACCGGCTCAGCGCAATCAATGCAAGTGCAGTGGAAATTGCTTCCTATCCATGTGGCCGTGGGTGCACAACTCAGGAGAGGATAAGGCGCGTATCGCCACAATCTCCCCGGCTTAGGGGAGTTTAAGATCGGGGACCAATTCAATGCTCCAGCCCTTATCAGATGTCAAAGAGCCTCTGGAACTTTGTGTGTGATTCAGTGTCCCAATCATGGCTGAGGTTGCAAAAAAAAGGTCATTCAAAGTACATTGTTTTTATGTGGTTGAGAGGAAAAAAAGATCTTCATCAGCCCTTTATGTGTGTGAAACATGATTCCAGGGGAATCAGTTAAATCCCTTTGTTTCTGTAAAGTAATACTTCCTCAGAAAGTACAACTTGGAAGTTGTGTTGTTTAGCAAAAATAGAGGAAAAAAAACACAGTGGGGAAATATGTTTTTGAAAAAATAATGGCGGATGTATTTTATCACTCATTGAAGCTGGAGTTTATAAGAAAACGAAGGCATTTTGGACAGTGGTCACACACGTTTTAGTGACTGTTTTGGTAGAGTCTCTGTTCTCTGTAGTGAGATATGATATTAATTAAACTGTCGTCTCTGTGAACCTGGTGTGTTTGCGTGTTGCACAGTTTTTCTGAACTACCGGACCTTCTGCAGCTTTTGGGTGCATTTCGTGTAGGTTAAGATACAGAACTTCACTGGCATCTGTGACAAAAAAAAAAAAAAAAAAAAAAAAGAAAAGAAAAGAAATGTGCAGCACTTTTCAGTCAGGAGGAAAAAAGTGGTTTCATGGACTTCCAGATGGGATGGAAAAAGCCAGAACTATTTGAGATTGAGAGTGGATAGCGGTCCACTCCATTTTCAGTGTGTCCACTCGCAGCAGCCTGTTTCTGGGACCAGTGCTGCATGAGGACACCCGTGCACGCACTTGATAAGCAATGGGGACAGATCAATGGGAGATCCTGCGTGCAAGAGGCAGTAATTAGGTGCTACTCTATATTATGTCTTTAATCTGTAATAGTTTGTCCCTTTTTTTTGTTCATGTTTGTTTGTTTACAGTGTGAAAAAGTATTATATTGTATCACTAAAACTGTGTGCTTAACATTTGTCATCCGAACAATGCAGCGTTGCTGAACCCCGGGGTCACAGCTTCTCCAGGTGGGGCATCCTTTTGCTTTTGCCTTTGCAACTGAGCACAAAACTGGCACAGCGTACCTCGATGTGGAATGAGGACATGAGAAATTATAATTGCTTGTGTGTCATCAGGTTAAGCACAGTGTGTCTGTTATTTGTCTGTAATTGCAGATCCAATTTTATGTAAAAATAATACAGAAAGGGGTTCACAAACTTTGTATCTTGCCTGTCTGACTTATCTAAAACCCCTGGACTGAGCTGTTTAAGGTGTACAGAAATCTGACGCCCAAACACCTTTTATTCTCAGTCTTGTGAATATATAGACATAAAAAGATGAGCTCAGCCAAATGTTCTTACACTTTGATTCACTCTGGCTGCTAACTTTAAATTAGCTATTTAATCTTTTTTCTGTCGTGGGAGTTGGGCCTGACAGTCAAATGTTGCATTCAACATTTTCCATGGAAAAAAGTCTTGCCAGACAAATGTGTTTTATAAGAGCAGTGTAGTGCAATACTGGGGCGTGGGCAGGATTATTACTGTTATGACAGCTAAGACTAATTATTCAGAAGACAGTGTGATGAGAAAGCGTCTCTTTATGACTCACAGTCTACCATGTGTGCACGTTTTCCTAAATTTTCCGCTAAATTTTTGCATCGTCTTCAAATTCTCACTGTGATCATAAAAATCGAAGGACATAATTATATAAAAAGCTTTTCTTTTTCTTCGTGTATATTTCCTACTGAGTCGACGACATTTGAAGTGATGTTCCGCTTTCACTCCAACAAAGTACCAGAGGGCGAATTTGCACTTTTTTTTTTGTTCATTTCTGTGTGGTGAAATCCACATGCCTGAACTTTACTGTTGCTTGAAGAGGCTTTGGTTTGTTTCATGTCGTTATCACAGTGTGTTGAGATTGCTCCCTATGTCAGCACATCTGACCCGGCAGGAAGGAAAACACAGCACACGATGTGTTTTCTACCTCCACAGAAGAGAAATAGGCAGGGAGAGTTAATTCAAGCAGCAGATGACTCTGGGCTCCTTTGTTGACACTCGACCTAGAAGGACATAGACAATTAAATCCATCGCGAAACCATCTCAGACTTCTGTGCTTAGTTTGTCAATCCTCAAAAGCCAAAAATCAGCACAGGAAAATGCATTAGCATATTTCTTTCTTTGGAGGGAAACTTTCATGTATGTGCATCATTTTGCCAACAGAAATTGAGCTCTGTTTATCTAATGCATTTGAATAACTCTTCCTAGTTCCAAATGATATATGACAGTGAGGCCTTACACCTCCCTTAAATATGGCAACATCAATGGAGATGAGATTTTTATGACGTGATTGATCATATCTTGCAGCACTTTCCTGGGGAACAGCACTCAGCCAATGTACGGGGCCAATGGCCATTAAATAAAACCCGGTTGCTGTTGAGTCAACAGTTAATCACCATGTACAGACGCTGTATTTTTCTTCTAAAGACTGGAATATAAACGATGTGTTCTGTGTGTGGTTCAAATTCTGTCAGTCTGGATGAAACACTAACTGAAGTGCTAAAATAGGACTAGAAGAAACAACGTATAATTCCTGTCATACTTGTCTGATTAACTTTAAGTGCTTTGTAATCATTTATCCCACAATGTTGAAAACAAATGCTGTTTATGTGTGAAAGTAACTCCAGAGGTGAAGAGCCACTTGCGCAGAAGTAAGACAGTCTTGCAAACTTTTGTTGCAGTCGACATCGGAGGTCCAGCAGAGCCGAGCCAGAACTACTGTGTTTCAACACCCACACCCATAATGAACAAAAGTATGTGGGCGACTCTGGGCTTGGGTCTGATTTATAACTCCCTCTCCACTTATTGTGGAAGTTCCAAAAATAATAATTTGTCCAACCTGAATATTTCAAATGTTTCCTTTTCTTTAATAATTGGTCAGTAAAAGGTGTAAAATGGACTTCATCTGAAGACAGTTGGGATGGATTCAGCAGACCCCAGAGACCCTAAACAGGAGGAAGTGGGGATGGATGGATGGATGGATGGATGGATGGATGGATGGATGGATGGATGGATGGATGGATGGAACTTTTTCTGGAAGTCCCACTTCATGAGTTATTAGCTCTTTAGGCTTGTTTCAAGTGAAATGCTACTAGAATTTAGACTCAAAAGATTCAATTGTACCTCTGATTAATCTGAGAAATGTTGGCAAACAGCTATTTTCCAAAAGTCAAGGGTAAATACACTGTAAACCGCAAAGTCTATGACAGAGACTAGTTAATAAGCATTTGCAAGCTTATAGGTTTGAATTATTGAAGATAAAATAATGTCAGACAACACAAAAAGATGACCTGTCCAGGGTGCATTTCGCCTGTAATGAGCCGAGGTGGGCTCCAGCAGACCCCCGTGACCCTGTTTAGGATTAAGCGGGTATAGAAAATGGATGGATGGACCCAAAAATGACCAGATAAAGGTTTTGGCAGATAATTGAACTTACTTAAGTTGTCTTAACAGCCTATTGAAATAGGCCTCAGGTGATGGTTCCTTCCTTCAGCTCCAGACTAAATGGATGAGAACCTGAAGTGGGACATCTGTAAAGAAGAAATGTGGGCCAAACTTCCTAATTCAGACACAGTTTGAGATGGAATATATGTATTTTTCCTATTAAAAGTAGAAATAGAGAAAACACCTACATAAGATGCAATGAATTTGGCCTATTTATCTTAGATTGAAGTAGAGATTTTATTTAACAATGTAAGCACACGCCTCACAAAACAGCTGCTTTCTTGGCTTCCTACAGGCCACAGTTCTACGAGACCCTGTCTTTACAGGCTTGAAGCATCAGTCTGTGGCAAAAACACAACAGTTCAGGCCAAAAGACTGTTGAATAGGCTCAAATAACTTTATGAAAAATTATGGAACAGTTTTAACAGTTAAACTATATTAACGCATAAATTCCTGATCAAGGACCACACCATCACTGAGGCAAACATAACTCCTAATGAGTCAAGTAGCATACTGAAAAAAAAAAAAAAAAAAAAAAAGATATGGGCTGCTGTGTTAGGAAAGCCAATGTAGGGTTCATCAGCAGGTCCCATATTGGTCGTGTACACAATTAGGAGTAAGGCAAAGGAGATCTGGAAGAACAGTGTTTAAGACAAGTAGGGTTCCTTAAAACTAATAAATTATATCATGTAGTCATTTAAGGCTTTAGAAACAACAGATTTTGCATGTCTAACGAAAAATGTCTTAGTGTAGGACTGTCTGAGCATACTTGCAGCATGATTTGAAAATGACCTGGATATGTTACCTCTATTTGCCTTAGTGTAAACAAGGGTGTTCCTCAAGGTGCAATACTTGGACCATTCCAATTAATTTCATGTATACACAATCTTAGTCAAAATATCACATCCATATTAAATTTCCTTTAAAGCCAAAATGGGACTTGTTGTGACTATATTTGTGTCTATGCTGGACAATGTCAATGTTATTTACATTAATAAAAGTTGTCAATACTTACATGCATCAAATACTGTCTGCCACGGATGAACCAAAGTTCTTTGTAAACCTTTAAACCTCTACACACCTGGTGTGGTTTGGTCTGCTTTGTCATCCTAAAGTCATATTTAAGCGACAAAGCTTGCTCTTGCTCTGCTCCCAGTTACTCTACTGACTTACATTACAGGGAGTTGCTGTCATCTTTCCAAATGAAAACTCTTCATTTCTTCTTGAGCCCTATCATGAATTTGTCAAAAGCCAATCTGTGTTGCCCCTTCAGTGTGCAATCAGCTGCAAAATCACATGAATTAATAGGAATCAGAGTCACAAATTCAAATTGAAGCAAATTATAATGATATTGGCTGCAAATATGTGTGTACAGGCAAACCTAATACCTGCCCTGAGTTTTTTTTTAAGTTTGTGGCTCCTTGAGCTCAGATATTTACATGCATATTTTATTTTGCGTATTGTACTTGTGTTGTATGATTATCATTTGTGTTGAACTGAGCTGCTGCCTCTCTCAACCAAGACTATCTTAGAAAAGTTATTTAAAAATTCAAGCATTTTTTTTTTTACCTGGAAAATAAAAGTTTAATAACCACAAAAAGAGCACGATACCTGCTTACTGCTTCTGCACGAGGGATTCGTCAGCTCATACTGGGTTCTGGATTTGAGACCTGTGATGAACAGTGATGAACATGATTGGAATAGCAGACATTTCCAGGATAGTTCTGATGGTCTGCCCCGCTTCCACCTCTGGATTGTGCATATTACGAACTTTCCAGGTCTAGTAGAACTATTACAAGCGTGTAGTACATTTCAATGTCAGATGTCTTCCTCTTTTTTTTTTTTTTTTTTTTTTTTTGTGCCTCCTTTTCCCCCAGCATGTAACAGCAATCACTGCACCGTGTGTGGAGAGTGCTTTCTGCCCCCATAAATAAGATTGTGGAAGGCTCCGGCCTGTTTCATCCATCATTGAGCTGGAGCTGTGTTTGTGGAGTGGCGGGGAGTTGGTGGGGGGGGGGGGGGGGGGGGGGGGGGGGGGTTCATCCATGTTCCCAGCAGCCATCCCCCCTGTGGGAAGTTCACACAACCATTAAACACCTCATGGCAGCCCGTTAGCTATCGGGCCAGCTGAACCGAAGAGAAAGCCGCAGTCCCACAAGCTCTCTTTTCGTCCCTGTGGACATGTCAACAGGTTTTGCATTCAAAGTTTTAGTGCACATCTCGGCCACATAACTCTGCTGATATAGGAGAAATAGAGGTGCATACATCCTCAGTCTTGCCGAGGGTCACATGGGTGTTAATGTAGGATGTGAAATACTGAGCGCTCCGTGAAAAGTTCTGCTCTTGTCTTTTGAAAAAACAGAATCAATCGTAGACATACTTCCTTAGTAACCAAAGTGCATAAACATCTGCCTTTTAGTTACAACTGCTGGGCTTTAGGTGAATAATCTATCTAATAAAAGAGAAATATCATGGTCTTGTTTTGTAACAAGTTAACACAATGTCCCAAAGTCTCCCAAGGTCTGAATGAAGGCCTCTCTTTTCACCTGACTCCACCCCCTCTACCGAAGAGTGTGCCTCTGTGTTTTAGTGCCTCAACACTTTGAGGTGATTTTAAGTCCCTTTCCAACTTTACGTAGATCAAAGATCTGGACCACATGTCTTCATAGATCTGACGGCGAGGATTAGTTTATATCTGCTGGTGCGTCTGATAAACAGCAAACTTAAAATGTTTTATAAATCAAAGTACTGTTAATGTTTAGTGTGTGTGGTCCATGAAGACATGAGATATTATGATTGTTTTTGTGTGGTCAGCTTAAGAAGATTGTATTTGTGTATTATTGTGGTTTGTATCATATTATATGGCAAATGAAAACAGAAAGCCAGTTCATTTTAAAAGGATTGGATAGTCGTTCTTGCTACTACACTGTAAAAATTAAAATGGCTTTTGAAAACTCACATTTTAAAAGGCAGCTTTCCGTGATAGATTTTTGAGGCCAACCTGTCGTTTGCTCAGTTAGTTTGTCTTCCATATGTCTATAAACTTTTAATTTGACCTTTTACATCCTATGAATTCCAAACAATTACTAACCATCTTTAGATTAGTAAATGTGTCTTTGAGAAAAACTTCAAACAGTTTGCTAAGAGTTTAATTTGCTAAGAAACATCAATTGTGTAAACTATCCATTCATTATTTTTACTCACTTCTTCCTATTCAGTGTTAGAGGTTCTGCTGGAGACGATCCCAGCTGTCCTCAGGCCTACACCCCGGACTACACCCCGGACTGCACCCCGGCCTACACCCCGGACTACACCCCGGACTGCACCCCTGACTACACCCCGGACTACACTCCGGACTTCACCCCGGACTACACTCCGGACTTCACCCCGGACTACACCCCGGACTGCACCCTGGACTGCACCCCGGACTGCACCCCGGACTGCACCCCGGACTGCACCCCGGACTACACTCCGGACTACACCCCGAACTACACTCCGGACTGCACCCCGGACTGCACCCCGGACTACACTTCGGACTACACCCCGGACTGCACCCCGGACTACACTCCGGACTACACCCCGAACTACACTCCGGACTGCACCCCGGACTACACTCCGGACTACACCCCGGACTGCACCCCGGACTGCACCCCGGACTGCACCCCGGACTACACCCCGGACTACACCCCAGACTGCATTCCGCACTACACCCCGGACTACACCCCGGACTACACCCCGGACTACACTCCGGACTACACTCCGGACTACACCCCGGACTACACCTTGAACTACACCCCGGATTACACCTCGAACTACACCCTGGACAGGTCTGGGATTTCACCCAGCAGCCTTCTAACAACAAAACTGTTCAACCGATAGTTTTATTATTGACATACTGGTTTAATAGAGTAGAAAAATCTATATTCACCCGTTGGAAGTTACCATCACTTGATAAGATATAGAAAATGCCTCCCAAAAAATTCCCTGTGAGTCACTCTGGAGACCCGTGTCAGTTTACCTGGCGTCAGCAAGGCTTCAGCGAAAATGTTTCCATTTTGACAAAAAATAATATACACCGATACCCCAAATACACACTCTCAAACACACAAAATGTCTTTGCATCTGTGCGTTAAGAAAGCCGTACAGCTGAGATAAAAAAAGATTTGGGCCAGGTGTTTGAAATGACCACGCTCTGATGGATGCTTACATTTGAACATAAAATGAGAGCCATTAGCAACTAACGATCAATGTGGAAATGCTCCGCAACAGTTCAGAGCATTTACCTCATCAAGAAGTCATCCGAGTCCCTAGAATCCATGACAACGGTGATCCTTCGACAAACACAGATGACTTCTGGGATGTCAGCAGGCCATTGAAAACTGCTGTGTGAGTCTAATGGGACATGACTGAGTCTACTATGCCCTTAAATCACCACTGGGAGGGAGACAAAGTGTATTTTATGAGAGAGTCCTAGCAGGTGTTGAATTTGACAGACTCCGCTGTAGATTCCCAAGCTATTTAAAGTCTTACATCTGGATTAATAAAGCTCTCCACTTAAAAAGCGAGGCCAAGACCTATCTATGTGTTTGGTTATTAACACTTACCACTTTATTAGAAACTGAAATTAAAAACATGACCATGATCAGAGGAAATACACATTTCCTCCCTGTTGCATCAACCAGTAAATTTCCCCATTGCCAGTAATTTTCTCCACCCTGTCGTGGGAGCGTTGCGGGCCGTTTGATCTCACCTCGTGCTGATTAATTAAAAGAGAATGCCACGGACTCTGTCAGTGTCTCCATGGGTTTCACATAGCCATCCTGAGGAGTGCAGTTAGATCATTCAGGGAGTCGCCAGTATTGTGATGTTGAGTAAGACTGAAGAGGTGGCTGCGTCCAGAGAAAAAAAAAGAAAAAAAAACAACAAAAAACACCACATGCCATAGATTCCTTCTGACCGCACAACTGGGCAGAAGCAGATGCTTGATTGATGACTCGGGTTTGTTATGTGCTCTCTTCATCAAACGGCTGTAGAGCCTTTGAACTTTTTGGCTTTTAATATTACAGCATCAAGGCAAATTTCATTCTTCAGTCTCAGGTTATGAGGTTGTCTGGTTTGTAAAACATCAATTTTTTATTCTACGTAATCTGGCTACCTATTATTTCTGAGACTTTTTTCCATGTGTTTCTTATGCTGCTTTGTGTTGAGGGTTTGTTAGGACTGAGCAGCTTCATAATGGTAAAACATTAGTATAGAAAAAGTACTGTGTATGCCACACAGAGACGGTTTTCCTGCTTCCTTTTTTATATCAGCCATTGAGTCTCAGATATAAGTCTACAGGGATAAATGAAGGAAAACCCATCATTAAAGGCTGTCAACATCAAATCTGCACTCATGCATGTCATTATAGCAATCATAAATGGGAACAAAAGCAAGTCTGTGGAAGTCAATATCACCTACCAACCATCTAGGACTGCTCTGTCTTTGGGTTCAGGAACTGTGCAGGTAAAATCCTGTCCGACTCTGAGCACAACCTGTGCAGACTCTTCATCAGGCCTCAGATCCCTCAGAGCCAGAAGTGCATCTTCCTACAGGCAAATAGTTGTAAAAGACTTCATGCAAACTGAAATTAAAACACTGTCCACAGGGACTACAGGTGCAGAAGCATATATGAGCACTTTTATACACTTAGGTCCTGGAATACACGGCATTAAGGTTGTTTTTAGGAAGAAACATGTTCATGCAGTGAAGGAACTATAACTCTCACTTACAGTGTCTTAGATAATATTCTTAGTAATTAAAAGTATCTCAAGAAATATCTGGCTTTCCTCAGATTTTAATCTGAGGAAAGCCAGATTAAAATTAAGACATAAAAGGAGGTTTTAAGAAGGAATCCCATTACATAAGGTAAGTTTTTCATCCAGAATAATAAAAAAACATTTTTATTATATAACTGCTTTGGTAAAGTTGCTGATAAAAGGTATTAAATAGTATGTTTTATGAGTTCCTTACTGGATGCTGAAGGAAGACAAACACCAGATTAAAGGTATGTCAAACCCCAGAGCTTTGAAGTTTCAATTTGTTGATGTTAAAAGTATTTATTTATTTATTTTTTGGCTTAACTTGCCTTCATTTCACTGAGGGTTATGGGACACAAAAAAAAAAACCTTTTCCTGGTCTTCGGGGAAGTGCGGATGTCTTTAAGACGGACAGCCTGATTATAAAGCTTCTCTCTGGGCTCTGTCACGGATCCGGGGCCGTGAGGACGTGGCCCCGGATCCGTGACAGCACCTATAAGTCTCTGTCAGGGCCCCAGGCAGGCTGTCTCCTGACTCTGTGCAGGTGCCTCCTGTTCCTGCCACGGTCGCCAGCCTGTCAGCCCCTAAGTGGCTCTCCTCCTCCTCCTCCCTCGTCTTGTCTCACATCCTCCTTAAGCTGAGCTCCTTCACTTCAGTCAGTTCAGATGTTCCACAGCCTCAGAGAGGCTTAATGTACGACGCCATGTTTCCTTATTAGACAGCAGGAGGTCTCGTGAGACGGCTCGCGCAGTGTCGCATATCACATCCGACGGCAGCAAGCGGGAAGCAGCATGTGCGTGAACGGAGAGGTTAAAGACAAAAGAGAGCAACACGGTCCACAGAAATACAGTAAAAGTACAAAATGATAAAACTAAAAAAATAAAAAATTTTTTCAAGAGAAAACTACAAATAAACGATAGCAATGCCTCACATTAAGACAGTTTTTAAGACAGGATTTCTTAGTTTCTATCCTGGTCAACTGAGACTGGGTTAACTGCTACTTAGTTTACCAGTTTATTCATGGGATACTTGGCAAAAAAGGAAGTAACTGTGGATAGAAACAGAAAAAAAACTGAAACGGTAATGAAAGTGGATGTGAAAGACACAAACTAGGATTAAAATATTACATGTAAGACACTTATATCTCCATTTAGTCCTGTGTTTGTTCAGCCACTAAGCTGCTCATCTTCTCCGTCTCAGTAACTTGATTGTCAGGGTGCCAGCACAAGCGCCGTTTGGACCCGGCACACTGCTGCAAACAGCTGCCATCCGTCAAAAACACGGGGCTGCGATTAAAATTCAACAACTCGACAAACAATTAGCCTGTTTATGGACTTACTCTCTGATATACTCTGACAGGCGCTGGTGTGGTTGTGCGTCTGGACGGGCCAAACTGCCTGAGGCCGTAAAGTCTCACAACAAACCAAACGCTCAGCAGATGAAAAGACGAACGTCCCACTGAGTCTCTAATGACCTACTCTAAAGATTTAATAGACTGTCACAGTTGCTGCAAAAATGAAAACAAAAGCAAACGTGGCATATCTGAATAACTATATTTGCAGTAGGAAAACACAGCTACTTGTATGTATTAAAAAAATAATTTTCACCTATTTTATTTATTAATTTTTTATTCACACTTTCTGTCAAGTGAATGAATACGTGTCTCAGCCAACCTGAACTGTAATTTGGAGGCTTTAGTGACATTTCTGCCATTCTAGCACCCAACAACGCAACACGATGACGTCTAAAACCTTTTTCATAGGTTACCAAACAGTTTTCATTCAGGCTTCCTCTGTTTTGTGTCAGGCGTCGTTGGCCCTGACACGCTGACATCTGACTTTGTCTTTCTCCACAGTTTACTGTGCTTTATCATAAATGTTCCTACACATGATGGCATTTGAGGATTCAAAGATACACTTTCCTTTTTTTTTGTCTTTTTTATTCGCCTTTTCCCTGAAAACTTACATGTATGCTGTGAGTCATTTTGCTGTCTGGAATGGGAGAAAAATACTTTACAAACTCTACTGAATTTAAATTAGTTAATTAAAAAAAAAAGACAGGAACTGTGTTGAAGTGTCTTTCTGTTTAACAACTGGAGCTATGAATTGCTGAAAAGCGAATCGTACTACAAAAATGTAGTTTTCTCTGTTGCCCATAAAGAAGAAAACATTTAACCTCCTCTCATGAAGTGATTATAAGTGAAATGGAAAAAAAAGGGGATTGTTTCTGAGAACAAAATTATTCCATTTTGACGGGCAACAGTGTATTTAAAAATATGTTTTATAGTTTGTAATTGCATCTTTCTGGTGTCTATAAATTCCAACTAAAATGCAACCGAAGCTGATGGTTAACAGGTGGTCAGTGGTCAGGCTGCTGAAGCTGCCAGTCAGAGCAGAGTGGCATTTTTGGGAGTTGAAAGGTGACCTGCTGTAGGTTCAGTTTTTATAAAAACATGTAACTATGAGTAAATATGATGAATAACAGATCTATTTATAAAAAAGTAAAATAAAATAAAATAAAATAAGAGATTCGATAAGTCTAACTCTACATTTGCATATAAAGAAAATTGATCAGTGATAAAAAATCATGCTTGTTATTGTTTCTTCACTGCAGCAACCTTTTATAGAATAGTTAATATTATCATTATTTTAAAAGTAGAATTTCTTTATTAATATATGATAAAGGAAAACTGAGATATTTTTATTATAGTTTTTCAAACATTTTTCTTAAAGGCATAGCTCTTTATAATAGAAATAAACCCTTTTTCTTTTGATTTTGTACGTACACATATTATAGCTATTTTTTTTTTTACAAAGGCCATCATCATCATCATCATCATCATCATCATCATCATCATCATCATCATCATCATCATTTTAGCTGAGGTTATAGTGTTTGTTTTAAGGTGCTACAGTCAACATCTTAACTCAATCCCCTGTTTTCAGGTTGCTTTTAAACTCTGTGGTACAGCGTTGCCTTTCCAACATAATCAGCATCAGCACCACCACTACCAAAACCATGACCACCATCGCCATCATCATCATCATCATCACCACCACCACCACCACCACCACCATCATCATCACCACCACCACCATCATCACCACCACCACCATCATCACCACCACCACCATCACCACCTCCACTACCATTACCATGACCACCATCGCCATCATCATCATCACCACCACCACCACCACCATCATCATCACCACCACCACCATCATCACCACCACCACCATCATCATCACCACCACCACCACCACCATCATCATCACCACCACCACCATCATCACCACCACCACCATCATCACCACCACCACCATCACCACCTCCACTACCATTGCCATGACCACCATCGCCATCATCATCATCACTACCATCACCACCACCAAAAGTACATGTAACGTCAGACAGCTCAACATATGATTTCAAGTTTTATTTTTATAGCATGTCCTCTATAAAAAATGTTTATCTGATTTAAGCAGTGTCTAGGTTTCTTTTCATTACATTGTAAATTAAATTGCGCACTTCTTACAGTATTAAAACATTACATGCGATTGTTCAACTGTAACTATCTGACATGTGCCTCAAACGCTTGACCTCATGTTATAGGGTCAATAAGTGAAGCAGAAAGCAAAACCTTGTAGGATTCCACTGATGTTTGTGCCATCAGTAACACACATCCTGTGTGAATTACTACAGAACGCCATCCCGATGGGCTGATGTGTTGAAAGCCAAGCCCACCAAAGGGAGAGAGAAACATTTTTTTGCAAGTTATGGCTTCTTTTTGGAGCACACGTGCAGTTGAGTGTTGAAAAAGATCGTGCCAACTGACCCCTCTGCTATCGATTCTACCAGTTAAAGTTGAAACATTGTGATGAGTCATATAGATGTGTAAAAGGTGTTTGTCTTAATGGTGATCTCAGAAATGTGCTGCAATATCCATTAGAGGGATAAATGGAGCTGAGTGTCTCTGAGGTGCTGATTGAGCTGGCAGATGGAGTATAAATTATGATGAAAAGGCACCAGCAAAGTTGACCCCCCTCCATCTCTGCTTAATCTTCAGCCAAGGAGAGATTTTATTTTCCTTGCAGGATCAAAAAAAAAAAAAAAAGGCCGGGAAATCATTCTGCTAAACCCTCAGTTGGCAGGCTGCGTCTTAGAGTGGTTCAGCATCTGTTGCTTTATTTTTCCAACATCTCAGCTTTTTTATCATTATTTTTTATCCTTTTTTTCTACATAAATAATTTCTTGCAGCATGTGAAAATGATTAATCCTTTATAAATAAAAAATGTTGCACATCTTGAGTGGTTAAATGAGAATAAAGGTTAGACAATATTAAATCGCATGAGTTTGTTTAAATAAACGCACATAATGGCTGGTTCTAATCTGCTCTCTAATGTTCTGTTCAGCGCGTTTTGGTTGTAAAGTTTGGTTTCATATCATATTAATAAAATACAAGCCATAAAACAGAAAATGACAAAAGCAATTGGAGAGACAAATTTGCTGAAGTCATTCATTTAACACAGCTGGGCCCAGCTCCATCTGGAACCTGAGAATCTGCTATCAAAGTTATGATCTTTTTTCTATTTTTATAACAGCAAAGTTATTAAAATTAACTTAAACATACAAATGAAAAGGAGTAAAAATATATCCTCCTTGACTGTGCAAACAACACCAGTCCATCATTACAACAAGGGATGACACAACTCCTTTCGCTTTCACAATGTGGCTCAGAAGGAAAAAAGAAAGGTAACAGAAACCATTCCCAGTCCTGCACAGTCACTTGCAGCGAAGCCTGACTCTGACCCCTTCCCCTTGTGGACTCCACTGCACACCTGTGCAGGCGAACACCTCAGGGACGTCCTCTGCTCAGACCATGCGCAGGGCCTCGGGCTTCCCTGTCGTGCCTGATGTATGTCGGAGTGTCCAGGGTCCCCTCCAGGGGCCCGATTAAAACAGCCTGCTCTCTCAGCTGTGTTTGCTGCTTGTCAAACAGTCTGGTTTATGGGCTTCATTAGCTAAGGAGGTGGGTTACATATGGGGAGTGTGTTTTACTGCCACCGGCTGTCTGTATGGGCCAGAGGTCGCAGCTTGTCTGACAATAAGCGAATCGGCCAAACTTTTAGACATGTCGGTACCGTCAGGAAACACAAGAGAGAGAGAGAGAAAAAAAATCCAAGACGTTTAATATTTCTGCCATACAAAATACATTATTGTAAGATTTTATGATATATAATCAATGTTTTTTTTTATGTTTACAGAAAACCACCATTTGGCTGCTTTTTGCACTCGAACAGGAGTTAAAAATTACTTCAATCTGTCCTTTCACCATTTAACTTTATGCAGGCTTTTTAAATTTGTGTTGAGGCCATTTTACTGCGGAACATTTTCACACATGCGACACAAACAGCTGTCATTTAAAGGAGATAACATGCTTTGATGCAAACACGGTACAGCAGCATCCTTCTCAACCATATCTGCAAAGCGCTGGGGGCGGAGTCAGACACACTTAACTCCACCTCCCTAAAACACAAAGTGTGCCTATTTTTTTGTTTATTTTATTTTTATTTTTTTTTTGCATTGCAACCTGCTCCTGACACACAGCTATGTTAACCCTGAGAAATTCTACTCTAGCCTGGGATGTCACGTTAATCTGCAGACCTGAATGGTTCACTGAGAACCGTTGAGACCTACTGTAGGTCTGAAAATTGGTCTGAAAAATGTTCTGGTCTGTTATATAGAGTTTTGCTGTATCAGAGCTTTTCACTAGCTAAGAACTTAGAACATAAATGCTTTCAAGCACAAAAAATTATAATAATTTTTTTTAATGATTTCTTTATTAGATATATATTTGTTTAACTTTAAAAATGTGTTTAATTTTTTTTTTCCAACTCTTTTGAAGCATTAATCAGGAGGAATGCTCCTGAGTTCATTATATTCTCATCATTACTTTTTTCTAATCTGTTATTCAACTACTCGACTAATCATTCTCTTATTTTTCCTTTCATTTTTTTGCAGTGGAACATTTATTTTCCAAAACATATATAAAACACACAAACCACGTCTTGATACATCTTGAAGGAGCCTCATCAATTATTGGCAGCCCTGGAGTTAATACAATCACAGTGAGGCTCCACAGGGACTCAGGTTCTTCTGTTGCTTATGTTGTTTAATCATAATGTGCAGACCTTTTTGCTTGGTCTTGTAAAAATTACAACTGCACCATTGAGTATGTTTCTCTTCATGCTTTGTTGCTTGTTGATATGTGTTTTCTGGAGGTTTGGGGCCTCCACACACTTATCTGAGTTACATTTTGGAGCGTGAACATTCTTTAAAAACAACTGTGATGCCACAACTTTCAGTAGTGCATTCATGCTTTAAACTACTATTTCAGATGTGCAAAGGGAATTTATTTAGGCTCAGGCACACAAATGAAATAACAGTAGGCAGGAGTGGATTTGTTTACATGGAAACCAGTATTCTGACTGTAACATGATTAAGACTAAGATACTGCTAAATAACATATTTCACATTAATCTAAATAAGCTGGTATTGGGAGTCAACAATAATCAAGTTAAGCATGAATGACATTAATTACGGTGGATTATGATTGTCTTTGTTCCAATATATTAAAATGCATTTAGCTTAATGAAATTATTACAGAATTTCATGGCAGCTAGGTGGTCTTAATCAAATGCTCTTGATTAATATTAATTGATCATAAAGTGATTAATTGTTAATCAAGTCAACTGTGAACAACTCTCTGAAAAGAAGCAGTTTTGGCTGTTTGCAAACCTGGAAAATGTAGGCGTGTGTTTATGCAGTGCCAAGCAGGAAAGTCATGAGGAACAATCCTAGAGAAGTGATTGTTCCTTCCCAGGCTAATTTCAAACAACCTGCAGTCCATCATGCATCCATGAGAAAGATGATTCGCAGGTGGAAAACATTCAAGATAGGTTCCAACCTTTCCAGGGGTGGATGTTCCAGCAAGTTCACTCCATGGTCAAACCAGGGAACGCGAAGAGAAATTGTAAAATCCAAGAGCCACATCTAAAACTCTATAGGTTTCAATTAGCATGATCAATCAAGAATAGGACTCTGATGAGCTTTGAAAACAATTAAAGCTTATGATGGTGCAATTAGAGAGAAACTAAACAAATATGATTTTGCTTGGAAGGTTAGCAAGGTGAAAGATTTTATCTAATTTTATTTAATCTAAGCATTTTACCCAGTTCAGTGTATTTTGTTTCGATTCAATTCAGCTTTAGTTCAATTCAATAATACATTACTTTGTTAATAAAAATAAATTACTTAAATACTAATGTACTACTTGTTTAAACACAAAAACTGCTCAAATACTAATAAAATTAAAATAAATTATTTTTGGAGGCTGTCATTTGCTTAGACAAGATTAAAGTAACTGTCAAGCACGGTGGTGGAGGGGCGATGATCAGGGTCTGTTTTACTGCCACAGGAGTTTGTGACAGTGTTAAATATTCATGACGGTGCAATTATAAGAAGACTGAACAGATAATTGCAGACACCCTCACTACCTTTAGTATTAGGCTACAAACTTCAAGGCTTATAGGTAGCCTGAACCTTTCATTAAGCTTCTAACGACTGCTTAGGGAGCTCCCGTGATGAACCGTAGATTTCCTGACTTTGCGCTCCACCTGTGTCGTCATCCATAACTGCTGTTATTAACATCTCTGTCCTTTGGTTTCAAACCTCCTCAGCCCCAACTGTTTGCAGTAGATGGCTACCCTTCCTGAGTATAGCAAACATGCCTCGTGTGAACTGTCAGTGACAGTTGTGGAGGGTTGATGATTTGGACTTATTTGCAATCACGGGACCTGGGCACCTTTGCGGTAATTTAGTCCACCATGAATCTGTTCTGAAAAAGAGAGGCTACCGAGTAGGCAGTTAAAGTCAGCACCACTGGGTGCTGCTAAATGGCTGCTAAAGGTGACTCTGCAACCTCCTGAATCATTTTTCGACAAACATTTTCACAGATTTGACTTTTGGAATTTATTGAATTAATTGGAGTAATAATGGGGGGTAAAGAGAAGAGGGCGAATGGAATACAGAACCTGCTTTCCCAATAACAAACCAAAGCCGACTGTTTTGTTGTCAATCCAGGCCCGTTGACACTGTCACTTTCAGTGCTTAACAACACCAGTTTAGATTGCCTAATCCCCCGACTTCTGGCCTCACTTTTCTGTACAGCCAAGCAGGGCTGGTTGAGGCTGGAAGCAGTCTCATGGTAGGAGGATTTTACAATTCAGTATCTCTCTGGTTTATTTATAGCTCTTATTATTACATATGTTTATGATAGGTTTGCATTACATACAACGGGTAATTGTCACTGATACAGCGGTCTTGAGTCAGATTTTTTTAATTTTCACATTCACTGTTGGCTATTGGCATGCTCAAAAGTAGGCTATTTTAGTGTTTCGCATAAATGGAGTACTGATCCTGATGGAGCTGCAGCTGGGGGGGGGGGGGGGGGGGCATGTCAGGAGAGCATGGCTATCAGCCCGACAGTGGGCACAGGAAGTATTTTTCTGGATGCAAAGTGAGGTCAGGGGCCTTAAGTGTGTTTAAGCCCAGGCTCAGCCTGCCTTGATAGTGGGAAACACCTATGATTGAATAAGCAGCCACAAGCAAGGAAATAAAATGGCATCTTACTGAGTCACCAAGCTACAATAGCTAGAATACTAACTGCATGTTATGAATATTTTTAAACTGGTGGTTTTTGACTGAGTCTGTTTAAGTTAGTTCGCATTTCAAGTGTAAGATGGACCAAAATGACAACAAAATGAAGCTTTATTCTAGGTCACTAGACCTGGACTGAACCAAAATCTTAGTTTTGGCTGATGTCTGATAACCTCCCATCTTCATCTCAGCCACTGTAACTATGAGTCCTGTATTACGTCTTGAATTTTACTAAATGTAAATGTGTCCACTTCAAAACATCCATGACATATTTTAAATATTTTGAGTTCTTAATCACCTCTTTGGACATCTGCTATTTGGTAGAGGAAACTTCAGCTGGCTGAACCTCATAAAAATAAAATCACTGTTACAAGTAATCTATATATGCTCAGAACATAAGATTTTATTTGCAGCTAAATAAAAGAAACCTGTATTTGACCCTTCACAAGTGTCATTGTGTAAAGCCTTAGCGCCTGAAAACATTAGACTGTTCAAACTGGGATTTAGACTTCAATACTTGATGAAAGTTATTTGCAGTCATTAATTGCCTGACATCTATAGCCTATGGACATTGCAAATTTCCACCCTGGAGATATTTTACCAGGCTTTCACTGCTTCTTTTTTTTCTTTTCTGCCTTCAGTAACTTTAATGCATAATGCATTGGGTTAAAATCAGGTGATTGAAATAAGTTGTTTCAAGTGAAGAAACGTGTTTTCTGGCAAAATCTAGTCACAACTTTCCCATTTACATATTTTCTGTTAATTGTCCAAATAACTTTGTGCCCTTGAAAAATGTTATTTATTTAAAATAACTGTAAAATAGTAAGTGTTATATTTTAGGTGAAATTTCATGAATTGAAAGTTGAAGTTGAAAGTCTACGTTTTGATCACACGATTGTTTTATGTCAAAACCATTGTGGTTGTGTAGAAATGCAAAGTCATACAAAACTCAATATCCAATTACATGAATATTACTAAAATAACAGCACAGCACGGTTTTGTTCATGATTAGCCTCTGTGATGAACAAATGAAACGAAAAGTGAGTTTCTTTATGTAATAGTGTTGTGTAGCTGATCTGCTATGCAGACTTCTCCATTCAAATTATCTGACCTTTACCAGAACCCTCAACATATGACGACCTTCTTCCACAAATGTAAAACCAGAATTATTTGTAACTAAGTGGCCAGAAATCTGTGTTCCTACCAAAAATGTCTTCCAATGTAGCAACACATAAGAGCACTTAATACCAATGAGTGGTAACATATGTGTGCAAATTTGTTCCATTGCTGAAAGATTTAGATGGAAGTAACCCTATATTATCTGAGCATTAATAGTGACTCTATCGAGGAGACGGGATTTAGGAGTCACAACTGAAGCCCACATGTGTTCTGTTTTATTCAGTCTGACTTTTGGATGTGACCACCATTTCAATTCTGACTCTGTCAGGTTATTTTGACATTTGATGTGTTGGAAAATAGTGATGCACGCTTTTGGGACTGTTGCAGACATGGCAGTCTTGTGGTCTGTGGCAGCAATTCTGTTACCCAAGACGTATTTCAGTTTAATGATGCAGTGAAAACGTGGGCTTTCCCATGAGCTTACGATTGACAGTCCCTATATTTCAAGCAACTTCACCTGTCCACAGCTGGTTTCGAGGCCCAGAACGATGATGTTTTTGACTGATGAGGTTGATGTCGTTTCAGATTTTCAGACTTTGTTGTGGATTAAAAGAAAAAAAAAAAATGAGTCCAATTTCAACTGGGGCCTTGGAATACCTGTATGTGGGCGTGATGTTACTAATGGGCTTTTAGTGCCTTGGCACTGTGTTTACAAGCCAGCAAATGTGGCAGATTCTGCGCTGCTTTGGCTGTTGTCATCACTCACTTTCCTGGTGGTCCTAAACTATCCAAGTCAATGCGTTCAGCTGTCTTGGTCCTCTGAGAAGGACCTGGCAGCGAGGAAAGCCTGGCAAGGCTTTTCAAGAGAGAGAGGAGACTGTGTGGCACATTTCACACAAGTACGTGATCAGTGGAGGGTGGCGGTTTTCGGGGTGGGGTGGCGGGGTCCTAGTGTGGGAGAGCGCAGCTTTGTTGTGAACTTAAACTGTTCACTACGGCACTGGCAGCTAAATCTACATCAAAGATGAGAATTCATATGAAAAAGAAATCAAGTGTTTAATCTGTTCAAGCAACTCAGTTTCTCTGAGTTCATATTCTTTTTCAAAAAGCAAAAATGATTGAAAAATTCATGGCAACAAAGGCAAAGTGTCCTCATACTGCACTTCTATAAAAATAATCCTATAACATCATCACACTCACTTCATTGCTTGCTGCTTGAATACAAGACATCTGGGAGAGGTCGACTGGCCTTAGATCGGCATGACTCAGACTTCATTTACCGAACCTCCTTCTAAGCAAGAAAACGGGAGGTAGTTTAATGAAGAAGAATATGGATATTTGTTGTTTTTTCTTTTGTCACCACACATGCCCCAGTGTGCTACTGTGGCCTATTCAGATACAGAAACATGAAAGAAAGCTTCACCTCAAAGCAAAATTTTTCGAGAGTTTTGTAGTCAGTTTGAACTGGTTTCCATCAGTATGGTCACGTTCTCACACCGCTGACCTTAGTGGTGACAACGTGTAACCTCATAGTTTAGCTGCTAATTTTGACTAAACCACAACAGAGGCTGAAATAAATGTCTTCAGTTTTACAAGTATGTAGTCATAAATCAAAATAGACTCTTTCAAAAAGTAAGATGTTGTTTCAAATTTAAGGTGGAATTTTATTATTTTTTTCCTTAACCACATCGTTTAAACTCTGGTTAATTGAAAATACATCAAACGATAAGATGTTAGAGATTGAGACAGAAATTTCCTTCCCGTCAATGCTCATTGTAACTCTAAAGCCAGCATCACATAACAAGAAATAAATTGGGACAAAGGCATGTTTACCACTGTGTTTCATCACCTCTTCCTTTAACAGCACTCTGTCATCATTTTGGATCTGAGGGGACCAGTTAGAATCTGAAATATTGAAAGTGAAGTGTTCCCCCATTTCATGTTAAAGCAGGATTTCAGCTGCTAAGCAGTTTGGGGCCTCATTTGACATATTTTCTGTTTCATGATGCACCAAAAGTTTTCGGTGTGACAGGCCTGAACTGTGTGCAGACCAGTTTAGCATCTGGAATCTTTTAGTTCAAAGCCATGCTGTTGTAATTAGTGTAGATTGTATTGTTGAAATAAGAACAACCATCCCTAAAATAAAGCACTGTCTTTACTGGAAGCACATGTGCCCCCAAAACCTGCGTATTTGTATAACTAATTTGCATCACATATTTTTAATGGTGACTTAGTGTTGTTGTGCACTTCACCCAAGGCATGCTCACTGACGCACCTCCATAGCACTGACGAAGCAGGCATTTGAACTGCACAATGATGACAAGCTGAGCTGTCACTCTCCTCTTCAGTCTAGAGATTGCAATGTTAATGATGTTCAATAAGAATTTTAAATTTTGATTGTTGGGCCACAAGACAGCTTTCTCAGTCAATCGTAAATCAATTCTGGTCAGTCAACGTGGCAGCATTTCTGAACGTTTGCTTAAAACTTTGTATTTTCACATGCAGCAGTGAACTGCAGTAACAGTAAGTGTTCATGACTCTTTTCATAACATGCAGTTACATGGCAGAAATGCAAAGTACTGCTTGTGGGGCTGAATATTTCAGAAAGCCATTAATGGTTTTCAGCCTTGTCCTTAAAAGAACTTGTTTTGGAAACAGATCACTGGCAATAAAATTCAAATGTGTCATAAGACTGTTGACCATAACTTTGGAAAAATGTTGTTTTCAGAAACATTTCTGCTCTTTTTTTTTTCTCTTTTTATAATCATTTTATGAGACGCACCTGTTTGAACTCGCTATCTGTACAAAAGACACCTGTCCACAGCCTCAAACAGGCAGATTCAACCATAGAGCCATGGAAGGACACCAGGAAGAATATTGTAGACCTGCACCAGGCTGGGAAGAGTGAATCTACAGTAGGCAAGCAGGTTGGTGTGAATAGATCAACTGTGGGAGCAACTGTCAGAACATGGAGGACATACAAGACCATTGGTAATCTCCCTCAATCTGATACTGTGGGGTTAAAATGATCATGAGAACGATGAGCCAAAATCCCAGAACTACACAGAGGAGCCTGATGAATGACCTCAGCCACCAAGTTGGGCGCTGTCGTACTCAATCGTGCGGAACGCCGCGGATCGCTGTGGATCGTGAAGGAGAAGAAGAGACAAAGGAGAAGTTGGACAACGTGGATGAATCTGTCATTTAGTTACAAATTGTTACTTATGTCAGTTGATCTTCCGTTTGTGGTACAGTGTGCATCAGAGAAGCGCAAGTTATGTTTATTGGAGGCACTTCTTTATTAAATTTTATTTCTAGGTCTGCTAGTTGAGTATTTCCAGCAGTGTTGGCAGTCAATGCTAGTTGTTCACAAGTCATTTACGTCATGCCATATGAATGTTACTGTTTCTCTTTGTTGCCAGTTAAATTGCCAGTATATTATGCATATTATCTCTGTATGATGTTCATCCTAATTACAGTGGCCATAGCAGACAATCCAAATGAGATTTATATATATATATATATATATATATATATATATATATTATTGATGGCCTTTTATGGTTTGGTTCATTCCAGAGCGCCACACACGTGTAAGTGCAACGTCTAGACTGGATTAAAGCGCTGTAAAGGGGTTGGTCGCTTCCCGCCTTTTCATTTTCAGTCTTGGGGAAACTTATAAACTGTTCTTACAGGTGCGCACTTCGCGTTTACAACACAGAGAAGCCAGTTTACAATTGTGTACATTGTGTGAATTGTTAAACCTCCATAACAGTGTGTGTGCACACCTGGTGAAGACTTGCAGGAAACGTTTGACCTCTGTCATTGTAATGTAAGCTTTGTTGGCAAAGTAGAGAGTTGAACTTTTGTTATTGACCAAATGCTAATTTTCCACCATAATGTACAAATAAATCCTACAATGTGATTTATTTATTTATTCTTTTCTCTCACATAGTTGAAGTGTAACTATGATGAACATTACAGACGTGTCTCCTCTTTCTAAGTAGAACTTGCACAATCAGTGGCTGACTAAACCTTTTTACCCCGATGTACATGAGCTACTGGCCATAAACACACGCTCATCCATAGCTAACATGCCACCATGCTTGGCAAAGCAATCGGCAGATTTTACTAACCCAGCATTGGCTAAATGTGATGGTAATTTTTGTTTTCGCCAGTAAGTCAGAAATGAAATGTAAGTGTCAGACGGCAGCTATGCTGCTATTTTGGTGGCGTGGCTGAAGAAGCTGGTAGCCGAGGCTAACTTTGACATACAGTAGGTGTGTTGCTGCCGGCTTCAACACTGCTCTGCAGAAACCAGTGGGTCACGTGATTTTAATACTTTATCCATTTTTTTTATTTTTTTTTTTTTTATTTTTTTTTTACAGTCACCAGCCAGAGTTTCTAATGTAGCGACTTTGAGTTTTGAGACGTCCCAGTGACTTTATTTTTTTTTTAAAAAGCAACAGGTGATAAATCACTAGTTGCTTTTTCAGGTTTTACTGAAGTCTTTTTTCAAGAAAAAAAAAAATGAAAGCACGTATTCTCACTTGTCTCAGTAAGCAGCGGTCACTGCTGTGGGCCCCTCCCCCGTACCGAAGCACTCTTAGGTGGCCCAGTCTTTCATCGGCTGCTCCCAGCTGGAGCTGGAGAGATGTTCACCACCTCTCTGGGTTCAGACTGCAAATTAATCAGGCATCTGTGAAGCCACTGCTGGCGGATCCTGAACTGGCCCAGGACCACTAAATCATTATAGTTGTGAGTTAACTGTATCGTCACATTGTTACTGAGTATTTTTTGAATACTGCAGATTGTGTACTACATTTTACACAAAAAAAAAACAGTTTGGCATGCATTTACCAAAATAACTACAGATCAGAAGCTTCATAACGAAAAGAACACAAGAAACCCTAGAATAACCAAAACTCTGCTGTCAATATGGCACTTCAATTATTTTCAAACCCATATGTCCTGTTTTATTTACATTTTACCTTTTGTCTTAGTTATTTAGGCAGTTGGTAAATTTAGGTGTAAATCATGAAATAAGGACCTGAACATGTTAAAATTCAGACTTGTTTGTGATACTACAATAAGAATCACAATATCCTAAAAACCTGTGGATTACAGCTTCAGTGAAGCATCAGTACAAGTGAAGCTTGCTTTCCCACTGGACTCGTAGTGGCGCCATGTGACACTGGCTTTGTTCCAAATTGTGTACTTGTGCACTTACACTTGCTATTTTGTGCATTTGAGTGTGTTCACATTGACTGTTCTGCAGTTGCCAAGGTTGAATGTAGGCCAGAACGTCCTGGACCTACATCCCAATAAAAGGTTCTGGAAAGAGAAGAAACTACCTGCCTCTCCAAAACCTACATTCAACACCAGAAACAGTAGCACTCTCATCAAGAAAACATATGTGCTAACATCATATTCAACAACAGTAGGTTATAAATTACATCTGAAACGTCCGAGTCTGTGCCATGATCTCCCATTACAGATCGTAAAAGTGAGTGCTAGCTTCTGTCAACGCACTGCTCTACAGACCTTTATAACATGTTTATTTTATTTATTTTTTTGTTCGGGAACTCTAAAGCTCTGTACTGCAAGTACCTGCATGGCTCAGTCATAGTGGTCAGACAATCGAGTGAGGAATGATGGACACTTCATGCCCTTGATGGCCAATATCTTGTCAGCGTAGCGCGGGGCAGTAGTTTGTCAAAAGAGTAGTTTGTGTTTAGTGCGACTTTAATCTGTCATAAAAAGGGGAGCCATTACTCAAAGCATAAGTAAAATGGGATTCATTCTTGATTGGACATTAATGAAAGGTCAAATCTCGGCAGTAACATGGCAGTAACTCAAGTGAAGCAGCAAAGCAACAATATTGGATTGTATCCAGCCTGCCAGCAGGAGCTGTCGTCCACATTTGCAGCAGAAACAAATATATTTTCAGCCTGGTTGAAAAAACAGTCTTGGTCTTCTTAGCTACATTTCACATCTATGACAACTGTCATGGAAGGTGATTTGTATTTATTTATTAATTTTTTTTTTTTGTATTAGATCAGTGAAAAGTATATGATTCAATAAATGTATGTAAAATTAGAGCTGTGGATGTTTGACGGTCTTCTTCTGGCTTCGAAGCTTTGAAAGACCCAACAGTATTGTCATTCATATTTCACAGGAGCAATGTGTAATCTGAAGCCAAAACATTTAATTCATACTCCACACGGATGGAGTAGTTGGTCTACCTTTGCGTACGAAACAGGAAAAAGCAAAGCCCCCCCCAATCAATTTTAGTGTCTAGTCAATGCTAAATGTATTGTGAATAAAAACCCAAAATCTGAGACTCAAAACAGAATTTGTTACCAAAAAATCAAAATCTCTAACCAAGAGGGCAATCATTGTTCTCAGTTACAGTTTTCTTTTCTTTTCCATCAATGGCATTAAATTAAAACCATCTCTGTTTCCAAGACCTCTTGTCTCTGTTGTGCTTTTTCTTTTTGCGGTTGCCATTGTGTCAAATCAGCATTGCGTCAATCTACTGTGGGCAGGCGGGGTGTAGTTGAGATCAGTACATTTGGCCTTGAATTGACGCCATAGTAACTTACTCTACCATCAAAAATGTTTAACGAAACAAAACTTACCAACCTAAAAGAAATGTTGCAAATTCCATCAAACTTCATTTCTTTGCAGTACGTGAGCTGTCTCCAGCACTGGAAAACTGTCCATATTTACCCTGGTTTTAGCCCTGTTTCAGTCTGCTCTTCTTTCACTAAACGAGGCCTTTTTTCCATGAAAAAGCAGCCATCCCTGCTGTTTCCGTTTACCTTTAAAATGGTACCTACATGACTGACAACAAGTTCAACAACAAGTACGCCCACTAACCGTGTGACGTCTTTGTGATATCATGTTGCTCTCTACTGCCACACGTGGCAGAAACTGGTATTACGAGACTGGACAGCTCAAAGCTAGTTATTTAGCACGCCAACTCTGTAGATATTTCAGCAGCCAAATACAGTTATCTTAGTCGTGATATGACTGCACTTGTTTCCTCTGACTCTCTTACTGTTTCCAGGTTATTTTAGGATACTTTAAGTACATTATACTCCCATGTTCCTTTGAAGAGAGTACATTTTGTTGTGCTGTTAATTTTTGCGAGCAGACCGCCGTGACTGGATGCGACTTGGCCTGGAAGAGTCTGATTTGCGGAGCTCAGCCACAAGTAGGCTGAACTTAAACAGCTAACTGTGATTGACATAAGGTGGGTTTGTTCACGCGTACCAGTCCCAGTCTGCCCACTTGCAACATGGTACTGACCAGTACAAGGAAAAAGACACCTCAAAACAACTCTTCAGAAAACCTTTCTGTGATGTCACATAGAGTTTGTCCAGTACATTTACAGTTCATGGACGCAGGTGATGACAAAAGTGTGCAATCGTCCTTTCTGGTTAGACCACATGTGCACAATGCACATGTGAGAACCCTGTGTAAGAGGTATACTGTGTTCGGGGGAACTCGTGAGCATATGCCATTTTGAACAAAACCACTTGAATGCTAAAAGAGTCTTGTTTTCCTGACGGGCTTTATTGTCTACACCTGGGAAGCTGTGGATAAAAGACATGCCTGCTGAACCCTGCAAGATGTTCATATTTCTTGTCGTTGAAACTCAAGCTTGCTGTTACATTTCTTCCCCATAATTTTAACTTTGATAGCAGCTCTCTGTGTTCGTGTTCCATCTTCTGTTGTGGCCTGTGAGCTGGAACATCACAACCATCAGCGTCTTTATGAAACTGGCATGATGTTCCCTTTCTTAGCTCCTGAAGTATTTGCTGGACTGTCTGTAGTATCACTGCTGCATACATAAAAAATAATCACAAACAGAAATGTTAAAAAATCCTGTAAAACTTTGTGAGTAACAACGAGAAAACAGAGACAGATGCTGCGTATGGGCAGAAAGTGGGTGGACTGTCTTTTTCCTGAAATGTATGAGCTCGGCTGCAGAGGTCTAGTCTTCGATCCTTGACCCCTTTTTGTTCATGTTGATAGAAGCTCCATCCAAATTGCTTTCATTTCCTTCCACAGTCAGGTCTTACAATTTTGTTAGAACATCACTTTATCTTATCTGAAGCAGTCAGAAAGATAACAGTCAGAAAGAAGAATGAACAAAAGGAGTGATAACTTCATATTTTACCCAACTTGACAGCCGAGTTGTATCAAATGTAACGAGTGCAGTTCTCTAAGTTATTTTGCTCAAAAAGATGCAAACACCGAGTGAGACATTTAATGGTTGTTTGTCAACTTGAATCCTCTTTTTAGTGATGCACCGTAATCAGTAGTGACCCCTTATGTTGTCAATGCAACCCAGAGCTCACCTTGTCTATCTGCTTTGTCTGTTTCCACCGTTGCCCAATGTAGACAACTTATTCACGGTTTCCTGCTGCGCTTGTAAAAACATGGATCACAGAAAAGAGATTTACATTATGATAATGTTACACTGCTCTCACTGCTGGAGACAATCCTGTTCAGATGTGTGTGCTGTCAGAATCAAAACCATCACAGGATAAGGTCCATATTTATTCCATTTTCTATGCTAATAAGCCTGCATTAACCTCATCCATAGTCTACTGATGTAAAGGCCCCACTTCTGGAATTCTCCTGGTGACACCTGAGGGGAAAACCACTGGCAGTTCTGTGCCCAGTGGGACCTCGCGCTTTCGTTTGCACTCACAACTTGCATCCGTCAGCTCAACATGATACATTAGCAAAACTCTGCAGAACCAAAAGCAAAACAATGAATGACTCAACCAGTCTGTCAAAGACAGATGTGAAGTTACCGGGGCTTCTGACGCTGGTGACACCATGGTGATACCCCACGGTACAACTCAGAGCGAAGTTTGAACAAGAACTAATTTTTCTTTTTGTCATCTACTCTACACACATCACTTCACCAGGAACAAGGACCCATCCATGATGATTGTGAACCGTCAACGAATGTATTCCCCACTGTCTGCAGAGCTTGTGTCTAATATTTCTCTGTACAAACAGGCAGCATTGTGGTGTGAAAAAAATAGATTTACAAGCACATAAAAGCGGGTATACTGGCTTGTAATCCAAAACTCTTAGATGGTTAAAACAACATTTGGCTTTTGTGGTTTGTTTGTTTGTTGTCGGGTTTTTTTATCACTCATTTCTGTCAGTTAAGCTAAAGTCAAGACAGCGTGGGCACTATGGTTCAAAATTAGTCTAATAAACAGATGTACCACAAAGAGATGTAGTTTATTCAAAACGGTTGTCATTGGACGGGATCTCTGTGATACTTAGTCATCGTTCTTGAAATGTTATTTGCAGTCGGTCAGCAAACACAATTCATCTTATTATTATTATTCCTTTGGAAAGATTGTGAGGAAATGGAAAGTAATGTTGTATATTTGCACAAGGAGAGTTATTTAAAGTAAAAATGTTCTTCATTTGGGTAAAAGACTGAAGCTCATCCAGATTCCACAGGCAGACAAACACACACACCCACGGCCACATCCATGTTTTCTGGGCCCATGGGTCAGGGCGAGCCTCCTTCTCTTTGTTCTAGCCGAGCCCTTGATTAGAAACATCAAGCACAATTTCATAATTGGGTTGTCTTAACCACTTTCATCTGTGCGAGGCAAGGCGAGCAGGTACAGTTGTAATCTAATAACCATGAACGCTCAGCGCTCTACAACAGACACGTGGAGCAGAGGATGTTCACCCAGTGACTCAGGCTTTTCCATGGAAGAACTGCGTTATCATCACCAGGAACATAGGAACATGGTTCCCTCCCAGCCCCGCTCGACCTGCACCAGAAACACTCCTTAGTGCTGTACCTGCTACGTCCTGGTTCATCACTGCTCTGGGAGAACTCGGCATTCATTTTCAGACATGCACAACGTTATTTTATGCAAAAGTATATAAAATATGCATGTAAGTGATTTTTCATTCTGTTCTTACCAAAAAGTAAATGACAACAGAACAAAACTAACACGGCATTACTTTGTTTTCCTAGGGTATGTTCTATATAGAAAATACATTTTCGCCAAATGGCTTTAATAGCTCTACTGTATTTGGAAAAAATGACTCATTCAAGGCTGATTGGGGGAATTTAGAGGGGAATACATCTGTTTGGAGGTCTGAAGTCTTTTTTTTCATTGTTGAACCATTCTTCATTTGAGTTAGTTTGAATGCCTTAAACAATGAAGAAAAAGGCCTGATTTTGCCTCCAAGTTTAGGATGATCAGTACTGCCGCCTTACTCACGAGCAAAACATCGTCTTCCAATGCTACGATGCTGAGAACACTACCGCCATGCATTTGCAGCAGAGATGTCACATTTAATCAGCGTCTTACCTTCAGCAGTGAACCATGCACAAATAGTCAACTGTGCAAACATTTCAATTGCAAATTTTTTCACAAATATGAAAAAGGTGGCTCTCAAGTCCAATTTAGCATGTAAGGATGGGAGGTGGTGGCAGAATCAGTCCAAGATGCTGTTTAGTGAAGCGGAGAAGAAGGCTAAGGCAGCTGCTTCAGTTATTGTGCAGATCTTATTGTGTTTTGTTCCATTTCCTTGGTAGTTTCAATTTGTGCATTTTGGATATTAATAGCACCACACTTTGTTTTTGTTTGTTTGCTTTCTTTCTATTGTAAAATGTGTCACCTGTCTGCAATTGATGTTCTCACATCATTTATGGGATCATGGCACCAGATAAAACGGGAATCTCCTGGTCTCATATTTATCAGTTTGTGACCAAAATAAAAATGTTCAGAACAATGAACATCCTGTAGTGGCAGCTGGAATAAGGATCCATGTGCGATAACGGAGGTGGCTTTTGCGCACAATTCCCGTGCACTAAATAGTGATAAACAGATTCGACTGGGAATGTGTACTTTTTTAAATGAACACAGATCCCTTAAAGAATCAGACACAATGTAAATTACAATAAGCTTACTATGGACTGTAGAGGTTTTGCGTCAAATCCAATATTCCTTCTGGATTTGGTCTTTTTATGGAACACAATGAACCCGATGATTCATTTCCATCTTTAACGAATCTTTTAATTATTCAGGTTTTTGATCATGTGCATGTGTGTTGCTAATTTTTCATCGTCTCATCTGATTCATGAAACATCTAAAAGTGGTTTACAGTCCAAAGAATAACAGCTTGTAATGTATGTTAACCCTGTTGTTATTTCAATTGCAGTCATCACATCGTCTCTTTCTCTTAAAGGTGTAAAAAGACTCCAGACGGCACTGCAGGAGCAAAGGGAGGAATAGGATTGCAGTACTTCTGAACAACGCATGGTGTAATCATGGACATGTTACTGTACCCCAGATATTGATATGTTTAGTGATTAGTACATCTATGTTTTCTACTGAGAGAGCTTACCTGTGCTATCTGTCAGCACTGCTTGTGATGTCATCAGTTCAGTTGTTGCTGATCTCTTCTGCTACACGTCCTCCTTTCTAACAGCTTTACAGTTTTATTTATCAAGACATTATATTGGCATCCATCCATCCATCCATCCATCCATCCATCCATCCATCCATCCATCCATCCATCCATCCATCCATCCATCCATCCATCCATCCATCCATCCATGAAAATGTAGACTGCAATGATACAATTATCATTTACGGATGAATAAAACATTACTAAATTTAAATCAAATCTCTTTTCATCAGCAGTGTGATTGCAGGAAAAGTAGCAGTCAAACTGTCATTACTACAGTGTCAAAGTTTAATTTCATTGATTAAGAGATCAGAAACATCACTAGTTAAAACAATTGTAAAACTATAGAGGAGGAAAAATGTCTTAATGATTAATGTTTTTGACAAGCCAAGAAATCATTTTCTATCAGTCTCTGTGGATATCTCATATAAATGTTGTCTGGCTTAAGTATTTCTTGATGAACTCCAATTTTTTAGTTCAGAACCTCCTTTGAGACAAACAAAAATGCTCATGCAAATAAATCAGGCCACATCAAATGCTTTGATAAATGAATGTAAACAAATGCAAGTCAGATGTGGAGAAATGCATCGCAGCATTCCACCGAGGGCCCGAACCTCATCACAGCAGTAAAAAGCTGATGTCAGATAGTTATTCAAAACGGACAGCAACTGTGGAATTGTCAGCGCGTATTCAAAGAGTGATTGAATCATCTCGCTTTGGGGCCTTCGCATCATATGGCACACATGTTACACACTTAAAGAGGGCCTCACGCATCCATCAAATCCCAGATCGCAGTGTGATTGTGCCTGCCTGTGCGTCTGTGTTTGTGCGTGCGTCAAGGTGTCTGTGTGTACTGAGGTCTGCGGCAAACATGTGTGAAACATACGCAACTATATGAGAAAAAGGAGTAAACCTGTCCCGTGGGAATTAGGGGGAATGCAGATGTTGTAGAACGGAGAGCGATGAATGGGGGGAGGGGTGTGTGGTGGTGTTCAGTTTGTGCCCCTATGTACCCCCGATTTGTGGTGGTTATAGATGAAGATAGCGGGAAAGGGTGGAGTTTCACAGGCCTTATCCCAGGGCTCCATCTCTGGGTTTTTCTGGCTGACATCCCTTTGGGACAATCTTACAACCAGGAAGAGCCTTGGGGTCAAGGCCAAACCAATAAACCTTCACTATCTATACCTCCCTCATTCGTCTGCCTCCAAATCCCTTCATTCCTCTGTCACCCAGCGTCACACGCTCATCCCCCACAAGCTCCCCAAATAAGGGCATGTTGAGTCTATCAGAACTTGGGAACGTGGAAGAGACCCTCATCAGGAGGGGGTAAAATGAGGGGTAAAGAAAGTTTTCTCTGAAATTGTATTTTTCTTATCTGAGTGTTTGCAAAATTCCTCATTTGGTTGTTTTTAGATTTGAGAACTTCAGTGAACTTCAGTTAGAAAATACCGAACAATTATCATAAATTTCCTCAAATTTGATGTTCACGACAGCCGAACTCATTTCATATTTAGTTTACATTGAAAGGAATACATTGTGTAAATAAATTAATAAATTAAATATTTTGGCAATTAAAGTCACTACCAAATCAAAAACCCCAACAAAACACAACCTTGTCTATCTATTATAGGTTGCTCTGGTGATTTTCAGGATACTGTTATGTCACAGAACCAGATCAAACCAGAATCATCAAGATTCCCCATCTACATTTCGACCCAAATTTAAATCTTGCTGCATTTGCTGCATGAGGCACGTTTGTCAGAAGAGCGGGATGGATTAGAGTCAGGTGTGGCTTCAACCCCCTAAATATATCTGCTTTTATTAGAGCTGTGAAAACACGGAAGCTGTTTTAGGGTGTTCATACCTCACTTCATTTGCTCTGCTTCAAATCACGTGACGAGTTTATAATTTTGCAGTTTTCCCCTTGGTTGAGTTTACTTGTATATTGCAGTCTGGCTTAACGCCCGCGTCCCAACCGGGACGAAAACGCCACGGTCCAGCTGCACCACGGTTTTGCTCCATCCTCAGGGTGGCCTCAGGTTCCATCTCAGACGCTGAATTCTTCTAAATGCTGTCCATTTGTAAGATTACAAATTTCAAGATTCAAAGTCATGTGAGAGTTGCGCAGTAATTTGCTCATTCAAAAACACATTTTTCACAGTATCTTGCACATCCATTTATTCTCATAAGAAAAGCGTGAGTGGTGTCAAGTAAAATGTGGTTTCCCAGTTCTACAAAAAAAATGACTTGCATGTGGTTGAAATCTCCTCTCACACCTTCTGAACTGTTTACCAGCAGCCTGGGTGATCTAACGTGATGTCAGTGTACAAGTCCGAGCCTGGACAATTGTTTCTGGGACACGTCTAAACCATTCCAGAGTGCTTCTCGTGGGACCGCGCTCTTACAGAGTAGAGAGGCTGCAACTCACAGTGGCTCGCCCAGTTCAGCTGGACCTGAGGGTATGGCTTTAGTTTGAAAACAAAGCACAGCTATGATTGGAGGGAAGCGTTTTGATGGACTGGAGTCGCTGATGGCGAATAGCACCACAATGCAGGAGGTACATGCCATAACGATACAGCGTTAATCGAACAGGAACGAAAGTCTACACCAGGGTTTCCCAAGCCTGGTCCTTGACGGTTGCTGCCCTGCGTGTTATAGATGTTTCCCGGCTGTAAACCTTTAAGCACACACACAAACATGTTTGGGTGTGGACATGCACAACTGATCAATGTACATGTATGTGCAGCAGAGTACACAGACGTGCAGTGTAAATATTTGATGCTGCCGTTTCGCCGGCCGTTGGCTGTTTGCATGTACCTGCAAGGCTTATGTCTACTGAGAAGTATTCCCTTCTGACAGATGGACTTTCTGTTCTCTTTTCAATGTGTTCTGGGTTAAACTCATTCAAGCTGAATTATGAAGTCTTTCCAAACATCCCTTGTGCATACCAGTACACGCTCTGTCTTCATGTACGCATCAACTAATAGATATGATTTATGCTTCACTGGTGCTAGCCCTCTTGCCTCTTGCTTTCGGCTGATTCTCTGTTGTTCTGAGGCTCAGCATAAAATCTAGTAAATGTAAGTCCAAATGAAATCCTGGGGATTTTGTCAGTGTGGATTACATGTCAGCCTTCTGCTTCACCTCTCTCATTCTGAGCTGAGAGCCTCAAAACTGTCCAGAGACCAGGAGCCCCTTCCTAGAAATGTTGTTGAACCATCAAAATCCTGCCAAACTGTTTGCATTCAAAATATTACTGGTCACCCCCCAACAGTTACATTCCTGGCAGTGGAGCCGAATTTATGTAAGGGTGGTGCCCGGCTGAGATGCATGCATCGTCTTTGAGGAGGGCTTTTAAAGATTTCAAGGTACGAGGGAGTGTTTTTTGCTTTGAACTGGCCCCTTTATCATTTCAACTTAACATCCATTAGAATGCCGCAGACATCAATTGAGATAGATACGCTGCCCTGAAATGCAGTGCTCTCTTTTTTGGACATCTTAAAATGATTATCAGGGTTAAAGAGGCCTTTTAACATTAAAAGAAGGGCTGCGTTGGTGGTGGCGATGGGGAGGGGAGAGGGGGAGGGGCTCCCAGGGAAATGGCACATGCTTTACACTGTGGGAGTCTGGCACATCACTTGACGCTCCTCATGCTTTGCATTAATTTTGTAATTATGGCTGCAGAAAGCCAGGTTTTGCAGATGCAGCTGATGTCATGGCATACAACACTGCACATAAACAATATCACTTCACACCCACTGATCTTGAATAAATAAACTAACAACAGCGCAGGTCTGTGAAACAAACTCTTCCGCCAACTTTAAGAGTTCACGTTGACCGTGAGGGATGAGCCTGTCACTTTTCGAACATTTCCATGCCATTTGATCCTTTCTTTTCTGTTCCTCTTCATTCTCCAAGACAACACCCAAGATATGCAGTCTGATTTTTGTCTTTCTCACCAAACCTGAGACTTACAAATGTTTCAGTACCTATGTCATATTGCTCTTGTGCTTTGTATATAGTATTTTACTTTCTGTCTACACACCTCAGTCAACTTTTCCTGCGTTTTCCACATTGACCTGTCCTGGTGGTGAATAAACAGTCCACCGTGGCTCACTGGACGGTGCTCTTAGCTGCATGAGTTCCTGTGCTCACATTTGTATATGAGAGTGCACATGTTCTGCTCTTGAATGGCTTTAAAAATACAATTGACTTGTAAAACATCGAGGTTCTTTCAGGCTGCATGTATTTGCATTTTAACTGGGGGGAAATGATTGATTATGTAATTTAATTTATTTGTATTTCCATTTGTTATTTTACAACAAACACCACTTCAGGGTACTTTACAGTCAATAAAACAAGTTCAGTTCAAATTCAATTAAATACGTTCGATTTCTTCCATCCATCCATTTTCTATACCTGTTTTATCCTTTGCAGGAGAGCACGTCTCTCATGTGTTCGCCTCTCTGAATTGGCTCCCCTTAAAATTTAGAATCCATCCATCCATCCATCCATCCATCCATCCATCCATCCATCCATCCATCCATCCATACTCCACACAGAAAGACTCCTGCTGGGCCAGGGAATCGAACCAGGAACATTCTTGCTGTGAGATAACAGTGCTAACCACTAACCACCGTGCTGCCAGATTCCATGCCATTTCTTTAATAATCCAATTCAATGTAACTGGTTACAATTGATTTCAATACAATTTATTGTAACAGTATTTATACAATGGCAGATCATAAAAACTTGGAATCCTTGGGTTCAAAAAGTGAGTCTTTCACTTTTTGATGTTAAAATGCCTGTCTTTAAAGTAGAAATATACACATTCAAATCCTGCTACAAAAAAACAAACAGTTTAGCTCTTCGTGCCTAGGTAGCTTTCACACCTGTGACAACTGTATGAAATAGTGAATTTTCATGTCCTTGTCTGTTAAAATTATAAAAAGCCACAAAAACAGCTGGTAGATGCATTTATGGTTGCGTTCGGGTTCCTCTTTAGAAACTTTGAACAAGGTAAAGACAAGCGTTATTGGCATTCTCAGGGTTGTGTTAATGTGACACAAATAAAGGAATATTGTGAAAACCACAGATAAGTAGTAGTGTGGTGAGTATGTCACAAAAACATTCCTGACGATAAATAGAAGATTCAAAAGACACTCGCATGTAGCGATTGATGACATTCATTTTATCGGCTTCTATTTGAAAAGCCTTTTGTCTCCTGCAGTCATTATGATCTGTAGGAGTTTGAGTGAGTGTGTGAATGCAAATACAGGAGGTGGTAGTGTTCTGTGTGAGGTCTAACGGGAAAAAGAAGTATTTAAAAACCCTAGTGCTTGTGAGTGGAAACTAGTCGTGAACATCGTCCAAAACAAACCCACGTCGAGGTCACACACTGGAAGTTCTTCTGTCAAGAATCTGTGATCACTCTGTCATCAGGCCAGTGTTTAGACTGGTGCAGCTCCAACTTCTAATTGAGTACATGGTGCGAGACTTTTCACTGCACCTCTTAGGGTTTTCACTTGATCTCTGATTATGTTTTGCCTCATTTAGGATGCTGGATGTAAGCATTACCAAATCTTCATCTTCTTCCATCATGTAAAAAAAAAAAAAAAAAGAATATTCTCCACCTGCAACTTCACCTTTTGACTCAACCACTCAAGTGGTTTTCTGTGAAATCTGTTTAACAGAAGATGCCAAGCAAAAGCTGTTTATTTGTGTAGAGATGATCACAAATCATTTATCACGTTGTTGCTTGACTTTTTATTTTGTTCTATCTGCATGCAGATTTCCACTGATCATGCCATCATCGTTAAATATTTGTACAGAAACACAACAGTTTGGCTTTCATTCATTTTGTGCATTCTAACCCAAACCAACGCATGCCTAATTTAAAGATTTACTTTATTGTTGACCCTAATCAGGATCCCAGAAACAACATTCTGCCTCTTGATGCTTTGGTGCCCACGTGGACTACTGGTCCAAACAACGTCAGTTTTATTTTTCCAAAAGGGATCGTGAAGAGGTTAAAAACAAGAAACCATGCACACACCGCTGTTGAAATGAGTTCAAAAACAAAATACCTCTCAAAATAATAAAAAAATAAATTGAAAAAATAGTGGAATTCCAAACATGTATTTTCATTCTACATTATAGAGAAATCAATACCTCATAAAAGCCTTCATCTGAGAAAAGGGGGAAAAAAATACACTGACTCCCTTGGAAGGTCATCATGTTTTTATATTGTAATTGATAGTCTCTCAAAAGCTCACCAAAGTCAAGCATTTCAAGGATTGTTAATATAAGATTAAAACCTACAACCTTCCCTCAGTCACGATGTTTACTAACCAAACAAACTGCTTGGCTTAAGTAAGCTTTGATTTTTGAGTGGGCACTTACATACTTTGCCAAATTACAGAATTCAGATTATTAATGATTGAACAACACTGCCTCCCCTGCAGATAATACTTCTGCCCATGCTTAGTAATTTTTTTCCTTTGCTAGTCTCAGATGGAATCTCTTCCTGGCTTCTTACCAACACTCTCTATGAGAAAATAAACTTAAATGGATAAATGCTCCCCCATTCTACTGCTATCCAAGCTAAAAGAATGCATTTTGGTTTAATTAGGGGCTGCAACTGGGCTCATGGGACGGGACCCCCTCCCCTACCCAGTTTTAATTTTTGGTCCCTGTGGCTCCCTGGGCTGTCTCTGGCTGGTTGGGGTCAGTCCTACGAGGCCCAAATCATGGTGCCATGCTGCCAGAGGTTACCAGGGCCAGCCGGTTCTCAGGCAGGGTGTGTGCATTTGTGTGCGCATGTGTTTGTGTATGCCAAACCCAATATTCTCCTAACGCGTTTCAGTGTGGTTTTAGTTGACGGCATGCTGTAGGTCGGTTCAAAACAAAGTTTCAAAAATAATTATACATTCACAAATTCACAAATATTTGAGAAACTTTCTAAATAATTTTCAATTTTTGTTTTTCCCCAATATAGTCCAGTTTTTTTACATTTATGAAGCCCCCCCCAAGTAAACATCAGAAAGTATCTGGACATGTCACAGCTGAAGAACAATTCCTCAAGTGCTAACTTTGATCTAAGTGAGGTTAAAAAGCCTTTGGTTTGTTGTGGTCTGTAATCCCACTGTTATATGGCAATAAATGGCTTATTTTGCAACAAAAGATATAACCACAAGGACATATGGCACAGAACTGCCCATTGTTAAAGAAAACCCAGTGGGCTTTTCATTAATGTCTCACGTGTTTGGCCCAAGGACACCGCTGGGTATTTTTACAACGATGTTGAAGTGGGAAAATAAACAGAAATTGACAGTTTAACAACAGGTTAATATAATCAAAAGCCTGCTTTTATCTTTGTAAGACTTGTAACCAGAAAGACACCGATTACAACTGATTGCATAAGCAATAAGGTTTTCATGGAATGTGGGACTGACTCTTCAAACAGAACTATTAAACCAAGTTTGTACCAAATGTTTTGCTCAACACTATCAGCACAAAACTGATACACTAAAGAAGATGTAGCTGAGAAATGAGAAACATGACAGAGACTTGTAGCTGTGGGTTGGTGGGAGCAGATGATCAGAGGTCAAAGGGTCACTGTGTTCAAATATGTTGACAATGTCTGGATTTGACCTGACAGAGCTCCCATCAATCACCTTCTCACCAGCAAGAACCACATTAACGACAACTATTGGCGTTGAGACACATAAGGAAACCTAATATAGGTTCAATTCAATTCAATGTTATTTATACAGCGTCTATTACAACACAAGTTGTCTCTAGGTGCTTTCCAGAGACCCACAACATGACCCCTCAGCAATAATTACATAAACAACGGCAGGTTAAAAACTCCCCTAGTGGGAGAAAAACCTTAAGCCAAACAGTGGCAAGAAAAACTCCCCTTTAAGAGGAAAGAAACCTTAAACAGACCTCAGACCTGGATCATAAGGGGGGACCCTCCTGCTGATGGCCAGCTGGGTAAAACAGGAAGTAAAGAGAGAAGAGAGACACAGACACACAGTCAAAGGTACAAAAGACAAGACACATTAGTATAATTATCCATCAGCAGCAGAACTAAGACTTCCATGTATATATGGGTGATAAATGGATAGTTGGTGACCTACATAGACGAGGACTGCAGGTCAGGATGTCAATTAAATATCCAACAGAGACATCTATACAGACAGGTGGAGGTAAACACTGAGGTGGTCAGAGGGTGGGGCTGCAGGTCAACATGCAGCTCCTGAGGTTCTGGTCTGCAAACATGTACAGAAGAGGAAAAGAGGGGACAGACCAGCACAACAAACTACAAGAACAATGGAGCACAATTATACTTATGAGATACTTCTAATTAATAACTGAGTATTGAGCTGAAGAAGAGAAAGAGAAAAAGAGGAGGTGAGAAGCACCAGTCAGTGGAACATGTTGGTGTCCTCCTGCAGCAGGTCTACAGCAGCAGATCCAGGATGAAGCTGTGTTGAAGACCAGCTGCTCCAGTCTGGTCCTGCAGCTGCAGCTGTGACTACTGGTCCTAACACACTAAAGTTTATACCAACTATATGCTTTACTAAACAGAAATGTTTTCAGTTTGGTTTTAAAGGTGGAGGTGGTGTCAGCCTCCTTCACCCAAACTGGAAGTTGGTTCCATAGTGATGGTGCCTGATAACAGAAATCCTTCCTCCAAATCTACATTTGGATCCTCTGGGAACTACGAGTAAACCTGAACTCTGAGAACGGAGAACTCTATTAGGAACATATGGTTCTATCAGGTCTTGCAAATATCGTGACCCTAGGCCATTTTGGATTAGATTCTAAGAATTTTATGGAGGGAAGCTAACACTGGAGAGACGTGGTCTCTCTTGTTGATTCCTGTCAGCATTCGTGCTGCTGCATTTTGTATCAGCTGGAGGCTGTTCAGAGAATTACACCCAGCTAATAACACATTACAGTAATCTAGTCTAGAAGATACAAACGTGTGAATTAGTTTTTCAGCATCACTCTGGGAGAGGATGCTCCTAATCTTTGCGATATTACGGAGATGGAAAAACACAGTCTTTCAAACCTGATTAATATCCTGTTTAAATGACAAATTCTGATCGAAAATAACGCCAAAGTTTGCACAGTTTTACTGGAGGCCATCGCAACACCATCTAATCCCTTCCTGAGGTGTTTGGGAACACAAACCACATTCCCTGTTTTATCAGAATTTAGGAGCAAAACATTTGTGGACATCCAGTCCTTGATGTCCTTAAGACAAACTTGAAGTTTGATTGATGGTTCTGTTTCATCTGGCTTCATAGACAGATACAGCTGTGTGTCATCAGCATAACAATGAAAATTAATGCCGTGGTTCTGGATAATACTTCCCAAGGGCTGCAGGTATAAACTGAACAAGATTGGCCCTAGCACTGAACCCTGCGGGACACCATAGCAGACCCTTGTCTGTACTGAAGAAACCTCATAAACATGAACATGAACAAACTGGACACCAACCCAGAGGTGTCCCTTTAATCCCATACATACTTTAGCCTGTGCCGTAAAATGCTGTGATCTTTAGTATCAAAAGGACTCATTTTGAGGTTCTACATAGCCACAGTGCCAACTTGATCAGATCACCTCAAAACATAAAGGACGAAAAGATACACAAAGCAAAGCACATTTTTAGTTTTGTAGCTGTAAAATATCTCAAGTTGCCAATCTATGGCAGGTCTTTTGGTCGTGAGGTGTTTTGTGTCTTTTTGATGCACTCTCACTTATAACCCAGTTGAGGTTCATCACATCTCAGCGTTTTCCATTGTGAAACTTCAGTACCGAACCTCCACTGGGAAACATTGCACTCTCCAGTTCTTGCTTCAGGCACTTCTTAACCAGGTCATCATCAGCCTGGATGGAAACAACACCAGCAGAAGATTAGATGTGAGGGTGGACTTTCATGCTGAAAGACCTGAGTTTGCCTCCAAAACCCACCATGAGTATTAAATCCAGTGTTGAGTTAAGAAGCCCTGGTGCTGTGAGTGTTTTGCCTGGCCTCTCTCCAGCCTTAACGAAGCAGATGGCCGACTAAACTGGATTTGCCCGACAGCAGTAAATGACAGGCCAGGAAATGAAGTGCAAAAGTAGTCTTTAGTACCTGATCATGGAGCTACTGACACCAGCCTTGATCCTGCAAAAATTGAGAATGTGCCTAAAGGATTCTCTACCCTGGCAAAGGAGGCAGTGTGGTGACTCTAAAGATGTAGATTAGATGAGCTGGTGAGATCAAGTGCTGTTTGAAAACAAGAATTCAAATGCTTGGGATTTTTTTGTAAGGAACTAAAAACATTTTCCCATACTGCCATTGTCTGCATTTTAGCTTCCTTTCAAGTCCCACAATGAATAGGCAGTGTGGTTTAGTAACACATTAAAAAAAAACTTTCCTGTATATGCACATTAGACTTTTCAATAAAATGCTAAAAGCACTACTTTGACCTGGTTAAAAATGTTCAGCACTACTCCCTCTACCCCAGAAGGACACAAGCTCCTGAAAGTATTACTTTCCATCCAGGGCTCTTTCAGGGGATAACATTTCTTCTCTGTATTTTGTTTACTCCCTGGTCCCTGCAGTGGAACTGCAGATTTTAGGGAAGAGCACCAAAGCTTTGTTGTCTTTTGGAGAAGTTCATATAGTTGAAAGATGGCTGTAGACTGCCTGAACTTAGAACTTGATCCAGATGTTTTTTACATCCATTACTAAGGCCAAGCAATCTTTCTCTTCGACACTTGCTGCTGTCTCGTCCAACCACTCTGCTGTCCCATTTCCAATCTTCTGCTGTCATTGTTCTTATGTTCTTAATGTTATTATACAGCCTGGATCTGAGGCGTGCCCTCCCCTCTTACCACTCTTTATCTTATCACTCTCACTTGCAAAAACTTGGACTACCTAATGGACTTTAAGGTAGCCTTAATTTGGTGAATTCTTCATAAAGAGGTAAACAGACTCCTCAGCAGGCCTAGGTATCTCCTAATGTAGGAGTTGACTGGCTTTCTGTCATCATTGGTGTTTGGGACACAATATATATGGTTAAGCCAAAGGTTCCATTACATCTGTCTTTTGATTGGACGGAAGTCTTGATCAATCTCCAACTTTCAATAGTTCAGTTATCTCTGAAATGTCGGCTCTATGAAACTTTTGTCGTAGATCTTACGTAACCCCTCACTAGGGCCTCTAAGATGATTGGGACTGGCACGTCTGTAATGGAGGCGTGGAGTCTGTCCATAGCTCTGTCGCCAGGCCTTTCATGAGCACAATGAGCATTAGTGCATTTGAATATCTCTCTTGCTCATCTCACAAGACTATCCTGCAACCTTCAGGGTCCATCTGACTCCAGGGACCGACACATTTCTAAGTTGTACATGAACTCAAATATTAGTGCTTGGAGAATTCCGTACTTGGACTTACGACTGCTGCACTCTGCTCTAGTGATTTTACAAGCACATTCATTGCCAAAGCACACAGGATTACAGAGTTGGTACAGACTGTTGCAATTTCCTTCTCCAGCCTTTGCCAAAGATGAAGTCCAGCCATAGGCGGAAATAACAGAGAGGATGATGGGGGATATAGACCCAGCAACCCACCCGTCACTCCCCACCCCTCCACCTTTGGTTTTTTTAGAAATGCCAAACGTGTATATAAGACAGTAAGAGCTCTTTTCAATTAAGCATGTTTTCATGCCGAAAGCCCTCTTTTTTAAACCGTTTTATTTGTCTAACTTTAACCTAACCTAAAAATCCGGTTGTAGGATGTATTTTCTTTTTACTGCATATTAAATAGCTGCCTTTTTGTAGTTTCTTTATATAATTGTTGAAAAAAAGAAGACAAAACTCAAAAAATCTAAGTTAAAATATCATATAAGCTTTTGGTTAATATTATGGGGTGTGTTCTTATATGTTAAGCAGCAAGGCCAGTCAAGAAAACCCTGTTTTTTCTTTTTTTTTTTTTGTTGTTGTTTGGTTGTTTTGTTGTTTTTATGAAAATGTTTCATAAAAGTGTAATTAGAAGAAAGAAACAGAGCAGAGTTGGGTTCAGGGAGACACGAACAGCCAAAGACAGGCAGAGACGCTCCAGTAAAGCGAGTTTGTTGGTCTTTTATCAGTGTTATGAAATCCTGAGTCCTGACACGCAAGCCTAGCCAAGGTTTAGAAATTAGTGGAGCCCTAATTTCTTTACTTCAATTAATTTTTTTTAAGAAGAAAGCAGGAGCAGGGCTGTGTGACGGCCATCCAACCCGCTGTGTCTCTATAGGCTCAATGAAATCATGTAAAATAAAACTGATACGGAGACACAGTTAATAGGATAATATGATATACTGGAATAGTGATTTATTTACCTACACCCAGGAGGTTCCCAGGAGGTTCATTCAACAATATTGATAATATCAATTTCATTTGTCTGAAGATATTATTGTGAAAATATCTCTAGAGCTTTATATTTATAACCAATGGAAAAATACAACACTTTCAGGTTCTATTATATGGAACATAACAAAGGCTTATGATACAACGACAGGGATCAGTGTTTTCACGTGCTTAAAACTTACAATCAACCTGGTATCACCGGACATTTGATGTTCCAATAACATTGTTAATATTCTTGTAACAGGAAGACAGTCACCTCTAACGCCAAATAATTGTTGTTAACCACTTCGGAGGCGTGTTTGGGCGGGCCATGACGTCGTAGTCTTTTTAAAGTGAAAGCTAGAGTCTTATTTCATTTATCTGTGTCAGTTTTCAACACTTTTTTATTGTCCCGCCAAACACTGAAATGCTATTTCTGACTCCAAGTGAGGGTTGAGAATGACAAGAGTGTATCTCTCATATGCACAAGACACCTCTGCCACCTTTCTGGAGTAATGATGTATTGTTTCTATGGTTACCTCTGCCAGCTGCTTCTCAGCAAAGCTGAACAGAAAAAGAAAAAGAAAAATATAAATGAATTTAGTGTTGACAACAGTAAATGATACAGCAGACTAACCTCAACACATTTAATCCATCCATCCATCATCTATACCCCTTTATCTTCATTAGGGTCACAGGGGTCTGCTGGAGCCTATCCCAGCCACCTTCGGGTGAAAGGCAGGGGTACACCCCGGACAGATCGCCAGTCCATCACAGGGCATACATTTAATCTTTTTCCTAAAACTGTCGTGTCCCGTCCTTTAGGTTAGCTGTGAAAATAAAGCTGTTAAAATGTCTGTGTTGGAAACAGAAACGCAATGTTGTCCCACAGCCAGACAGGAAGAACAAAGGAGGTGAAAGAGAAATGAGTGAAGGGATAAAGGTGAAAAGCTGTCTACATCCCGTGGTTCTGTAGATCTTCCTCACTCGACACATGCTCTCACAGATACACAAGCACAGTACACAGTACCACCTGTTCCTGACGAGCCATTGACCTGCCGCTTGAAAGCCTCTAATGGCAAACGAGACATCAATAACATGAAAAATGAGACTTTGCAAACGGAAATCACCTTGATGCAGGTAATAGCCTGAGAAAGACTGTGTAGAGCACTGCCACAATACAGTAAAGGAGGGGATGTGCCTGCATTATGTTGGGCAACAATAGTTTAAATTTAACAGCCACGCCATCCTATAGATTTAGCAGCTCTTTACAAGGTGAGCTACTGTTCTGGTGCCAAAAATAGCTTTTTCACAGCTACCCTTTTTTGTGTCAGGTAGCTGTGATACAGAGATAAAACAAAACAGGATGACAAGAAAGACTTCCAGCGGGAATGAAAGAGAGTGAGGAGGAGACAGAGGTGTGGACACTTTTCTTTTTTTAAAACTTATTTTGATTGCTTTTGAAGTGAAGCGCAGCAGGGTTTAATCTGTTTCCCTGGCTCACAAAAGAGCTGTCACACTGGAATGATACCTCCATACACTGGGCTGCAGTGGAGCATTCAAGAGCACTGGGAACAATCCCACAACACCCAGTAACAACACCACACAATGGGCTCAGTACACAGCCATAGAAATCTCCCTCTTCCTCCACTTTACCTCCTTCCAAATACACTGGGTGTCCACACAGCATATACATAAACACTTTTTTTTTTTTTATTATTGCCAGCTTCAAAATGAACTTTTCTATTTCTTTATTATTAGCACTTTTTGCTGCTTCTACTCACTTGTTTTGATTTGGTGGGCCAAAAATCAGCTGCAATTCATTTACTTCCAGCTGCAACAGTTTTAAGCCAAAAAGCAGCCCAATTGCGTATGACACATCTCATGGACGCCGTTACCAACTAACTGGTGGGGAAAGGCAGCATTTACAAAGATATTTTTCTTGAGTCAAAAAAATATTTGATTTATACCCAAGAAATAGTTAGTAGTCTCAATTAACAATGACCATGACCTGTTTTCTACTCTAATTAAGCTACTCATTTTTGTATTATGCGTTTTTGCATTGATAAAAACATCCATGAATATCTGTTTTCCATAAAAATTAAAAGAAAGAACTAAAACGCTCTGCAGACAAGCAGTATAGAAGAATCCCCTAGCTCTGTCCTGTCATCAAACCACCTGGCATCGACTGCTGTCTCTCTCCAGGTCAGAATACCATATCACACCTTTTCATTTACCCCTGAGTGGTGGACCACAACCAAAGATGACACGAGCCAAGTTGGGTCACTGGAAAGTCACTGTGAAATAAACTGAAGAAACCGTCAATCTAATTCTTTTTTTCCCCTGTATTTACCTGTTTAATCTGTCAACAAGCTCTTTTACTGACAGAGTTGACTTTACTGGTGTAGCTCTGCTTGTCTTTGAATGTCCACACCGCCGCAGCATCACGTTGGAGATGAGCTTCTACAAATGTCCATTCTGGTGAACGTGCTCCAGTCATCCTTAAGTCTCTCCATTTTTCATATACATACAGCAGTTCCACCTTAGCTTGTTGATCCTGCAGCATAACACAAAGTAAGTAGGAAACTTGGGAAAAAGAGTATAAAATGAGCTTGTGTCTCTGTGCCAAGCATTACATCTTGCCTTAGTCACCAGCTGTCAGCCTTCAGCCTTGACTACATTTTGCCACACGGCCAAGAGGAGGTCAGCGACTTCAGCAGATGATTTGTGTTTTCAACACAACCACAGAGACCGGATTGGAAAAGAAGCTTCAAATAGCATAAAGATGTCAGATTTTAGCTCAGACCCTGCTTAACTGACACACATACACAAGGATCTCCTGTTTCTTCATTTGATTGTACCGGCGACTTGGTTTCCAAGTCGGCATTCAAGGTTATTCTTTCTCTATCGTTGGGCTTTGATGTTTTTGCCAGTTTTCTTCAGTGTGCATTGAGTTAAATTAATTACATTAGAAATAAAAACATTTTGATCACAGAAACTTAATTTCTCTCTGTAATTGGAGATGACAGTGAAAGCTGGTGGTTTGTGTTGTCAGGGTGAAATGAAACTACTAAAACTTTTCTCATTATGTGCATTTATTTTGCTCTTTATGAGCGTCACAACCCTAAGAAATTACTGTTTGTTATTCCTGCTAGTAGGCTTTAATACATTTCTGAAGCCAGGACACCCAGAAAGACAGCATGCTGTGCATTAACATATATCAACATCAACAGTCGTCTGCTTGCCTGAAGCATTTAAGCAAGTGGGAAGATTCATGCGGTTGTGTGATCGGATAAAGGAGACAAATATTGTACCTTGATTTATTTTTCCTAGTGTTGCTGTTGTTGTAAACTATTTACTAAGTGTCTTTGATGCCAAGTCTGCTACCCAGTCACACGCTGTGTTTCACTTGAAGAGTGATCAGTGAACTCTCCTGATGCTCAACTCAAACTCGCAGCACATAGGAGGAATGACCAAACAGCTGGATACGGGTTCGAGATGGTCATCCAGCCACCTAAGATTAGTCAGGTGCCTGGAGGAAAACAAAAACAACAGCAAAAAGCAGTAAAATCAAAAGGGAAACAAATGGATGCCAGAAATGAGGTAAAATAATGCAGGACTTCAGAACAGAAGGATCAACCGGACTCTTGCAGGTCGGAAGAGCTTTTAAGGATCCGCTACAATCATAACAATGATAAAACAGTCTTGATTGTTTCCAGAGGAACGCAGACATGTAGACTAAAATAAAATTCAGCTTTCATTTTATTTCAGAATTCATCTGTTGAATGACAATGATCAAGCTCATGCTTTTGTGAAATTAACAAAGAAGTAAAGAGATTTGTTTCTGTTCTCTGCAAATACGCCCTAATTAAAGCTGTAATAACCCAAACAGAACGTTATCACTAGTTACAGAAACAACAGGTTTATTCTTGTCCTTTCAATTTGGACAGAAAGCCATTGAGAGTTATGAAAATATGGATAAAACTATATTTTATTGTGCAAGAATCCTATTTTAGCTCATCATACTAAAAAAAAAAAAAAAACCAGAAAACCCCCCAAAATACCCAAAACAAATAATTACAGCCTTAGTCTTTGTTTTTTAAATGAATTATGCTCCCACTTTAAACCAAAGATTGGACACTCCAAAATGTAAACAGAAACAGAATATGGTGGTTTGCAAATGTCATTAACCCATATTTCATTCAAAATAAAGCAAAACAGAAAAAAACAAACAAATTGATAAAAGACGAGAAAGGATTTAAGCAGCTCATTAGTCCTGGGTCTCCTTCATTGTATTTCTTTGTTTCATGGTGTGCCACAGTTCTTTCCCCCAGTGACAGTCTGGATTGTTACATCCGGACTCGTTTACAATGAAGCCTTTTCTCATGGATGTACTGTGCAGTTTAACAGTGTGATACTGAAAGATGTCTTCCTAGAAAAATCTCTGTCTGGATGGGATCAAATGTTGCTCTAAAATCTGTATATACCTTTCAGCGTTGAGGTTTTCCCTTCCAGATGTGGAAGTGGTCTATTCTACAGGCTCTCCTGCGCCGTCATACCATCACAGATGTAGGATTTTAAATTGAGTGATGATAACAAGCCAGGTGGTTTCTCTACATCTTAGTCTGGAGGACAAAGTGTCCATGGTTTCCATAATTACTTTATATTCCAATATATCTGACCAAAGGACAGATTTCCACTTTTTCTATGTCCATTTTAAGAGGATGCATCATGCCCATTTCTGGCTTCTTCTTTGCATGAAAGACCTTTAATCTGCATATGTGGACTGCACAACAAACCTTCACTCGTATGTGGTTTCTGGGTCTGATTCTGAGTCCGTGCGGCGATTGATTAAATCTTTGGTGCACTTTGGATCATTGTCCTGTTGCATCATTAAATTTTGGCAAAGCTGTAGCTGTCAGACAAACCTCATATTTGCATCTTTAATGCTTGAGAGCAGTTCAAAACCAGTCCAACCTAAAACATTTGCCTTCACCGCCATGCTTGATACTAGGAATGATGTGTTTCTGCTGAAACAAGTGTTTCATTTTCTCTGGACACGGTCCTGGACATTAAGGCTTAACAGCTTCATTTAGATCTCATCTGTTCTTTGGACATTGTTCTAGAAGTCTTCTGGTTTATTTAGATGCAGTTTTGCAAACCTCCACTGTACGTCTATGTTCATCTAGCTAGAAGACGTTTCTCCTAAAGACTCTTTCAAACAAGTGTCACAACCACTTTTTCTTCTAATTGTGCTTTTGTGGACCGCACAGCAAGCTCTGACCTTGGTGTAAATTTGCTGGAACATCCACCCCTGGGATAAATGGCAACTTTCGTGAATGCTTTTCAATTGTGATTATTCATTGGTTACTTTGTATTCCTCACAAAATGTTTTATTTTTTGGGCTCATTTTCATTAAATAAATAATGGCATGGTGAAAAACGTTATCTATTTTTGTTTGTTGAGACTGGAATAAGCATATGTCCAACAAAATAAGCTGGATTTTAACCTTTGCACATGACCATAAACTCCCACTTCATTATTTAGATAAAGTGCTTTGAATGCTAATAACGTCTCAACTTCTTACTAAATAGCGACATGTGTTACACACAAGGGCACATCACTGAATTCATTTTTACTGAGTCCAATGATGACTTTAGGTCACTGAGGTTGTCCTTCTTCCTGTTCAGTACTCAGTGTTATAAGCACTTATATTATGAGGGTGTCATCACAAAGGCTGGTGATGATTTTACGAAGCTCTTTTTCACTCATGCACACTGGAAAGTGTTTGGAAGATGTGCAAAGAACTAAGTCTGGATTTTTATTTTTCATAGTTGCTGCTCGCATATGCGCTTCACTTCAGGAGATGTTTTGATAGTGATATGATCTAAAACTGACAAGTGACTGAAAAGCGAGCTACAGGTAAGAAGAAAACAGTCTGCAGTAATGCAGGAACAAATGCTGCATTTACAGTCTCAGTGCAGTCCTTCCTGAACATGTCGGGGAACTTTCGGGGCTGCACTGCACGTGTTCAAGCAGTTTATGATGAGCTGATAAGCTCCTCTATTCATCACTCTCACCCTCTCTTTTATTTCTTGAAACCATTTGTTTGGATTTCTGTACTTATTACCAACTCAAAGCCTTCAACATAAAACAACCCTGTCACTTTGTTTGGGTCTGTCTTGGTCATCAAAGAAGTCAGTTAAAGAGATTTAATATTTAAGACTTTACAAAACATCTACTTCTGTCAGAGTCACAATCACACAACTGGACTAAATCTACCTTTTTGCACTATATAAATACAGGAACATGTCCTTAATGTTTTTATCAAGGGATATGTGTTATTACAAATTGTATTAATATTATTATATAATATATTCATACATTTGGGCAGCACGGTGGCTTAGTGGTTAGCACTGTTGCCTCACAGCAAGAAGATTCCCGGTTCGATTCCCGGCCCGGTGGGTCTTTCTGTGTGGAGTTTGCATGTTCTCCCTGTGCTTGCGTGGGTTTCCTCCGGGTACTCCGGCTTCCTCGCACTGTCCAAAAACATACAGGGTAGGTTAATTGATCATCCTAAATTCTCCCTATGTGTGAGTGTGATTGGTTGTTTGTCTTCCATGTGGCCCTGGATGGACTGGCGACCTGTCCAGGGTGGACCCCTGCCTTTCACCTACTATGCGTCGGGATAGGCTCCGACAGACCCCCGTGACCCGAAAGCGGGTAAAGATAATGGATGGATGGATATTCATACATTTGTATTTTATATTTTTTTCTATTTTCTTTCTTCTTTTTTTCTAGCTTCACATTACATCACAGTACCAACTCAGAGGTAAATTATGAAGCCTGCCTCCATTTCCATTAGCAACGTCACATCATTTTTCTGTAATGCAAAAGCAGGAAGTGGCAATTCTCTTGTTTGTTTGGATGGTTTTTTAATAAAGAACAAATTTTTTTATGCAGTTAAATTATAAACTATATACTGTAACTGGAGTCGTTTGGCGATGATGATGTCATCTTGCACTTGTGCACTCAGACCCTGCGTGTCCCACCAAAAGCACAACAACAATGGCGGAACTCTGTCATGTTTTTGCTGCTGCTTTTTAATTTATTTGCTTTGCTGAAGCAAAACCTGTTTCTGGTAGACATTTATTCCATCAGCAAAGGTTACATGCGACAGATAATCAGTGCACCTCTGTACATGCATAATGCTACTAAACTCTGGATAAGACCTGATGTTGACGAATAAAATATAAAATAACTTTGAAATAACTTCCTGTAATAGCCCCTTTGATGTCATGATAAATGTATATATCCTTAGCAGTCAGCATAAGAAACAAATACAAGAAATTCAACAGTAAATGTCATTAAAAGAATATCCATAAGCCTAATTTCATCCACAGATCAAAATAATAAAGCGGATATGCTTAGCAATGTATAGGAATGTATAGCATTTTCTGAAGTATTTACTAACATTACTAAACATGTAGAACTTTAGATGTAGAATGATGTTCTTAGTGGTAGCAGAAGGCGTAAAGGCACCTTCAGGACATTTACTATGATAGTCTGTGAGAGTACGTCAGGAGCAGCAGTTTCAAATGGACCAACAACATCAACATTTTCCCAGGGTTCTGATGGAAACTTTACCGGCTGTAGCGGTGCAGCAGAGGGAGAAGCCGTTTTATCTGAAGACTGGCACAAATAACAGTCTTTGATCTGTGAGGTCACCAGCTCAGCCATACCTGGCCACAAGTGGACCTCGCGGAGGCATTGTTTGGTTCTCACAATGTCTTGATGTCCTTTATGAGCCAGAGCAACCACGGTATGACGGAGGGAGACTGGAGCGATGAGTTCAAGCCTTGGAAAACATAGTCACCTTGCACAGTCAGCTCATTTTGAAGCTTTTAGATATGTCTGTAGAACGGGGCTCAGGGAAGCAGAAGAGGGAGGCCAACTATCTGCAATCCATGTGTTCAATGCACAGTGTTCAGGGCAGGAAGCAGAAGCAGCAGCAAAATTATCAGGAGAAACAACCGACAGTTGGCTGGTCAACAGCATCGCCACAAACTAGGGTTCCGCATCCACAGCGTCAGGTGAAGAAGGCAGTGGCAGACGGGGAAGGCAGTCAGCAGTGTTGTTCTCTGACCCTGGCAAATAAGCAGCATCATAAGTGAAACACAGCAGCTGCGCAGCCCAGAGTGCAATACGCATACCAGCACGGTCGGAACCTTTAGAAGTCAGGAGGGCTGTCAGAACTTGGTGGTCTGTGCGGAGAGTAAATCTGCGGCCCCACGTTCTCCGTTTCTCCACCGCCCACACACAGCCAAGTACTTCTTTCTTGACTGTAGAGTATTTGCGTTCAGCAGGAGGGAGAGTTCTGGATGCAAATGCAACAATGCGTTTGATTATGTTTGGGACAGCACTGCACCAAGTCCATAATCAGAAGCATCAGTGGACACAATAGTAGGGAAGCCAGGGTCAAAAGGTACAAGAGGAGGACTCTCAACTAGCAGTTGTCTTACTCGCTCAAAACTATGCTTTGCTTCTTCAGTCCAGTCGAACTCAGTATCTTGCCGTATGCAAACACATAATGGTTCAACAACTGTAGAAAAGTTGGGTATAAACGTGGTATACCAGGAAAACAGTCCCAGAAATGATCACAGTTTACTTGCGTAGGTGCTGGATAATAAGGAACAGCAGAATTGTGATCCTCATCAGGCTGAATTCCATCTGCTGTCACTGTGTCCATGGAAACGCAGACTTGATCTGTTAAAATGGCACTTTGATGGATTTAGCAGCAGTCCGTTATCTTTTAACCGTTGCAGCACAGCTCTCAGTGCATTGTCATGGTCAGCTTGACTCCAACCCCAGATGATGACATCATCAAGGTAGTTTGCGACATTTAGTAGTCCCGTCAGAACTGGGGCTAGCATTTTTTTTAAAAGGCAAAAGGTACCAAAGCAAGACCATATGGGACACAGTAAAATCTGAACAGTCCCTCATGGGTGATGAAAGCAGTGAGGTCATGACTTTCCTTGTGCAAAGGTAACTGGAAATAAGCACTCTCCAAGTGTATAGTAGAGAACACAGTAGCTCCATTTAGCAGGCTGAGCCTTTCATCACAGTGTGGGTGAGGAAAACTGTCAGTTATCACAGCTTTGTTGGGCTCACGAAGATCCACACACATGCAAGTTTTGCCTGATTTCTTTTGCACAACCACAATGGGAAAGTCCCATGGTGAAGCATCAACTTTTTCAATCACACCAGCATGGACAAGACGCTGAATTTCAGCACTCACAGCGCTTCTAACTGACAGGGGCTTTTGACGTCCTGGTGGATCGGTCTCTGATACTTTGACTTCATGCACAAACCCTTTTGCACACCCAGGACAAGTGTGAGTCAAAAGTGTGGTGCAACGTTCCGTCGCGGAGAAACGTGCGCTTTTAGAGCACTGCATCATGCATGCTCTCGTCTTGATTTGGTAAAGAGTAAAAGAGTCTCTGTCCCTCCGTTCCCAGGCGGTGAAGGAGGAGAGCTCGCTTCTGAGAATCCAGCCATCCATTGGAACTAGTTGCAACCGCTTGTAGGTAATTTTGGAACATCTTTATCCACGTGTTCGACGGCAGAGTAGGCTCACAAGGGCATTGAAGAAAATGACGTAGCAAACGGAGTTACAACAGCCATCGTAATGTCACGCAGTGGGAATAACTTGTACCAATGTGTTATGTTGCCGCTGACAGGCAGGTAAACTAGCACTGACTGTAAATGCAAAGCAGCAGCAAGGCACACAAGCACATGAAGCGTAATCTCTACTCTCTTCTTTATCCTTCTTCTTTCTTACATGTCTCTGACTTTAGATTACTGTTCTTGGGTGAAAATACCTTTTCATGGTAGCACAAAAGCTGTAACAGCAACTGCACATAAGTCACACTGAGAGGAACAATAGGCTGGATTTAAGTTAAGACCTCACAACACCAAAACAGCAGAACTGTTGCAACATGGCTGGATATGGCGTTGTCTACTGTAGTCACATGTAGTCCATGTCACTTCAAGTCACAAATATGAATCGTATGTCAACCACTTTATTAAGACCACAGGAAATTATTCATCAGTTAAATCATGATTTTCTACAGTGTGGAAAGATAAATGATGTAAGCGCAAATACACTTAATGCACTGTTGTGTAAAAGTCTAAAAATCTTAACTGATGGGTCCCACATTTTACTTGTTTCCAGTGCTATTCTTAACAAATATACAAGTATGTTTGCCTGCAGTTCATAAGTAAGAGAGTGGTATGAAAACAACTGCTCTGAGAATAGTTCACTTTCTGACCGTTAAAGCAAGCAGTACCAAGACCCAAATTCTTTTAAATGACTATCCCAGACATGTAAATCTTTTATTTTTGGTGCAAATAACCAACCACTGTGATACAACGATAACACGGTAAATGCACTGTCAAAATACTGCAGCTCTAAGCAACCATTGTTGTGACATAGTCGCTGTGAAGAGTTCAGGCTCTATAAGAAGTGTATGAAAGAGTATCCTTTAGCTCTTTTATATACACAGGCACAAAGAAAAACCATCAGTTCTGCAAAGTATGTCCTGAGACGGAAGGCCACACCCATGCTTTACCTGAGTGCCACTGAAAGAAAGTGTGCAGAACAGGATATCATTACTATCAAAGAGGAAACTAGGATTAACCGGTGCCAACAACGTGTCATTAAAAATGTGAATGCCTCATTGTCCTGGTGGTCTTTGAATGAATCTTACAATAACAGGGTTTCACGAAGTTCTCACTCCCTCTGGCAGTGAGTCGTAGCCACACTTTTAATTTTCCTTATGATCTAAAAGAAAAAAAAAAGGGGGTTGGCCTTCTTTCACTCTGCTATTAGTGTTCTGAGAGGCAGACACAGAGGCTGCAGTAATATTAATAGCCTCTGACATTTTCAACTTCCTCTCTAGAATCCCGTTTGATTGGTGGGGAGCTTTCTTGTAGGTGACGATAAGAATGCTGGGAGGCAGGCTGACAATGCAAATCCCCAGACAGCTGAGTTCATTAGTAACGTCTGGAGAGATAGGTCTCGACCTGAGTCCATGTCACCTCAAGTCCCAAATATGAATCATATGTCAAATATTTATTACCTTACAGTAAAGGCCAAGGAAGGAGTTTCAGACTTCTGCTTTTGTTATGGAAGTCTTTGGGAACTTTGCTGTATTATTATACTGTGAATTCATGACTGCGAGTGTTCATGTGATTCTCTGTTCCAAAGTAAGAACCATGTTGAGAAAGCTCATGGATTTACTTTAAAGGGTATAAAATTCTGATGTAGCAAACCTTTATTGGGGATACTGCCAGGACTTGTTGGCGAGTCCAAATAGAGCTATGTAAAGTTGTTAGGGAACGATTTGAACAATAAATCGTTTTTTATTCGTGAGGTCTGAGGTTGTTTTACAAGACCTCAACTGTTGGTATGTGTTTCCATTAAAAAGAGGCCAAGACTAGTCTCTGCCTTGGGTTATGTACTTTAACATGGTGGTAAAAAAAACCCCAAAAAACTGCTGAGTGGGATGTGGAGTTGGTGCTGAATGAATCTGGCGTAAGTAAGGAGATAGCATTGTTTAGCCATCTTGATGTCCATCTCAAGTTTTAGTCTACTCCTTCAACGAGCAGTTTTTCAAAGCGAGTTTGTAACCCACAGCTGGGACACATTTCAACACCATAGAGGTGCTGGAATATTCTTGTTGCGGGACCAACAATCACTGATGCATGTCAGCATTAATGACCCCTGACTCCAGATAATGTAAATACATCAAACAGAAATTCAGCACCATCTCAGGTACATCCACGTCAATCTCATTGTTCCCGTCATTTAAAAAAAAATTATTCTGAATTGTTGTGTTCATTTTTTAATTTGATTTCATTGGCAGTAGGCAACCAAAGAAACATCAGTATTACTGCAAACAAGCAGTACAGAATGGTGGTTTGCAAGATTTATAGACCCCGGGTCCGACACTGCACATGGGTACAACAGCTGAACGGGACAGAGGAGGAGATCGGTCGCATCCTGTTACAATACCAGCCTCCTCGGTTGTACCACGGACCCCTGCTAATGGAAAACTGCCTTGTAGTCAAACGCCTTTTATTAAAAAAACAAACAGAAAAACCCATTTTGCTCCTTTCTCCTCTCCTCTCTACACATTCTTTCCTCTCCTCCTCTCTGCCACTCAGCCATTTATAAACACTCCTCCTGCTCAGCCGGTGAATGCTGCCCAAGACAAATCACGCCACATGTAAACAGGAAAGTCAGTGAATGGACCTGACCTCTCTCTGTTTCACATGCCAACCACTATGCCGTCTGTCAGTCAGGATCTGCTGGCCCATAAAGAGCACTTTGTGCGATGTTTATTATGTTATTATGTTTTATTCCTGTGTTTGATCTTCTCATGTCCTGGCTTTTACTTTTTTTTTCTTGTGAGACTTCCTCCATTTCAGAAACAAATAAAAAAGAGTGTGAGACAGACTGTGGGAGAATATAATAATACTTGACAGAGGAATATCTGTGATGAGGAATAACAGCTTTGTGGTCAGAGTGAAAGGAAAAAATTCTGTTAGATGGAGGGATTTGAGGGGACACATGTAGGCACAGTTTAATTCAGCCTCGTTGGCCAGGCATTGTTTTTCTACTGCCAAGCAGAGGGTCGTTTTGATCAGAATTTCCATACTCCTGCTGTGGACTCAAAGATTGACAGAGTCTTCAATTCCAGATAATATTTGAATTTCAAATCAAGACTGCACAACATTTCCAAGGAATGTGTCGCTGTCCGAATGTAAAGGGTGGATACTGTGGCGCTCATACATCTGAGGTAATGTCCACCACAATGGGTGTGTGCAAGCAAATCTTCATAATTTCCACAGAATACAATTACTTCAAGACTTTTTTGCTTATTTTCCATTTTCATGTGATTGGTCTTATGTCTATGGTGGCAAGGAAATGGAATATTATTATTTTTACCAAATATTTAATGTTCCCATTATTCAGCCGTGCTTATAAACAAATGCGTCATCATCTGTGTTATCGCACATACAATAACACTGAGGCGGTTTCCCACAGTGGGGCTGGAGTTGGCAGCAGGGCTTGTCTCTGCCTTGGAGCTGCTGGAACGGAGCCACCTCAAGGTCCCGAAAACCGCAGCACTAACACGCAGACCACCGCTGCAGACTCCTGCTCTACACATCTGTATGCACATGCACGTGCACAGCTACACATCTGCAGTAACCCAGGACAGTGTTTTGAGTAGACTTTGATAAACTATTAGACTTTCTTACCTACTTTTTCATATAAGTAAGACAGTTATTCTTTAGTTAGACAAGAGCCATGGATAAGTCAACAGTGATTGTAACCCACTGATACTGTTGCAGAGGCTTGAACATGTCCTTGGGATTAACGTAGCCACATTAGCTCGATTCGAGTCGTCCTCACACACTTGTATTGGTCATGATGTTCCACAGGTTACTGTACTTTGGCCATTATGTTTCACTCTGTAGATGCTTACATAAGGTACTATTATTAGGCACGCTGTCCAGATGATGCTCAGCTATAACTGTTTAAGAAGACCAGTAAACTAAATTGACTACAATTAACATAAAGACATTTAAGACAATTGTTTCCTTGCTACTGAGCTTAAATAGGACTAAGCATGGTGCCTTTGGGCCTGAGCACATCAGAAAACAACTGTCCAGTCATTTGTTAATGTGGATGGCATTACTTGGCATCAAGTACTACTGTGAGGAATCTTGGAGTTATGCCCATCTATTCATTTTAATCTCATCCCAGGAGGGAGGCATGCCGGGGTCAGAGGGCGCACCGCATAGTAAGCCCCGGGTGGCCACAGGGAGCCAGGCTACCAGCACACGCCCCCACCATCAGGCAGGGCCGCATGGGGCCACCACCAACCAGGGAACTGAGATGGCGGCGGGGACCCATTCCCTGCCCCAGCTTGCGCTTAATGTCCAGCTAAAACCATGTGTTACACGTGCTGAACGTTAGCCCCATATCAGTTAAACTGACGTTACATTCAATTAAACAATAAAAAGTTATTTGGAAACTTTACCTTCATGTCTTCACATTAAAATTAATATTGATTGGATTTTTATTTGTACTTTCGCCAGGTTTGTGCAAACAAATGAGGAATTTGAATCAACAATGACATAAAATGATCATAGATTTGTTTTCAACAGCCAAGTCCACTAATCCGTAAATGCAGCAGAATGCAGGAAATGCCATCTACTTCCGTAAAAATGTTCTTTAATGACATTTCCCAGACCCCCAAGAAGCTGCTGGTGCTAACCACTGAGCCACCATAATCTGCAGTGTTTTACCTTTCTAAAACTGCCTTCTTTCACCTTCATAATATTGAAAAAATAAGTAAAATCTCAGAATGATGCTAAAAACTAGTCCATGTGCTTGCTAAGTCAAGATTGGACACCTGCGATTCCTTAATGGTAGGATGTCCTAAAATTACTCTGCACGGCCTCCAGCTGATCTTAAATTCTGCTGCAGGAGTTCTGATGACGATTAGCAGGAGAGATCTTAGCTGTCTGTCAAAGTCTGCATGTAAACAAGTACGGCTGAAACGGTGACACTCATTTTATCTCGGATGAAGCCAGTGGAGAACGGTGTGATCTTCATACAGCAAAGAATCCCAGAATGCATTTTACATTGACAGAAAAACGAAAGTTACAGCTTCATTGTTGTGTAAGATGTTTTAATGTGAGAATATAGGTCTCGTAGCTTCATATTTGAGGCTAAGTTATCCAAAACGTCCAAACAGTAAAGAATTCATGATAAGTTTTTTTTTCTTTTTGCCTCCACCGAACTTTAATCGTAACTAGATACCCAGACAAATATGGTAGAAGATAGAAGTTGTAAAAATAAATAAAAAGAAATGGGATTACAAAAGGTTGATGTAGGTGAACTATAAAAGCAAAAGAATTCATGCTCAGAGTATGTTATTAAATTGTAATTGTAGACGTTTTCAGACATATTTCAGTCTGCTGAGCTGCAACACTATCAAGAATTGAAGCGCGATGTTGTTCCGGTTGTAGGAAGACCGAACTGTGTCTTCCCGTCCTCCAAAGTTTGGTCTCCCGAGTCACACTTGTATGAAATACATATACACAATATCAAATTACAAGTACAATATCAAAGTACACAAGTCAAAACTTGGTGTACTAAGAATTGAGAACGGGCACATATTCCAAACCTGAGCTTCTTTTTATTGGCTACCTGTTAGATCCAGGACAGAATTTAAAACATATAAAGTCTTAAAGGACCTACTGTAGCTCCTGCTTATTTTAAGTAACTTACAAGGTGAATTTCCAAAACAAAAACAGCATTTCTGAAACTACTACAAGCTTTTTATGAGTGTAACTCTCCTACAATCTTGTTCTGCAAGACTTGTCTTCATAACAAAGTATAAAAAGATCTCGACTTCGACAAGACGGACGGAAACATTTTGAGTTATAAACAAATTATTGCCACTGCTGCAACCACTGTTGTGAAAATAGTCAACAGAAGACGAAGGCAGCGGATGATCGAAGGAATCATTATTCAGAGGCAAAACCTTTAGGTCATAATGTTTAGTCATATGATCGATCACATGACATCCAGTAATGTTGGAGATGTGCAAATGTGAAAAAAGTGTTGCCATTGCACTTTTGGGGCCAAAACTAAATTATTGACACAACTGTAAAACCCACAACTATAGTTCTATAACTTCCAACAAAGGGCCTCGGTCTCAGACTGCAGGTTTACTTGTGTTTCCAAAAGTAGAGTGAGAGGCAGAATGTGCATAAAGATGAGTAAAACAAGCCAAAACCAAACAGGAAGTGGCAGTATATCCATATTTTACACCAGGCTGGACGTACGGTCTTCCAAGTAGTTACTGGGAATAACTACCTTGGCACGCCACCTGCCAGCAAGCTGTAAACACTGGTGGCTATTTGGTATTATCGCCGCATGCCCATGGCCACACCCCTCAGAAAATGAATAAACTGACCTTTTACTTACCTTTTCTGTCTTCTTGATTTTATATGGCCACGTGCAAAAGTTAGCACCTCCCTCTTTTGTAAATCCATTGAAACAATTATAAAGCCAAGGAATTATACATATAGAAATTTTAGATATAGAAATGAATTAATTTCATTTTCTATATGACTTGTTCAGTTCAATCTGAAATATTATTCAAACTGAAGGTTTGAATGTCTTACAGATGTTCTTGATCCCCAGAAGTTAACCCAACTTAATTTGATCATATAGTATTCAATCAGCTGGTTCAAAACAAAAACAAAATTAATATGGACTGGCCTTTTTAATACAGATATGAATAGTATATAAATCAAATAAATAAGGAGTTGTTGTTCTGAAAGTGAATGAACAAAACTGATTTAAGATTCAAGTCAGCTGATTTATTACTGAACCTTCTGGGGATGGTTTAAGTTGTTTACACCTGTTAAAACTGATCACATAATTTGTAGTTTGAATATTTCATTTATAGAAAAGGGTCATGACCAGATTGTTTAGTCTTGGACAACATTGAGGCTCCAGGGAGTCATAGAAAACAGGGTGATGTCACTATATGGAGCCTCCTACACATTCCCGACCAAGACATCCAGCCAAACAAAAAGACATGCAACTACACTCTCACTGCACGCAACTGTCACTGTCCACATTTACACACTCAGCATAAACCTTTTCACCCCTACGACACTGCTGACATAGCACACACATCTGTTTTTTTTAAGTATTTAGCGGTTTCAATGTGGCCTCTTAATAATTTCCTAAAATAAACCAGTTTTTTTTCTCTACCAGACGAACCTGACATTCGTGTCATATCTGTGTCACATAAAAATGAAAAATCGTTCCACTTGAATACAGACTTAAAACCACATAAAACTTCACGTCTACCCATGTAGACAAATCGACTTTCAAGAGCAAAGGAACTTGGTGGTACCATTTCCTCCTCTGCACCACAAACAGTTAAAGATCTGGACATGAGTAAATAAACCCTACTTAAAACAACAAATAAAAAATGAGATGTGTGTTACCTAAATGGAGGGTAAAAGAGAGATTTGAGTCAGTTGTGCAGCCACAGCGGAGCCATTGTATCCTGTATCATCAAGATTAACAGCCACACAACAGTCTGGATGTAGCCTCTGGGACTAAGGAAGTGGATTCTGAAGTTATCGTAGTATTTCAATTCATTTTGTGGGAGTCTTTCCACAGAGACCCCACCGGCCACTTCTTCATTCTTATGTTCTGACATGGTGGCAGGCTGGAAAGTCTGTAATCTGAGCAAAATGCATCAGCCATGGGGAATACTGAGGAGATATCCAGCTCGTCCTAAATCTAAATCAGAAGTGTGAATGGGATTTGTCAAAACAAACCACTGCAATTCTTCTTCAGCTGGTAATAAAGCAGCATGGCAACGATTTGAGAAGACGTTAACCTTGGAAAGGTGTGGTTGAGTCATCATCGTGTCAGCGGCTCTTTTATTCTCAAAAGACGAAATCCGTGTGCGCGCCTCAATGTAGGATGGTGTGTGCTTATGTGTGTGTCTGTGCTATGGTTTGGGAAGCGGTTAGGGAAAAATACTCGTGCTCTGATTTGATCTAAGACATTTCCTTTACTTGGGTTTCTATTTACAGAGCTGCTGTAATGACTCAAAGCCCAAACGCCAGCATGCATGCAGATACCCATCACCAAAGCCTGGCACGCTGCCACGTCAGAGCGGTTGACTGGGTGCTCAGACGTGCAGCACGACCTCCAATCAACACACCACAACAGTTTAACAGTTGTTGAGCTATTTGTCTGCTTTGGTGATTTATGGGTATGTTCCAATTAATGAGGACATGAAGCTCCATACAATACGTTTAAAACAGCTTATTGGCTTCTTTTTGTCTTTCTTAAAAGAAAAGCTTAGGCATTTTAATTTTATTTATATAGCACTAATTTACAGCTGTAAGATACATATTACAGAAATAATCAATCACAACAGCCTATGTGACAGAGCGGATCACTCTGTAACTGAACATTCCCATTAAGTGTTGCTTTTAATATGTAATCAACAATGTTGGAGGATTATGATGGATATTGATGAACATCTTCCCTGCACTCCTAATGGTACTTTTCTCCAAGAAATGATTGTAATATGATCACATTGCTTTCGTTTGGCTGTATATTGGAGTCTAAGAATGAAAAAAGATATTTTTATTTATTTTAGATATTTTTAAAAGTTATACAATATTCATATTCATAACATGGGATGAGTTCTGAAGGTCTGTCTCTTGGTCTGATGAGATCAAACTTGATCAAACTGTTTGGACACGTGAATGTTACAAAGAAAGTGTAAGGCCTTTAGCGCTTAGTACAAAGTTCCCACAATAAACAGGGTGGTGGAAATAGTATGATATAATAAAAATAAACTATATTTATATTGTGCTTTTTTAAAAAGAATTTGGCAAACACAGCACAGCATCATATAATTCAATTCAATTCAGTTAAATTCAGCAGTGAAAGCAGCTGAATTAAGCTCGAAATTAATCCTATAAATTTAAAGCCAAAAACATTAATTATAATTACCTAACTAAGGAAACCAACAGATTGCATCAAAATTTTCTTTTAAACAATCCCCTATCCTGAGCAAGCACCATGCGACTGTGGGAAGGAAAACACCCCTCTGGCATGAAGAAACCTCTGGCAGAACTCAGGAAGTACGACCATCTGCCTCGACCGGCTGAAGTATTTGTAGTATATAGTGTAGTGTGTATATAGTATATAGCCCAGTATATGTAGTATATAGTGTAGTATATGTAGTATTTAGTATAGTATATGTAGTCTTTAGTGTAGTATATGTAGTATTTAGTATAGTATATATAGTATTTAGTGCAGTGTATATAGTATATAGTGTAGGATATGTAGTATATAGTCCAGTATATGTAGTATATAGTGTGGTATATGTAGTATTTAGTGTAGTATATGTAGTATTTAGTATAGTATATGTAGTATACAGTGTAGTATATGTAGTATTTAGTATAGTATATGTATTGTAGAGTGTACGTGTGTGTTTATGTGTGTTTTTTTTGGTTGTGTTATTTTTTCTCCTCATAAATTCATAAGATTCTGAAAACCGGATGAATGTAAATTGTATTTATGAAATATTGGAGAAGGATTAAACATGTTTTTCTTCATCCTACTCTTTTCGGATATGTTAAACAGGATATATGTGTTATGTGTTTATTTTGCGTACATAAATCTATAACAGATTTGTTTATTTATATAGATTTAATTACAAGGGGTTCTATATGTTCAAAAATGTGTGTATGCACGTGTGTATATGTATATTTATTTATAGATTCATACTAGTGTTAACATTGTTATGCTTCACACAATTACATTATTGTCTGAAATTAATCAATAAAAATTAAAAAATGTAAAACTTTCTCCAGAGCTTTAAATAGAGCAGATAGTTTAGATTTAAGTCTGTAGTTTGATTGGAGATGCGGAGTCTAGATAAGATTTCTTTACACAACTGAATGCTCTGGAACAAAATCCAGAGGCCAGAAACAATTTAAAAATCTTTCAGACAATAGGACTGACTGTGGGAATGTTACTTTAGATTAGGTTTAGTTTAGTTTCTTTAATGCTATGGTTTTGCTGTTTCAGCCCAAGGATCATTGTTAGGGTTTGTGGGATTAAAAAAGAGGATCATTTTCAAAATCTGGGGAATAACTTAAAGAGATCTGTTTTCAGTCTATCTTTAGTTTGCCTCTGAGCACATCCAAACTTTTTGAAGGACACCAAAATCAAGGTTTTGAAGTGTCCATCCACAGCTCAGATCTCCATCCTGCTGAGAATCTGGGAGGTTAATTTGGATGAACTAGAACAGTTTTCTGTGGGTGTTTGGACTGACTACGTCACTAAGGCTACACTACCAATCATCAGTTGTTGGAGAACTAACTATTCTGCTTTTGGTGGACTTTGTCTTCTCCCTGTTTTTACTGAATACATTAGAAAAATATTTTAATTTGAACCCACTGAACATTTGTCTTTGTTCTGATGGAACCAAATAAATTATAAATACTTTAGATTACAGCAGTTTCCATGGACAGGTAAAGAAATGTCTTTTTTCTAACTCAGTGAAGTTGTTTGAGCATAAAGCGTACTTAAAGACTCATTTTTATCAAAACAAAATGTTATCCTACAAGTCCAACATATTAGTCTGTGCATTTAGAGCTCAAGGGCCAAAGTGCCTCTGCTGTGTTTTAATCGGAAAAAGCAGGTAAAGCAGGACATCTAGAAGTTCATTTTTATTTGATTTTATTACTTTAGTAGTCCAGTAACCGGAGCCACTTATTATTTCAAATATAATACAAACAACATGCATGAAAGTTTAACTATTCATTTAATCCTCGGTTAAACCATATATGAATAGCCGGGCAGTTTTCCAAGGCACGCTATGCGAGCGCAGTACTTTGCAGTTCGGTACTTTACAGTTTTTAGATCAGTTCCTCCTGGCCTGCTGCTTGAAAATAGCATCCGACTATCCAACTGTGTTCACACAGTCTCACACACACACCTCCTACTTTGCGCTCATCAATCATCCTTTTTTCCACAGGGGTGTCCTCCAGAATTGAGTCTAAATGTCTTTTATAAAAACTGGGCCATATGTTGCAGACCAATATTAGTTTACAGTCCCTGGGCCTTACAGCCTACTTTGGTCCTGTGCCTAAGTACTCATCAAAATCAAACCCATTTATAATGTAGTGCTGCACTGCAACATTTGCTTTCCCTTAAAATCTGGACTTGAAACTGTTTCACTGAACTCCCCCTGCCAGCTTTGTCTGCTGAATGCATTTTTTCACTGAATGATCAAACTTCACTTTAATGTCGGTTGTTCTTTTGATTCAATATAGTGCTGTGCAAATATTTAAATACATTTACGTAGATTCTTTGATTTGTATTCCTACTGTTTTGGAGGCACTTGAGCGATCAGAAACTCAGGATCAAAGCAACGCCCTAAATACAGCTCACACTGACAAGATGAACGAGGCGTTTTACAGCAGACGGTAGGAACAACCCATCTGGCAACAGTACTGGTGCTGCTTTAAAGGTAAAGGGTTCCCACACCAAAAACCCAACTGAAACATCCATCCATCCATCCATTATCTATACCCGCTATATCCGTTTCCGGGTCACGGGGGTCTGTCGGAGCCTATCCCGACGCATATCAGGCGAAAGGCAGGGGTTCACCCCGGACAGGTCGCCAGTCTATCCAGGACCACATACAAACAACCAATCACACTCACACCTAGGGAGAATTTAGAATGATCAATTAACCTACTCTGCATGTTTTTGGACTGTGGGAGGAAGCCGGAGTACCCGGAGGAAACCCACGCAAGCACGGGGAGAACATGCAAACTCCACACAGAAAGACCCACCGGGCCGGGAATCGAACGAGGAACCTTCTTGCTGTGAGGCAACAGTGCTAACCACTAAGCCACCGTGCTGCCCCCATCTGAAACAGCGTTTTTGCTTTTCATTTTCAGGTGTACATTAAAACCCTAAATTATTATTCTCATTTATTTTCCCTATTTTCTGTATTTAATGATTTATTTTTTAACTATCGACACAGACAGTCTGTTCGTTGTTCAAATACAGACCATACAGTGGAGAACCTAATTACCTGTTCAGGTAAAATATTGGAGATCACTGAAACCCATCACCAGGAACGTCAACTCAGTCACTCCCACATGGCAAAACACCTCACGACCATCTTAGCCCCGCTAGTTGGGAAACCCCGACATCGCACACAGAACTCCTCTGACTTTTATTAACAAAGTCCAAACATGTTTGTACATGTCTGCTGACCGCTATTAATTCCAGAAAATGAAGCCATATCAGTATAAACTTGCTGGTAAGTCAATGCCTTCCTGCCATTCAGGAACATCCTGTGCACTTGGGACAGTGCGGGTCAACATGCAGACGAAAACATTTGTACAGAAGTTAGGGTGTGTGTATTAAAACAAAAGAAAGATAATTTAAAAAAATGAAGTGCTGGAAAGGTTGCATGATGTCACAGAAATTAAACCCAGCTCTCAGGGGAGGAAAATGGAGTGAGACTGGAATGCCTAATACCTATCTTAAGCCTTTATTCAGTCAAAAATACCTTTTAAGGAAGCAAAGCGGAGGCAAAAAAAAAACAGCTAAAAATATTATGAAGACAGTTATTTATTCTGTCTGGACACAGCTACAGTTTGTGATGTGCTTTCCAAAAGATTCCAGGTGGTCTTAGATTTCCTCCAGTCACTTAAGAATAATGTGGATTGGCAATCGATATATTCTGATATCTTTTTCTGGCATTGCTAATAAATTTACATGAATGAAGAATCAGTTCCACATATTCTCCTCCTGCTGGTGTTGTGCAACACTTGTGTCTTCTCCTCACAGCATTTATCACATCCATTTCAAGCACAAAATTTAAGACATGCTTTTGTCTTGGCAGAAATAACAGCACAATTGGCAGTGAACTGTGAGCGCAAAGCTCAGTAGATCACTCTGTGGGAATCGTTTATGTACTCTCTTCCCCAAATTGTGCTTTCTGAGAGAGAAACTCCTATAAATACATATGCAGCAGGGCCAAGCGGAAAAATCTCGTCTCTACGGCTGTCAGGTGTTAAATTGCACCTTGTTAAGAAATACTGACGTGACTTTTTAACACCAAATAGTTCTGTGTCAGGCACAAAGGTGTAGTATTTTAAACAACAGGCCTCTACGTCTTTGCTGTCGGTGAACGGTGGAATCTGAAGAAGCGGAGCGGTGATCGTTTCGTCACAAACTCCTCCTTCAACTTACTCAGAAGGTTTTGACCCGTTACTGATGGAGCCACACGAAGTCCACCCCTCGCTTCGCTTTTTGCTTAACCAAGTGGCCAGAGGTTCCTTTGTGACAAAGACGAGGGAGAAGGTGTGGGAGACACGGGAGGCTCTGCTGGGTGTGAAGCTGTGGTCTTCAGGCCTGACAGCAGGGAGACTTTTCCTTCAAATTTGCACTATTACACCATGAAGACATGCCTCTAACAGCTGTCTTGCAGCGTAACAGGGTTTTCTTCTCTCTCTCTCTCTCTCTCTCTCTCTCTCTCTCTGGGTTGCAAAGCCAGCATACAAGAAAAGCAAAGAACATGCGAAAGCCTGCCAGTGGTTTGATTGTTGGACAGTCACTTGGGCAGTCTCGGTAACCTCTGTATGTCATCAGACTTTTGCATTCAGCTACATTGTTTTCTATCCTGCTTTGACTCCATGTTCATATCCACCCTGTGGGGGTTCCCAGGACAGTCTCCTCCCTGACGCCACACTCAGGAGAGAAGACATGGGAGCAAAGGAGGGTCCCTGCCTGACAACACCAGAGAATGACTCCCTCTGAATGCTATGCAGGGTGACATCTGCAAACCATAACAACTCCTTAAAACCCTCCGAAAATGCGGTACAAAGAACGGGGCCATGGCCTTATTCGGCTCACATAATGAGGCCACAGGTTACGCATCCTCACAGAGGAAAACGAGGGCGAGGAAAAGAACATTTCTTAAGTAAGCCTTTATAGTACACGTCTGCTTTGGTTTTATGCACGATATGCACCTTCAGCATTGTTATGCTGTGTGATTCAGTTAAGAAATGAAGTCGATCGACTTTAAATTATCCTAAATTGTGCTTCTCCTTTTTTTTCTTTTTGCAGAAGTTATTTTAGATTCGACAAATACAGGCTATTACTCTCAGAGACTGATACAATCTATCTGAGTGAGTAGCGAGCCAGCAGGAAGTGCTGTCTTGCTGCATGATGGCATGGCCCGTGAATTTCCACCGCTCCCTCCCCTCCACATTTGTGGCAATTGTGTGGGTGCGCCGAGTCATAGCAGATTTGGGGTTTTGTGGCAGTCCTCAGACAGAGCCTGGCTCCTTAAATGATCAAATCCATCAGACGCCAAAGCAGCCTGAGGACTAATCGGTTTGCAGCCGCAACATTTGAATAAGGAGACACAATTATGTGTTTACTGAAAGAACAGCTGATAAAGTCCAGAGGACCTGGTTTCCTTAAAATGTTCTAAAAATTCTGTCTCTAAATTCCTGAACACCAGGAAATGTTTTAGAAACTTTAGATGTGCGGCTATTATTTAACACTACAGTGACACTTGGTGTGAACTCACTTAATTCATTTAACAAAAAGACAATTCAAGATCCAGAATAGTTCATACTCAGTGGAACAAGAGGGCCATGAGTCTGTTCAAACTGACCCTGCATATCACAGCACATAAAAGCACGCAGACGTTCATCTCCCTGATATTCAATCAGGCTGAACTCGGATAAGGTTTGCATGTCTGACCCAGAGAGGGAGTCAACCCGATGCCTTATCTCTGCGAAGTCAGTTGAGGATCAGTGTCAGAAATATGCCAGCACGCTCCACCAAAGGCCCCTGGCGATTTCCCGCTGCAACTCTACCTCAGTGGCCGACTTACAGACAGCCGAGGAGGAGTTCCGCCGTTCAAGCTTCACCTTGGCTTCCTCTCTCATTTCCTCCTCTGTTGCCATTTTGTTGAATACATGTAATTGCGGTGTACTTTTCCCCTTTCCTGGCGAACAAGGAAAGCCCTGCGGATTCATAGGCACTGAACCCTAATTGGACTAATGGCAGTGGTATATCTAAATTGCCTCCCTCTGTCCGAGAGGGTTGCTGTGTTTATGTCTGCTGCCTTGGGTAAACTCCCCCCCGTCCTGCCATTTATCGGGGCACTTGTTTGTTGTAGATTGCTTTTCCACAGCAGATCTTTATCAGCATGGCCAACTGACCTGTCTGGTCCATGCAGACAGTAAAACCAAGTATTGTTTTTGTTTTTTTATTCCTTTCGTAAATATCCACTCGTTCACTGAGAAAATCTTCCCAACTACTTTTGTATTGAAGCATTTGAAATAGTTATTTTAGATATAACACATCACCATCTAGCATAACTGGACTGTATGTTGCATTTTATTTATATATATATATATATATATATATATATAAAAGAAAATGTACTGCCTCAAAGGTCAAAAACAACTTGAGCCTTTTGTAAATGCAGTTATTTGGTTTCTTAGAAGAGAAGAATCACGTAACTCTCTTCTCTAAACATTTAGTCCATAATGTGGAGATATTTAAAGAGGACCAGTTGACCCAACATATACTTTTTTTTTTTTTTTTTTCACAGATTGACTCAGTTTTCTGAGGTATTTATGAAATGTCTGTGTCATGTTTTGGTCAGAGTTTCCCAGAGAGACATTACAACAGCTCTTTTTTTTTAGCACGTTGTTAATCTTTAGTTCAGAACAGCTGGTTTTAGTGGGTGGAGTCAGCCAGTCCACTTCGTACCACTCTTCTCTGCAGGGTGTTGCTCTTTAGAAAGCTCTCCTGTAGCCCGTCACTACCCACTTCAGAGGGAGAGTAAATGCAGCATGATGTAAAACTGGGTGGACATGAAAATGATGAAGCTGAGTGATTCTACTCTGATCCTCTAAATCTGAACAGCTCACTGACAGATCTTTTTTATTTCTTCAAACTCAGGAGGCCACAATCCTGAGCTGTGTGAGGTCTGAATTTTTTGACATCTTCTTTTTTTTTTTACAAATATAACAGTTTTACCAATATGTCTCCTTTCAATAACTGCCAGCTTGCTGGTTAGATTCTCCACACGTATCACAGTTTTACACTTCAGTCAGTGTAAACTTCAGTCAGAAGGTGAATCTGGTTGAAAGGTGTTTTCATCAGTTTTAATTGCTCCATCAAAAGTAACCAAAAAGCCACTCAAAGTAATGACAAAGCATGCAGTATTACTAAATAAGGATTTCTAATATGCACGTATCTCATAAAAAAACTGTTTTTTTAATACAATTTTTAAGTAAAGTTTAGAAGAAGCTGAGTAGTAGTTGATCAGGAGTGTTGCTGCAGTGAAACTCATGTCCTTCATTTCATGTCTTTAAATCATATTTGAGATAAAAAGTTGGGACAGCTTTTTGAACTTTGTAAGATTTCCTTCTTTCAAAATTTTAAAAATATTCTTGCATGTTTCACTTGTCATTTCGTGCCACTTTTCCTGCAAATGTATTTTAAGCTGTGAAACAGTGAAAGAGTTGCGGTTGTCTGTTTTTTTTTAAATTGCAGAATTCTCCTCAAATTCCTTATTGGGATGCGTCAGGACTGCAGACAGATTCATCACTCGTAGTTTTGTCGTTCTTAGCCTTTGTAACGTGTGCAGAATTTGGTTGTCTTGTAACCAACCTGAACAGATGTCCCTAGAAAACCGGTCGTCTTGAGGGAAGCAGGTTGCAAGTGGAAGTCTTGTTTACACCTGGTATTTTAATTCAGTTCAATGCAGGGTCACAGGGGGCCTGCCGGAGCCCATCCCGACTCATTACAGGTGAGAGGCAGGGGTACACTCTGGACAGGCCGCCAGTCCATCACAGGGCCACATACAAGACAAACAACCATGCACATTCACATCTACGGGTAAGTTAGAAACATCAATCAAACTACCATGCTTGTTTTTGGACTGTGGGAGGAAGCCGGAGTACCCAGAGGGAACCCACGCAAGCACGGGGAGAACATGCAAACTCCACTCAGACTCCCGCCAGGCCGGGGAATCAAACCAGGAACCTTCTTGCTGTGAAGTAACAATGTTAACCACTAAGTCTATGCCATCAATTCAATTCAATTCAATTCAATTCAATTCAATTCAATTCAATTCAATTCAATTCAATTCAATTCTATTCTATTCTATTCTATTCTATTCTATTCTATTCTATTCTATTCTATTCTATTCTATTTATATAGCGTCTATTACAACAAAAGTTGTCTAGCTGCTTTCCAGAGACCCAGAACATGACCCCCGAGCAATTATTACAGAAACAACTACAGGTAAAAACTCCTCTAGCTGGAGAAAAACCTTAAGCCAAACAGTAGCAAAAAAAACTTCCCTTTAAGAGGTAAGAAACCTTAATCAGGACCTGGATCATAAGGGGGGACCCTCCTGCTGAAGGCCAGCTGGGTAGAGCAGGAAAGGGGAGATCAGAAAGAAAGAATGAAGAACAAAGACAGGAGGGGCACAGATATATTGTCAAAGGTACAGAAGACAAGATTCATAAGTATGACTATCCGTCAGCAGCAGAACTAAGAGTTCTATGTACAAATGACCGATACATGGTTAGTTATATAAATATTTATGTTTTATATAAACAGGCATAGACAGCAGACACTGGGATGGTCAGAGGGTGGGACTGCAGGTCAGCATGCAGCTCCTGAGATTCTGGTCTGCAAACATGGACAGAAGAGAAAAAGAGGAGACAGACCAGCACAACAAACTACAAGAACAATGGACCACAATTATGCTTATGAGATACTTCTACTGAATAATAGAGTATTGAGCTGACGATGGGAAAGAGAAGAGGAGGTGAGGGGCACCAGTCAGTGAATCATGTGGTGCTAGGCCATTTTGGACTTTATCTGCAAGTAATACAATTTTGAACTGGATTCTAAATTTTACGGGGAGCCAATGGAGGGAAGCTAAAACTGGAGAGACGTGGTCTCTCTTGTTGATTCCTGTCATCGCTCGCGCTGCTGCATTTTGGATCAGCTGGAGGCTGTTCAGAGAATTATTTGGACATCCTGCTAATAAAACATTACAGTAATCTAGTCTAGAAGATACAAACGCATGAATTCGTTTTTCGGCATCACTCTGCGAGAGGATGCTCCTAATCTTTGCGATATTACGGAGGTGGAAAAACGTGGTTTTACAAACCTGATTAATATGCTGTTTAAATGACAAATCCTGATAGAAAATAACGCCAAGGTTTCGCACAGTTTTACTGGAGGCCATCGCAAGACCATCTAATCCCTTCCTGAGGTGTTTGGGACCACAAACAACAACCTCTGTTTTATTGGAATTTAGAAGAAGAATATTAGTGGACATCCAGTCCTTGATGTCCTGAAGGCACACCTGAAGTTTGTCTAATGGTTCTGTTTCATCTGGCTTCATAGACAGATACAGCTGTGTATCATCAGCATAACAATGAAAATTAATGCCGTGGTTCCGGATAATACTTCCCAAGGGCTGCATGTATAAACTAAACAAGATTGGCTCTAGCACTGAACCCTGCGGGACACCATAGCAGACCCTTGTCAGTACTGAAGAAACCTCATGAACATGAACAAACTGGAATCTATCAGACAGATATGATTTAAATCAATCTAGAGCTGTCCCTTTAATCCCAACGACATACTCTAGTCTCTGCAGTAAAATGCTGTGATCTATGGTATCAAAAGCAGCGCTGAGGTCCAGCAGAACCAGTATGGACACTAACCCATTATCTGAGGCCATAAGGTCATTCGTCACTCGAACCAGTGCTGTTTCTGTGCTATGATGCATTCTGAACCCTGACTGAAAAACTTCAAACATCATTTTTATACAAATGGTCACACAGCTGTATAACCACCCTGAATGATCTCATCACGAGTGGACAGATGTGGCCACATCTCTTCACAGATGGTGTTAACATTTGTCTCCCCATGCATCACAAGTAACAATTTGAGATCAGATCAAGAAGTGCAGGATTTCAACGTGCAAAGACCAAATGCATTGCTGTTGTCTAGCTGCCATTCACAAAGAAAATCACCATGTCAGATTATTTTTGCCTGATTTATTTAACACAATAACCACACGTCTTCAACAATGACGACAATGAGAAAACATCACGACAAGGAAGATAACAAAAGTCAACAGAAATGAGATATGTCAGCAATGAAAAGAAGAAGAACGAAGGTTCATACATTAACACAACCAGGTGAGTCCTTTACATTCTGGTTGTGTTGTTAGTGGTTGATAAAGATTTAGTTTGTTGTTTTGGGCTTTAATATGATGCCATTGTTGCTCGAATTAGTGCCTTCCACCTAGACCAAAGAAGTGAGTTATACAAGTGGTCTTTTAGTGCGGTGAAGGAAACATCATGCTTACACTGCTAAAAGAAGGTGGCTCCATACGGCCCAGACCACCTCCGACTGCTATTTGCCTGATCAACTCTCATGTGCCCATCATATGTCTGGCTGTCAACTTGATTGGATCAGATACGATACGATCACTTGGGACAGAATCTAATATTAGATGTAAACAGAGCCCTGTAAAAGGCACTGATACAACCCCGTACCATCACATAGTCACAGCGTGGATGGTCCTTTTCATCTTTATTTTGGAGCACTCGATGTTCCAAAGAAAATATCCAGAACACTGAGTTGTCTGATGACGACACACATTTCCTCTGCGTGAAGCTCCAGCACACATGCCTCCAAGCCCAGAGATGTTATTTCCACCTGTACAAGGTTTTCTTAAGGCTTCTTTTTTTTACAGTTAAATTCTAGATGGTGTTTTCCGGTGTGTAGTGGTTTTTTGTTTTGTTTTGTTTTAGCAGTTATCACTTGCCAGGGTGGTCACATCAGCAAATGATGATGACGGATCTTGATCCAGTGAGGGATCTGCTGAGAACTGCACCCTTCAACTTTGAAACTTCTCCAGTTGCCTTTAATTATTTGATGTGCACTGTGGAATAAGAAATATGCTAATGAATTCCAGTCCTCCATGAGGTTTTAAACATTACAATTATTCCCTCACACATTTGTTGAGAAAGAGGAGCTCCTCTGCCCATCTTCATTTCTCAAAGACACGAATGCTGCTTTTTCACAATCACCGGATGACATTACCTGAAATAAAAGTAAATATATGATTAGCTGCATTGTAATTATTATTTACATTTTCCGTATTGGCCTGGCTTTTTATGAATTTGGGATGTAAGTCAATTGTTTCCCAAACTTGGATGTTTTCCGCAGTGGTCTTGGACCACATGTTCATGTCCGGGGCGAGCACTCCAGCTCAAATAAAATCCACATATGTTTAGTGAACCTGCAGGTTCGCCTGTCCGTTGTGGGCTTGTTTGTGTTTGTTGCTCTGCTGAGCTTCTTTCACTAATGTTACAAAGCTCCAAATCTCAGCGGCAATGACAGTTACGGTTAAAACAATTGCCAGAACTGTGAAAATAACATCTAAATCTTTACAAACTGGAGCGCTGTGTTAAAAGTAACTCATATGGATCTGTTTCCTGGGACAAACTGATTAATAACAAATTTTTAACACCTGGCAAGAATGACTGACTTTTATGTGATGTATTATTTCTTTTATGCAGAGCTGGTTTTCCCAAGTGTGGTTAGATCATATTTGTTTAACTGAAAGCCAAATGACAAAGAAAACCAAGTGCCAGGATTTCTTTTTCAAACAGGCAATGCAGGCAGCAGTGGTACAGGATTTATCTACTTTGAAAAGGGGCTGTCCATCTGATGACATGTTATTGTTCCCCTTCACAGCGAATTAAGCAGGAAAAGCAGAGAAAGAGCAAAATGTTTCTTCCAGACGCAGCGTTCTCATCGAACAGAAGTCCTGCGTCTGCTCTGCTCTCCGAATACTAACCCAAATAACACTTCCGACCCCACTGAGAATGAAAACAAAACCAAGAGAATAAGTGCGGCTCATCTTCGACCTTCTCAGGAAACAACCGCCACGATTCCCTCATGAATGGCTGCTGCATGCATTTGCCATCGAGGACCAATAGTCGCACTGACAGATGGGATATGTCGGCCCGCATCAGCCGACCCTTGTTAGGCAGAGGAATCACATCCTCCTGCAGTGCCTGCCGGTGACCTGGGGTGACCCCTGGCCACCCCCTCTTCTCCACAGGATCCATGTGAACATGCTTGTCCTCTGAGAATCCTGCTGTTGACACCAGCGGTGTTGCTGAGGGGAAACCCTTCCAAGAGGAGTTGGTCCCAGCAAAATCAGAATGGAAGAGGAGCCACTTTGTCTAACTTAGTCTCAGTTCTTCTTCTCTGAGAAGATAACAAACAAAGATTGGTGTCCTACTTTCTGCCTGCTTTTTTTATCTTGTGAGTTTAGAGCTGAAAGAAATGATAAACACTGTTTGGATAAAAGAAGAAGACACAATGAAATGAAGAACAGGTTGAGATGTGTGCAGATGAGAACTGAATAGTTGGGACTAGTGAAAAGAAACATGAGGAGACAAAGTGAAGGGATGAGGTTATGAAAAGAGATGATGATGCAAAACAATTAGCAGAAGAAGAAGCAGAGGCGCTACATCCAACTTGATGAACTTTCACCAGTGCAGAAGAAACATAGTAGGACAAGCAGTTCCTCAAATGGCCACTAGGGGCTGGGTCAAAAGTCACGACCAAAGAAAATAATGTTTGGTCTCCATTGATAGATTTCACATCCATCCCAACTGTATGGAGATGAATGGCAAATAGACTGAATGTTTTATTTTATTCTTATCATGTTGACCACTGAAAGTGCTTTACCCTGAAAGCCACGTTCACACACAGTCATACAGCACAGTCTTGGTCTAAGATGGTCTAGTTGGTCTAAGATGATCTAGTTGGTCTAAGATGGTCTAGTTGGTCTAAGATAGTCCTGTTGGTCTAAGATGGTCTAATTGGTCTAAGATGGTCTAGTTGGTCTAAATGGTCTAGTTGGTCTAAGATAGTCTAATTGGTCTAAGATGGTCTAGTTGGTCTAAGATGGTCCTGTTGGTCTAAGATGGTCCTGTTGGTCTAAGATGGTCTAGTTGGTCTAAGATGGTCCTGTTGGTCTAAGATGGGCTAGTTGGTCTAAGATGGTCCTGTTGGTCTAAGATGGTCTAGTTGGTCTAAGATGGTCCTGTTGGTCTAAGATGGGCTAGTTGGTCTAAGATGGTCCTGTTGGTCTAAGATGGTCCAGTTGGTCTAAGATGGTCTAGTTGGTCTAAGATGGGCTAGTTGGTCTAAGATGGTCCTGTTGGTCTAAGATGGTCTAGTTGGTCTAAGATGGTCCTGTTGGTCTAAGATGGTCCTGTTGGTCTAAATGGTCTAGTTGGTCTAAGATGGTCTAGTTGGTCTAAGATGGTCCTGTTGGTCTAAGATGGTCTAGTTGGTCTAAGATGGTCCTGTTGGTCTAAGATGGTCTAGTTGGTCTAAGATGGTCCTGTTGGTCTAAGATGGTCTAGTTGGTCTAAGATGGTCCTGTTGGTCTAAGATGGTCTAGTTGGTCTAAGATGGTCCTGTTGGTCTAAGATAGTCTAATTGGTCTAAGATGGTCTAGTTGGTCTAAGATGGTCCTGTTGGTCTAAGATGGCCCTGTTGGTCTAAGATGGTCTAGTTGGTCTAAGATGGTCCTGTTGGTCTAAGATGGTCCAGTTGGTCTAAGATGGTCTAGTTGGTCTAAGATGGGCTAGTTGGTCTAAGATGGTCCTGTTGGTCTAAGATGGTCTAGTTGGTCTAAGATGGTCCTGTTGGTCTAAGATGGTCCTGTTGGTCTAAGATGGTCCAGTTGGTCTAAGATGGTCTAGTTGGTCTAAGATGGGCTAGTTGGTCTAAGATGGTCCTGTTGGTCTAAGATGGTCTAGTTGGTCTAAGATGGTCCTGTTGGTCTAAGATGGTCTAGTTGGTCTAAGATGGGCTAGTTGGTCTAAGATGGTCCTGTTGGTCTAAGATGGTCTAGTTGGTCTAAGATGGTCCTGTTGGTCTAAGATGGTCTAGTTGGTCTAAGATGGTCCTGTTGGTCTAAGATGGTCTAGTTGGTCTAAGATGGGCTAGTTGGTCTAAGATGGTCTAGTTGGTCGAAGATGGTCTAGTTGGTCAAGTCAGTCACCTACATTGCAGTCTATCATGTAATCTGGCAAACTGTCATCTCTTATTTTAAAGATAATATAGTTTGTAGTGCTGTTAACCAACCCAGCTCTGGGGATAAATGTGGTTCACCCAAACGCCCGGCGACCAGCAGCAGCACGGGGATAAAGCAGCCAACCGGCTCGTTGCCTTTGACCGTGAGCTGAGCCAGCAGCCGAGGCCACGCTGGCAGCAGAAGCAGTTAAAAGGTTCACAATTTTATATGTAATAAGGTTAACAGATGTGTTTTCTTGTTAAAAGTGCTACTGTGACATTTCTTGTCGAAAGTGCGGAGCGGTTCCTGTCTACATTCACTCCTGGCTATGAGACAGAAAGAGAGAATAAAGAAGAGACAAAAACAGAAACGTTAGCAGATAATAAGAGATGTGGGAAAGTAAAGGAATGAAACCAAAGAAATGGGAAAGCACACATTGAGAAAGCAGAGAAATGTGAATTTGAGGTGTCAGAAGGACTCCAGATTAGACAAACTAAGAGAAACAACAACACAGAACAAAGGAAAGGCTGGAAGACAGGACAAGATGAAACAGAAAGGAGCAACCACCTGGATCAGAACTGAGAATTGTCTAAGAAGTCATTTTCATGCTTCTTTGTCTTCATTACGGCTCATTTTGAAAATTCTCCGGTGCCTGGGCAGCAACAAGCTGAAAACTCCTGCGATGAAGGCCCGTCTCGACCTGCAACGTCTGCAAGAAAAGGTGATTGAATCCATGTGAGATGAAACAAACCCTGGAATCAGCTTTCCAGATGACCTAACCCCTGAAACCGAAGCTGATGAAACTCTGGAGAGGATGAAGAGCTCCCAGTGCTCCACCTGAGCAGAAACTGACACAGAAACCAAAAAAGGAAAACAAAAACAAAACAGCACAACGCCTTTCTGGCCATGCAGCGAAGGAAGGAATGAGTTTGCATGGTGGATGCAGGTGCATAAACACACAGATATTTGATCAAGGTGAGAATATTAACAGTCTCTGGTGGGAATTAGACGCCCTCGCGCACTGTCATCACAACACGCTCCTCGCTTAGCGACTTTGTGTCCGATTCCAAAACACGACAACGTCAGATGCTATATTTGCAGGGGAATCTGTGACATATCCGCCTGAGTCTCAGGAGCACGAGGAACAGGTTTCCATGAGAGTCCCAATGAACCGAAACGCCACAAGATTCCTTTCATCTCCGTGTCATCATTGCCTTCGTTGTGAAATCTGTCCTGGAGGTTTGCGTGTCATAACAGCTTGTGTGTAAGTGCATGTGCAAGTGTGCCACGGAGAAATTCACCGAGGTTCAGAATCTCACACTCTCCAACTAACTTGCACACACACACACACACACACACACACACACACACACACACACACACACACACACACACACACACACACACACACAAATCCTTTGTTTGTTTGTTTTGGGTGGAACTGAAACCATGGTGCCGGGCCGCGCAGCCCTGCAGTTTCAACGGCAGACAGAAGTATCGATCCTGCATGACTGTTTTACAATATCACACTCCTTTTTTTCCTCTCGTCTCATTGTCTGTTGCTGTTTTTATTTCCCTCCTACTTGCTTTCACTCCCTTCAAACTGTACAAATACACACACACACACACACACACACACACACACACACATCACACACACACACACACACACACACAAACACACACACACACACACACTGACAGATGAGAACTCGACTGGAGCTGCAGCTCAACTAAATCGCTCTCAGTGAGCTCAACTGTTCCAGCGGTGTGGCCAAGCTCCCATCTCCATCCTCGTTACCTCGTCTCTTATTATGTGCCACGCGAGAAATGCCCCGCCATCGACACCAACAGTTGAGGTGAAGCAGGGAAAAAAAAAGAACGAATAAATAATCATACGAAAAATAACGCTGCTTGCAAAGTTCTCTACATTGAATGTCTCATTTACTCTTTAGTGAACCTTCACTGAAAATATCAGCTTCAGAAAACGCGTAACAAGAGTATTTGTCAATTTGTCCAAAACATGGTCTAAATCCACCTGCACAAATCCAACAAACACTAACGAGATGGTCGAGATCGGTCCTGCATCCCGTGTCTCGTCCACGACGGTCCACAGCTTCCTCTTTTCTTCTTCCTTGCTACCTCCGGCCTGCTCCTCTTTGGTTTCCTCAGCTCTTCAGCCATGCCGAACATTTAGTGAGCAGCTGATGTTGATGTTCGAACATTGCGTGTTCCCATAATGTGAAACATGTTCTCATGATGTCCGGGTCAAGCGAGCGTGCCGTGTTAGTGGCAATGATCCCCTTCACCCTAATAAAAGTCAAAGATTAGATGAATTTTAAAACTAAAATCTGAATTCTGTCTTTAATCTCAGAATTGTATTTTTCTTTTCTTCAGTGCACCTAATACTCTGCCGTAGTTATGTGCTGTTGTTTTCAGTCTTAAATGAATTAGGTAAAATCGTGTCTGAAACTCCAAAGATGTCTGAGTTGGGTGAAGCCGCCAATGTTTCAACATCCCAACAAAACCTCCATGAACATGTAAACAGAATCAATGAGTTTAACTTTGGACTTCATGTTATTCCTCACTGTGTCAAGTTTGTAGCTCGCCAAGTGTGTTTGTTTGGCCTTCGCTGCCAAATCTGTCTTCACTAACAAAACAGAGTTGTCAGAGACGAACCACTTCTGAGAAGCCAACAGATACTCAAGTAGCGTCAGGTCACTGTGGTGTACCACCATGAAACCGGCCGGGGTTGCACAGATCATATCTGCGGTGATGTAATCAATCCATCAGGTTATCCCTCCTCTCTCATCCTCAACCAGAAAATTAGCTCAAGATGGTTTGCATCAATTTGGGCTCTTCTAAAGTGGTCGGCGCTTGGTAAGCCACAACACAACATGTGGCGCGGTCCTCCTTCACCAAGCCCAGGACCACAGACGGGCCTGTGTGTGTTGCTGGAGCGAGAGGAAATACTCAAAAATACTTTACAGAGGGGGAGTTTTCAATGCATCCTAAACTCTCCATGTGGTGCGCACACGGGAAGGAAGCTTTGACTTTAAATATCAAATGTGTCTCTCTCCGATCATTCTGCATTTTATTTGCATCACCACAAAAGTAAGAAAAGATGAAGCCAAACGTTTCCAGATTCCATCTCCGAATAATGCTTTTTAATGCAAAAGTCACTGTGTGGCGAAGCCCAAAGTAAGAAGGGTGGACTATTTTCAACATGCATTACAGAGTATAATGAGCCCTCTGTAGGGACATCCTAAATCCTGTAATGGGTTACATAAAAGTCAATGACCCCCCCCCCCCCCTCCTCAGTCTTGGCAGAGTGTGCATCTGTCTTTGTATACGCATGTTCATGTATTCCTCTGGGTGATTCTCGTGTGTCAGTGCGGAGGTGGGGCCACTCCGAGTTCAAAAAGGAAGTCAGAGCAAACTCACGGCTAAGAAGGAAAAGTCTCCCTATCAGAGGAAAACAAGTGTGATTGGAAGTGAGCAATTACCATGTTGGAGATAACAAAACGCGAGCGATAAGAGCGCCACGATTTAGCAGAATAGGAAAATCCCCTGTAGGCTCCTGTGAATGCTGCTCCACACGTACAGCACACGCAACATGTCATAAATAGACACCAGCCTTGCCTGTGGCTTTTTTCTCCCCGCACTTATAGATATGATTCTGGATTAACATGTTCCCAAATTAGTATGTGTGGATTCAGTCATCTTACATGAGCTGGGATGACTCGGGTCATCTACCAGAGACCCGGAAGCTTTCTGGGACTGGAGCCTTCTGCACCACGACGTCTGACGTTCCCGAGTTCTGCTGGAGCCACTCTCCACATCTCGGAGCTGAAGCTCGGAGCGAAGGCAACACTGCTGCCTTCACCTTTCACATCGTTTCTTTTTCTTCCCTTGTTTTCTTTCCTCTCGTTTCTTATCTTCCTTCTTCTTGATGTTGCTCCTTGGGGTTGCTGCATGTATCGCCGCTGCTTTCCTCTGGACTTTCGAGCACCACAACCCAGAGGACAGTTCCACAGCAGAAAGTTTGCTCTTTCCCAGCTCGGGAGATAAAATCGCGACTCCCATTTTAGCCTCAACTTAGTTTCCATTTTGTCTGAGTTGTTTCTTATATTTTTCTACTTAGATGTGACAGAAGAAATAGTATGAGGTCATACTTGAGATACCTCAAACAAAACCTAATCCAGCTTTTCTAGTGGCTTCTTCAATTTTCCTTTGGAGGAGAAAACAAGCACAGCACCAGCAGTGTCTAGTCTCAACACAGGTGTGACGTCGTTCTGCTCTCAGATTTCTGAGGCAAATCAAATGCAGCATTGACACGTAGATGACTACGTTCTGCTTCAACCACACATTTAAAATACCAGCATCCATCCAGACGAGAGGAATAACTCTCTGGGCTTCCTCTTCTGGGGAGCAAGCACCTCCAATAAGCGTTGTTTGAATTAACTCTAACCTGGCTGCTGCACTGACCCAGCCTGATCCCAACGCTGTCAAGCACTCAGTGGATGTGCCAGAAATAGTCCAGTCTGCGGGGACCCCCATCCTGCAATGCGCAGGAGCCAAGGGATCTGCTGCTGACAGCCGATGCAGGAAATCCTCAAGCAGAGGGACCCAGATAATATCAGAAAAGTGCTGGTAAATGTTGTAGCTGATCCATGTATATTCTCTATCTGCAAAGCCCAGACAAAACTGCATTACTGCCATTAATGATGGACTGCAGTGCACTGCAATTACATGCTTGTTGGAGTTTGGAGAGGAAAACCAAACCAGGTTTGCTTAAGCCAGAATTGTTCTACCACATTTCTTTAGTATGTGTTAGAAAATGAAGCCCTCTGTAGTGAAGCCCTGAGTCGTAACGATGCAGCAGGGCTTTTCAGTGAAATCATATTTCTCTCTGTGGCTGTTTTTTCTGTGCAAATGCAGATCTAATCAGGAAGTGTTGTTTATGGGCGTTTCAATAGGATAAGTTATTCTCCTGTGAAATCTGATCGCAATCTTCCTTTTAACGTCTCCTCAGTTTTCAAACATTATGTTCGATATGAATCGCTTATTAACACCACATCGCTCAGGCTACTTACCCATTGTACAACACTGTTAGTTTTGTAAGGGTGCCATATTTTTTTTTTTCAAATATTTAGGCTCGTGTATTAAATTGTTTGTACAAGGTTGAGTAATATCCAATAAAACGTTTCTGTGAGCAAATACATGCACCGTTATCCAATTACACAGCAGTCGAAGAGTGTGTGAGAGCGGTGTAGGTGTCAGCGGCTTTACACTACGTCTGTGCGTGTGTGTGCACGTGTGTGTGCACGTGTGTGTGCACGTGTGTGTGCACGTGTGTGTGCGCGTGCGTGTGTTGTGCATAGCTTTTCGCGTCTGTATCAGAAAACACAGCAGAGTTTCTGTTGGCCTGCTGCATCTGCTGTCTGCCAGAACAACTACACACTTGAACCCATCTTCTTCTTCTGCTCTCCCTTACTCTTTTTTTTTTTTTTGTTTTTGCTTTTGTAATTTTTGTTTCTCTGCCTTAAAAGTCAGTCATCAAAGCACAGGCCTAGCTCCAAACCACATGTAAAGTAAGACTTGTTCAACAGCACAAAAGCAAACAGGATTCAAATCTTTATTAGCGTGTGATGTGTTTTTTGAGCGGCTCTGGTCATGTTCGTCTCCAAACTGAATTTTAGCTGAGAGTAAAAGTTCTGACTGGGTTTTTTACGATGAGGTCTGGTCTTACTTTGCGGTCAGCAAGTGAGAAAAAGGCTGTGTGATGGCGATACTAGCTAGGAATGAACTCTGGCTTTGAAACGGGTCGGACTCCAAGCAATGACACAGCTGACAGGGAAAGCACAAAATAAAACACCATAAATAACAAAATGTCACTGGTTTTTTTGATAGGAGGTTAAAAAAACACCAGAACTGGGTTCTCAGGCCCACTGAGTCATGAGCTTCTTGGTTTTGCGACCAGTAACGGTCCCAGTCCAGAGTCTGCTGAGCCTGTACAAATAATCACACAGAAAATGAAGCTCACTCGAGCATATAAGCATGTGAGCGCCGCATGTTTTCCTGAACAAGCAAGTCGTTTGGAGGATTTTTCATGAAGCAGCTGCAGACAAACACCTGCTCATATCTTCTGCGACCCAGCAAGCTTTGTAAATTCACACAACTAACAATAAAGACCTGCGTAACTGTACAAACTTTGCACGTCAAACTGGCAGCATCAGTATCTGAAGCATTACTGGAGTATTTTATTTTATTTTATTTTTTTAACACCAGACGTTCCTGCTGCTTTTGGGCACAACCTTCTTGCGTCTGCTGTTTACTGGTAAAGCTCATATTGAGTAAATGGTTTTGTGAGATAAATCTGGGTCTCAAAATGTTTAGTTTTTTGATTTTTTTTTGGAAAACTTTTAAGTAAAATTAGGAGTAAGTATTTTCAAATGGTGCATTCCATACTTACATGCATTTCCCAGGTCCTTTGCAATGTATACACTGATAAAAAGAGATTAAATATTTAAAAAAAAGGTTTAGGACTACAGAATAAATTAAATGATACACGAATAATACATGACTCTTACAACTCGTTTCCCAGAAACGTTTTCCTGTCAGACTTTCTACAAACTCCAATTAAAAACTTGGACCATGAAATGGTCCATAAAATTAAATTAAGTAGAGAGAAAATCCCTTTGTCATAACAACATCAGCCAACCTCAGTCTCTTGATTTTAAAACAGTTTGAAAACATTTGCACAATAACTTGGTTTTTCTCTGCAGAGAAACACATCAAACCACAATAAATTATTTACAAATTTGGGGATTTCTGTTCGTCCGTAACATGTAAAGAAAGAACATCAGATAGATAGATAGATAGATAGATAGATAGATAGATAGATAGATAGATAGATAGATAGATAGATAGATAGATAGATAGATAGATAGATAGATAGATAGATAGATAGATAGATAGATAGATAGATAGATAGATAGATAGATAGATAGATAGATAGATAGATAGATAGATAGATAGATAGATAGATAGATAGATAGATAGATAGATAGATAGATAGATAGATAGATAGATAGATAGATAGATAGATAGATAGATAGATAGATAGATAGATAGATAGATAGATAGATAGATAGATAGATAGATAGATAGATAGATAGTGGTGGGGGTGTACAAGTAACAACAATGTATGCGCCCAAAACACACAAAGTTACCACACACAGGACTTGCAGGTCCGTCAACTAATCCCCATAATTGTGCTGTAATAGTGTATAGCAACACAGGGAGAGAGAGGCAGGAGGAGAAGGGAAAAAAAGAAAATAAACAGCCAGGAAAGGGAAAAAGGCAATTTCAACCAAAATATATTAATGTAATCAAGGCAAATTAGGAGGTTGTGGGTAACATTCCTATGCTGTGGTGTGTTTATTTGAATGTAGGTAAAAACAGAGTGAAGGTAAAGCTGCACTCCCTCTGTAAACCTCGACCCTTTACCGTTTATGGACTTGAGCGGGATATTGTACATAAGCTGTCACAGAAATTGTAACAATACAAGCTGAGGCCTTGGAAGAAAAAAAAAATTTCAGATCGTTATCAAGAAGGGTCCAAACCGAACTCGATTGTTTTGTTTCAGTGAGTCACATCAGGGCAGAAAGGCCGCGAAATTTCTGGAAATCAGGGCCAAGAGTGAGCACGCTTCATTGAGAATTGTTTAGTGGCCCTGACTGCCGTGCCTTTTCAAACTCAGTGGTGGAGGGGAGGGAGGGCAGCTGTCATTTTTGATCGGCCGATGTGAGCATATCCTGTTTCGTTTGTTGCGTTTGTACACATGCACAGCTTTCGGCGTGATCATGCGCAAAACCATGCTGGGATTGGTGTGTGTTTGAGTTTTATTCCCCCCCAGTTGTCCGCGGCTGAGGGATGAGCGGCAGGGAGGGAAGGTCAAGAGAACAGCACACAAACATTGATGTCTAACTAAAGAAGACATGCTTATGGGCTTGTGCTGCGTCCCACGTCTGACACACAAGCGCTCAAAGCCAATAAAGCACACTTCCCACCCCTCACTCTCAGACACACTTCTGCAAACATATCAGTGACTCTTGTTTATGGAGCTGAATGTTAAATTGTCCTCCAGCGAGGAGCCCAGAGGTTTCCCAAGCTTTGGAGCAGACTTGTGTGTGAGACATCCAAAACACACCACGTCCAAAGCTCACCCTGGAGAAGAGCTCGACCAGGCCGCATCGCGGTCCTTTGTCAGTTTGAGCTGCTTCTCATCCAAAAGCTACAACAGTCCATCTGTGTAAAGTGGGATATGTTAAGAGCCACTGCACTGCTGGATGAAATTCAGTAGAAATACTGAAGACCTGACCGAGGAACACCTGCGGAGCAGTTTGTTTCCCAAATACTTAAAAGACTTTCGTTCTCTGTGGGTTACATGGCAGGATTGTGCAAATACACTCGGTTATGTGCAGCATCTGTGGACACGAGTCACCGATGAGCACGATTTCAGATGAAGGTCAGTTTTGCTCTGCGGGAAGGAGCGAAGGTGGTTCAGCTCAGACAGCTGGAGGTGAACTGAGCTGTGCAGTCACACAGCGCCCACTTGTGGACAAATCACATACACTTTCATTTTATTGACTGCAGAAAGCATCGCTTAAAAAACTGCTGCCCGTCAGCACAACAAACCTCCAAAACAAACGGTGGCGATCTCACAAAAATCAAACTTTTCTGATATCTCTTTTGTAATCCAGGACAACCTAACTTCCCACTTTGGGGATAAACAATTTAAATGTGGCCTTTTTGGTCAGAAGAGGGCTCGTTGTCAAACAGCATAAACAAATATGATGTAACTGGACTGGTGCAAAGCTCCAATGTGACTCCATGAATCATGAGTGGTCATGGTCTCGGTCGGTTTGTCGTGGATTGGAGACAGATGTGGGGGAGAGAGCAACACACGGGTGGCGTAATCTGGGTCGAGCCCCCGTGGGGAGAAAACAACCAAGTGCAAACAAGGGGCTCCTCTCGGAGCTCTGTGGGACCGGGTTTCTGTGGTACCACGGTTAGTGAGCGGGGCTGTGACAGGAGGCCGCGACGGGGTCGGAGGGCTGAGGGCTGAGGGTAACGACCGAGGTCAGGGATCATTTCAGGAGGGTTTGCAAAATGCATTTCACTGCTGTACCTGTCTAAAAAAATAGAAAAAAACTGAATATGACAACGTGGATCTGCTAATGAACATGTTGGGACAATATCTAAATCACCATCCAGAAATACGAATCCTGCTCTTCAGCTGGCTCCACGTTGGACTTTAAAGAAAACCAGTTTCTATTTATCAAGTAAACTCTGTAGTTTTGTGTAGTGAAGAAAAAAATAAATAGAAAATAATGAAACAAGTTCACATCTTAGTCAAAACTAAAAATGATCTGATTAATACTGAAGATGCTGCTTTTTCTTCAATATCTACACATTTTCTAAGATTTAAACTACTGTTGGGATTTACATTGGAAAAGCCCGTCTTCTCTGCCTGTAGTGTTTCCATATTCATACCCATCCGTATTTTTTTATAAACATCCTTGCACACAACCCTTTTTTTTACTTTTTGGAAAGGTGAACATACATTTAACCACCTTTCTCAAACACTAATAACAAGCTGCTGCCTCACGACTTAATATTTGTCCAACTTGAGCTGAGCGACACCAGAGGACAGATGACAGCTTTGTTGAGTAACTGTCTGGTCATGGATTTGCATCCACCTGTAATCTGATCATTGTTCTCCAACAAGGACAGAAGAGTGACGGGACAGGGACCAATCAGGTTTCAGCTCTGGTCCAGCTGGCCCCACCCCCTTCTCAGTTTTACTTCAGCAAAAGTTCAAAACTCTGTTAGAGGAGGTGTATTACTTTAAAGATGATTATATATATATATATATATATATATATATATATATATATATATATATATTAATATATCCCTCATTTTATTATTGCAAATACTTTGGAATATTTAACAATAAAAGTTAATTTGATTTTGTATTTTGACATGTCTATTTCTAACATCTTTTCACCTGTGACTCCTTTTGTTTAATCTTCCATCCATCCATTATATATACCCGCTTAATCTGTCTCCGGGTCACGCAAACTCCACACAGAAAGACCCACCGGGCCGGGAATCGAACCTGTTGCTGTGAGGCAACAGTGCTGACCACTAAGCCACCGTGCCGCCCTTTGTTTAATCTTTTCAAAAGAAATATTTTTGTATTGAAAATGTCCATGTTCGATTACGTATGTGGGAAAATTGAATACAAACACAAACAAGACCTGAGTAGATACATTTAGATGAAATGGACATGAAATATAATTACTAATGACCAAGACACAAGATTCAGTCAAATATCTGCTGCAAAACTGCCTCAACACCTTTCTGTGTTTTTCTTGATTTGTTCCTTCATGATTGTACTGATAATTGCTCTCTGCCTGTAAGACCGTCATATAAGGGTTTATTGCTGCAGTATGTGTACGTGACTTCTTTAGAGGATGATAGTTTACCTGCTTTTCATTGTGGAACAGCTTGTTTCTTCAGCTTGAAGCAAAGAATAATTGTACAGTCCGTCAGGGAGAAGTTTCTTTTTGCAGTTTGTTAAACATCAGACGTGTGGAACGAGAGTACAATGACCCTCAGCTTCCTCTCAGTCCTACTTTTGTTTGATCCTGGGAGCAGCAGTCAGTCTAGTCATCAAATACAATGTCTTCTGTGTGATTCACCAGGCATCGTCTGATCAGTCTGTCGCATTTCTTTATCAAACAACAAAAAAGATGAAGAGACCTCAAGCTCCATCCAAACACATGAGCTTCTCAAACTGATGCATGACTATCTGCAGTATTTTAAATCACTGCCAGGAAGATGTTTCAGCATCCAGCTGATGATGAGGAGATGGAAATCCACAACTGAGCTTGTTGAAAAGAGCTGTCATTGCTTCTCCTCTTTCCTTTTCCCTTTTAGCGCTCAGCTTTGCACGGTGTGTGTATGTGGGGAAACGTTCTCAGACTGCTCTCCGTGGGGTCAGTGGAAGGAGCCTTAAATGTTTCTGTTGGCACTGGCGAGCATCGTCAACAGGAGTTTGGCAGAACGAGCGGACTCAGCACTATCCGGGCTCAGGCTTAGAGGAGAACTACCCCAGACCTCCGCAGTGCACCTGACCTGCAGCAGTTGGAGGTGGAGGAGGATGAAGACGAGTACTGGCTTTAACTACTTGCTCTTTCTGTTTGAAACGCAGCCATAAATGCAGCCCCCAGCTGGGAGCAGAAAGGTCACAGCAAAGCCTTTACCCTGGCCCAGTTTTAGCACGACTCTGCTCTGGCCTCCAGAAGACCTCGTATTCTCTCTGGCACATGTTAAGGCACTCGATCATCTCTCGCCGTTTAAGCCTCCTGCGCTCGCTCTTCCTCGTTCTGTGCTGTCAGATCTGTCTTCGCTGGGACTTGTAAATCCACCTGGCAGGAGCAACTCAAAGCCCTGGACAGGATCCGGTTCCCTAGTGTCCCACAAACATTTACAACCCCTTTTTTTTTTTTTGTTTCATTAAAATGAAAAGTTCATTGAAAAGCGCTCCATGTGTTTTGTGCCAAAGGGTCAACTTTTACTGAATTTGCTACAGCCTTACAAGGTGATTCAATAAAAATTCATCTGATTCCAATTTTTGCTGAAAAAAGGTTAATAAATGTAATTCATTTGGCATGTTCAAGTCACTGTGACTCAGTGCAGTTGTACTTCCTACATTCTGAATTATGACCCCAAAAAATTGCTTTTCTTTAGTCTTACAGCTTTCTTGAGAAAAGAAAACATGTCCTTTTTTTATTGAGTTATGTTTATCATACCTACAATGTTGGTGTCTTGAGAAACGTTTATCAGTCAGACTTAATTTGCATAAACACTTTTCATGCAATGCAGCACAATTAATTTAAAAGATGTGATCAGGATTGAGACTTTCAGCTTAAATGTGCCTTCAGGAAGGTTTTGCTTTCACAGTATGTTTTGTGGTATTTGGCTGGATGTGAGCGCGGGCGTAACCGTATACAGCTGAGGATTCGATCAGCTTCTTCTGTCAGGAGTCACATCATCAATAAACACCAACGGGCCCCAACAACTGGCAGCCACACAAGCCCAAATAATATCATCATTTGGTGCAAAATAGTTGGCATTTACGGGTCGTGAGCTTTAACACTGAACACATCAGCTTGCTTTGGAGAGAGAATTTAAAAAAATCACTGAGTCATGACGCAGATCCAAATCCCTGCAGTTATGAGCTAAGAGTCACCACAAAGCTCTGCAAAGCTCATCACTTTGTCATATTGTCATTTGATGTTATTTAAATAAAATAAGATACAATTCATGAAGCATGAAGCTGCAGATATTTTTTATTGAAAACAAGTGTGCAACTTACATTTTTATTTGCTGTGCTGATGTTCCTTGTTACCTCCTATTCTTTATTAGCTTTGATACATATTGAATATATATATATATGTATATATATATATATATATATATATATATATATATATATATATATATATATATATATATATATATATATATATATATATATATATATATATATATATATATATATATATATATATATATATATATATATGTATATGTATATATATGTATATACATGTTTGTTTGTTTTTTAAGCTGAACTTCCCCCATGGTAGTCACACATTTTTCATACTTCCACCTAAAACTGATCATTAAGTGATGTCTGAAAATGTGCTTGTAAATTGGACCACATGTGATTTGTAGCACAGACAGACTGGAGCTGGGGCTGCCAGCTTAAACTGCAGTATGCTATTATAAGCTGTATTTCATCACTGGCCATCATATATCCAGCCAGACATGGTCCAAATTAAACAAATACCAGATTGTGCTGAGTGAGAGCGAAGCCCTGTTCTCCTCCCGCAACTCCCGCTGCTGCCGGTAGGTGGCGGTGGTGAACCGACTCTTCAACCGTTCAGCACCTCGGCGTGATTGTCCACTGGTCCTTGAACTGTCATCGAGTACAAACGGAGCTCTTAGACGCTCAAAACAAATACAAAAGACTAAACAGTTCCTTTTCATGAGCCTGCGGGTCTTGATTATCTATCAAAAGCAGATGCGAAACGTTTGTCATGTGTGACACTAAAGATCTATGAGCAATCAGTTGTTTTTTTATTTAAGAAATCTAAGAGAGATGATGTTTGAAGATTAAATTGTTTAAATGTTTCAGTTAAAACTACTCTACAACAGTTAAAGTCCACTTAAACGAGCCATTGTGGAATGTTTCCCAGTGTTTTAACCCTTTTATATTTATACCTAAATGTGAAACTAGTGGAAATTCAAATTCAATTCAACAGAGAAGGTTGCAAAGTTGTGTTATTGAAAACTCATACAATATTATACTTTATCAGTATTCATTTTTCAAAACGAAAAGTAAAATTGCACACTAAAATTTCTCACATTGTGAAAATGTAGCATATACTTCAACAGTGGAAATAATAAGTAACCCTTTGAAAGTTCTACTTTCATGCATGAATTTACTGGGAAAGGTGATCTGAACTTCATCTTAGTCACAATAAGTGTTCTTAAGCTGATAACGGAAAATTAAACTTTATATTGTTTTCACTGAATACACGTATTAGATGTTCAGTCCTGGAGGATAAAGTAGGTGCATCTGTGGACTAATTACTCCAACAATAGCTTATTGGAGTCAGTAGTTTACACACCTGGAGTCTAATTTGAGATACTTTGGATTTGAAATACTTTATAGACATTTAATATTTTTATTTGTTTGTTGTTCATATGAGAGATTTGCAGATTCCTCACAAGAAGGAGACCTCTGTAAACATATGATCAAAAGTAGACGATCCCCATACGGTTGGAAAGGGATGCAAGGTAATACCAAAGTGTTTCCGCATCCATCAGTCCACGGTTAGAAAAATAGTCCATTAACGGAGACGGTAAAGTAATGTGGCTATTTCTTCTCAAGGTGGACCCCAGTGAAGATAACTCCACTGGCGCAACGCAGAACAAATAAGAGCTAAAGACCTTCCGTTCATGAATCTATCATATGCAGGTCATGAACATGCAGGATGTCTGTGTGAGAACAGAGGACGCCCCGACCTCCAACAGAAACATCCACAGCACAGCTTCCACACGTGGCAGCATCACCCCAGGGTGAAGCATAGTGGAGGGAGCATCATGATTTGGACTTGCTTCCCTCCCTCAGGATCTGGACCTCTAATCATCACGGAAGGGAAAATCGCAAACCAACCAAACCAGGAACCGCCACGTAAGGAGCCAGAAATGGAGTATCTCAACTGCGTAAATTTAAAAAGGGAGCAAAGAAAAAGGTTTTAGCTGATCATTCACATCATACCTGTATTATTTATTTACTTATAAACATAATCAAAAGCTAAATTCGGCATCAGTTAAGATAAACATGTTGTGCTTCTGATTTATTCAGATTTTTGGCACACGTTTCAAAGGTATCTGCATATTGTAACAATAACGGTCCAAAGAAGGCATTAATGTTGTAGCGTGCAGGCCATAATTATCCCAGCTGTACGTGTGGTAGGAGGCAGGAGTGGATAATGTCCATACTTACAAACGACGCGTTTGGAATTTTTAAAAGTTTCATAAAAGCTGAAACACAAATACGTTTTGCTCTGCCAGCAGTTTATACACAAATGAGGCCCAAAGCCGCTAAACGAGGTTCAACCAGGTGTTAAGTCCAAGGACGAACAACTCCAGTCGTGTGAATGTTTGACGGATGCGGAGGAAAATAGGATTGTGTATCACTTTGAGCACACACAGGCAAAGATGCGATCACCTTCTTGTAATCGAACATTTTATGTGTTTTGCCACTTTGTTTAACAGGCGCGTGTAACATGTTCAGGAACAATTACGATTACTTTTCAATGGTAAATTAAAAGGAACAAAAAAATGCTAATGGTGCATGATGTTTTCTGCAGTCAGCACTGGAAGCCGTGCACGCGGCATCACATTTCCTCAGACATGTTTGGCTGTTGTCTCTCGTTTCTTGGTTGCAAAACATCTCGGAGCCCTCCAGGAAGCCCTCGGTTGCACTAGATACATGAACATGCCACCCAGGCTTCATCAACACATTAAACAATACTCTGGGAGCAACGTCTGGTTCAGCTCACTTCAGAGTGAAAGTGATGGGGGGGCGGCCTGAGTTGGCTGTGGTTAAAGCACGACCATACACATGACCATGGGAAGAGGGAGCCTGCAAAAGTCTTGGAAATGAAGCATAGCTATCCACAGGGGTGACAAGTAAGCTGAACAGGACTTTGGAGGGCAGGATGACAGTTTTGGAAACCACAGTATGACCAGCCCAACCTCACCCAGCCATGTGCTCTCAAAAACAGAGCAGAGCAGCGGCGCATTTAAACCCAAATGTATGCAGATGCTGGGTTAAAACCTGCGTCACTGACGCTGTTACACGATATTCCTGAATCACCAGTGAATGATACCACATCACACTGTTTTTAAGCTGCTCAAAGACATAAACTATCATCAAAATTAGCTGTGAAAGTTCATAGTTTAGATGTAAAATAATGAATCAAAGTGGAACTCGTCTCATTACCCCAAGACTCCATTTGGTTATTTTATTTCCAGCTATATGCTCTGGAATAATTGGATGATGACAGCAGAAAAGCGTATTTAACCACATGTTAGACAGTTTGGTGCGGCGTTGAGGAGGGCGCTCTAGCCGTTCAAGTTAAACGTGTCCCCTGTACACGAAGGCCTGAACATAAATGGTTTCCACAGTCTGAGCCCAACCCCACCCGTGACATTTGGATGAACCCAACATCACCTTGCAACCACACCGCTGAGCTCACTTGAAAATAAAAAAAGAAACATGGCCAACTCGTTACTTAAAATCAGCCGCCTAGTTTTATAGAGCTGATGATGTTTTTGTGGACGAGGAAGAGAAATTTCTCAGCAGTTACGCTGAAAGCACACAGCTGACTTATACGCTGATCTGTTATGAATTAAACATGTTATTATATTTTTTAACATATTAATGCAGTACGCTTTTATCGCTTTTAAATAAATGAACACAAGTGAAAGTAGGCCTGCAATTAAAAGTCTGATGCTCACTTTATCCCATCTGATTCAGTAACCGTCATCAGACGACAGCTAGGAGAGGCTCTGCACCCCCAGACGACCCTGAACAGGATGAAGGTACGCAAAAAGGAATAGATGCAAATCAACTTTTTTTTTTCACTCACTGCAGAGCGCTACCTTACTCTAACCCTGTTATTACAGCCAGTACAGTATTACAAGTACGCCAACCTCAAATCTAACACCGAGGCCAAAAAAAACACGAGTTTCCCTGGCAAGGCTGAGAGCTTGAAGGAGAGATATTCTACCTGTTTTTTAAAAATCAGTACCAGTTTCTGATTTCTTAATGAAATGTCTGCAATAGGCTTTAGTCAACATTCCAGAGCTACAGCAGAACAGTCACATATCTTTACAGCTCTGTTTATAGCAGCTGGTTTTAGGGGGCGGAGTCCGTTTTCACTTTCCACGGAGTGAGAGTTTGTGATACTTCCTAAGCCGGATTTATGCTTCTCCGTTAAATCAACAGCATCATGACATAGAGCCTCTTCGCTGATGCAAACTCGCCACTGCAGAGCTCTGCGTCGCAAGAAACACGAGTGGTAGATTTGTTTCCCGCTGCTATTTCTTCTTTGTTGTTTTCAAGTTAGGAAGAACAATAGTTTGCTGCGATGTTTGTAAAAATAAATGATGCTCAACATTTAACAGCTCCAAATATACTTTATTTGCGCCGTTATTAAGTCTGAGTTACATACAGGAAGTACAAATGTACAACAGAACAGAAACTTGGCACCGTGAGCTACGTTGCTGCGACTGTGACTCTGAGTGAGTCACTGAGTCAGATGTTTTTTTTATCCTCAGAGTGGCAGGTTTTATTATGTTAGTCTTCGATTTGGCATTGACTTTAGACACTCAAATGTGTGCTGTTGGTTAAGACTAACAGGAGGACAGCCAGCTAGACAGCTTCAAGCTCATCAGTTACTGGACCCGGCAGCCAGAGCAGCCAGACCAACCAGAGCAGCCAGACCAACCAGAGCAGCAAGACCAACCAGACCAACCAGAGCAGCCAGAGCAGCCAGACCAACCAGAGCAGCCAGACCAACCAGAGCAGCAAGACCAACCAGACCAACCAGAGCAGCCAGAGCAGCCAGACCAACCAGAGCAGCCAGACCAACCGGAGTAGCCAGACCAACTAGAGCAGCAGAGCAGCCAGACCAACCAGAGCAGCCAGACCAACCAGAGCAGCCAAACCAACTGGAGTAGCCAGACCAGCCAGAGCATCCAGACCAACCAGAGCAGCCAGACCAACCGGAGTAGCCAGACCAGCCAGAGCAGCCAGACCAACCAGAGCAGCCAGACCAACCAGAGCAGCAGAGCAGCCAGACCAACCAGAGCAGCCAGGGCAGCCAGACCAACCAGGGCAGCCAGAGCAGCCAGAGCAGCCAGGTCCTCCAGTCGAGCGACCTTCACCTCTGACCATTACAGAACCCTTCAACATTGATTAACTTTGCTACTTGTCAGCTGGTAACTGATTGTGCTCCACAATGTTTCCCATCACTCGGTTGCCTAGGTAACCAAGCTCTGTTCTTCCCACTGGGAAGAACCAACATGGGGGTCAATGATGAGTTTCACCAATTTGATTAGCTGACGCTCACGTCAAAGGATGGAAAGTAGATATTTTGCCCAACTCTGATGGAGGAAACTGTCCCTCTGTGACACAGCTCAAGTCAGCAGTGTTTAACGTCTCCCCGGTTAAAGTGAGAGGACGACGACGCCCAGGACACTTTCAGTGTGCGGTTACTGAATCTCTGAAAATGCATCTGCTTTTTTCTTCTTTTTTTTAACAGTACACTTTTAACAAAATATTCACACACGTGAAAGGAAGGAAGGGATTTTACGCAATACTACAAGTTCAGGACACACAACCTCTTCCTCACCTCCAGACTGTCATCTTGAAAGTGAGAGGGAAGAAGTCCTAGCAGTGACGGGACGATGCTGGCGATCTCGATTGAAAGGCTTCTGAGAAAATTATCTGGCTTTGTTGTGTCGCTCCCCCTGGAGCAGCAGCCGGACGTAATGTCTTTAGCAGGGGAAGGTATACACAAAGCTCCAGTGGCCACAAACCGGAGCTGGACAAACTTTACTGTTGACATCTGGAATTTCTTTCCTCTCCATCCTTTTTTATTTTCTTCTTCCTTCTGTTCTTTTTGTCTTCTCTCTGATTGAGGGCTGACTCACTTGGTATAGCATTCCCTATCGTAGAAGCGTCGGCCTGCTAAATATAGACATTTATTTTCTTCTGCCTGGTCTGGCACTGCGGATTTGACCACATATGATATAATGCCCTCTTCGGCTGCTTGCCTGTCCGCACACTGAACCCCAGTAGACTTCCACTGGTATGTGTACGCAGCGAGCAATTATCTTAATGGAGGCTGTCAGTGGTAATTTTCTAAGATCACAGATACTTTGTTTCTTATCAAACTTTCATCTGCTGTGGCTTTGGTGGGGCAGACGTTGCATTAACCCAACGTTATTCTGACTGCACTCGTAAAGTTTTAGTAATCACATGGTGTCATTATACAGAAGATACTGTCACTGCCAATCCATTATGTGGTCTGAGCTAAATGAGTATTATCATTTGCAGCGCAGCGATTGCATGTAAAATCCTCCCCATAAATACATTTATCTGCAAAGGGACATTTGTAGGGTAATGTTGGCTTCTGGCTGCTTGATTGCACTCTGTTTTTCTTCAACTTTTTAGCATCCTTCACTATAAACTGAGTTGTCAAAAATACTGGTTGCAGCAATGCTTTAAAAATTTCCAAGAACTTAAAATGAGATAATGTAGAGTCAAACAGGTCATGAGCTTCCAAATAATCAAGAAAATATGTTAAGAGGGCTTAAGAAACAATTTCCTGACTAATGGTCAAACAGGTGACACAGCAGTACAGCTTATATGATAATTACATACACAGACCAGGCACGTCTTTGGTTACTCCCTGCCAATACCAGGTTGGATCCATTTATGTTTTAATTTTTTGTAGCATAGACTCAACAATGTGCTGGAAACATGGACGAGTTGCAGCCTGTTGCAGCTCTGGTCTTATTGTGTTTTTCTGTCCACGATACAAAATTCTCTACTGAGCTTTTTTCCATTAAAAATGCAGAGTTTTTTAAATGTTTTCTTATGCAGGTTTGGACTCTATGCTGCTTAAAAGATACCTGCTGGTTATTCTGGCAGTTTTCAACTTCTGTTATGATGGGTAACCATGACAACATGGACATTTTATACATATAGGAACAGCTGATTAAGCTGTCCAAAGTCCATCTAATGCCCATAATTAGACCTCAAATCCTCTGAGCAGAAAAGGAGACATGAAAAGGAGACATTAAGGAAGTAATGGAGGATGAAAATTGAGAGAAATCAGTAGGAGGTTCAAACCATTTCTACCCTGAATCATCATGAGGAACTCACTGGCACATGCAATGGGCAGACCTGGAGCTCTGATGAAGAAAAGCTGAGACTCTTGAGAATTAAGTACTTTGTGTTTCACCAGGACATGTCTGCTGGAACATGTTCTGACCTCTCTCAAATGACTAAGTGAACAAAGGATGACAGTGCCTGTTTACAACCGTGTTATTAATGACATTATAGCGCCACAGTTAATGGAGATTTTCTGGATGCATATTCACTATGAATCTCCTGCTCCATCACATCCCAAAGCTCTACTGGGCTGAGATCTGGTGGTCGTAGACACCATTCGAGAACAGCGACCTCTCTGTAATGTTCAGTCACGCACTTTGAGATGATTTGAGCTGAATGACAAAATGCATTATCCTGCTAGACGTAACCTTCAGAAGAAGGGCACAGTGTAATCAGAGAGGATGGACATGGTCAGCAACAATGCTCAGGTAGGCTGTGGCTCTTAAACAATGCTCATTTGGTACCAAAGGGACCTGAAGTGGACCAAGAAATGATCTTCTACACATTACACTGCCACCAACAACCTCAACTGTTGATAAGGAAGATGATCCATACCTTCTTGTTGTATGGGCCATGTTCTGGGCCTATCAGCTGACTGTTGCAGCAAAAATCAAGACCCATCAGACAAGACAACAATTCAGTCTTCTGTTATACAAATTTGGTGAGCCAGTGTGAACTGCTGTCTCAGTTTTCTGTTCTAGTCTCACGTGAGATGAACACAATGTGGTCTTTTTCTACTGCAGCCCATCAGCTTCAAGGATCAAACTGTTGTTCATTCAGAGATGGACTCCTGCATACTATGGCTGTGATGAGTGGTTATTTAAATTACTGTTTCCCTCTTGTCATCTCGGAACAGTCCAGTCTTCCTCCTCTGGCTCCTGGAATGTTTGTGTGTAAAAATACTAGTAGATCAGCATTTTCTGAAATATTCAGGCCAACATGTCACATTCAAACTCATTTTCTTCTTGAATATATCCAAGTTAAAATAATCCTACTTCTATTACTAGATGTTAAGGAGTGTAAACCCTCATTAGGGACCAAAACAACGTAAATCAAAGGCATGAGCCCTCCCGCTTTTGCATCGACATACAGCAGTTTGTGTGACATTTGGTAGTCAGTTTGTAGAGACTTATAGTCGTGACTGGAAGGAGATGCCAGCACATAGTAGTAGTACTGCCCATATGTTTCTTTTTTTTTTTTCTTAATTTTTACAGGACGAAAAATAAACAGTATTAAAAGAGAGGAAACTAACTTTTGCCCATGTATCTTTGAGTTATAAAAAATTCTGAGCATAATAAATCTACAAGCATTTGCCAATAATATATGTGACATGTGGTTTTTAAATCTCAAATCAGTTTGAACTGGTGGCATCTCCCTTGTGATTCCCCCTCAAATAAAACTGCCAGCACAGAGAAGAGTTCCCCGCTGCTCAGGTTTGTGGTTTACTGAGGATTCAGAGTATAGATGGTAAGAAAGAGAAGTCATAGTAGGGTCTGGACAGCTATGATGGGCTTCCGATGAGGTTCTTCTGGGACATTAGTGTGATTGGAGGCTTGGGAAAAGGAAACTTAGAATCCGGGCCTGTTGTTATGAATCAGACTTTATTTAACTGGACCTGTATTGAACTTTCTTATTTTCCCTGTAAAGAACCCTATTGATCATAGATGAGTTTTGATGTGAAATGGCGCTATATAGTTAGAAAAAAATGAACAGAACAGAATTTTATTTGACCATTATATTATCAGATTATCTTCATCAGGGGATGAATGATGCCTGTCTTCAGGATGGCATTTAATCTCTGTTTCTTAAGGCAAGAAGGAATTTCATCACCCATCTTCCTATTTTTTGAATCTATTATTAAGATGTTTCTGGAAGTGCACACATCACCAACTGTGCACGCTAGTCATCAGAGTCCCTAATAAATACTGAAAGCTTTAAAAACAATTGTGAGCAAAACTTGAGTTAAGATTATCACATCTGTAAGATGGAAACAGCTGAGTTTAAAAAAAAAAGTTATGTCCACGGATTTTGTCTGATATTGTTTCATGGTGTGATATGTACATACCAGCATCCATGACATTCCTCTGAGACCTTTAGGGAGTTGTTGCCCCTGCGTGTTGGGAGTTTGCTCAGTGATTGAGGAAATGTTTGGCTCAGTGATTTTACTCCCTTTTGAGGTGTTTGTTAGTCAGGGTTTATCCTGACAGCCCTCCAGGGAGCACGCTCAGTAAGGCTCTTCAAAGAGTCCCAGCTCCCAGAGCAGGAAGTCCAGCCCTGAGCAGCTTGGAAACAACATGAGGTGGACAGGAAGGAAGGTAATCCATGAACACGCAATACCGCTACTGTCCACATAGCTAAACATACATACGCACACACTCAAACACATAAAAAGCATGTCCAGCAGCCCCTCCCGACGCCGACAAAAACAGGGGTGTTCCTTGGTCTCCACAGACATTCAGCTTGATTTATTTTGTGTTTCGTGCTGCTGAAAAGCCAAGGTGATCACAAGCAGCTTGGTGTGGATGATTCAGGTTTCCTGCATCGCAGCTGTATTCTTTCTCATGTGTGCAGAAACTCCAAAAGATCTGAATAATGTGCAGCTTTGCCACTACGGCAGACTTACCTTCTAAAATTGCCGGAAATTCTGTCTTACCTATCAAATACGATGGATGAGAGGTTATATTTTGGAGGAGATAGATTTGACTTGGAAAAAGTGCAAAAGCATTCCAGTTACACAATACTGAAGGCAGGTGAATGTATCTTTCTGGATTTCATGGCGATAGTTACATCCTGCTGTCTCGCTGTTTGGCGCGACACTTACCTTTCACAAAAAGATTGATGACCAGCATTTTATGGACTTTCTGAAAACGCCAAACAACTAGGATTTAACTTCTAAAAGCTGTACTAAACATACGGAAATGCAATTTGCAAAAACCATATTCCAATGATAGTCTAAAATTTACAATAAACAAAAAGAGCAATACAATCATTTTGTTTGTGAGGAGATGAGCCAACTCTTAAACGAGTGAAGGTTAAGGCTTATTCATGCTGATCTACATGACAATCACAAGAGGGCGCTCTTCAATTGATTTTCCATGGGTGTTGTATCATCTCATCCTCAGGGTCAATAACTGAGCGAGAATGTGGCTGGAACCAAAATCGGATGTAGTTGCCAATGAAATAAGTAGCCTGGCTTCCACTGCGTGACCCAGACTGGTCCCCTTCACATTATACTGCATGTGGTAAAAGTGCGGCAACAGGGAAATCAGTTTGTGTGGTGGTGTGTCAGGGAGGCAAAAATCACTTGTTTTCATTGTTGTAACTCAATACAGAAGCTGAAGGCCTTCCTTATGCAGCAAAAACAGCATGCTGGGGGTTGCTCATTGAGCATGAAGGACTTATATAGATGTTCAGCACAATCGAGGGGAAACTATTTCAACATAAACTAGTAGAAACAGAGGTTGTTCACATGCTTGATTGATTATAAAAGCAACAATAAAGTTGTACAAATACAGACTTGGGAAAAATAAAGATATATCCTCTTTCAGTTCAATGGTTTCATGTATCAGGACAATTAATCTATCAGGCCTCAAAATGAAGTAAATAGAACTGCACATGTAATTTACAGCGTTTCATTATTTAGTAGATAAAAACATACAATGTGTGGAAAAATTAAGTATATCCTACAGAATGATGTGGTAGTTTGTAGAACCACTTTTAGCAGCAGTAACATGAAGTAATCGTTTAAGACCAGCCTTGTTTACGAGCCCTGTTGCAGGAGCGAAGGCGGTTTGCCCATGGCAGCCAGGCAAAGGCCGCTTCGGTTGCCAGCTTGGCCCTTGGTGGCTGGTGCATCCTCTGGTCAAAGGCTGCCAGTTGCTCACAGGTCTTTGCTTAATAACTCGCCTTTGAGGGTTCACTCAAAGAAGTGACGCAGGGCGGCGGGTCGTGGGAGGGATTCGTTCATGACAAGACGAGGATGTCCGCAGCCGTGGACGTCATAAATCAGCTTATTACAGAACCATCAACTGCAACTGGCTACTAAAATGACAGATCGCAACTTTGCAAGACACAGAACCTACATCATTAACAAACCGAAGAGCTCAGGAAGACACAGCAGAGTAGCAGAGGGAGACTGCTGGTCATATTTGTGCAGCCGACCCGACAGACAGCAGGCCGTTATGTTAGTAGTACCCCTCAATCACACCTCCCTCCTCGTCTTCCTTCCCTGAACTCACCTTCAGCAACTGGGAAAGCAATAACACGCCTCATGTTTACATTGCCCAGCACACGTTAAAACATGCGTTCGTCGTCCAGGGATAATAGTGGGGTCTAATCTTAAAACACCTAAAGTTATGACCATAGATTGTATAAAACAATAAACAAAGCTTTCGGCCACGAGACTCACTGGTTTGTGAAGAGTGGTTTTGAAGCCTCTTTTTCCTCGTAGGGGGGCGCAGCCATGTTGCCATTCAATTCAATTTTATTTATATATATATATATTTATAAAGCTTCTATTACAACACAAATTGTTTACATAAAATGTTAACTGTATTCCAGTCACAGTCAGCTTTGGTCATCAGCTTTTTCAGGGGAATCCCACTGAAATATCTGGAGCTGCACGTAAACGTCAAATATAACGTTTAACATGTCGACTGAATCACTAATAAGTGTCTTAAACCGATGGCTGCATTAAGCGCCTGGCTGCTTTGCCAGCTTCGGAGGAAGCATAGTCCCAAAAGGCGCACGGAACACCACCATTCGCTTCACGTGTCTAACCGTTTTTCCCCACTCAGCGACACACCCGCTGAGAAACCGACCTTGGTGATTGGCGACTCTATTTTGAGGCATGTGAGGCCGACTCCAGCGACCATAGTTAGGTGCATCCCGGGGGCCAGAGCGGGCGACGTCGAAGCAAACTTGAAGCTGCTGGCAAAGGGTAATCGTAAATACAGTAAAGTTATCATCCATGTCGGCGCTAATGACACCCGGCTACGCCAGTCGGAGGTCACTAAAATCAATATTGTCTCGGTGTGTAACTACGCCAAAACCATGTCGGACTCCGTAGTTTTCTCTGGTCCCCTCCCCAATCTGACCGGTGATGACATGTTTAGCCGCATGTTGTCGCTCCGTCGCTGGTTGTCTCGGTGGTGTTCAGAAAACGACGTGGCCTTTATTGACAATTGGAAGACGTTTTGGGGAAAGCCTGGTCTGCTTAGAAGAGACGGCATTCATCCCACCCGGGATGGTGCAGCTCTTATCTCTAGAAATCTGGCTGATATTATTAGATCCTCCCCCTGACAATCCAGGGTCCAGGCCGGGGTGCAGAGCTGCAGTCTTACACGCTTCTCTGCTGCTTCTCGAGGACTATCGCCTGCCAATAAAAAGGTAGAAGTAAATGATGTAATTGGAGATTCTAACGAGGTGCCAAGTAAAATAGATTTAGTATCGATTCCCCGTCCTCCAAATCTTCACCAAGCGCGACGTAATAGAGGCGTTAACCAAAATAACCTCGTAAAAATAAAAACAAATACGCATTTAGTGCGAACTAAAGACCAAACAATTAGATGCGGATTACTAAATATACGATCTTTAAGCTCCAAGTCTCTATTAGTAAACGATCTAATTACTGAGACCCGGAGTGACATTTTCTGCCTAACAGAAACGTGGCTCCAAGAGGAAGAGTTTGTTAGTTTAAATGAATCGACGCCGTCCAGTTACGTTAATTATCATATTCCTCGAATCACAGGTCGAGGTGGAGGAGTAGCGGCGATCTACGACTCCAGTCTTACAATAAAATCCAAACCTAAATGCGATTATAATACATTTGAAAGCCTCACGCTTAGCTTAAAACTGCCGAGCTGGAAATCAGAGAAGCCAGTCTTGTTGGTTGTAGTTTACCGGCCTCCTGCTGGAGCCTATCTGGAGTTTCTGTCTGAGTTCTCAGATTTCTTATCTAGTTTATTGATCAGTACAGATAAAGTCATCATAGTGGGCGACTTTAACATTCATATGGATGTTGACAACGACAGTCTTAAGTTGGCTTTTGATTCTCTTCTAGAATCGATGGGGATTTTACAAAAAGTTAACGAACCAACGCATTGTCTTAATCATACTCTTGATCTGGTCCTCGTCTACGGTGTAGAACTTGATAATCTGTTAGTGTCACATGTAAACTCCCTCCTATCCGACCACTATTTAATAACGTTTGAATTCAACATTGTCAACGTTACGCATAAAAGGAGGAATTACTTTAGCAGGTGTCTATCCGATAAAGCTATCACTAAATTTAGGGAGGCCGTTGCTCTTCATCTTCTTACAGAGGGACATAGTGAAGCAGTTGAGGGCTGTGACCTCAGTTCTACCTCTGCAGACGTTGATTTCCTTGTTGGTAGCACTGCAGATGTGTTGCATACAGCTTTAGATGTAGTTGCTCCTTTGAGAAAGAGGGTCTCTAACCATAGGAGCTTAACTCCCTGGTTTAACTCACATATTCGTATGTTAAAACAGAAAGTGCGTAAAATGGAAAGAAAGTGGTACTCTAGTAGGTCTGTAGATATTTATTATGCATGGAAAGATAGTCTAATAGTGTATAAAAAAGCGCTTCGCAAAGCTAGAACAGCCTATTATTCAGTGTTAATAGAGGATAATAAAAATAACCCACGTTTTCTGTTCAGCACTGTAGCCAGGCTGACAAAGAGCCACAACTCTGTTGAGCCGTGCATCCCTGCAGCTCTCAGTAGTGAAGACTTTATGAGCTTCTTTAGCAATAAAATTGTCAGAATTAGAGAGGAAATCGGCCAGGCCCTCCCGGCAGTGGCTGTGGGAATTTCTTCAACCTCAGCGACTCCCTTATGCTCCGACCTGACTCTAGACTGTTTTGTTCCTGTAGACCTCTCTGAGCTGACCTCAGTCGTCAATGGATCTAAATCATCCACGTGTCTGTTAGACCCAATCCCTACTCGACTACTCAAAAATGTTTTCTCTCTCATTGGTACGACAATACTGAAACAGATCAACTTGTCCCTAGTCTTAGGATATGTACCACAGGCTTTTAAAGTTGCAGTAATCAAACCATTACTTAAAAAACCCTCTCTTGACCCAGACATTTTAGCTAACTATAGACCAATTTCCAACCTTCCATTTATCTCTAAAATTCTGGAAAGGGTAGTTGCAAGCCAGCTGTGTGAGCATTTGTATAGAAATGATCTATTTGAAATTTTTCAGTCAGGGTTTAGAATGCATCATAGCACAGAAACAGCACTGGTTCGAGTCTCGAATGACCTTCTTATGGCCTCAGATAATGGGTTAGTGTCCCTACTGGTTCTGCTGGACCTCAGCGCTGCTTTTGATACTATAGATCACAGCATTTTACTGCAGAGGCTAGAGTATGTAGTTGGGATTAAAGGGACAGCTCTAGATTGGTTTAAATCATATCTGTCTGATAGATTCCAGTTTGTTCATGTTCATGAGGTTTCTTCCGTACAGACGAGGGTCTGCTATGGTGTCCCGCAGGGTTCAGTGCTAGGGCCAATCCTGTTCAGTTTATACATGCAGCCCTTGGGAAGTATTATCCGGAACCACGGCATTAATTTTCATTGTTATGCTGATGATACGCAGCTGTATCTGTCTATGAAGCCAGATGAAACGGAACCATTAGACAAACTTCAGATGTGTATTAAGGACATCAAGGACTGGATGTCCAGAAATTTTTTGCTACTAAATTCTGATAAAACAGAAGTTGTTGTTTGTGGTCCCAAACAGCTTAGGAAGGGATTAGATGGTCTTGCGATGGCCTCCAGTAAAACTGTGCGAAACCTTGGCGTTATATTCGATCAGGATTTGTCATTTAAACAGCATATTAATCAGGTTTGTAAAACTGCGTTTTTCCACCTCCGTAATATCGCAAAGATTAGGAGCATCCTCTCGCAGAGTGATGCCGAAAAACTAATTCATGCGTTCGTATCTTCTAGACTAGATTACTGTAACGTGTTGTTGGCTGGATGTCCAAGTAATTCTCTTAACAGCCTCCAGCTGATCCAAAATGCAGCAGCGCGAGTGCTGACAGGAACCAACAAGAGAGACCACGTCTCTCCAGTTTTAGCTTCCCTCCATTGGCTCCCTGTAAAATTTAGAATCCAATTCAAAATTTTATTACTGGCATATAAAGTCCAAAATGGCCTAGCGCCGCGATATTTGCAAGACCTGATAGTACCGTACGTTCCTAATAGAGCTCTCCGTTCTCAGGGTGCAGGTTTACTCGTAGTTCCTAGAGTATCGAAATGTAGATTTGGAGGACGGGCTTTCTGTTATCAGGCACCATCACTCTGGAACCAACTTCCAGTTTGGGTTAAGGAGGCTGATACCACCTCCACCTTTAAAACTAAACTTAAAACATTTCTGTTTAATAAAGCATATAGTTAGTGTATATTTAGTACCTTAATGTGTCAGGGCCAGTAGTCAAAGCTGCAGCTACAGGACCAGATTAGAGCAGCTCATTTTAAACATAGCTTCGGTGTAGATATGCTGTTATAGGCCTATGCTGCAGGGGGGCACCAACATGATCCACTGAGTGGTGCCTTTCACCTTCTCTGTTTCTCTTTGCCTTCTCTGTCTCTTCTTCACCTCAACCCTCATTTATTAACAATATCCCATAAACTTAATTGTGGTCCATTGTTCTGGTAGTTTTTTGTGCTTGTCTGGCCCTTCTTTTCCTCTTCTTTGCATGTCCTGCGGACCAGAACCTCAGGAGCTGCTTGCTGACCTGCAGTTCCACCTCTGACCATCCCAGTGTCTGCCTTAACCTGTCTGTGTGGATGTCTGTTGGATGCTTGCTGACACCCCGACATGCAGTCCTCATCCCCTTGTATCACCGTTTATCCATATATCACCCATATTCACAGAACTCTAATTGGACTACCAAGGACAGTTACTAATGTATCCTATCTTGTACCTTTGACGGTGTCTCTATGTCTCTATTCTTTCTTATTTCTTGCTCTACCCGGCTGGCCTTCGGCAGGAGGGTCCCCCCTCATGAGCCAGGTCCTGCTCAAGGTTTCTTCCCTCTTAAAGGGGAGTTTTTCCTTGCCACTGTTTGGCTTAAGGTTTTTCTTCCACTAGGGGAGTTTTTACCTGCCGCTGTTTATGTAATAATTGCTCGGGGGTCATGTTCTAGGTCTCTGGAAAGCGCCTAGAGACAACTTGTGTTGTAATAGACGCTATATAAATAAAATTGAATTGAATTGAATTGAATTTGCAAATTACGGTACCATGACGATCGCGGATGAGGAACGGATAACAGTGATGTTTGCAGCTATTAACTGAAGTCACGGCTTTCTTTACGTCCCATCACAGCCTTTTCATCAGCTTAACGTACAGACTTTTATTGGGTCTTTGCAAAGCCCCAGTTTTCTTCTATTTTCCGGGACATTCTTTTGCCAATTTGTAGTTGTGTTTGGATTGTTTTCTCGTTGTATGACTCAATTTGTATGCCAGACTTGATCTGTCAGACAGATTGCCTTACATTTGACGTTTCAGGGTTGACTCAGGGACTGCATGGCGTTCGGGCCATGTAAACCAACCCGAGCCCACATCATCACCCTTCCACCACTGAGCTTGACAGCTGGTATGATGTTTTGGGGCAGATATGTTGTTATTACACTGCTTCTGCATTTTGTCTAAGCTTTGGCTAAATAAACAATGACAGTGTGGTATATTGTGATGTTGTTCATCTGATTTTGTATTTAACTTGATTTAAAGACTTTTTTTTGAAAATTAACAAAAAGGTATAGTTTTATGGGCTACTCACACTAACAGTTCTGATATATATTTTGTACACATTTGTATGTGATTTCTTTCACGTTATCTTTAGTCTTTATTTTAAACAGATATATTGGGGTATAAACTGGCTTTAACCTGTACATTATTATCTGTGAATATGACCATGGAAAAATGCAAAACAACCTCACAATGCGAAATGATGAGAGTCCAAAACCTTGGAGAGCTATAATATTCCCACACAATGGCAAGAAACTCCTGCCAACACCTGATTCCAATCATCTATGATCATATGTGATTATTAGCACCTGTGAGTGTCCTCCCCCCTCTTCCTTCCTCCCTCCCACGCATACATACTCGCATCGATGCAGTAATTCATGTAGACAATCCATTTTCAGGAGCAATCAGCAGATAGTTTACATATTATTCCTGGGAATGGTATCATACTGGAACCTTAACCTTAAAATATTTTTATGGATCATTCAGTCCAGCACAACCAATGGTTAAACATGCTCGGGGAGGTGCTTTTGAAGCCAAGCATTTACTAGAATTTCCCATGGTCACATTCATATGTCACAGTTGGCGTTTGAGGAAGCCAATTATTTATTTATCATATATCGCCAGATGTTTTTGATTTGCAGAACATGATGGTCAGCTGGCAATGACTGGATACCGTAGACTTCTAGCTAGTAAGAACCCCAACAAATGGTTATTGATTATTTGTATAAATTATTTATAAACGTATTCAGGCGTTAATGTTGAGCACTGACTTTTAACTGACAGTGTATTTGGTTGTGAAACTGCTGTGATCATTCATCCATCCATTTATTTTTTATACCCGCTTATTGCTTTGCAGGGTCACGGGGGTCTGCCGGAGCCCATCCCGACTCATTACAGGCGAGAGGCAGGGGTCCACCCTGGACAGGTCGCCAGTCCGTCACAGGGCCACATACATAGACAAACAAACATGCACACTCACACTCACACCTACGGGCAATTTAGAAACATCAATCAACCTACCACGCATGTTTTTGGACTATGGGAGGAAGCCGGAGTACCCGGAGGGAACCCATGCAAGCACGGTGAGAACATGCAAACTCCACACAGAAAGACTCCTGCCCGGGAATCGAACAGGAAATCATTCAACCATTTATATGCAAATTATCCTTTCTCAACAAATAACTGCCATCAAAAGAGGATTTAACCAGGTATGTGTACCTGCTTGTAAATTATACTTGTATTTTGTAAAATAAGTCTTTAATGTCTGTTACTTTGCATGACTGTTCTGTACAGTTAAAGTGAATGGTAGATAAAATTTATGGAGCGATGTTCTTACGGTCTTACAAGTCACACAAAAGAGGTCTGGCATTGTGTTAATAACACACGTACCAGGAAAATGTGTCACATGTACGGTAGCATATGTCCTTCCAAAACTGTTATGTATCACCAGTGGTTCCCCAAATGTTTAACAAAACACAGGCTACATTTCTTAATGTTACAGTAAAGTATACTGAGTAACGATGATAACAAGTAGGTGGTGTAGGTGTGAGTGTGAGTGTGCATGGTTGTTTGTTTCTGTATGTGGCCCTGTGATAGACTGGCAACCTGTCCAGGGTTGTACCCCGGCCTCTCGCCTGCAATGAGTCGGGATGGATGGATGGATGGATGGATGGATGGATGGATGGATGGATGGATGGATGGATGGATGGATGGATGGATGGATTATATATATATATATATATATATATATATATATATATATATATATATATATATATATATATATATATATATATATATATATATATATATATATATATATATATATATATAGTTTATGACTTGCCTTTATACTACAGCATCTCCACAGATCTGTTAAATCTCTTCACACTTGTATACAATGTAGATTTTGAGTTTATGACTTGCCTTTATACTACAGCATCTCCACAGATCTCTTAAATCTCTTCACACTTGTATACAATGTAGATTTTGAGTTTATGACTTGCCTTTATACTACAGCATCTCCACAGATCTCTTATATCTCTTCACACTTGTATACAATGTAGATTTTGAAAGCATTGGGAAACATTGGGAAGCATTGGGAAACATTGGGAAGCATTGGGAAACATTGGGAAGTATTGTGGTGGAACCACCACACTATTTATTTAGAAAAGTAGTGAGCTATGGCGCATCATTGCTTGGAAAGGTTATCCTTTGCAACTTGGGCTGAGCAATTCATCCAAGATTAATCAAAACCGACAATGACGACATATACCCATATAAACTGAGAGAGAAAATTGTGAACTGTGAGAAAAATCTTATACCAAAGAAAGATGCCGTGCCTGTCATTTAACACATTTTGGATTTACTAAAGATGATGCAGAACAAAAGGAAGTCAACTGTAAAAAAAAAAAAAAAAGTAAAAAAAAAAAAGTAAAGGTAAAGTTATTAATTTATTTCAACACCTGCAACATGATCACATTTCCTGACCAGACAATCTACCAATTGCAGCAATTGGTAGATTGTCTGGTCAGGAAACGGTCAAGAAAGCACAAGGGAGGGTGTGTTTCTAATGCTTCTGGCCGACGCTGTTGTCATGGGATTACCTATGCTTTCCATCAGTGATCTACTTACCCTCATTGAATGTGAAGTGCAGGCAGAGAGGTGAATTTTATATTTGAAGACAGCAATGGTGAGGCTTCCCTCCACTGTCCTCCAGCATGTGTTCAAAACTATCTCTTACTTTAGACCTCCATGAAAGACTGACTGGACTGTAGCTGTGTAGAGGCAGGAATCAGAATCAGTACCTCCAACTATGAGACCATAGTTCTCAATTGGAAAAGCGTAGAATACCTTCTATGGGTTGAGAATGAGGGGAGGTGTTAAGGAGTTAACTTTGGGTCTTCTTCATGAGTGAGGGAAGATTGTAGCAGGAAACTGAAAGGTAGATTGGCGCAGCATCTGCAGTAATACACGGTCTATACTGGTCTGCTGTAGAGAAAAGGAGGAAGGCTTACCGGTCGATCTAAGGTTACTGTCATACAATTTAGCCAGCATATGCCAATGTTCAAAAAATGTGAAGAATATCCTGGCGTTTGTCAAATAATTTAAAGGTTTTGCAAAAGTTAAGAGCATGATGAAGCACACATATGTTGTGGTACGGCAAGGTCATCAGAAGGTTTTGCACATGCACAAAGTTTTTTCACACATTGACATCATAGGTCCTGCATACGTGGGCCATAAGTGATGCGATCCCTGACACACGTTCTCACATTTAACTTGCAAGTTACTCATAGGTTGAAATTTTCTGTCTAACTTTCTAACCTTTGCGTGTTGTGGTTTAAACCTATGTGGAACTTCTATTGAACGTGTCTCCAATGGATATTGACATATGTTGATATATTTGACATTTTCTGGTTGACTACAGAACTTACTGAACATGTAGTAAGAAGTAGGGATGGACAGAGGGGAAGGATCTGGGTGAGCCCATGGGTTGGGAGGCGGCGGGAGTTTGGCATGTATGACCAGTTTAAGGTGGAACTGTTGGCTGAGAGCAAGCAGAGGCCATGGACGAAGCTACTGATGCCACTAACTGATGCCCAAGAAACATGGAACCTGCATCATCTCCATCAGAGGGTGAGTGTGAGGGTGCAGGTGTGGCTGATGATGGATACCTCCTTGAGAATATGTTTTGGGTGTGTCTAACCGGGAGGAGGTCTTGGAACAGACTCAGGGCAGCCTAGAGGCTGGATTATAGCCATCAGTTGACCTGGAAACATCTCTGTAGTCTCAGTAAGAGCTGGAGAAGGTGGTCAGAGAGGGGAAGGTCCTGGTCTCTGCTTAGGCAGCAACTCCAGATAAGCAGACGTTAAATGATGGGTGAATTAAGTTAGTTATGAATTTACAAAAACAAATAAAGAAAAAAGCTTAAAACTCGCCCAACTCCCTCAGTTTAGTTTTCAGGGCTGCAGGTAAAAGACTCGTTTATGAAGACGACCTAATCAACATTCTGTTTTAATTGGAAGCTGTTTTTGCAGCTGGAGGTTCTGACATTGTTGTGTTTTGTCCAACAACCTCAAAGCTGTGTCCATTTGTCATAACAGACATTAGTAACTTCGCTAGCACAGCTAACAACCCCATCATGCTGTTGGCCGACCGAAATTTTAAAACCACATATCTTCACGTCTGAAGCTGTTTATAAACTCTAAAGTACATAATAATTTCTTTTTCAGGCAAGTTTGGTTTTACTAACTACTTCCAGATATGTGTCAGTTATACATGTTTACAGAAGACCTCAAGAAGGGCAGGTTAACATATAAGATTAACTTAAGCTTTAAAACATTTCCCATTTCATTGTACAGACTGTGGGAGTCAAATTTTCAAACACCACCCCCACCCACACACCCCCAACCAAACCCAACACTGCCAAACCTACAATGAGCTCATAAAATGTGCTGCAGCGAGTAAATTAGCCAGATGGCCCCATAGGACGTGACTTTCTGCTGCGATACATAAAGACGCGGTTTTGTCGCCGCCTCTGGAGCAGGAGATCAGAGATCTGAGTCCTGCTAAGGGTGAGCGTCTGAGTCCTGGCGGGTGAGCCTCCACTCACCCATCTCAAGAAAACAAGAGACACATGTATTAATGAAGCCGTGTTGGCTCAGCCGTGGCTTGGAGTTACAAGGTTCACGTCAGATGTATGTATGTATAAGATGACTTATAGATCATAAAGGTATGCAACCCCCAACCCCAACATAAAAGTATGCAACCCCGACGGTCAGACAGGTTTTCTGCATTAGCATGCCATAAAATGTGGTCTGATCTTCCTCTAAGTCATAATAATAGACAACGTGTCTTTAAGCTTACAAACTTACAAAGTATTATCATTTCTCACGTCTTAAATATTCAGTGGTGGAGAAAGCAGGTTAGTTACACCTTTGAGAAAGCAGATTTTTTTTTCTGAAAGCATTACGAGAGGGATTCGTTTAGATGCTTAGGATCATTGTTCAACTTGTAAAGAGAGATGTTTGCCATTTCAACTTTGGCTCTTACCTCCTGGTTTTCTTCACCTCAGTGAGGATTCTGTTGTGCTTTTGGAGTCAGGATCACGTTGTTTTACGTTTGATGGATACCTGAACACTTTGAGATGACTACACTGCAAAAACAGCCCCTCTAAAAATCAGCCGAATACTCCTACATCCTTTATGGTCCATTTTATAGTAAGCACTGATCAACTCTATGGAAACAGAAGCCATGAGCTCCTTTTGCGTCTACTGACTGATTTCTGCAGCATTCAGATGTCAACTTGCACAGACTTATGACAAGGGGAAGAGCTGAAGGACATTCCTGTACATACACTGCTTTTCTTGAATACCCACAGTGGTAAATCTCCTTCAGTTTATCTGTTGGGAGCCTATCTTCACTATCTTTTGGGTGGAATGACATTTATGCATCTTGCCACAGCCTTTAATGGCAGCTATTTTGACAGAGGTTGAGTTTCCCAAGTACTAACATCTTCTGCGTCAACTCAAAACCCATTTGATTCATGTCACTTTGGTCCCTTATGAAAGCGTACACTCCTTAGTGTCTAATAATAGACCGAGTGTGGTTGTAACTCCAGAATGTCCCGTTGAGTGCCAGGCTCTGGACCGTTGCTGATTTCATACTGAAGACGATATTTCCTTCATTTCATCATGCTGTGACTCCACAGAAGCTGATTGTGAGTTGTGATCTCCTCCTTGGCTGCCCAAGCAACAACGCATTAGCCTCGTCGTCTTGGCTCCCATCTGCACGTCAGTGGGCAGAAGATGACATCTCAGTGGCACTGATGGCTACATAATCATGGAGTGAATTAACCAGTCATGAGATCCGGGAAAGGGAGAGGGGTTTCATAGTTTCTCTTTTCTCGTATTATGCTTTTTGTTTTGTTGTCTTAATGCCCCCTTTCCCGCTCTCTCTCGCGTCCGTCCAGCTCATGATCAGCCCCCACCCTGTCTTCAGGACAGTAGCGGAGATAAAGGGTTCCAATGGTCCATCAGATCCAGGTGAACGTGGGGTCACAGGAGGTCTCCCTGTCAGACTCAAGAGTGATGGGAGGCTTTTATCCTGCACATGTCACAAAGATGGATCAGATGTAAACACACACACATGAACACATTCATGCACAGATGTCTTTACACTGCAGCTACACTCTCATGGCACCAAAGATCAATTTTGCTATATATGTGCGCAAACATACTATTTATTTCCTTGTCCTAAGCTCTTTCACTTTCACTCAGTCATGCACCAACACACACACACACACACACACACACACACACACACACACACACACAGTTTGACACACAGTCAGCGCTAGACTGACAGTAACAGGTTGTCTGCAGGGTGAGGGGTGATGTGACTCATGTCCAGCTCATTTGTCTGCAGTCTGTGGTGTTTATGACTGGGTCTGAATCCACATACTCCTCGGCTTCTCAAACAAACACTCTTTCTCTTACATAAACGTCAGCATAGCACAAATACTGGCATTTTACGACCACTGTATGAAATATTTAGCAACATACTGAGAAAAATCATAAAAATGTACTCGAGTGTACTTTAGGGTTCTTTTTTTATTTTATTTTTTTAGGTAAAAGAGTGGTGGTACTCCATGGTGAGAAAACTGTGAACAGTTTAAAAAGGCCAAAACAATCAAAGGGCTACTCTGTCTCTCAATACTCTCTAAAAGAGTAAATATTTGCAAATTACTCACCAAAAAATCTAAATACATTATTGTGTTTAACTTTATATACACAGAAGATTAGGAATCTTTAACTCTAAAACCTCTGTTTTTTGCAGTTTCTTAATCAATACAGCCAGCATTTCATTAATCTTATTTATACATTTATGTATATACTGTAAATGCACATGACAAAAAGTAAATTACCATCTTTTTCTTTTCCTAAACCTCCATCCCAGCACTTCCAAGAAATATTTGGATACCATGTGCAACTTAAGTGACTCACTGCTGAGATCTGCATCAGTGTTCACGATACTGTAAATGTTAAAATGGAAAATGTTGTTACTTTAGTTTGCACACATTTCTAATCATTTGAAATAAAAAAAAATTGGTTTCACTGCAAGAAAAAAGAAAATTAATTCAGATGAATCGTGGCCTTGCCTGCAGGTGCAGAGCAGATTAGTAATAGCAGTGTTGCCAACTCACACTCCTGGTATGAGACACCCGCCGCTCTTAGACTCTGGCTCGCAATCTTATGCTGACCAAACTAATCTCAAATCAAATATAATGAAAGCCTCAAAGCTTCCACAGGGAAAAATATAGTCACTGCTCCAAAGAGCTTTTCTCAGCAAACAAGAGAGAGAATCTGAACTCTGCATACATAAAATATATTGGAAACGCTTTAATGTTTTCCAGCAACATACTCCTAAATGTATTTGTTTTGCAGTATGCAAGGGCAGATTGTAACAAATACAACAGTTTACCCTAGAGATACCAGGTAATACCTTTCTGATCCTTCACCGAGGCTCTGTGATGGGGAATCTTGTCAAAGTCTGCTAAAAAAACGCAAATATACTGCTGCATGCTACATTACTGGGTCCAAGAAGCTAATATACACCACAGCAACAGTGATCTCCAAGAAGGTTGGCTACAGGACAAAAACCAAAAGCCTTAAGAAGCAGTCTCCCCCTTGGAGAAGAAAGCCAGAAGCTAAGATCAAGGACTCACAGAGTGAAGTAAGCCAAGAAAAGGAAAGGTCAATGACGAAAGAACTCCTGAAAAAATCCAACAAGCTCTCCATACCTGCGGTCAGCGCCAAACAAAGCTCACATTACTCGCCTGAGAGGGGACACTTTAGAACCAGGAGAATAAATAGGAGGTTCCCCACTGACCATCAGAAGTATAGTATTAGTGATGAGAATAGATCCGCCCACGGCTGAGACTGAGCAATCCTGGAAAGGTATATGGAGCTGGGAACTGACCGCAGCAATCTCCTAGAACGAGAACCTATGACCATCTCAATGGAAGACATCCAATATTAATCCTCATGTATGATGAACTGGACTGCACCAATTTCTGGCATAATACACACCTTTTGGCTGCAAGAACAAACTGCATTTCACGAAGGCCAAGCAGCACAACTGACTCAGCTGTTAATTGACCCAAAGACAGACAGCTCTGATGATGAGGAATCCCTAGAAGGGTGGATTTACATCCACCAAGCAGCTTTTAACCTACCTCTGCACAACAGTGCTGTTCAGACTATACACTCAAACAGTATCAAAGAGGGGCAGAATCATTACAGCCAAAGAGGCTGAACTACCAAAAGAATGTGTAGAACAGTTGTCATACCTTTAAAACCCACAAGTGATTGCTTTTTACGAAGAAGCTACAAGGACGTCAGGCACAGCAAAATACTTTTAAGGATGTATCCACGTGTCTCCTGCATCTGCCTGGGGAAGACTGAGCCATCAACAAGAGTATCCTGCTCACTGGTGATAGAATAACCTGGTGGCAGGAGGAGATGAAAGCTACCGATCAGGATAAGAATGAATCCCAGCATTCTGGGACTATACACAGGATGGAAGGGTGGAGGCTGGGGACTAGTCCAAACCACCATCCAAGAGGAAACTGAAGGAGTGGCTGAAACTGAGAAGTCCTACCAGTGTCCACAGTATCCAGAAAAGGCTGATTTGGAAAAATAGCACTGAAGCATTATTCATGAATCCAGACTGACAAACTGGTGATGCCACGCGAGCCAGAAGCCCTTCTAGTCATCTAGAGGAAGACCCCCTCTGTCTATAGACGTACCAATCCCGCTGGACGACCTTCATCATTCATAAAGGACATGAGCTTGATGTGCCAATCTCAAACAACAACAACATTAGAAAGAAGGAATACAAGAAAGTGGAAAATAGAAAGTGTTGAAAAAGTAAGGAGAGAAAAATATGGAACGTGAAGGCAACAGTGTTAATTTGAGAAATGGGGCCTGTGACTCCCAGACTGGGGGAGTGGCTTCAGCCGATTCCAGGAACAACATGTGAGGTCTCAGGAACAGCCAAGACACCGCATAGATCTCTCAGGCTTCAAGACCTCTGGTAGAGGGCGCGAGCTTGAAGGTCTTGCCGAAAACTTTATGCAGCTGACTTTGGACACGCCTCTAGATTTTACCTTCCGCAGTACCACTGAGTTGTTGAATTTGGTTGCCCAGTCGCCCTGTTGATACTGAAGAGGTGTAGCATCATCAACACAAGCTTTCCGGTAGGCGCTTCAGGTGCTGCGCAGATTTGTCTTCCTTTGTGCGCAGTCCTGAGGGAGAATCGTATCGACTGTTACCTGGTACTCAGATGTTGCCTGGATTGAACAAAGGTCATATCAAATGTTACGGACCAGCGCAGTCGAGGTGACGTGAAGTGATGCTGATGCAAAGTGGGGACTGGTACCAGTGGCAGACCTTATTAGATTAGTCTTAGATTAGACTATACTAATGTATCTCTAACTACCACCTCCGGTAAGATTTTAGCCCAAAATTCTTATTATTTTACATAATTATTATTTGATATTATAATAATAACAATTATTATTATTGGTGAGTTGTAGGTAGCTTCTTATGGTGTTTTAAACGTCATTCTGATGCATACAAATGCATCAAAAATGTATTTTATAATTTGAGCTGAATTAAATGGAGCTGAATTCATATATTTGTGTGATAAGCTTCTGTAAGGTGACGACTCTAATGATTATTGAAGTGTTTTTTTTTTTGTACCTGTAGTTTACTACCTTATCTTCTGAGCAGTCGTTTGATGTCCTGCCTGCATTTATGCACCTATTTGTCCTTTTTGACTATTTTTTTTAATCTTTCAATAAGGACTCAAACTTGGTTTCTTAGGCTCAGTCTGATAAATAAAAACATTCTGTCTCCCTTCTCTGAGCGACGTCTAAGCACGGTGATGTATATATTCACACACACACACACACACACACACACACACACACACACACACACACACACACACACACACACATACACACACACACACACACACACTCTCTAATTTACACTGACACACAGATGGCCCCTGCTCTGACCACAAATGTAGTGTTACCCCTGCTCCCTGCGGTGCGGCCAGGCCTCAGGCTGCCAGTAAAAGCAAGGGATGCTTCATGGCTCAACAATTCGCTGGCTAAATGGAAAGGGTTTGCTGCGTGACCTCAAACACTCTCCTCATTGCCTCTTTTTTTCTCTTTCTCTATCTCATTAGGTTTTTTTTCACTTTGTCCACTCCTGTTTTGTTAGCAGTCTGCTAATCTGATATTTTCTTTCTCTTCTTTTCCATTTGGTTTTGAGCCAGTGATCAATCAGATCTTCCTTTTCTTACTTCTTTGTTTCAGTTTTCTTTTTTTTCCTCAGTTTTCCTTTGAATCACATTGTGGCAACTGTATATGAAGTCTTATTTTTCTGAGGAGCAAAAACTGAGCACAATTTTAGCTACTTGGGCCCCTCTCCTCTCGTCTGTTGAATAAACAACAATGGCAGTGGAAGTTTCATGGTTCTCTTTTCCTGTAATGTGTGGTTTTTACGTCAGCTTTTCTTTTTTCCTATGTAGGTTTTTTTTTTTTTGCTTTTTGTTTCATCTCACAGCTTCTTTTTCTCTCTGCTGTCAGTGGAAGTGTGAACCACCTCCACTCATCACTGAAAGGTCAGCAGCAAAGTAAGCAACACGTAAGAAGGGCAAACCTCAGCTCGCAAATATGAGCAGCGTGAAGATAAAGTGGATTTTGGTACAGTGTGGTTCAGTGGGTTTAATGACTAAAATATATGCTGAATTGGAGTCCAAAGTTTGGATCTGCCAGAAAGATTTTAATCGTATTATAGACATTACTTCATGAGGAAGTGGTTTGTCTCATGAGTAGCGTGCAGAGATTAAAACTCAGTGATCAGAAAATTGAATAAGCGCAACCTCTCTCAATCCAGATGTGGTTAATCTACATGTGGGAGCTGTCACACACGTTTGCCACTGCTGCTTTATATCTCAGACAAAAAGAAGTCATTATACAAAACAAAAAGACATACAAGTAGGCACCCTGCAGTTGCAGTGTTTGGTAAGAAAAAAAAAAACAAAACAGCTTGAATTTGTGAATTATGTCTCCGAAATTTCATACTGTGTTTCACTGAGGTGGAAAAACCTCAAGAGGTGTGAGTGCTTGCGTAACCAAGATCAAATCACCTTTAGGCTAAAGAAAGTCCAGCCAGGTGGATTTCGTAGCAGTGATATGCACACTCAAACACACGCAAATGCACTCCCATAAAAGCAGAGAGAAAAGGAAACAAAGGTTTTTGCAAATTTGAGAGGAAAGGTAAGGGTCTAGGATATGGAGACGAAAGGGTAAGGGTTAACTTTCCTTTAAAGGGTGTCAAAATATGAACTAAATTGGGTGTCAGAAAGCACTAAGGAGATGAAATAAGTCAGGCTCCCCAGTTCCCATGTGGGTGGGTACTTGCTTTATACTCTTCAGACAATGTCCCTTTAAAAAGCACCATGTCTGGAAAGCCCATTAGATGTGCATATAAAATTTCCCTCGTGATTAATAGTTGATGAAGAAGGGTTGGTCGGAGGGTACTACCAACATGTGGCCGGCAGGGCTCCTCCTCTGCTGTCTCACATTACACTCCATAAACTTGCCACTCTTTCCCACCTATATGTTTAAAAAGGAGGAGGGTTCACTTGTCAAGAATGCCTTAGAAGAGTTGTGAAAACAGCCAGCCTGAGAAGGGGAGTCATGCAGTTGCGGACGCAGCTCTCACACCGAGCCACAAGCCAGTCCGATCCTTGAGGGAGAGAGGTGCGTGTGAGCGTGATACAGAGAAAGTGCAAGCGTGCGTCGGGACCGGGCGCACCAAAGGACGTCACACATACACACTCCCACCGAGAGAGGGAAACACGCTGTCACAGGAAGGCGTCCATCCTCGCGCTTTGTGGGCTGTGGAAAAGTCAACAGCCTCTGACAGAAGTGAGTATCTCTGAGGTTGATGCAATGAGACCAGCGGTGATGTACATGTAGTCAGCCGAGGTGGATATTCCTCACAAAAGACAAGAGACTCAGAATTCCAGTCCTAACTTGTTTTCTGAGGAAGGTCACAATCCTCCAAGTGGAAGAGACTTCTAAGCGTTTAGTAAAGATTGTGTGAAGTGTTTTTGCATCATCATGGATCAGCCAGCCAGCAGCTGCATGCGGAGCGCCCATCCCAGCAGCCCCATCTGGGGCTGCATGAGGAATCCTCACTCCGGGGTCCCAGGAGCCAACCTGCAGTCGCCCTACCAGCAGGCCCCATTCCCCCTCCACCAAAAGCCCGAGTTCCTGGCCTACACAGACTTCTCCAGCTCCTGTCTGGTGCCCACCGCGCCACACGCGGCCTACCCCCGCGACGACAGACTGTATCAGGAGAACCAGGGGGGTTACCAGAGAGCCGAGTGGCAGTTCAACCCCTGCGAGACCCGGGTGAGAGCGCCTGAGGCCTGCCCGCCCGTTGCCCCTGCAGTAGTAGTAGGTGGTGGCGGGGGTGCGGGGCATGAGCTGGACAGTGTAGGGGGTGACAGGCTGCCAGGCAGCATTCCCGGATGCCTGGAGGGAGAATACTCACCCCAGAGCGTGGTGTCAGCCGACTCGGACAAAAAGAGCTCCAACAAGAGGAAAAGAGATGTTACAGGTGAGTCATGAGTGTGCTGGCATGGATGGCAATCAGCTGGAAATCGTTTGTGAACTCACAACAGGAAGTGGTTTAAAAGGAAAATACACAATAGTAAAATGGACATTTGGGAATGTAAAAACTTCTTGGTGAATTTTTACTGTAATCTAGTTTTAAGTGAGGGTGGAGTGGAAAAAATGGGGAAGGAAACATGGAAATATTCCAGTAAATCAGAAAAACGACACATCTGTTAAACCTATTAATGTCATTTTATTAAAAAGTCTCGTCACCATTTTTTAAGACAAATATCTTCATACAGATTTAAAAAAAATAAGTAAACTTCAGGCTCAATGCTTCATTCAAAACGTAATTGTTTTGATTGTGTCGGGGTCAGTAGGCTCATCCTTGCCCTGTGTCCTAGCTGGCTGGGATATATTCTCACCGTTTCCAAGCCGAATTAGTCTCCCAGCAGCCCTCTTACCAGATCGCTATGTGAAAGGTGAGTAGGTGATGAGACTTTTGTGTTCAAGACGCACTTGAAGTAGCAGTCGCATCCTCTTATTGTTCGACAGCTTTAAAAAGGCAGAGATGATTTATGAAGCGTCTGAGCGGTTCATCGTGCCTCTGTATCCGTTGGAAATATAGTATTGTTTCATAACAGTTTGGCCCCATAAAAAAATGAGAAAAATATGACACTGGGTGTGAGAGGAGAAGTGCTTTAAGGCATCGCAGGTGCTTTACACTGTATTTATTACCGATGTCAAAAGTAAAACGGTAAAAAAAAAAGGCATGTGCACAGTCCTGTTGCAGTTATAATCATTAACTTCTACTTCAGCAACTATTAAACAGTTATTTCCATTGCTTCACACCAGGAGAAAACATACATTACAGGCCATTTCCAGCACATTTAACCACAGAAGTGTCCTCACATATATGTTCATATGCAGTCTGGAGTCAGTGTAATTTACTCCTCCTGTCAGGTTTCACACTTTCTAACGGGAGGCAGAAGTAACTGATAGCCATCGTGAACTAAATCCTAAAAGTTTCAGGTGAAACTTAAGCAGCAAGAGCAAAAGGCCAAAGGAAACGTTTGTGTTTAAACCTAACCTAAATGTGTGAAAGTATAATCCTCTGATTTTCACCCTGGCAAAAAGAAACCACAACCAAAAAGTTTTATTAATTTGTAATTTTTTTTTTTTTTTTAATTAAACATAATATGGCCCAACAACCTGTCCAGGGTGGCCGCTGCCTCTCGCCTGTAATGAGTCGGGATGGGCTCCGGCAGACCCCCGTGACCCTGCAAAGGATAAAGTGGGTAGAGAAAATGGATGGATGGAAACATAATATGTGCTATTTTCCTTTTCTCTGTACCATAAATGTTTATTGCAGTGACAAAAAAAAAAGGTTGAGCAACTACAGAATAGAATCAGCATGAACTAATGAACTGAGCTCACCTGTAAACATCTGCACAGAAATATTTCAAGCCTCAAAATGTAAATTGGATTTGGTGACAGGGGAAAAAGGAAAGTCTTGATTTTTACTTTTCACCACTAGAACGGACGTCTCCAAACGTACGTGCCAAGTGTGATTGCACAAAGCGTGCAGAAACTACATAACCAATGCATGCAGCAGACATGAGTCTAATTGAAAAAGAGAGGGTGAAGGAAGACCCCCCCCACCCCCACCCCAACCACCACTCCTCACCTTCAACCTCCTCCACCCCTCATCCCCAGCCTCCTCCAACACCCTCCCTTCCTTACCTTATTGTAACCTCCACTCACTAGCCTGAAAACATGCCAGACCACGTCTGGTAAATTCACTTTCCTGCGAGCCCACTTCTTACATTCTTATCCATTGACATTTTCCTGTCGTTAAGACGTAACACAATCTCCCACTGAGCGCATGCAACATGTCTGACCACTACATCAGCTCTTGGTTTCACAAAAGAGCCATTCGCCTTTTTGAATTGTCAAGCTGGTAGAAGAGCATATATTAGGAAAATGTCCCGAAGGCATTCGCATTACAGGAGCTGCTGCTGCACGTCTGCTGGTGTGTGTCTGCGCTGATATGGAAATGTGGGGCAGTCGAAGGGATGTTGCCAAAAGTCAAAAACCAAAGTGATGTGATCTTATATTGACTTCGGTCCAACGTTTGACCGTTACTGTACTGCTCTGCATTTAATAGCAGTGACGGTATAAGCATCCTTCTTTTTGCTTTATTACTATAATTAGCACATGTAGCGTCCTCCATCACAATTCATTTAATATTGATGAGATGGGGGAAAACATACATGAAATCCAAAAGATACGATGCGTATTAAAACATGGTCATACACAGCACATCAGTTAACAAATATTGGCATTCTCTTAGCCCATACTAAGCCAGAAAAGTTGTCTTTGTAAATATATTTGAACAGTAACATAGTATGGAGATTTTTCTCCCCACTGTTACCAAGTGCTTGCTCAGAAGAAACTGATGAATTGTTGGGTTGTTGGGCCTTAAAATTACATTCTTTTTGTAAATTGGTATGTTTTAATTAAAAGTGGTTTGAATTAACTTTGAATATTCATAGATATGTATATTTTAAAAAAGGTGTTAAATGTTTGTGAAGACATTTTTAAAACCACATCTAGAGTCGCTAGTGACAAAAGTACATCCAATCTGCTTTCGTCTTGATTAAAATCACATATGGCCTAGATTTTCTTAACTAATAACTGCCAGAAATGCTAAATAAAGATGGTTAAAAGAGGTCTGACCAGTTCTTGCCCCAACATTTTCTTGCATAAATCATGTACTCAGCCGCATGTTACTGTTGCCTGCGGCTTCCGCTCTAAAACAGCTGCTAACAGCAACTAAACAGCAACTAATTTCATCTTGATTGAGACAAACTGCATTTGCACCATCCACCCAGACAACACCAAATGGTGTTTGTCTATATGGGACCCCGCTGGTGCAGAAGTCTCCTCTTTGCAAGTTTACGGCCTCTGGCTGTGCAGGATATTTATTGGGGGCCTGTTTAGTGCAAGCCAGCATGTGCACCGCCAGGTGTTCATTCTAACTGTAAACCTGTTTGACACGGCCCTGGACCTGACCCGACGAGGCCGAGCAGTGCCGGCAGAGAGTCATACTGACACACTTTGAGCACAAATGCGTGCCTGCTGGAAAACAAAACAAGGCACGCACTAGCACACGTATGCACAGTATGTCCTGGTCTGCTCAGTCACATCTGGACCAGGTACTGCAGCCCATTTCACATTCTGGCCCATTGCTCTGGCAAGCACCACACAAAGCTTCTCACTTTGACAAATTAGAACCATTTTCAAGAGATTACATCAGCTACTCGTGCTGCTACCAATGCTCAATTATTACCCCAAGTCATTCCCTTAACTACACAGGAGAGTTTTTACTAAGTGTTAAGTCCACCAGCTTCCATATATGCTTAACCTGCTAAATGAGGTTCAAAATTTTTAAATGTTTTTAGGCAATAATAAATCTATAAAGCTTTGCACAAAACAAAACTGCAATAAACTGTTTTGGCTTGGAGGACCCTGAGTGTCCTCACGGGAAAACAAAATAAACCGTGATGTCAGTGTTGTTAAATCCACATTTAACAGTCAGTCAGTCACAAAGGTCGACCTTTCTGACTGACCGTTCATAGAGATATCTGGCGCTTTCTGGTGTTTGCTGTCACGTTGAGATGAGTTAATGCGGATCTGCCTTGAATGCTCCCGTGAGAAATCTTCTGACACACACACACATGCAGAGTATTCGGACCTGGACACATCCGCACCTTTGTTCTTTTGTTGGAGGCCTTAACGATGTTCCGCTGCATTCCTCTTCTAACTCGGTCCCTCTGTGAGCGGTTTGGTGGCCACACACATGAACACGTATGCACACATCATGAATGAATGTTCTGATGCAGGAGCACAGTTGTACAGTATGCTTTCTGTGCTACAAAATAAGAGGGAAATGCAATCAGAATCTATAAATGTTTGCAAAAATGCTGCACAAGTACTGAAGTATTGCAGGTGAACAGGGTTGGGTTGGTTTCCTTTTAAAGTGCGGGTTTTAGTGTTTATTATATGAAGAGCCTCCTTTAAAAGAGTCTTTGGAGTTGTGGCTTGTTGGTTATAAATGTCCTCCAGGTTTGTTTAAATTTAAATCATAAAAATAGACAGGAGAGTTCATTCAAATCAGATTAGCTGTGAATAAAATGATACAATCACAATAACTGTTCAAAACTGGTTCAAAGTTATAGAAAAACATCATCACACATGTATGACTTCCTCTAAAATCACCTGGCAGTAAACAGGAAACAAAATGATAAAAATTAAAGGGCAAAGTTGGCAAGCACGCGAGCGTCTCACACTGTAGCGAATGCATTTCCTCTCTCCAGACATCCAGGAGTCCAGCTTTAAGGTGGATTCCAGCTGCAAGGCCCGGAAGGAGCGCACCGCATTTACCAAGGAGCAGCTGAGAGAGCTGGAGGCGGAGTTCACCCACCACAACTACCTGACCAGGCTGCGCCGCTACGAGATCGCAGTCAACCTGGACCTCACAGAGAGACAGGTGCACCGCCTCTCCTTAATGCACAGCTCCACTTGCAATTAAATTAAATGTTATGTTAATTATTTATGCTTAAAGACAGATTTATGGAAATTAAATACAGGTTTTTTTTCAGTGCAATTCAAGAGGAAAAAAAACTTTCACTGTCACTTGTCTGGCCAGGAAATCCTACAAAATGGCTTCAGATTTTTGCAGAGCAGAAGAAAAAAAAATAAATTGAACAATCCTGCTATCGCAGTAATCGTCACTTATTTAAGACGCGCGGAAATCCAAACGTCCGACTCCCACTATGCCGCCACACTAATGCATAAGCACAGTTGCGTCTGAATTGCAATGAGCTTTTTTCCACGGCGCTTTCAGCCTGTGGTTCCAGCAGAATGACATGCAGCTGTGATGGGTGGGGAGGCAGCTCCAGACGTGGTGAAATCGGGTGAACATGTGTAGATGCTGCTGGATAAGACCCCAGTCTGCCTGTCAGAGTCCCAGCTCCTCCTAATGAAGCCACGGTGCCACACTGACCACACATACTGCCGTCTGCAGCTTGATCTGATTCCCAGACGTCCAAAACACACACAGAGACTGCAGCCGTCTTCGCCCGCAGCTCCCACTGCAACTTGACAGCGTTTTTCATTTACGTGCATTTGTTGTCCTTCAACAAGCTGCGATGGACGGATACACTCGGAACAAGCTGAAAGTGTGTGGGAGCGGATTTAGCCGAACCTCTGGAGGTGCGGGGGTCAGTCACAGATTCCTGGCAGATGCGTGGGTTGGAAGGCCACGGAAAAAAATATCTACAATTCCGATATTTAAGCGACTTACAGGAGACTGGTATTGAAATTAGTCACGTGAGCTCAATGTTTTTATAAACAAAACTGCATTTTGAGGATGATGATTTTTACATGATTTTGAGTAGATACAAATAGTGTTATTACAATTAAACAAACAAAACAAAACCTGTCAGAGGTTTATCTGTCTTCACCTTTGGGTGCCAACAATTCAAAAACTGTTATTTTGTAAGGAATTGTATGAATATTGTATGATAAAATCCTTATCTTCAGCTGTGCCTCGTGCATTTGAGATTTGTTCAGTTTCAGTGTCATTTACTTTTAATACTTTTAATCAACTTACCAAAATAAAATCCTTTCACAGCTGAAATTGGTGACCTGGAGCTCCTACCAGAGATTCAGTTTTTCCACCCAACAGTCATTTGTGAGTTTATGAGAGGAAATCTTAATAATGGGTACAACAAATTTTTTTGCACATTTATCCGACTAATATGACAGGTATCCAGAGCTGAATACTCATCTTTCCTAAAGAGACTATAGTTGTTGTCTAAATGCAAAAGACAGTGTCCCTTCTGTCTGCTGTACTAAAAACAGTAACCAATAAATGAACTTTTCACTTCAGTTCGAGTAGTAAAATAGTAAAGCTCAAGTCAATAATTAATTGTTAACTGATAATTAAGAAACCCGTGATTTGATTCTGTCAACCGTCAATAACCGACTGACAGATGTTCACCCCTCACACACACCTCCAGCATGTCTTTTTTTTTTTTTTTAAGTTTCAGTGTGTGTTTGCTGCTTTTCTGGGTGCACAGACATGAGATCAGGGTTATTCAACAGTGTAAGGACACATATGAACACATTGCGACTACAGTAAAAGCACATCCTGTGTAGGCTGACTTCCTGATACTTGACTTGTTTGACCTTCTGCACATTTGATACTCTCTGCCTGTATTTGGGAAGATTTTTGAGCCAAAACTGAGTGCTTTGTACTGACAATTCAGGCTCCTTGCAAGGCCAGTGCAAACCAAGCGATTTTATGCACTACACTGGGAGATTTGTGGGGGATTATTTGTCTGTTTTCTTGCTGACTTTGTCGTAAATTATGCTTTAAAAAAAATTGCAAAGGGAGAGGAAAACCACAGCGATCATTTTACAAGTTCAGCTGAGTACTGTGGGAGCAGTATATGGCGTAGATCTGAATTGTCTTATAGACTGTATGTTTCTGCCGCTTTGTCAGATACTTTGTAGTAGGAATGCAGCTCATTATAGTATTTTTTATCAAAAGGATTGATATTTCATGCCTTAATGGTCACTAAAAATCGAATGCAATTATTCAGTTTTATTTTTTTATTATCATAATAGTGAAAAAAATAATATCCTGGAGTGTTAAATATGTCTAACAGCATAAGCCTTTAACGACAACTCTGGTTTATCATTATTTATCCATGGATCTATTGACAGATATCACAATTAATAATGAATATCTTAAATATGTTTTAAATATAGATAGCTGTTCTATTAGATTGTCATGAAATCTGACGTAGGATGTCCTGTTTTTCCTTTCCAGGTGAAAGTTTGGTTTCAGAACAGGCGGATGAAGTGGAAAAGAGTGAAGGGAGGACAGTCAGCTTCGCCCAATGACCTAGAAAATGACGACATAGACTCAGCTGCTTCACCCAGCTCTGAATGAAGGACGGCGGCACTGTAAGGAGGAAAAAATGAAAAACATGCAACTGTTCAACTGGACGCCCTCACCACCTTTCTTCATTCTTGTGGGATTTTGGATGAAGACACCAAATTATTGAGACTTTTTTTTATTCCTAGGATAAAATCTCTGCAGAGCCTTTGCTGTTTTATGTTGTACATAGTTGATTGTGTCCTTGATGAACTGCATTTTGACGTTATCAATAAGAGCCCCTGTGTTTTGGCACCGACTGTGTTTAAATATTGACATCTTTGTTGGATTAGTGACAAAGTCCATGCTGCAGCTTTAAGGCTTGTGATGACATATCAGACTGTGATGTGATTGTGTTTGAGAGCATCACTTTTTGCTTCCAGTATTGTAATCATGGCCTTTGACGCTTGACTACAACCACCTGGAGAATCTCAGACTGCACACATGTTCCCAAGCTGGAATGCCTCTCTGAATTTTAAATATATATATATATATATATATATATATATATATATATATATATATATATATATATATATATATATATATATATATATATATATATATGTATATGTATATGTATATGTATAATTATTTTGTCAGTTTCTTTATTCCTTGAATTTTTTCTGTCAAGCATTTTTTACTACTCTTTTTTAATACAGTTTGAATGTTATTGATAAAACACAGATGTTGACTGGTTCTGCAAATAGAATAAATCATATTCTGAAAAAAAGGGAACATATCTTGATAATTTCTTCCAACTGCAACAACTGAGTAAAGACTGGACAGCAGGTACAAAGCACACATGTGAAGACTTTTTACTGAGATTTTACGTGACTACAATTGCTAAAACAAAAATAACTATGGATTACTTGTTGGCAATTACAATTAAACAATTAAAGGTTGTGAATAGTGTGTGTACCTCTGTTTTTTGAATACACACACACACACACATATATATATATATATATATATATATATATATATATATGTACATTTTTACAAACACATACACACACACACACACAACTGCTCATAGAGTGTTGAGGTGGTTTATTGGAATGTGTGTAAAATGATAATGCAGGACGGCTCATAACCCAAAAACCCTCCAATGTGATGCACTATAATACTTTAAAAACACGCTATGTAATGACACCACCCCAGAACAAATGGGGGCAGCATTTCACAAGAAAAGTCGCATCACTGACTCCATCGTTGACCATAATATTTAATTTCTTTATTCACTGAAAGTTACTGTATTCGGGGAAAGCAACACCAGTGTTAACCCTTGTCTTGCCTCTTCTTTCATTTGTTTTGTCATGTAGTTCCAGATGTTTTTTTATTTTATTTTATTTTATTTGTGTTTTTCTTCTTGTCTGACAGAAGCAGATGTAGGTGGTAGTGTTGCAGGTTGTTTGTTCAGAACGTTTGTGGCTTACAACTTGATCGGGCTCAAACACTACACGGTCGGGTCTCAGAATCACTTTTGATACCAAACACAACCTTGTTCTTTTTTGTTCTTTGTTTTGTGTGTGTGTGTGTGGGGGGGGGGGGGTGATGTGCACAGACAGAAGAAACATCAGTTCAAGATGTTAGTGCTATGATTTGTTTGTAACAAAAAAAAAAGGAGGGGAAAGCAGTCACTGGTAAGAGAGCAAGAGGTGAGTTAAAATCGTGGTTCCTAGTGTTGCTGTCTTGCTCGGGGAGATTGCTTTTCCCATGGTGACATCAGTCCATTCCCTCAACAGCTACAAATATCTGCTTAGATATCTGTCAGCAATTGGAGATGGATCACCCGGGGGCACCTGTGGCGGGACAAAGTGGTACGACGAGGCTTGTCTGTCTCTACCTGTTACAGTATTTTCATTGGCCATTTTGTCGTCTAAGTGTTTAAAATGAAATCAGTTCCGTTAATCTCTTTCACTTTTTTATATTTAAACTTTAAATCTCATAGCTTACAGCTTTGTAGGGTTGGGACAGCAGATGGTTTAATATATTGTGCAGTGTATGTGCAGTGCCAGTTCACAGCGGGTCATTTAAAGGACCTTCAGACAGAAAATAAACAGGTTCAGTGCAGTCTAATTAAATACAATCTTCAATTCTAATATTTCCCAACCCTAAAAAAACCCTAGCTGAGGAACCATGGAAACTGAGTCTTCACTTCAGTCCTCTGTCCTGAGCATTTATGGGGCAATAGTGGACAGGAACCACTCCCTATTAGCAGAATGATGATAAATGAGATAGTTGTGAAATTCAGGAGCAGCTGGCTGCTTTTCTGAATACAACTACGCAGCAGATTACTGGCACTGTATGGGGCTGTTTGTACATAAAACAAATGTGCATAACATGGATTTTTGAACGCACACAACATGAAGTCCTCCAACGTTTTCAGTATTCCACATACACATCTGCACCATAAACAGGCCTTCAGGTCAGTCTCTGCTTTATTTCCTCAATCGTCACAGTGACATTTATTAAACCACCATGCAAGAATGGTGCACAAAAGTGCACAAAAGTGCACAAAAGTGCACAAAAGTGCAGCCCTGTGTCTGGGGGTCCTGGTCAAGTGTTTATGTGGGCCAAGTCGGCCGCGAGAACAGACCGGGTAAAGCCACTGCACTCTCTGCAACCGGCAGACTCACAAACCAGCAGGTGGATGTTTTAAAGAAGGTTGCAGCTCATGTGTTTGATATTTTCACCAAATTTTAGCAAATTCCAAAACAGCAGAAAGGAGAGTTGGGGTTAGGGTTAGATATATCTTGGTACAATTGCCCCCCATCCATCAGTAATTTTTTTTTTTTTTTTAAATCAACACTCCACAGCAAATCAGGGTTAAAAAAACAAAAAACTTTAGTGCATGCATCTAATGAACATTTGCTACGTGGTCACAGGTGCAGGACGATACTTCAAATCTTATACGAGGGATTATGCAGTCCTAATTCTGTGGTTCTCTAAAAGCTCCTCAACATAGAAAATCCCATCCAGTGATTGTATAATTATCTTAATTAATTTCTCGCATGGAGGTCGGATGTCCCCGATTTCGGAATCGGCTCTCATCAGCGCCCACACGGATCCTGTCTGCAGCTCCATAATCCTTAAGAATGTTTTTATAGTGGCAAGTGCTCTCCTCTATGCCCAACGCAGATCACTGTGATTGGTCTGTAGTGACCTGAGACGCTCTGACAGAGCTATAAGTAGATCTGAGTGTGTGTGTGCTTAAATAGGAACATTCATTTTTGCACACCATCACTGTCATTCCAGTCAGCTCACAAAGGGCCATTAACCTGACAAGGTGGAGTCAGACTCCAAAAAGCTAAAGTATTTGGCCCCAGCACACTATTTTCAACGGAAGCATCTGGACGGGGCCAATTTGAGCTCAACCTGAGTGGAACTGAGACAAACCCACGCACGGGGCCCCCAGGACCAGAGGAAAAAAAAAAAAAAAAAAAAAAAAAAGCAAACTGCTGGCTGACCACTTGTGTATGATGGAAAAGGGAAATAATAGGTGGGTATGGGTGAAAAGACGGCTTCTCAAGTACAGGATGTTGTTGTAGCAGGTAGCCAGTCATCCAATTTCCTGCTTCCCAAAGAAAACAAGAGCTCGAGCTGAGGAGTCCCCAGACTTACAATGGTGGGCCTATGCTCATACTCCGGCCGGCCAAACAAAGCCCTCAGAGGTTACTGCCCTTTCTGCTGGTCTGCAGGGACTGGAGCAGGCGGGAGGGCGGGATGGCTGTTCCACACACATATACACAGAGGTGGGGTCAAGTGTTACAGTACATCTGACCCCTCTGGGCCCCCACTGCAGCTGCTGGGGGTGGAACGACTCCAAGTCAATCCCACCCCCCACCCCCCCACCCCTCACCCTCTATTAGGGTCTATTATTGTATTAGTCGTAATAGTAGTCAAAATAAACCATGTCCAATTGTAATGATAGTATTAATATCAGCAGTGTAAACTAATGAAACTGGAATGTTGTTCTTTCACCATAGAGGTTCTTTTAAAAGACGCAGGGGTGGCCAAATTTATGGATTAGATTTAATTTGGTGGTATTGTGATTGTGGGATGTTGACGCTTGCCAAGAAGACAGAAAATGTAGATTTTTCCTTCTCATTTATCTCTAAGAAACGACGTTCATCTGTGTTAAACATGTTTTCTTACCCTGTCAATAGTCTTCCAACACCTCACTCTAATTTCATTTATATAACTTTTTTTTTTTTCAACCACAAGCTCTAAGAATAAGCTCCAAGATTACATCCAGTCCAGATTCAGGGCAAATTGTAGGCTGCTGCAGCCACCAGAGCTGTGGATGCTGAAGGTCCCAGCTAGCGGTGATTATAAAAGCAGATTCTGCAGGAAACATTCTTGAAATTACTCCTCTTCTTTGAACACAACCTTCTCTGTGGGCAAAGAGCAATAAGAAAACATTCGTCAGAGCTGCAAGCAGTGGCTGACTTCACCTTCAGCACTCAACGGGAATATTCCTGATGCAGGCTTCTGAACAATTCAGGCAGACGCTCAACTGGAGCGAGCAGCGCTCTCAAGTAGCACAAAGCTGAAAATACTGCATTTGTGGACAAATGCAACCTGTGGTTACAAGAGCAGCTGCATGACAGTGTTTCCATTTGAAAAAGTTTCCAGTTATGAGTCAGTCTGCTGGATAAAAGAGTATCAAAGGCAAACGCAGCGTGCACCTCAAAGCTCTAAAAAATATAGGAGCTGACACACTGGCGGTTACCGGGTGGAACCGTAACTCAGCTCACTATACAGTATATTCCTCTGCATCATCAGTAGCCTTTTATCACTTTACAATGGAAAACTTTATCTGGAAGGTTTTGCATAACATCATTGTTTCATGTGATTTTATTCAAATCCGTACGTTTGTTTTGCATTAATATTCAAAGGGTTACTTTACTTTATGATTAAGAGTTGACGACAACGGAATAGGATAAAATATATTGTTACATTTATTGTACTTTTCTTTTTTGTCGGTTTGAAAAATTGATATGACAGGGAAACTCCCTTAGCTGATGAATTATGATGAGTTTTAATACAACACATTTTATGAATTTGTTCGATTAGGAAAATTAAAACTTAGGTGCTTGGATAGTTGTTTCCATTTTTAGAAAAGACAGAAATAGGAAAGAATCTGAAACGCTGAATAACGTATGGTATCCAATCAGGAGTTACTTCCATTATGTTTAAATATATAAAATGTAATATAATTGTCTAAAACTAAATTAAAAAGGCATTAACATAAAACTTACAAAAGGAAGATAAAATATACCACTTAGGTCTTATTAATAAATATATGCTTTATATATATTTTTAATAAAAAAGAGTTGGGTTGTTTTTTTTGTTGTTGTTTTTTGGGAATTTTTTTCTTTTATTAGATGGTTTTGTGTTTGAGGCTTTAATGTCAAGCAAAATAAAAGTGGCCATGACGACTACTGAAGATCATTTGCTCGAGTTCAATCTTTTGTAGAAATGTAAAGAAACTAAAATGAACACCTCTACTGGACAGCTGTAGAAATATGTTGTAAATGGTTATTAGATAAGGGAATTGTTTAATTTTTATTTTTTGAAATTGAATCAAGGATAAGAAGGAGCTGTAGAAGGAAGTATGTTATCTTAATATTGTTTAAATCTTCTTTGGTATTTTTTTTTAACGGTTCCGTGTCTGAAATAGAAATGCAACTGACAGGCAGCGTATATAAATTGCTTGTCTCGATCATGCATGTTCACCTGCGCCACACAGGAGCATGTTTATTTTGAAAACCCAGGGTCCCGGTTCGCTTGCAGCAGCTCTTGGCGGGAAAAAGATCTTGATTGATCGCCGGAGGTGTGAAGGTCAGCTCTACAAGAGCGACCGTATAAATGAAAGCATGTCGTTCTCCTACTGAGCCCTGCTCCCCGAGCCCCATCTGCACGCCGTTATAATGTCCCGTCACATCAAAGTGTCTTTCAAGTGAAACGCTGATGGGCTGAGATGGAACACGCTGCTACGAAGACCTGACACCATGTTTGTTCAAATAAAATCACAATGGAATGATATTACAGGGGACCTGAAGGAGGACGGACACGTTCGGTGGGGGGGATACGCCTCTGCGGAGGGGCTTTAACGCTATATTTGATTATTTAAAGCTTAAAATAAATTATATTAAGAATTTAGATGTGGTTAGATGCATGCATGTCTTGGACAGATTCACCAAACATGACTTTGAGAACACTCAAGATTAAAACCTGTCTCTGTTTCTTCTTAATTCTCATCTTTTTAAATCTGACAGTCTGTGCCAGACATGTCTGGCTCACCTTTAACTAGGATGCAGAAGACAGCAATACTCTGGGTTTCGTCAAATGAAACAGACCCAAGAGGAACTTTACAGAACAGGACTGTCCCGCCTTTCTCACTCCGCCGTCTCCCCTCTCATCCTCCATTCAGTTTTGTTCAAAAGCAGCTGGGAGCAGAGAACACACATCCTCTCTTTCTCTTCATCCTTATTGTTATTTTAGGCCACCTGCAAATTCATTTCTCCCTCTCAGCCTCTCTGCTGCGTGCGTCTGTTTTCAGCCTCTCACACATGTAAGACAGAAACAGCAAGAACGCGAGGAGGAAGTATGCAGCGCCTTCCGCACATCCTCCCAAGACGACCTTTGCGTACAAAGCATCGTGTGTTTGCATGAGTGTCATGTATGAGTGAGCGTGTTTGCATGTGTGTGAGCCTGCGTGTCAGGCCATGAACCTGTGGGTTCGTGAACAAGCCTGGCGAGTAGGCCTCGTGTGCGATGGTCACTGATGCAGCTTGGCTTCAGTTAGCCTTCTCCCCCAAGCCTCTTGTCTCCGGTGATTAGCGAGTCCTGCAGGAGTTATAAATCTTCGACTTCCATTGCACAATCAGTCAAGATGGGCCAAAGCTGGGGAGCCACACAGCATTAAATTATGTTAGACTTCCTGCAAAGGCTCCTTTGGTTGTAGCGCGGTAAGCAAAGTGGATACCAAAGCCTCAGGCCATGGGACTCCGGCCTGTGGCTCCCTTTGGTTGGTACTTTGACCCGCTGTGTCCTGCCTGGTGTGGAACCAGGAAATCCAGAGGCAGTTTAACTCCAAAAACCATCACACAAAGGAGCACTCAATCACAGAGTTTGCAGAGCAAAGTGAACATCGAAGGCCTTGCGCACCAGAAAGCTTTTCTTTTTTCGGGACAGCTGCATAACTGGGGCCATGAGAAGATCTTGAAAATGCAGAGAAAAAGAGCTGCAATTGTTCTTTTACAATCTTCTTTAACTCAAGACAGTCTTTAATTAAAACAAATCAAATATCACTGCTCAAAAACTCTGTGAAGTTTCAAAAGACGTTAGGAAGTTAATTCCCAGTTAATATCATCTGTATGGGGCAGTCTCTTTAAAAAGAGTCTGTGGTTGGTTCAGAGGAAGGTTACACCACTGACTTCTGCTTTTGGAGCCCTTTAGTCCGAACATTATGTGGTTTTATTTTGTTTACATATTTGTGTTCAACCAATATGGTGTTTTATTATTTAGTTTTTCTGTTGACCAGTGCCAAAAAATTAAAAATGATCGACAACAGGACACTCAACTCAACAACCAAATGATTAATTAGTCTGCTTCTGACATCATAACTCTCACCATACAGAATGTTTGTTAAATTCGGTAACTACACAAATGTTCCTCCTTCACCACTGATGGAGACATGTGAGCGAGAAGACTTAGCATGAAAATGAAAGCAGGATGATTTATTTGAAAGTTCGAGTGGCACTGTCAGGAGTACTTAAATAGAAAGGCTCTGATGCTTCAGGCAACAATCAAAAACCTTCTGACAGAGTTCTGGTTGCATGTTTGACCCATAGTGTTTGCTAAATTAAAAAATAATTAAATCGGTCAAATGTTAACTATAAAAACTTAACTGTATGTAAACTGATGGTCTACATAGTCAGTTGAGTTGAGCTGAACAGAACTTTTGTGTGTTTGTGTTTGTGTATCTAAACTCCAATGTGCAACTTCCGTATCAGATTTGGACCAGATCTTTGACAGCAGCACCACGGTGATGTAAATCTGATTGTACGTAGTGACTGTGGTGCTTGGCAAATGTCCCTGGGTGGCTGATATTTTTGGAGGTTCCTTGGGTTTTCCAGATCCCAGCCATTTTTCAGACTTCGTCATACTGGCTGCATATTCAAAAACTTGTATTTACATGCAAATCTTTGAAAATATGATCTTTAAATTTCGAGTAATTTCAAAATGGGTCTGGAAGACCCTGGTTACCTTTTCTTTTTTCTCCAGTAAGTATTGTAAAGCAAACTCACGTTTAGATGTTAAAAGAAATTTCAGACATTTTAATACCACAAAATGAATGATCTAAATGATTTATCTAAATGATCTAAATGATCTAAATGGATGTATGGAAGTGGTGAAGTCTCTTTGTGTAATTTGGGTTGATTTCAGGAAAAAAAAAAAAAAACTGGTTAACAAATTAATTATTTCATTATTATTATTATTATTATTATTATTATTATTATTATTATTATTATTATTATTATTATTATTATTATTGTCAAAGACATATGTTCCACAACCACTGTAATCCAGAACCAGTTGAATCCGTATTAATAAGTGAGAGCATGTGTGGCTTATGTGCATCTTTAACCAGGGTTGTGAACAAATGTCAACAAAGGCCTGCATCTTTGAAAATGAAAAGAAGTATTCTGCTATATAAAAAATGATAATCATATCAATCAAGGCAGCACGGTGGCTTAGTGGTTAGCACTGTTGCCTCACAGCAAGAAGGTTCCTGGTTCGGTTCCCGGCACGGTGGGTCTTTCTGTGTGGAGTTTGCATGTTCTCCCCGTGCTTGCGTGGGTTTCCTCCGGGTACTCCGGCTTCCTCCCACAGTCCAAAAACATGCAGGGTAGGTTAATTGATTATTCAAAATTTCCCTAGGTGTGAATGTGAGTGTGATTGGTTGTTTGTATGTGGCCCTGGATAGACTGGCGACCTGTCCAGGGTGAACCCCTGCCTTTCGTCTGATATGTGTGTGGATAGGCTCCGACAGACCTCCGTGACCCGGAAACGGATAAAGCGGGTATAGATAATGGATGGATGGATGGATATCAATCAAATTCATCAATAGAAAATCAGGTGATAGATTTTCAGGTGGGTTTCCATTAGTGGAGGTCCAGGATAAGACCTAACAGGCTGGAAGTGTAATCCGGGTGAGTTCCTCAGTCCTTTCAGCCATTCTGTCTCCATTACTGATCGCCCACTATTGGAAACCTGCCAATTTTAACCAGGTTTCAATTCATCTTCAGGAATCATCCATCATCAGGATTTCTGAACAGCGCCGGGATCTCACTGCTGCCACAAATGTGTCTGTCCTCTAGACAGAGTGACATTAGACTGTAAGTCGTACTGTAGTCAGCTGAGGTGGCTTGGACATCTGTATTGGATCACCTCCCTGGACACCTCTCTAGAGAGGTGTTCTAGGCATGTCCCACCGGGAGGAGAACTGGGAATGGCTCGGAAGACCAGGAGGAAGTGTATGGGGGCATTTCTGCCCAGACTGCTGCCTCCGTAACCCGTATAAGTGGATAAAAATGGATGGATGGATGGATGGATGGATGGATGGATGGATGGATGGATGGATGGATGGATGGATGGATGGATGGATGGATGGATGGATGGATGGATGGATGGATGGATGAAATTTGGCAACACTGAAGATTCAGCTGCAACATGATGGGTTTTAATTTCATTTGTAGTTATAACTACAAAGCTTTTTGCTTTGCAGTTATAACAACTTAAAGATAAACTTTTAGCGAGCAGAAACCGCTGCTCATTCTGAGGGGATGCCAGCTGCTAGTCAAGCATTTTACAAATACCTTTAGATGAATGTGTAAATAATAGATTAAAAAAATATATCTGGGATGCGAACAAAGCATATCAAGACTAGTTAATTTTTTTTTTTAGAGTAATTCCACTTCTTCCGCTTTGTCTTTTTCTTTTAATTCAAGTTAAGATCCCTGAAAGGGGTCATTAAGGAGATATCCCATCAAATCCATTGAAAGTTGAAACTGCAGATATCTCACTGTGGAGGTTATTAAAACCCAAAAAAGTTTTGTAGATGTGTAAACTCTTGAGTTGGAGTCCTGTATAACAATTTTATCATTTAAGGTGGCAGCATTTTCCAGTCGTCTACAACAAAGGGACTCATCCAACATGGGAATCCAACTCAGAATTATGGGTAACGTGGTGATTTGAAAACATCCAAATGTTTCATTTTGTTGCAAAGATGTATGAATCCCATAATTATTAACAGACTATCATTGACATGTTTTTATATATTCTTATTGCTGGCATTGCTCACATACCAGACGCAGCAGTTGATTTTCAAACAGGCTTTTGTGTTTGCATAAAAAGAATTTTAACACTCACTGGCTGATCAATAAACAGCGTGGTTATTGAGTATCAGCTGCACATTTACTGCTCCCTGTAAATTCCAGGGATTTGGGTTTCTGCACAAAGTTTCAGTCTCAAGATGGCAAGGGTTTTCAAGTACAGGTGTTACCATAAACGAGATGACCAGCATCCAACAATGGGGGGTCTGTGTGAGGGAATGTCGTCCACTAAACCTGAGCAAGTCACAGTTTGTGTCATTTTTAAGGACTTTGATGTCAAGGCTGTTTTTATTATAGTTGACACGATAAAATGATTAAATTAATGTTAGAGATACAGAAAGGATATGATTATGGCACAAATGTAAAACTTTACTAATAGCTGCTGACTGAAAAAAAAAAAAAATAAGCTACAAACTTTTTTGCTCACAGTTTTTTATTCAGGTATGAAGATCATTTCAGTAAATATACATTTAGCCACACAATAAGTCCAGCTCTGCTGGAGATAATCAGGCCTTTTCTGTATTTTAATGACCAGCGGAGGAACCGCAAGCCCAGCCTGCAACTGTGTCCACCTGTACCAGCACACTCGGCCTGGCTTCCATCCAAACCAGCTTTGAGAAGAAGCAGAAGTCAGCTCAGTCATAGTGAAGCAGGATTCGTTAAACCTCCTCATCCATCCAATCCAATCCAATCCACCACCAACAATCCATCTCCCCTGCTGCCCATCTCCTCACCTACCCCCACACTCCAATTCCCACTGGCCCTTAAGTCTGGCCTGTGTGAGTCTGTGGCGTGACAAAGTGTGCATGAGTTTGCCTACTTTATCCGTGGGTGTGTGTCTGCGTTGCGTCTCTGCAGGTACATGTGTGAGTGTGTAAAGAGTACAGTGTCTAGGAGCCTGGCGTTTGTTATTCTCTCTGCAGCCCCACTGTCTTTCATCAGAGCCCGTCCTGCAGCCCACAGACTCTCGGTATATGGTTTCACAGTCTTGGGCCCCTGTCTGCTTCAGCATGTGGGTGGATGATTTCTAACACATGGGAACCTTGGGAGCCCACGCTTTGCTGGAACAATAGAGGACCTGTCAGTATCAGGGCACTGTAAGAGGGCGAGACGGCAGGCGATGATGTCAGAATCATTCACACCCACCTACACTTCATCCAGTCTTCTTGGCTCCCGGCTACAGCGATGCATGCACGCAAACAGAAGCATCCACGAGAACAGAAAAGTATGAAGAGCCAAAAAAATGTCCCTCACTGCATCCCTCTTGGATTGTAGTCTCCATGTGCATGATTGTGCAGATATATACAAAAAAAACATCCATGTCTGTATTCACGCACGGGTGTTTTTACAGAAATATCCCTGCGCCGTCATTATTTTTCTGCTTGTGTGGTTTGTTTAGTCACTCAGATTAATCGTTACAAGCTGAAGTATCTCAGCATGTGTGCTCTTAAGTTGAAGGAGTAGGTAAAAGGGGTAAATGTTACTTTCTGCGCATGTTTTAGATGTCAGGTGTTGTCTGAATTCTCTGTTTTCTTTTGTTTTTTTTTGCTTCTTTTGATTAAGCCCAGTCTCACCTCTAAAATGTCACATGAAGCAGAAATGGTTATCTTAAGCCAAGCAAGAATCTTTTCTTAACTCTTACTGGGGATCCTCGGTAGTTAAATCTAATGGCACACTAACAAAAAACAGAAGCAAACAACTTGTGAAAGTGAAGAAAAGTTGTCTTGTGGGCTCATATCAGGTCTCATGATTGAAAATAATTTGACATCCAATGAGTCATAAGGTCTTTTAGAGGATTTCTTGTATGGAAAAAAAAATCTTGAATCATAAAAATGTCTGTGCATTTGTTAAATTACCACAGTTTTTCTTTTGTAACCATGTTACAAAATAGCTCTAATCACAGCAGCTGATTTTCAGGAATCGAGTCACATGACCTAGTCCTCCTGCCTCTTCTTTGGAGCGTCACTCTTTAGTAATCTAAGTTGCAGCTTTGTGTTACATACATCTGAGGTACAGCGAATGCAGCGTGATGGGAAGTTGGGAAAAGATAAGTGTGGAGATTCTAGAAAATTCAAATTTCCGCTCTGTGAGGTTACATCATCCTGAATGATGTGCAGTATTATCTACTGGATCAACTGGACTCAAAGAAACAAACAGGATCATGTTTTGCTGGAGGTTTTTAGTGGGTAGTCACTTCTAACAGCCACAATTATACTCTAATGTGCCATTTTTTAAGGATCAAGGTCAACTAACAGGGTGTTCAAAGTGTATCAGAATGGCTCCTGTGCATGTGTGCATACGAGAGTATACTTACCAGCACATGTTTTGCTGGTACATGTGTGCACCCTGTATGTACAAAATCTCACTTAATTCCCAGAGGATTAGGCCTCTCAGAGCAGCCGTTCTCCAGCTGCAGACCTCTTGCACGGCCGGGGGATAGCAATCTCACTTCCCGTGACACCGACGCCGTCCCTGAAAGTGAGAACCAGCACTTCACCCCTGTGGGAGCAGTCTACAGTCTGGAGAGTTGGCGAGTTGGCAGAATGAGTATTCGAAAGCTTGCTGGGCTGGATGCACTATGTTGGATGCTATGGGAAGGGAAAGAAAAAATCAGCAAGATAACAGCTAGTCACCGTATTCCTCCATTGTTACATAATTCTGTGTCTATCTTCACCTTTTGAACAGGAAATGAAAGGATATGCATTGGCTTCGTTTCTCTTTCCATCCTAGTTGTCTGCTAGTAAGTGAAAAGGCAATATGTTGAAATGGGAATGAGTGTAGGTGGTTTGGTTGAAAAATGTGTGGAGACACTGACTGCTTGGGGGTTTAGAGTCAGTGAGAGGAAAAACAGGGCAGTTCCCAGTGGTAGGCCGGAGAGTCCGGTGAGCCCACTGCACACGGCAAGCACAGAGAGAGAGAAAGAGAGAGAGAGAGAGAGAGAGAGAGAGAGAGAGGGGGGAAAGCAATCCATCACTGGAAGGCCTCGAGAGAAGGTGGGTGTTCGGGCCAAATTATAGGTGCGTGTGTGCCCATTGTTAATTTACCAGGCTTATTGTCTTTTGCCTGAAGCCTCCACACCCTGCTTTCAGTGGGAGTCACTGCCTTCAGACACTCCCAAGAGGGGGGCAGTAAGGGGATCTGTGGGAATCTGCAGCAGGGAGAATTTTCCATTCAGACACAGAAATTAGAAAACCTTTTTTTTTTAAAGCATTTATTTTGTGTGAACAACTTTGCATTTTTACAGTTTGCAATGGTTGTGAACGTTGAGTCTAAAGCAAATCATCAGACTCATCACATGTATTTTAGAGTTTTTCAAGGCAGCATCCAGCACCCCTGTGCATGTAGACAGGAGTCATTTTAAACATAAAGGGCGTATTAGACATGGCTTTACTGCTGGCCACTGCGATTGTAAGTGAAGCTGCAGGGTCATTCACACTTCGTGTGATTCTTCTCCCGGTAAACTGACAGGTTGTTATGCCGATCAGCAGGCGATCCGGACATAACCTAAACAACCCTGGGATCACCTCTGCGTTTGTTTGACTGTTTACTCTGGGCAGGTTCGCTCCCTCCCCACGGAAAGCAACACAAACCATGACTGCAGACCATCTGTGGACGCGTGTCAGTGTTGACTAACTGCTCTCCAAACATTTCACAGCTTCCCCCTGAGGGATCCAGTTGGACCAGCCGCAGCACAAATGCGGTCAAAAAGGCAATGCGGTGGCCGTCGGTTTAGACGTGGATGTGATCTTCTCTTTGAAAAAGATCAATATTATAAAGCGTGGCTGAGTGATACCTGCGTAACTGAGACTTTGAACAGCTGATTGGCAACTATTACTGAAACGGCCATGCTTCTTTCACGTGAAATCGCAGCACAGGTGTGTGAGGGCATTTCAGTGTAGTGGTGAAATATGACCCAGGTTTTAGTCACGGAGTAAGTGTTTGGCTCATTAGACACCGAAATACTTCATAGAAGTTTGAAAATACTCAGCAGCAGGAAGACGCCCACGTTGCCAAGTCACAAATGTGCTAATTTGATTAGACTCTGGATTACCAGTTGGGATAGCATTACACTAGCTGGGTTTCCCCTGGACCATCAGTGCATCAGCAAAAGCACATTTCCTATGAACAGTGGGAAACCTCAATTTGGTGCCCACACAATTTTTATTTTGCATTTCCATTGTTAAAGTACTATCCAAAACCAGTGGTACAGTACGCTTTAAGATCGAGTGTGAGAGCGTTTGGTTGTTTTTATGCACACGTGGCTCTGCGATAGACCGGCGACCTGTTCGGGGTTCACTCCTGCCTTTCACCCAAAGACCGCTGGGATAGACTCCAGTAAATCCCCATGACCCTAAGCAGGAATAAGCAGGTATAGATAAAGTTTGGGTGGATTGTATCAAAATAAAGGTGATACTTGTGAGATTACCACAGAAGTATAAAATTAAGTATACATGTTACCAAGTCAGATTAAATGAAGACAATTCACTGATTCTGTTACCATGGCAACAGACTAACCTCACTTTCTGGAACGGGAAACCCAGAGTTTCCTCCAACTCAGGGTTGCTCGGAATTTCAACAAAACAGACCTGGAACAGACCCCAGCTCACTTAGAGCCAGAGTCAACCCTGGACCTTCACTTTCAACCAGGAAAAGGCATTTTGTAAGCACAAACATTTTATTTTGAAAATGCTTTTTTCTTTTTCTTTGCTTTCTTTTTATAAGAGCACCTGATATACTGTAGATTTGTTTTATGTTTTTAACTCCCAACAGTGGAAATCTTCTGGGGAAAATATCTGAAGACAGCTTTCAACAAATTTAACATAAATAAAACTTAGGAAACAGTCCAAAGTAGAACGTCGACATCGCATCATTAGCTGCTAGAATATGTCGTGATGTTAAAGTCTGTTAACATTAGAGTATGTTGATAGTGGAGAAGACTATGTTTCCATTCTCAGACATCAGCAGATAAGAGATGCTTCCCAGATAAGAGACCCTTCACATTTCACACTCGTTTTACTTCAGTTTTGGTTTCCAGTCCCAGCATGCATGGATGAACTGGTCAAATGTTACAACTCACCCGTGTGTAGTCTGCACAAGTATTATAGCAGAGTGTAAAGCCAAATTATGGTTTCCACATCCGCTTGTAAGTCTTAAAAGAAAATCTTTCACAGAACGGCCCCACGGAGACTATCCACATTTACGTCATATTTACAACTGAAAAAACTCTATTGCAGGTGCACAAACTGTACATGCGCCAGACAAAACCTCTCACCCAAAAGGTGGCACACACATGCCACCGAGAGGAATCAAGGAGAGTCTGTATTATCCACATTTCAATAAAAGAGTATGACTGCAGATCCATTAATATGCAATGCAATGATTTTTTCTACAGATGACCCAAACTGTAGTGTCCCTGACTTGGCCCTAAAGTCCCACAGTGTAACTTAACTACTCCAGACCAAGTGATGGCAGCATATCATGAGAAAGTTTATGTGCGAGCCTCAGTGTAAAGCTCTCTACATCCTACACAACAAGAAAGAAATTTGTTGTCCCTCCCAAGAAAAACTAGCTCTTGTTTTAGCTCCAACTTGTTCTCATCACATCATCTGGGCAGAACTTTTTTTTTTTTTAATGTGGTGTCCAAGAACTGTTATGTGATTTGTAAGAAATTTGAAGTCAATGTGATTAATGAGGAAAAGCCGGAACATCATCCCTGCTGTTCCCATGGCACGGAGGCTTGTGGTGCAACTCTTTGGTTCCATCTCCCCAGCAATCCTGGTCAGCAACAACAAAACCTTCCTCCTCCTCCACTTCAAACAGTTGTTCTCCTCCTTCTCCTTGTTTACTTGAGGTCAGTTCTGCCTCACCATCACCACTATCTATCTATCTATCTATCTATCTATCTATCTATCTATCTATCTATCTATCTATCTATCTATCTATCTATCTATCTATCTATCTATCTATCTATCTATCTATCTATCTATCTATCTATCTATCTATCTATCTATCTATCTATCTATCTATCTATCTATCTATCTATCTATCTATCTATCTATCTATCTATCTATCTATCTATCTATCTATCTATCTAGTTCTTACATACAGCAGCTTTAAGTCCAGTTGAGACTGAGACTGAATTGGTATTTTCAGAACCCTTGTGTATACTTAGTGAACATTAAAGCCAAATCTTGGTTTCCTCACTTAAGTGTCCAAATATTTCTTGACTTAAATTTCGTCCTCTGGACAAATCTACAAACCTCCATGGACAGACCCGTCAAAGGGTCCCCATGCAGCCGTGCTGGTTGCAAGTGTTGACAGTGCAGGACTGCATACAGTCTGCATTAAGATGAGACTTTTCAAGATTTCCCCTTTTTCACACAGGCCCGCGAGGTCATACGGTCTGCTTTTTCTTTTTGTTTTCCACGTGTTGTTCTGCCAGCACTGGAGCTTCTTTTCCAGCCTTCCTGAAACTGAAGAGTCCCTTTTGCAATCCCTACGTGTGGGGACTTACCTAAACGGCAGTATGACGGTACGATTTCTGCATGTTTTTATTAGCATAGTCTCATTTGGTTCACGTATGCAAAAATCATGAACTTGTAATATGAACCATTTTAAAGGCTTCATGGGAAAGTTTTTGCGGAACAACTTCCATACACAGGTAGGTCATTTTAATTAATTCTAATGACACTTTCTAACACATAAAATATATGACCATACATGCAGCAGTGTTTACAGGTCACCTCAGGTCTTTGCGCATTAATCATTGCCCGTAGAGACATTTAAAGGAACCTTCCACTGCACAGTCGTGACAAAAAAAAGAAATGTATACGTGGAAGTCTTCATGAAAGTATTTACATTTCGCTTAGTTACAGCTTGGAGGTAATCTCTTTAGGCCTCAACACTTCCTACCGTCAGACTGTGCGATTATTACGGCGATTTAACACCACATCAAAAAACAGTGGTGGTAACTGATGCATATGCATGCTACAATCTTGGACACCAGCTGGTGTGGAAGCGGTGGCATGTATCCCATTCCCTAATCTCATCTCACACAGGACAGGAACTTTCTTTCTTCAAAACACCTGTGAAGGGTGAAGCCAGTGGCCCAAAATGTCGTCACAGTGCTATTCATCATCATCGTCAGCTTTCAAAACCTCATGGTCACTCATCATCACTCTGTGCTCTCACTTATCATCGAGTTTCTGTTGCCTGACTCGCTGCAGGTCTGCACGCCCAGGCAGTCAAAGACAGGAAAGCTACCCTTACACCCACTGCATTTAAGTTTGCCTTCGTCTGAAAGGGAAGTCTCAGCATCCACAAGCCTTTGGCTGTAAACCAATTCCTGCCAGGGTATCACCTTTCAGCCCCCCCCAGTCTCTGAGTTATTACAGTGCGGCTGTTCACTGCAGTGCTTCCCCAGCATGGTCTGTTCGGGTACGGTTCTGCACTAAGGCCTGCAGTCGCCTCAGCCCTCAGCCGTCCCCCAACCCACCAGTGAGCTGAGGGCTTCCGCCACAGGTGTCAGAGACTTTCTTCTCCTCCTCCTGTCAGTCTCTGATGGGCACTTTGATTCCCTGTCCTCTCACTGCTTCACCCCCTCCCACGCTCTTTCTCTCCGGGGTTTGTCGGCTCTCCCAGGCAAGTCCATATTGTTCTCATTTAGGTGGGTGAGTTCAGGGCTCACTGTCCCACTTCAGACGCTCGGTGCTCGCTTGCTGTCCATCTCTCTTTCACAGAAATACACACACACACACACGTTTCTTTCCTCATCAATCCCTCACTGGTTTTTAAAAGGCTGAGCAGCTGGTTTGACCACTAAATCTCTGTGGATATGGGATTGTTTAAAAGATAACACTTGAGGAAAGTGGCGTAGGAAAAGTTCAAGCCTCACCACTGAAACAAAAACATTACAAACGTTGGTTCTGGGATGTGCATGCACTGTTGGTTAATGACTTATAGGAAAATGAGACCTTCCAGCATCTGTTCTGTCCTTTTCTAGGTTAAATATACCAGTTCAAACCGCATCGCTTAAACTGCTTTCGAATTCCCAGCTGATAGCAGTTATGCTTAATAGACAAAACAAAAAAATCCATAATCTAAACATGCAAACAATAGGATTCTGCATCTTAGTTTTATAAATTAAGGCTGCTTGATCAGGGAAAATAACCATCACCACTATTGTTTTGGTCAACAATGAAATCATGACTATTAAAAACCATTATCAAGTGAGCTTTGAAGCAATTTATCAAACTTAACATAAAAATGTTGACATTTCTACTGTAAACCTAAATTACAGACAGTAAAATTTCAAACAAAATAAACATGATTCAGGCCAACAGAGGAACTGCTGGTAGAGCTGCTCAAATAATAAATGAAACAGCAGCGTGACCTCAACATTACTTGGGAATCATTCACCAACGGCCACGTGTGGTCTATGATTGAAGTGTCATTATGAACACAAGAGAGAATAAAATACAATTTCTTTTTCTTGATCACATCATTTCTGTGATTGTTGGGTGCTGAAATCAAAATCACATTTAACTGCACATCTGATAAGTCCTCAAACCCTTCCGGCTCAGCTTCCTTTGATTGTACTATACTTTTTATGGGAAGACATGTCTGCAGCCAAATTTTCCAGACAACAGAGCATGTGACGGTACGCCGCACCGTGTTACGTGTTGTCATGTATTCTGAGATAACTTCTCTGATCTGAAACTGTTCAGCTACCAGGGTCACCTGGCTACTTTTTGCTTTCTTTGGCTCAAATACATGGAAACATTGGCAGAGTTTAGCTGGCCAAATTACATCAGTATTTCCTTAGTTTGATGACAAAATACAGTTTTCCCTTTGTTGACATGGTAACAGCAAAACCAGCAATATACTGCGTGTTAAGTTGAGTTGCTTGCCAGTAATATTTAGAACCAGAGGCATCCCAGCTGTGTTGGTCACTGCTAAGGCACACAAACAGTTGCTAAACTTGTACATTTAAAAAAAAAAACTGGGGATTTAGATGAGCCTCCATACTTGGGGGAGTTATTTTATCTTTTAGATCACTTTTCAGTGTTGCATGCAAGGTTGCAAAAAGGTTGCATGCTGTGACTAAGAGTAATAGAACTAGTGAATACTATATATATATATATATATATATATATATATATATATATATATATATATAAATTACTAGTAACCAAAGTTACAGTAACCAAATTCGCAATCAATAACATCCTATCATCCTATATTGCAGTCAAGTCAACTTTATTTACATATAACACAATAAAAGCCAATTTAAAAAATGTTTAAAACTATGATGATTAAATTTAATGTGACAACACCCTTACATTTAAATGCTAAATGATACTAAACTAATAACATCTTTGAGATAAAACACTCAATGTGTGTAAAAAGCCAAGGGCCATACATTGGGTTTTCAAAAGAGAACTAAAAAGTCCTAATGTTGGGGCAGATCTTATGTGCGGTTGAAGCCTTTTCCATAATTTAGTTGGTGCAACCATAAAAATTCACTTTAAACGCACTGTGTATGTTTTGAAGTTACTGCCAAATATATGTTTTGACCCTTTGACAGACTGGAACCTGTCCAGGGTGGCCGCTGCCTCTCGCCTGTAATGCGTCGGGATGGGCTCCGGCAGACCCCCGTGACCCTGCAAAGGATAAAGCGCATGAGATGTCTGTATTGATTGCAGCTTTAAATCAGATTCTTTCAACAATTTCAACTTTTTTTTTTATTATTATGGACCATGATTAAAAGCATAGAATTTTATTTATTTATTTATTTATTTACAGCTAATGAGACTGTTGGCATAATGTCGTTTTACTGGTTAAGGGATGTCTGTTAAGTGAGTCCCAGGCTCTGAAGTGCTGCTTCTTGGTTAATTATAATTTCTGCATGTTCTTTCGGGGGGGGGCTTGTTTTGTTTTATTTGCTTTAATGTGACCTTGGCTCTCACTGTACTGAACATTTCGCTCCAAACTTCCTCTGGTTTTTTTGTCGCATCAGTTTATTCCACATGTCACAGTGAAAAACTGCAGATTTTAACCATTTCCTCGCTCTCAAGTTAATGTAAATGATCATTCCGTCCCCTGGGTTAAGTAAACATCGAATTCAAACATTTGTGCAGCTATGAAATTATGTTATTTTTACATGAAAAACGAGCAGATTCTAATTAGACAAAGTAAAACCAAACATTGGCAGGTCATTGCCATGTCGAGACGTAACTGTAAGTAGAGCCGTCGGACAAATAAAGAATTCAGTATTTTCTTCAACAATATTGAGGATTATGGAAGGAAGTATAGTTAAGCACCAGCGCCTGAATTTTGTTGTGTTTTACTGTAATTTCTGTGCTGGACTTTAAAATTAAATTTCTTAGGAACACGTCTTCTCTTTTTTGGGTTCTGCTTGACTCACCAGGACCAGTTGTTTTGCAAAACACAGACCAACAATCAAGTAAACTGCAATTGCATGAATGTCCAGCCGTTATACCAGTTTTCTTTCCTAAATGCCAACTGTGGAACTGCACATGGCCGTGAAGTTATTTAGGCTCAGTGTAATTTCTCAGCGACAAAACTGACAGAAAGTGAGAAGCTGTCCAACACGGTAGCACCACCTTTCCCTCAGCTGCCCTGCTGAGTGGGAGGCCAAGTTGTTTGTGTTGTATAACTACCGTTAGCGATCCAAAGCAGCACCAGCGGTAATAAAGCCCAAAGATCACAGCCTTGAGCTGAATATTTACTCTAGACTAATCTGACCATGGTTTATTTCATCCGAGCCCTGTCAGTGGATGGAAACAGACATGTCTGCGGGGGAGGGGTGGGTGACTGCAATGCCCTGGCACCTTTGCTTGACCCTTTGCAAAAACCAGTAGATGCTTTTAAGGAAACCTGATCAGCTACAAAAACAAAGATGAAGTCAGATCTTTATTTTAGGTAGTCAGCAGGAGGACGGATCTGTGATATCCAGAGGAGAGAAGACAAAGGGGGGGGGGGTCAAGGAGGTATGGGTGGGATGGTGGGTGGATTTTGCCCCCCCATCCAAAAAAAAAAAACCTCCCCACCCCCCCGCCTACATATTTCACTCTCCTGAGTTGTTTTCTGAATTGCAGCCAGGAAAGTTTAATGGCTGTGGAATTTGGACAGGAAAAAAGCGGCGCTGGAAGTTTCAGAGGAAGTGGGAATTTGTGCCTCACAAACGCAGCACCTCTGTTTGTGTTCTCCCGGCCTCAGAGAGCGACAGACAGAGAGAATGAAAGACGGAGGAAGAGCGTCAGAGAGCATTTCCAACGAACAGCACAGGCCTCTTGGGGAGGCAGACCTCAGACAGACAGGCCGTGATCGTTTAACCTCCCAAGCACATGACCACGCACAGAACAATACACAGGCAGACCGCCTGACACACACCCACACACAAACCGAGATGCTAAATGCATGCACATGCACGTACAAATGCTCAAATGTGAAAACTGCAGGCCCATACCTTCTCCACACCATATACATCGAATCTTGGTTAGGAATGTGTTCAATTCAGTAATCTAGTGTTAATCTACTGTTGAGCCCAGCTGTTTCTCAGTAACACGTAAGGAAGATGTGTCTATGAAGACATCATATAGTTATGTTTATATTTATAATGACAATATAACTAGTTGAAATAAAATAAAGTGTTAAGTTGCACTAGTAGAAGTGGAAATGCCAGTTCTCTTCAAATGACACTGATTCCCAAACTGGTTTTCATGGATACAACATTAACTGAGTTAATTTGTCCAGGTTTTAACATATTTTTAATGTACCCTACAAGAATCTGTATGTTTATGAAGTACTGTAAAAAGGTTTTACATGACGCATCTTCTCTGGACACATACGTAAGTGAGTAAAGGATGTGAAGATGAACCCTAATGACCTCCTCAAAAGTTACCCTCAGTGTAGAGTATTAAAGAGAAGGATCTGAAGAGACACCTCTTTATTAAAAACACACAAACTCTGCTTATTTAAATAGACGTTTTTACTGTTGTTTCCTCCACATTTTTAGTTAATACAGATAATGTGCAGATAATATGCAGAGAATTTTCCAGAGTCAGAAGGAAATCGTGAGGAATCTTAGTTGTGTCGGGACGGCCTCCTGAGGACTTTGTCTTTGTTATTATGATAAAATCAAGAAAATTAAATATGAATGTAAGTATATATTCCTCTCTCATCCAAACTGTAATGTGTAATCACATAATTAGAGTGAACAACCAATATGGTTGCTGGTGGTAGTCACACAAATCAAAATCTTTTTCTGCAGCTTAAATTTTCAGCCTTCAGTCTTCAGATGCGAGAGGATGTTTATGTGTTTTAAAAATCTCTCAAACATTTTAGCAAGGTTTTATTAGTGAATGGTTGCCATTAGTTGTAATGTGTGATACTTGGCACAGTTTTAATGAGGTCAACTTGTTTCACCTTCATCTTTTGTAGTGTGGGCTGGAGAACTGGCACCATCCACCACTTGTTTCTATGAACTAACTCTTGTTTTTAAATGGTAGTATGTTTAAATTTGGATGGAAATCCAACTAAATTCCCCTCATGCCACGAAAGATTAGCTGTGAGCCATCGCTTGATTACTAATTTCTTGTGACATTAGCAGAGGTCATAAAGTCTTAGGATTTGTCAGGAAAATCAGGAACCACAAAACATCTGCAGAAGTCTCTTAAACTTTAAAATGTTGTGTTCCATGTTGAGAAAGACAAGGGCAGGTAGCCTCACAGCAAGAAGGTTCCTGGTTCGACTCCTGGAGTCTGCAGGAGTCTTTCTGTGTGGGTTGCTCCTCCCACAGCCCAAAGCATTAATTAACCGGTTGATTAACAATTTCAAATTGCCCATAGTTGTGAGTGTGTATGGCTGTTTCTCTGTATGTGTGGCCCTGTGGTGGACTGGCATCCTGTCCAGGGTCACAGGGTTCAGCCGGAGCCTGAACAGGATTAGGTGGGTATAAGGAATGGTTGGTTGGGAAAAACTATGAATAACGTTGCGTTTATCATTAAATTAAAATGACTATGTATAATTTCATCTCACAATACAATGCATCACTATGTTTGCTGGAGAGGCGACATTGCACACCCTGATCAACGTCTCATTCCAAGTGTGAGGCATGGTGGGTCAAAGCATCGTGGCGTGGAGACGACTTCTAAAGACTTACAAAAAAATTACGGGAGAATCGCTGAGGAGCAGATCCTGATCTAAGGTGAATAAGTTGGGGGACACCAGATGGCAATGACGCATGCAAGACCACAGTCCACAGAGTGGTTGAAAAAGAGGTAGATTAATATTTACTCGACACAATTCAGTTTGCATTTCCACAGCAGAAGATACGACCTGAATGAGTGAAGAATGGTGGGAACTTTCCGCAACCCTGTCTACGTCCAACACCGCACTCGGGGCTGACATAGAAAAAAATAAAAGTACATTTAAACTTGGATTTTCAAGCCCACTTCATTTGACTTCCCAACACAAACTGCAGTGGTGAAACAGGCTGTGGAATAAATGAATGGACGGACACTTTGTTGGACTGAACATTTGCTTACTCCACCTCAAAAGTCTTACCTGGGAGAATGTAAAACACACAGGGCTAAAAACCTTCTTTTGGGTTTGGGAAAACTCTTGGAAAGTTTAAATTCAGGGTGCTTTTAATCAAAATGCATCTTTTCATCCAATAAAAATGACTTGGAAAAAAATAAAGCTTACTCAAGACTTGGCAGAATATCAATGATCTAAATCCATTTTGTTAAAAAAAAACTATGTAAACCTTTCATTCTTGTGACTCATCTTCATGAGCTTTATCGTTGCTGTAATTCTGACAGTATATCACCAACGTTTAACAAAGTTTTTCCAGGTTTTGGTTCAATGTGTTGTCAATTTGAGGGATCTGCCTCTGAGATTTGTCTCCACACCAGTGCAATGAAGGTGAAAGGAATTTTGCTTGCACTGCTGAAAACAGTAAAAAATTTAATAGCGATAGATTTTTCCAAAACCATTGTCCTGGCTGCTCTGAATAATCTGCAAATGTTTCTGTGAACAGTTTTTATTGGAACTGTTTTCTACTGCAGGGACCCTTATGAAAACCTGTTTTGTGACTCAAGATGATTTGGCTAAACCTTTTATTATGTACATAAAGCCTTTTTATATGTACTGTCATGAAATAAGGAAGTAGAGGCTCTGATAATTCTAGGTATTACTCATCGAAACATAATTAAACTGAAAACTGGTGTTTACCAGGTTTTGAATTTAGTTAAGTGGGCTTCAGATGACCAACAGTTGGCTCCATCTTTTCTTGCTTTATTGACAGTCTCGCTTCAGTTCACGTACATTTGTGGGTGTTAGTTTACACACACAGCTCATGTAAGGTCCTGCTACAGCATTTCATTCAGGCTGTGGTCTAACTTTAATTGGACTATTGTAACACCTTGAATTGTATTTTTTTTTATGCCGTTCCCTTTCAGGAATGGCGGGAGTTAATGCGAGGACTGAGCGCATTCCAGGATAGATTCAGATCTGATCACCATGGACGCATTTCAAGGTGATCCGTGACACTTCTGTCCAAATCTCTTTGTAGTTTGAACGTGATTTTGCATGTGAACGACAGCAATAAAGCTCTTTGTATTTAGTTTTTTTCTTCATGTTTGTGATCTTTCCTTGTATTCTATGCATGTTTGTATTGCTCATATGCACAAGGTCAGATCCGATCACTCGACACATTTGGGTACACAGTTCAGGTGTCCTGGTTCTGTGGCTGCAAAGAACCCGTGAGTCGTCCGTCCTCAACCACCATGCTTGATAGGTGGTATGAAAGGTTGTGCTGATACTGCTGTCAAAAGCAGTGTTGTGCATTCTGGGAAAACATCTCCAGTTTGGTTTGTGTCCAGGACACATTGTTTCATCAGTACCTTTTTTCCACAAATAAATGTTTTTCAAATAAAAGAACTAGTTTGCCACTGTGAAACATGGTGGAAACATGGACAGCCGTCCTATTTCGCACTACCATTTCAAAACGCCTCATGACTCCTCTTCCTTCCCCCCAACTAGGCTTCATGCACCGGAGGCAGTAACACCCCTTGTATTTCGCTGTCCAGTGTAAGTGCCGTCCACTGCCCATGGGTTCTTCGCCCAGGTAGAGTAACGCGGTTTAATCAAAAAACAGCTGCTGGGCCATTCCACTATAAGAAGATGGGCAACTGCTTCAAATGTTTTCCACCTGAGAACAATCTTTCTCAGGTATTATCCTTCTTCAGGTTTGGGTCTGGAGGACCCAGGTTCAAGTCCCTGGGTTGGGAACTAAGGTGAACCACTATGGGCCCCTAATAAGGCCCTTAACCCCCTAACTGCTCCTCTGGTTGGAAAAATGGCAGCCCACTGCTCCTAGAGGACTAATTTCAGTGTTTTTACTGAGATATATAATGACAAATAAAGATTGTTATTAAAATAGTTGTTGCACTTTGCATCTTCAGGTCACAAAATGGGCCAAAAAGAGTCACATTCACTTTCCCGCAGGAAAGACTAGATTTTTTCTCTCTTTGTCCTAATATGTAAAACCTTTAGGTGTAATTCAAAAACTTTTCCTTCTTGCTCTCTTTTTTCCCCCTTTCTCAAATAACTAAATTGTCTCTTTCTTTCAACGTTGGTGTCTACCAGGTTTTTGTGCTATGCCTTCCCACAGGCCACGAGGACCTGGACTCTCATCCACGTCACCGCTAAATGGCCGTACATCTTCCTGGCTCCCCATCCTTCACCTCACACCTTCCCAAGCTGAGCCCAGAGACAGATGGGTAGACATGGGGACAGACAGGCCAGGCGCCCCCAGCCAGTCAGCCAGGCAGCCAGTCACTCAGTCCTGGAAAGGAGGCCTTGATACTGGAGACAACTGTATCCATTACATATTCCCACAGTTCCTTTATCTCATACCATGGCACCAGCTACCAGGGGATTCCTTAGCACTCACACAGATGCACAAATGCACGTGAAAAACACACAATCACATGTGCATCCAGGGCACTCACATCCACCAAACACTCAGAAATGGACAAAAATGGATGGGGATACATCTACCTCTCATCGTTCAGAGAGTCACTCTGCAGTGGGTATTAAGACCCAATATCAGTTGGCTAAACTGAAACACATGTCAGTCAGAGAAGCTCTTCATTTTGATGCAGAGCCATGTGTTTTTGTAGCTTCTTTTTCTTTCTTTTGGTTTAATTAAACAGAAATAGCTTTGTGCTGCTGAGGTTGCAAGACGAACAATTTTAAGGGAAGCTGTGATGTTTGTTTAACCTTATCTGGGTGGTTTTTACTGCCTGAACCTAAACAGGTGTTTCGTGCCACAACCTGACCAAACAGTGAGTGAAACCCAAAGTAAACAGCAACTGAAATCATCAAAGGGGGCATTCAGTACCAAATGAAGGCTAAATGAATCGTAAAATGCTGCTTCTTTTAATGTGAGCACATACAAATTTAACCAGGAAAGTGAATTAACAGAGAAAGATCACAACCACTGTCTTTGTAGCGGGTACATCTGAGTGGGGTTTCAGGTTCTGTTGAGCTTGCTGGGTTGTTCTGGAGGAAGGAGAATTATTTTGCTCACTGTAGTCTGTCTGCCAGTCAGATCTGGGTTTGAACAGCTTCTCCAAGCGTTGAAGCGCCAAGACCGTTCAAACACTGGCCGCCTGTGTCTGCTAATGATGACGTTGGGTGACAGACGACTTCTGTCATCATGGGTACCGTTCTCACCTTCAACTTCTGGTTTAATAAGCTACTTCAAGCGGCCCATTTATTTGATTTTTCATTTGTGCTGTCAGGAGAAAAAGAACTGCCCTTGAATAGTTTTTCTCCATTCTCTCTAGCACCCCTGCTTTGATGGAGAAATCTGAACACAAGTACGATCATTAAGAGAAAAAATGTTTTTGCTGTTCTCAGAAATGTTTTAGTGCATATTTGTAAAAGTATTGTCCATCCATCCATTATCTATACCCGCTTTATCCGTTTCCGGGTCACGGGGGTCTGTCGGAGCCTATCCCGACGCATATCAGGCGAAAGGCAGGGGTACACCCTGGACAGGTCGCCAGTCTATCCAGGGCCACATACAAACAACCAATCACACTCACATTCACACCTAGGGAGAATTTTAGGAAGATCAATTAACCTACTCTGCATGTTTTTGGACTGTGGGAGGAAGCCGGAGTACCCGGAGGAAACCCACGCAAGCACGGGGAGAACATGCAAACTCCACACAGAAAGACCCACCGGGCCGGGAATTGAACCGGGAACCTTCTTGCTGTGAGGCAACAGTGCTAACCACTAAGCCACCGTGCTGCTAAAAGTATTGTATATTTACATATATGCTTCCATTTATGTCTATCATGACAGCTACACATACATGTTGTATTATTTAAACTTGAGAGGCAAAATTTAAATATAAAATTAAGGCATGTCATTTGGCTCTGACACTAGGTGTCTAGAACCCTTTAAATTGTGCAAATTGGAACTGTAATTAGAAAAAAAGCAAATAAAAGTCTTTTTTGCAAAAACTACCATGTATGCACCAAAAACATTCTTTATGCTTGCATGGGATGGGTTTTTTTGTTGTTTTTTTTGACAATTTGAAAAAGGAGTATCAAACAACTTTCAGTCGAAACACTCTTTTCACCTCTACAGGTCACATGAAATATCAATAAGTCAAATGCTTTTTTTGCAGGAACTGGCTCACTTGGGCATGACGCAAAAACAGGAGTCAATGCCTTGCATAACTCATCAAATATTGCACCAGACATTCTGCTCCCCCATGAAATCGAGGACAATGAGCTCCCAGAAATTCCTGGTCGACTGCATGTTTAAAGGGCTTGCCTTCAGACTATTTGTCCCAGACGACCTTCTTGAATAAAAGTGAGGATGGCTAGAGTGGTTGCAGAGCTAGAAATGGATCTGACAAAACTAAAAAACTTCTGGACAACCGTTGCCATTATTCTTGGAATTGTTTTTGTCAAAGGAGAAAACTCATTTTTGTTGCATAATGTCACTTGATTTAAATGCATTGACTTTGCGGTTGACTTTTATTGACATTTCGGAATATCACTTAAGATTTGCACTGAAACTGGAATGAAAATGTGGTTGCAGTCCCACACTGAAGCAACTATGGGATGTCATTTTGGTTTTTGGTCAAATCAAAGGTAAAATGATCTTGCAGACTGAACGTTTGCTATCACAAAGACCAATTGGGATAATTAATTTTCTGCTCCTTATGATGTCAGATTCAACATCAGCAGCAAAGAACAGACATCAACAAATCAGAGAAAATATAAAAACAGATTCTACATCGCTAGATACATGTTACATTTTCAGGGTAATCCAATGTTTGGTTTATGGTTTGCACTACGATTATTGCAAATTCCAACATTGTGACAATAAAGCGCCTATTGCAGAGGTGGGCTACTAGATAAAGTAGTTCAAGAGTCGCAACTCAGACAATATGATTAAAACCTGGACACAGTTTGCCACCTCTTTCATCCCTTAATTCAAAAATTCCCCCTTTCATAAGGAACGGAGCTGTTTCTTGAGTTCGCGGCTGACTCTTGTTGACAGTTCATGACTGCTTGACTGCTTTGTAAAAATACACAGTACAGAAATTGGAAGGCATTTTAAAAGCGTTTTCTTCTTTTCCCATCAGTGTACTTTAGTTAGACAATTTATCAGACAATGTCTCCATGAGCAGGAGTCGTAACTTATCAAACACACTAAGGTGTATTCAATGTTTTCAAGAGTCTGAGCGTGCATGGTTGTTTGTGTCTGTATGTGGCCCTGTGATAGACTGGCAACCTGTCCATGGTGGACCCCTGCCTCTCACCTGGAATGTGCCGGGATAGGCTCCAGCAGACGCCCGTGACTCTGCAAAGCATAAAAACAAATGTAGAAAATGGATGGATGGATGGATGGATGGATGGATGGATGGATGGATGGATGGATGGATGGATGGATGGATGGATGGATGGATGGATGGATGGATGGATGGATGGATGGATGGATGGATGGATGGATGGATGGATGGATGGATGGATGGATGGATTGATTGATTTTTGCTTACATGGACATAAAACATGAGAGGGTGGATGGATGGTAGCATATCAAACTTGATCCAAAAAATAATTTAAAAAATCAGAAGAGAAGCAACAAAAATATGTATATTGCAGTCAAAAGTATCTGCTGCGCTGCTGCAGATGACGCGGCTCTTTTGGTTTCATCAAGTCATGACCTTCAGCTTTCCTTAGTCCGGCTCGCAGCCCTCAGCTGCGGTGCTGTAAAGCTGCAGCCCTGTTTGGACTGGGGTGTTACGTTCAGCACGTTAAAGGCAAACACATCCAAAAGAGGAGAAACTACAAACAAATGGCGCCAAAAGTGAAGTGACCACTATAATCCAGCGTTGCATGTGTGAAGAAGTGGAGTGAAGTCCAGCTCAGGGTTGTTAGTTGAGCTCCCTGCTGGTTCTTGAACATAACATTTGACACCGCAGTCTTACATGAGAACAAACTTTTGGCAAGAGTCCGTAATAAACAAAATGGGAGCTCTGAAGGGATCGAAGTGGAGGCTAATCACATCAGAACCAGCACACATGTCAGGAAAAATCTGTCAAGACTGCAGGTCATATTTGACATGTGGTCTTCTTCGCCGTGGAAAGTATTATGCTGTCTTGTGTTCTAGGGATTGTGGGAGCAACCACCTCTGAATAACGTTGTGTTGTACTCCATATGCTTCAGGCAATTATGTTGTTTTCTGGCCAGAAGTAATGCCTTTGTCGTCCACGTATCTGTTCTGATTAGCGGTCCTGTCAGATCACAGGGATCAACAGATCAATCTCCGAACCTACTGCCAAGAAAATATCTTTGTGCGAATCTGGTATTACTCATGGTGAATATATTCGCAAACAAGCAGGCAGTATTCATCCCCCAAAAATTCATATGGGTTATATAAACTTCCACATCTATTTTCAAAGATTTATAGAATATTTTCTAAAAGAAAGTTCTGATTATTTATGGTTGGAGCTTATTATTTGTAATTACAGAATTCCCTTTTCTTAAACTTTTTCTTTTTCCCTGGTTTATGATTGAAATAGCACATGTTCATGTAACTGATTACTTGAAGCTCCCACTTACGTTAATTCTCTGCATGGCACTCCACAGATTAATTTCTTGTCACACATTTGTGTGTTTTTAATGATGTAACTTTATCTCAGCAGATCTAAGAAGCCACAACTAAACACAAGTTTAAAGAACATATAAGAAAGTAATAAATCTGCACCGACAGGGTGTGCTTGTGGGGTCTGTGATGAACTGCTTGACTGTAAGGCAAACATGTATGTGCACATGTGCCACACATGTCCAGGAAGGTTTTGAAGATTTTTTAAAAGAGATGGAGGATGTTTTCCCGTTTTCATTGAACCTCCTGGGTTCAGTGGGCATAAATGTTCAATGATAAAGATTAGTGACACATCATGAGTTACCTGTAGTAGAAGGGGAGGTGTGTGTGTGTGTGTGGGGGGGGGGGGGTCCCTCAGTCGGCCCAGCTCAGGCACAGGACTGAGGCACGGCGGCTGGGCCTGTTTACTCAGCTGTGGGGCTCCCCAGGTCCAAGGGAAATACAGGATGTGTTCAGGGTCTCATTAATCATGAGGACTTCGGAAGAGATAAACAGGCAGGACCCAGCAGGGATGCTGCAGCTCATGCTGCTGGTAAGGGGAAGGGTGGAGGAGTGGCGAGGTGGACAGCGTGGAAGCATGGGAGGCGTGTGGACGGGGGACGAGGAGGACAACGGTGCACTTGCACACCAGGGGTTACACAATAACACTTGCTGTTTGGTTCCACATCTGCATGGCTGAGCAGGCTTGTAAATCTACATTCCCGGTGTGCCACGATGCAAAGTCGATTCTCAGTCCGACATGAAAAAGAGAGAGAAAAAAAAGTCATTTTGGGGGGAGACGTTATACTGTGCATATACAGAGGACACACAACTAAAAGGACACACAAATACAGATTATTTACATGAGCCATTTACGACAAAACTGTATAAAGGAAACGTTGATTCACATCATACCTCTTTCTGTTCACATGCTGAATAATGAAAACTATGAACAACGAAATGCCAAAAATCACTCACTGAGGTAAGTAAGACGAAGAGAAATAAGAAATGATTTGATTGACTGAAAGGACTTTCCAGCACCACAGATTCATCTTTCAAGTAAAAAGGTGTGAAGAGTTTCACCAGCCTGTGAAAGAATGGGTAGAAAAATACATTTAAGCATCAAGTAAATTCTAAAGGAATTTAAAGATTGTCATTAGTAGTGCATAAGGTCAAAGACTTCTGAGAATGTGGATAAATATGTTGGGTTTTTTTAGTAGTCGTGAATGGCTGTGATCTTCTGGCCTTACGCCTGCGCGGCACCGAAAACAGGATTCTGGGATGGATATTTCTGTTCAGGCTCAGGAACACATCTGAGATCAGCTGTCAGTGAACATATTTCATCGCTGAATCCACAAATCCGAGCTAAATCTACTAAGTAAAGGGGGGAAAAACCCCACTTATGAACAAAATAGAGAGAGGTTTTCTTTGGGTCTGACTTCATTTTAAATTGACAGCAGCAAAGTGGAGAAGTGTCCGTGTGTGCTCGGAAAGTGTATTTTGTAACTATGGACATCCTGTACTCCGGAATAAAAAGGAAAGGGGCCTTCCAGCATGTTTTTTACCTCACAGTTCAAAAACCAGCTTCCAACCAGAAAAACATCACAATCTGTTTCAAAATAAAATACAGTAGCTACACCTAAACGTGTACTGTTCATATCTGACGAGCGGTGTAATAGGTTAAAATTATGCTTAGATTTCTATAAAATACCTGAAATTGAAGTTCTAAGTGACTTACTTGGACTGGAACCATTTTCTTGTGATCTTAACAAACACTTGCAGGCTGCACACATCAGCTGTCCCTCGGAGACGTCTCAGAAAGTATTTGAAACACAAATCAGTATTTTGATCGAAAATATTACACTTTTTTTTTGTATGTTTTCAGCACTTGTATCATAAATACTGCACATCCCTGCCAGGACCTGTGATGGAACACGGTGCACGTGTTCACACACGTGTGAATGAACCATCCATGCTGAACGAGGCAGATCGATCATATGAATGACAGGCGTGTACCTGCACGGGTCAGGGCTGTGCTAAACCGGCCTTCAGTCCCATCCAAATCTCTCCTTTTCTGTCTCCCTTTCATACTTTGTCTTTTCCTCATGTCGGGGAAAACAATACATTCAATTCAAGTGCAAGAAAAAGACATCCTTCTGTCGATTTGCGGATGAGACGCGTGGGCGCAGCTGTTACTCTACACCCACGCGCCCAATAAACCTGCTCCAACAACACACCGCCACCGCTGTTACCTGCTTCTCCTCTCTGCAGACGTCTTCCTAAAAAGAAAACAAAAAAAAAAACTGTGTTTATCAGAGCAGGCAAGATTTCACTCATCTCCTACTCGATATTTCTTCTAAAAAAAACAAAAAAAAACTGGAAGAAACAAGGAAAGAGACCTACCAATCACCATGAGAGACCTGACAAATGCAATAAGCCAAAGGTTTATTTCAGTGCTCTCAATAAATGGGTTTTAAGATATTGTATTACTCTGTTTATATAAGTCTATTTCTTAATTATAGTGTGTGCATGTGTGCATGTGTGCATGCATGTGTGTTTGAGTGCATCTGTCTGCGCCTGTGCGCACGTGTCCTTGTGTTGAACACTAATTGCTCTTGATAGGCTCGGAAAAGTGACATCATTACCAGATTGTCTGGATTTCCTCCAGAGGTCAAACAAGTGGGCGAGCCTGAGTCGCTGCTGTGAGATGCTGCGCTGCAGCGAGGATAGGGAGTTAGAAGTCAAAGCTGAGCACCACTTCATCAGCCCTGACTGTAGCTGGGCCGCTCATGTGCATGACTCAGTATTTGCACATTTTGCCAGTTTTAAACTTCAACGTGGTGCAGTGACTGTGGTACTTTTCTTTTGTTTTATTGATTTTTTTCTTCAGTTTTATTTTGTTTTGTTTTTTGTTTTTTTTACAGCCACATCCTTGTGTGTCTCTCTTTTTTGAGAGATGAAGAGAAAGCAAATATATCCTCCTTGTATGTTATCTTTACAGGTTGTAATGTCATACAAATATGGAAAAGACTAATATGCTGCATTGTGTTGTAGGTTGATGCCTTAAATCATTCTGGATGAATGTTCAGGGATTATAAAAAGAAAAAATATACTATCTTCTGATGCAAATTTGTGATGCACTGTGAACTAGTGTCACAAAGTGAAGATGACTCTGTTATAAAATGTGATTTTTGTTTCTATGCATGTCTGCTAAAGCTGGGAAACCTACACCATAACCTCCACCGTAACCTCCCCATAAAAATTCACCAGGTTGACAGAAACAACAATAAATGTAATTGGTTCACTTTATAGCTTTGTATTTCCTTCTGCATATTTCCCCATACTATTACTTTTTTGTTGTTTTCAACGAGGATAGACTGCTGCAATGTCAGTAAAAAAAAACAACTTTTGCCCAACATTTATGAGCTCCAGCTCATGTAAGACAGGCTTCATTTGCTGTGTAGCTCTGGCTGAGCTACATGTAGTGAGTAAACAAACGCAGCTCAGCACTGCAAACTACTCCGCTGCAAGAAAAGAAAAGTGCAGCAGCACCTCAGCTGCTTAAGCAACAACTGACACGTAGAAAACACCAACTACAACGTAGGTCCTGCAAGTTAGAGGACAGGAAAATTGAATACCAGTAAGATGTTTGGTGGATTTTTGGAATAAATTATTTTTGATCAGCAATGAAAATAACTGATGACAAAAGACAAAGACTCATTGGGGCCTATAAAGTTATGATTCAAACTGCTTCAGAAAAACAGACAGTAGCAAATACATTCAATTAAATATTTCTTATACAATTGCATCATACGGAACCACAACAAATGCCACTTAGTTCAATAAAAATACAATTAAAATTAATAACAAAAAACTACTATTGTTAGTTTTATTTTTTTAAAAATGGGCCAAATTCACATTGAACATCATATGAATATGGATTCCTTTTTGTTTTAGGCACGACATCTATATTATAGATCAATCTGACAGGCGATCCAAAGATCTTTACATCAGCAAAGAAACACATCAGAACATTAGAAACAGTAAGCAGTAAAACTGGGATTAAAAATGACTTAAAAAAAAAAGAAAACGCCATAAAAACACAAATTAAATAAAGTTGCACAAAAACACAAATACAACCAACTATGACAAAAAAAAAAGAGAATTACACATTAAGAAGTGGGATGAAACACCAGACATAGATTTGAATGAATAGGGAACTTTAAGGTGCAGGGAAACCACCGTCTGTGTAACCGTCGGTGGAGTGGTGGAGCAGTTTATAGGAAAATAATAATAGTAACAATAATAATAACTGTGTTCAATGACTCCAGGGGTTTCAAAGGTTTGCTGCTCAAAAAATATCAGAAAGGTCATTTGACCACAACCAACCAACAGAAAATTATAAGACTTACTCTTATTTAAAATGGCAATTTCTTTTGTATTTTATTCTTTATGATAATTCTGTATTTTTATATTATATTTATTTGGATTTCTTTAGGTTTTGTTCTTTGTCTTTGTTTAAGCTCTACTAAAATAGTGAAATGTCAAAATAAGTTGAGCCCTGTTAATTTTTTATACTTAGTTTTTGTAATATACCCATCCTTTTTAAGTTTGAAATGTGAAAAAAAATTACCTTGGGTCCATTTATAAAAAGATTTCAAAATAAAAAAAAATCTTCTGACAGCTTTGTTGTTGTTTTTACATACTTAATTTTTCTGGTTTGTTCCCTTAAGATGTGTGGGTTCACAATATTTTCAATACACTGAAAAATAAACATTTACATGATATTTAAAGATAAGGTCACAGAGAGACGTTGTGGTTTATCTGATCGTTCTTGTCATATGGAGATTTTTAAAAAAAAATATGGGTGATCATGAAAAATATTCAGTGACTTTTTTATTATTTATGTCTAAAAACGGAGGGAACAACAGCTCTTAAATAAAAATCAGTTGTGTTTTGGTTCTTCGAGGTTGACCAGCTAAAAACAAGAGTGGTACACTCCTGCCACCTACTGTTGTGATGCGTTACTACGTGACTTCGTCAGAATTGTAGAATCAATACAAACAGAACTTGTAAAATGTATTACTTGACATGATTTTGGTGGGTTTGGTGTTTAACACTCTTTCCTATAAAAGAACATATAGACAAATTAATTTTACTTAACTTTACTTGGAGTCCAGTTTAGGGGTGTAGTTTAGAGCTACTGTAATTGATAAAAGGCTACAAAAATTTAAAGTAAGCTTTTCATATGGTAAATCATGTCTTATAAACGGGAGACATCTAAATACAAACAATCAAGAGTAGCTGATGTGACTACGGCTGGAGAGACATGTCATCTCAAAGTCCTCAGGCATTCTTCATTCCTCAGTCAGACGCAGTGCTTACAAATGGAGACACTTTAACATTGCGGATACTCCTCCTAAAAATGGATGACCAGGAAAGGTGACCGCAGAAACAGAGTCCTCTGTGAGGTAGAGAAGAAGCCACAGATGATGGCTAAAGGCTTGTAGACATCTCTGGAACTGGCACACATCTCTGTTCATGAGCCTTCTTCTACTTTCAGCATTTCCCTTTAAAGATCCCGATGACAAATCATTTTTTGCCCTCCTCCAGTTTCACACCAAAACGCTCCATGTCCTCTTGCACCACATCCATAAACCTCCTCTTGGCTCTTCATCTTTGCTGCTTGCCTGGTAGCTTCACTGTCAGCATCCTTCTACCGCGATGTCCACTTTTCCTAACAAGTTGGTGTCTATGGGTGTCAAACAGCACTGGATACACTACAGGGGGAATGTGGCTCAGACTAATGAGACAAGGTCCACGATGTCCTCAAGAGAAACGTACGCACCAAATGTCCTACAGATGGGGTCTAAACTGAGGCAAGTGATCAAAAATGTCCTCCTCCTCTGATCATGAGCCACTGGCAGTGTTCTGTTGCTAGAAGACAGTACTACTAACTCCAAGAGTTCACTTACTTTTTCCACGTTCGGTGATTGCTGAGTGTGTTAATGAAGACACAAGAATTTTGAATTACGTGACATTTGCTTCAAGGCGAGTTTATTTGTATAGTACATTTTCATGTACAAGACAATTCAGAAATGCAGCAGTAAATAAAAAGGTTTCCAGCCTTGACTTTAAGCAACTGATAGTTTCAGCAGTCCTGATGGATCCTGGGTGTTTGCTCCACAGGTGAGGAGGATAAAACCTGAATGTTGTGTCACCGTGTTTGGTCTTTACTCTGGGTACAGAAAGTAGGATTCTGGTTCTGGTTCTGGTTGGTTCATAACGAAGAGGAAATCAGAGACGTATTTTGTCCCGAGACCATTCAGAGATTTATAAACCAGCAGCAGGATCTTAACATCTATTCTGGGACAGACAGGAAGCCGGTGTAAAGATCTAAGAACTGGAGTTATGTGGTCCAGTCTCTTGGTCTTAGCGAGGACTCGGGCAGCAGCGTTCTGGACTAAATGCAGCTGTTTGGTGGATTTTTCAGGGAGACCCGTGAGAACAGCGTTACAGTAGTCCAGTCTGCTGAAGATAAAAGCCTGGACAAGTTCTTCTAAGTCCTGCTGAAACATCAGTCCTTTAAGCCTCCATATGTTCTTTGGGTGATAAAAGGCTGGCTTCACTTATGTCTTAATGTGGCTGTTAAAAACCAGGTCTGAGTCCAGAACCAGTCTCAGATTTCTGGCTCTGCTCTTGTTTTTAGCTTCACTGCTTGAAGCTGAGTGCTGAATTTTAATCTTTCTTCCTTGGCTCCAAACACATTTTTTTCTGTGTTGTCTTTATTTAACTGAAGAAAGTTGTGGCACATCCACTCTTTAATTTGATCAATGCGTTTGATCAATGTTTGAATTGAATTACAGTCTCCTGGTTGGATGGTTATATAGCTTTGTGTGTCATCTGCGTAGTTCTGGTAACACAGGACATTGCATTTGTCTGTTATTGAGACAAACATGAGATGAAGATCAGATAACTTTATATGGAAAACAGTACAGAAAACCACTAAACTCCAAGGGAATCATATACTAATACCTAACACTATACGATAATAAAGTAAATAGTTAATTCTGAAACAATAAGAGAAATTGACAGGAGAGAAAAGGAAAAACCTTAGTCCCTAAATAAGAAATTTTCATCTAAAAGATTAATGTTATTTCTTAACTTGGCTGCATTTTATCGTGCTTTTTTGATTGAACAATATTTAATGTTATAAAAGCGAGGAGATGAATGGAATTTATCCCCAGTTTAAGTATGTGCAGTGTTTTCAACGGTCAAACTCAGTTCCTCTGATGTCTTGGATTTAATTATCGTGGAAGGAGAAAAAAAAGATACCTTCTGTTTATTTAATTTTAGAGAAAAGAGTTGCAGTGGTGAAGCGTAATCTTCGTTTCAGCTGCTGTACCAGAAGCGACCTCTAGATGGCGTCTGTGACTTAACCATGATCTGTGTCAACTGGATCAGATTCCTGTTTGCTCCTCACTTGCTGGAAGGAGCAAGCGAACATCAGAGATACTAAATGCGTGCCTGCTTCCTCAATCATTAACAATAACACTGAAAATGGGAGACAATTCACGCAGTTTCCACGTTCTATGCTTCAAAAATATTTACTCAAACCAAACACAACAGCAGCAGTTTATCGCCTACTCGCTCTGTGTTGCCGGGGGACGTCACCATAAACCTTATCGTCCTTTTTCACTTGATCACCTCTGCCATCTGCTCTGCTCGCATCCTACATGAAAAGCTACTTCCTCAGGTAGGTATGTGCTGAAAAGTAAAGTTTTGTTCCAAGTTGTCCTTCTTTTGTTGTATTTGTCGTACTGTTAAGATCATTGACCCATACTACAGTGTTACGCATTTAAAACAAGGCCCTATTTTGACAAAATGTCATCAAACTGAAGAAAACTTGACATTAAGTGAAAGGTTCAAGAAACAGGGTTTGAAATGACGCTACAGCAACGACATCGGTGTCTTTTATGAAGATTTCTTCCTGTGTTTGAGTTTACCACATTTGTAAGAACAAGCTCGGAGAATCCGGTCTGTTCAGATGAAAGAAAAAAACGCCGGGAGCAAACTCCAACTCAGACATCAACATTATGTTAACCGTCGAGGCCACAGGTAAAATGTTTAGACTGTCTCAAAAACGATTTGAACCATGTATGACGGACAGGTTCAAAAAACACGTTTATGTTTGAAAGCATCATTGTTTTATAAGGATGACAGTAGGAAGGAAAAGGCGTGTTGAGACATGGCTATAGTTTCTGAAGTGGAAGGTGAATATTACTTTATTCCTATATCTTTTAAGGAGCAGATCAGCATATGAGTCTCAACTAAATATTCAGGTAAAATTGGAATGTCATATTTCCAACCAAACACGCAGCGTTCCAAGCAAAGCAAGCGCTTCTGAGACGCTCTTGGTGGGACTGGAAGTCTCGCTGAGAACAAAAGTAAAACGTCTTGCCGCCAGACCGTGGTGCCTCTGCGCCACTCGGGGGCAACAAAAGCAGCACGTGCCACCTGCAAAACACCAGCTGCTATCAACAGAGCTGTTAAGACATGGTTTAAAACTGACCACAGCTGACATACCGTCCTGGTGTGCCAGAGACATTTCACTGAGATGCCAGAATATTGTCAACTTGTCGGAAAACAGTTTATGAACATTAATTTGCCCACTCAAAATCTTTGTTTTCACTCAGCTGAGCCCGTAGGTCCACCCCCTTGATGAGCTGAAGACTGCTGATACGGGCCAGGAGAGGGTCTACTGAGGGTCCCACAGGCAGAATAGTCTTAAACTGTTAAACCCGTTAACACGTAATCAAACACAAAACATAATTATATGTACAGACGGGTCCATAGGCCTGCAGTCATGTTTTGTACCTTACATTTACAGCTGTAATTTCTGTTAAATGTGGCAGGATGTGAACATTTTTGCACTTTTGGTACAGTGAATTTCACACGCTGCTGATTTTTCCGGATAAGATGAACACAAACACTCAGCCAATCTCAAAAACCAGGTAACATTTAGTAACTTTTTCAACAAGTAACCTTTATGACTGAACTATTTCATTAAACGATCAATGGGAATTGATGTCTCAGTCAAATTCCTGCGTTAAAACTGTTTAGGCTTTAGGAATCTTAAAACATTTGAGTTTTGAGATTCCAAGCTTTAATAGATTCCCACTTTTAATTTGTTAATCCATAAATGGAAATGATATTATTGCTGTATAATAACTATGCAACATTCTTTCTCGCAGTCAACTGTCAAACTACTCATCACAAATACAGATTTTAGCCACTTCAAAGTGAAAACACACAAAAATGCAAATATCCTGTAAATCTGAGTGGCTCACTGAATTACATCTTTTCCGTTTTAGAAGGCTTTTAAATTAAAAGAAGTGACAGGATTATGCTGGAGCTTTTGATTTGGTAGTCACTATAAAAAATAAAAGAATGATAAGAAAATTAAATTTCTTCATAACAATATTTAAAATGAAAAAAAAAAATGTTATTGTTTATTTTAGACAAAGCACTACTTTATACATATATTGATACAAATATTTATTTACAGTCAGTTTAAAAAAGAAAAACATATCCCTTAGATTTATACTACTATTTCTTATTTGAAGAAAAAAATACATATTGTTCAGTTAGACATCTGCAGTCTTATAATAAAATACAAACTTCCTAAATCAGGTCAGTCAGTTACTTTATCACATAATTGATTCCTGTATGAAACTGGACCCCCAAATCGGATCAATCAGCTTGACTGTCAAAACATGCCCTGAAAACATTCTGAATAACAAGTGTCTGCGTGACCTATTTAGAGTCACATGTGGTTATGCAACGGTGAGAGTATCAGAACCGCACGGGGAAACGGTTTCAATGAACCAGACCCACCCATATCACATGTACTCTGTGACATAATGTTGTGTTATGGTTTCAGGGGCAGGGAGATTATTCGTTTTGTTTTGGGCGTTCCTTAACACTCAAGAGTTGCAGGAAAAGGTACAACTGAGCTTTGCGGGCTTCTGTATGTAGAAAGAACAAAATCCAGTTTATAGTGGTATTACTGAAAATCAACAAGGATCCATCCTCTGGGAAGCATCTGTGAGCATTTATATAAAATCAATCCAGTTTTATGGTTAATTCAGTACGAACCAAATGCGGTGGGAAGACCTGGATCCACACTTTTGGTATGTCAAGGCCCGGAACTGAAACACAGAAAAGTGGAAAACCCAACTTTACCATCAAAATCAGAGCTCAGACACAAACGAAGGGATTGGCAGTCAGCGTTCGTCTCTGCGTCATCTCCTCTTTCATGTCAGCCACATCTCCCACGAGGAAGCTCTTTGAAGGACACACGATACACCTGCTCTCATCTCTGCAGAAGCTATATGAAAGGAATGTGTGGGAAACACGCAAACAAGGCTCGTAGAGAGCGAAGGCGTGAACATTGTAACCTAATGGTCTGGTTACCTGGCAAGAAAGAAAAACAATATATAACTCTACAATTCTGACTGAAGAATTCTGACACACAGACAAAAAAAAAGAAATCCCTTCTGGTAAATTGAACCTTAAAGCTTCAGTTTGTAAATTCTAGCCTCTCCTCTGCTCCAGCTATGTGTAACATCCCTGTGTGTCCTTCCATAGTGTTGCCAGTAAGGTGATTACGGAGTATCATTTCCTCTAGCTGTTGAAACCCATTTTCTGGGTCAGTGAACCCCTACCAAAGGACTGATTGAGTCTCAAAAGGAGCTCCCTCAAGCATGTGGATGCTCAGCTTGTACCCGAGACAATGTACCCAGTGCAGCAGCAGCGCAACAACGCCCTTACAACATTACCAGGAAATGTTGTAACGCCAGAGGAATAAGTCAACGACACGGTCGTATCAGATGGATTTATGGTCTTCGTGTGTAAAATTACCATCAAGTTTGATGTTGGTGAATTTAAATGGGCAAATGCATAGAATTGGTGTTTATATCTGTATGTTTGGGGATTTGTTGTGACTAATTATTAGGTATTTAAAAGCAGGGGTAATTGTTGTAAAGAGAATTACTCTTCATTTTTGAAGTGAGTCATTTTCATTTGCTAATTTTAAGCAAAAATAAGAGTTTTCTTTCTGTCTTTTCATCATTAGGCCTAAGAGTCACTCACGCATGGCATCGGTGTGGGAGGAGGAGGAGGAGGAGGAAGGGAGGGATCCGTTGTTCCCTGTGTAACGAGATTCCCAGCTAATCAGTGACTTTCCTAGCTTATCTCTGCTATCGGGACACTCAGGAGGCCAAGTAACCCAGGATGAGCTGATGTCATGCTGAGACGGGCAAAGAGGGGAGGAGAAGTGTGTGTGTCAGTGTGTGTGTGTTAGTGTGTACTTCTCGGTGTGTGGGTGGGGCATGGGCATGGGAGTTAGTGTTTATGAGTGAGTGATTGACTCTCGTGTGTGTGTCCACAGAGACTTGGAGATGAGGTTAAGTCACGTGAGGATGACTAAGTGGTCCTGTGGACCACATGATGTAACACAGACAGGACTGCTGAAATGGGCGATTGAATATATACAGTGTGTGTGTGTGTGTGTGTGTGTGTGTGTGTGTGTGTGTGTGTGTGTGTGTGTGTGTGTGTGTGTGTGTGTGTGTGTGTGTGTGTGTGTGTGTGTGTGTGTGTGCGTGCGTTTGGAACCAGTATGGATGTGTCTTCTTTGTGTTGACAGTATGGCCGGTCAACACAACTTCAAACAGATGTTCAAAGGTTTATCTTTGCTGTTCTGGTTCTGGTTAGAATGAGATTAGAAACATGAAAGTACGTGAAACTTTATCTAACATGAGAAAGACAGGAAATGACAACAAACATATTTGTCTGTTCATACAGACGATGAATAGAGAGGTCTTAAGTGTATATGAGTAGGGCCACAAACGTTATTCTGCTTGGTTTCATTAATGTAAAGGAGAAATTAGCCATTTTTAAATGTGTATCTATTGTCTTGATGGCACCTAAATGAGCACTGACGTCGCTTTAGAAAGAGGAAGAGGATAAAGTAGAGAGACCCAGAAACATCAAAACAAACAGTCAAGAGTCAAGTCAAAGTCAAAATCAAAGTCACGTTTATTGTCAATACAGAGAATTGAAATGACGATGCTCTCAAACCCTCGGTGGTACACAATAAATAAATAAAGAGTTTCACATTTCAAAAAAATACACCACAGTAAAACAGTAAAAACAAATAAGAATTGGAAAAGAAACCTGCTGAACAACAAACGGAAGTAGAAAGTGCAACTCTAACAAAACACAGGAACATCCATCCACATCCACCACATCCATTCGTTAACTTCCGCTAACACAAAGTCGGATCGCAGGGGGAGCTGCCTAAGCAGAGAGGCCGAGGCCTCCCTCCATCCAGCCACCTCCTCCAGCTCCTCCGGGGGAATACTCAGGTTTTCCCAGGCCAAGATATATAATTTCTCCAGCGTATGCTGGATCTTCTCCGAGGCCTCCTCCTGGTTGAAACACTTCCTGAAACACTTTCTGAGGGAGACGTCCAGGGGGCATTATCGCCAGATGCTCAGACCACCTCACCGGCCTCCTCTCAATGTGGAGGAGCAGCGGCTCTACTCAGAGTCCCTCCCAGGTGAACGAACTTCTCACCCTATCTCTAAGGGAGAGTCCAGTCACCCTATGGAGGCCACTACCAACAGCTCCTGAGCATAAGTGAGGGTGACTCAGCTCTCGTTTCACCATCTGCATCTGCATTACTGCACTACTGCAGATGCTCCACCAACCTGCCTGTCAATGTCCCACTCCATTCTTCCCTCACTCATGAACAAGACCCAGAAATACTTAAACTTCTCCACTTGAAGCAGCACCTCATTTCTTGCCAAGAGAGGGCAATCCACCCTTTTTTGAAGGGCCACTGTCTCAGACTTGGAGTTTTCCACGACCCAGATGGAATCCACATTGTTCCTCCTGATGTTCAACAAGTAATCGGACGCTTCTCTCCAGCACCCCTGCATAGACCTCACCAGGTAAGGCTGTATTTGGAAGACATCCTCTGCTTCCATCCTCTTGAAAAGGGAAACCACCATCCCAGTCTGCCAATCCAGAGGGACTGTCCCTGTTGCCCAAGCAATGTTGTAGAGACATGTCATCTAAGACAGCCCTACAACATCAAGAATTTTGAGGAATTCAAGACAGATCTCATCCACCTCTTGAGCCCAGCCACCACTGAGCGTTTTAACTGCCTTGACAACCTCAGGAACATCAGCTGCACTAATGTGCAAGCCCATCCCAGAGCCCACAGACTCAGTCTCCGCTATAGTGGCCTCAACCAGGGTTTCCACAAGTTTGATGACTGCCACCACAACAGGCACCAACAACTTTGTGGACACAGCTCTGGTCAGCTATCTCAACAATTGAGGCACAAGGTCCATTCAGATTCAATGTCCCCCACCTACCTTGAGATGTGTTTAAAGCTCTGATAGAACCTTTCCCATTGAGTTCACACTTTTGACTGTTTGTGTATGGTCATAAGTCTGTTGATACAATTATAAAATCGATAATCGAACTATGACCCAGGGTCCACTGACAAGGGACCACTGACAGACACCCTTATGTTTTAACATTGTGTTTGTTATGAACAGCCTGTGACAAGGACTGTGACTTTTTACAGTCTATGGAAATGGTTGTGGTATGATTTCATGTGGTGTCAATGCTCTAGAGGACACCATGATGCACAAAAACAAGCTATAATTTTCAGCCATTTTAAGCTATAAATCACTTTTTTTATGCGTCAGTCAGTCTCCATCTGCTTTCATATCTTGTACTTTTATTACACAAGTTCATGGACTGTTGGGTGTTTGACTTACTCATTTATTTTCTGCTCATAGGCATCAGTAAAACATCATGGGTAGATTTAGACATTCAGTGATGTTCATTTTTGCCAAGTAATTGCATTTGTATTGCGTCTGCTTTTAAACTCCTGGTCTTTTTGTTACATTATAAAATCAAATGACAGATTTTAGTAGTTCACAGAGGCCAGTGGGATAAACATTCATGTCTTGTGAGTCTCTGTACCTTAAAACGCTCCTTAAAGTGTCAGTGAACGTCAAGAATTATAATTACAGCAAAAGCCAAACTAAGGTAAATTCCCTTACAAATGTTTTAAGGGCAACAGGATTCAATACGTACTCTTTATGTCTTATGCGCACCCATCCGTTGTCTAAACCAGCTTTTTCCTGTTTAGGATCAGGCCTGCTGCAGCCTACACCAACTGTCTGTGGATGAAAGACAGGGTACAATCACTAAAGTGAATGAACCTAGTTTTTTAGTGGATATGAACTCAATTTAGAATGTTCCACAGTTGATCTAATGTGGGCCATACTGACTATACAGGATAATTATTTATATATATATATATATATATATACATCACTTGGTATTGCCACATCCACCACCACGGCTTTCCTCTGCCCTTTGTCTACCACCACGATGTCTGGTTGGTTTGCCATCACCATCCTGTCTGTCTGTATCTTGAAGTCCCACAGGAGCTTTGCTCTGTCATTTTCCACCACCTTGGGAGGTGTTTCCCATTTTGACCTTGGGGTTTCCAGCCCATACTCCACACAGATGTTTCTGTAGAGTATGCCTGCTACTTGGTTATGGCGTTCCATGTATGCTTTCCCTGCCAGCATCTTACACCCTGCAGTTATGTGCTGGATTGTTTCCGGTGCTTCTTTGCACAACCTACACCTTGGGTCTTGTCTGGTGTGGTATATCTGGGCCTCTATTGCTCTGGTGTTCAGAGCCTGCTCCTGTGCAGCCAGGATGAGTGCCTCTGTGCTGTCCTGTAGGCCAGCTCTCTCTAGCCATTGGTAGGACTTCTTGAGATCGGCCACTTCAGTTATGGTTCGATGGTACATCCCGTGTAGGGGCTTGTCCTCCCATGATGCTTCCTCCTCCAGCACCTCTTCACCTTGCCATTGTCTGAGGCATTCACTGAGTACGTCATCCGTTTGGGCCTTGTCCTTGATGTACTCATGGAGCTTGGCAGTTTCGTCCCGGATAGTGGCTTTCACACTCACTAGTCCTCTGCCTCCTTCCTTACGGCTTGCGTACAGTCTCAGGGTGCTGGATTTGGGGTGGAACCCACCATGCATGGTGAGGAGCTTCCTTGTCTTAACATCTGTGGTCTGTATCTCATCCTTTGGCCACCTTATTATTCCTGCAGGGTATCTGATCACTGGCAGGGCGTAGCTGTTTATTGCCCGGGACTTGTTCTTGCCATTGAGCTGGCTTCTTAGGACCTGCCTTACTCGCTGGAGGTATTTGGCTGTTGCCATTTTCCTTGTAGCCCCTTCGAGGTTACCATTTGCCTGTGGTATTCCAAGGTACTTGTAACTGTCCTCAATGTCTGCTATTGTTCCTTCTGGGACTGAGACCCCTTCTGTGTGGACTACCTTGCCTCTTTTTGTCACCATCCTCCTACATTTCTCAAGCCCGAATGACATCCCGATGTTGTTGCTGTAGATCCTGGTGGTGTGGATCAGGGAGTCTATGTCCCGCTCGCTCTTAGCATACAGCTTGATGTCATCCATGTAGAGGAGGTGACTGATCGTAGCTCCATTCCTGAGGCGGTATCCGTAGCCAGTCTTGTTGATTATTTGGCTTAGGGGGTTCAGACCTATGCAGAACAGCAGTGGGGACAGCGCATCTCCTTGGTATATGCCACATCTGATGGACACTTGGCCAAGTGGCTTGCCATTTGCCTCGAGAGTGGTTTTCCACAGGCCCATCGAGTTTGCAATGAAGGCCCTTAGAGTGCTGTAGATCTTGTACATCTCCAAGCACTCAGTGATCCATGTGTGTGGCATCGAGTCGTAGGCTTTCTTGTAATCAATCCAGGCAGTGCACAGGTTGGTATTTCGGGACTTGCAGTCTTGGGCGACTGTTCTGTCAACCAGGAGTTGGTGTTTGGCTCCTCTGGTATCTCTGCCTATGCCCTTCTGTGCTTTGCTCATGTATTGCTCCATGTGCCTGCTTATCTTAGTCGCAATGATGCCTGACAGGAGCTTCCATGTTGTGGAGAGGCAGGTTATTGGTCGGTAGTTAGATGGGGCTGCACCCTTTGTGGGATCCTTCAGGATCAGGATCGTTCGCCCTTCGGTTAGCCATTCTGGGTGAGTCCCATCTCTTAGCAGCTGGTTCATTTGTGCTGCCAGGCGCTCATGGAGTGCTGTGAGTTTCTTTAGCCAGTAGGCCTGGATCATGTCTGGGCCCGGTGCTGTCCAGTTTTTCATACCTGAGACTCTTTCTTGGATGTCTGCCACTGTGATGGTGACTGGTTTCTGCTCAGGGAGGTTGCTGTGCTCCTCTCTTAGGGAGACTAGCCATTGAGCACTGCTGTTATGTGCTGCATCCTTCTCCCATATGCTCTTCCAGTACCTCTCAGTTTCCAGCCTTGGTGGGTCTGCTCTGTTGTTATTACCCTGCCATTGAGCATACACTTTTGCAGGTTGAGTTGCGAACAGCCTGTTTATTCGTCTGGCTTCATTGTCTCTAGTGTATCTCTTTAGGCGGCTAGCCAAGGCTTGGAGCCTTTGTTTGGCAGTTTCGAGTGCTTCAGGTATGGGTATCTGGTTGTACTTCTTGGGTACTGGTCTTTTTCATTGCACCTTTCTGGGCCCCTGTCAATTGACTCACTTCTCTCCGTGCCACCTTGATTTTTACCTCCAACCTTCGTTTCCATGGTGGGTCATGTTTCTCATGGTTCCCATGGTTGCTCTTATAGCCAAGCATCTCCAGGATCACTGCTGCTGAAGTGTATATCAGCTCATTGGTCTCGGTGATTGTTGTGGCAGGGATCGCTGCCAGTGCTGCATTCACATTGTCCAGGAGACTTTCCGATGGTGCTTCACTTGGTCTTGGTAATCGCTGCCGGGGTTGCCTTGTGTTTAGTCTCGCCATGATCTTATCTTTCAGGTCCTTCGCTGCCTCGCTCAGCGTTATTGGGGCTTGGTACCCAATCTCTGGAGGGGCAGGTTGTGTAACCTCCCCTCTGACCTGGCGTCTTGGTTCCCCCATGCAGGTATTCAGCTTGCATTCGTCAATCTCAAGTTGTGATAGCAGTTGCCGTTTGTGGATGTTGGAACACTGAGCTACTAGTTGTTTAGCTGTCAACTGTGACCGTGGGTTTCGAAGTAACCATTGTGCCCACATTCTCTGCATGTAACCCCTCTGACTAGGGTTACTTGAGTAGCAGCATGCCAGCAGAGCCTTGTTCTCGCATCTCGCCCATTTCCGCCTTGTTCCAGTAGCCCACTTCTCATCAAGGTGCTCTGGTTCCCCAGCACCTGACGCTTGTTTGGCCGGGAAGTTTTTACTTCTTTTTTTACTTCTTTTATATATATATATATATATATATATATATATATATATATATATATAGATATATATATATATATATATATATATATATATATATATATATATATATATATATATATATATATATATATATATATGCGGCTGGGTAGCTCAGTTGGTACAGTGCAGGACTGGCACACTGGCACACTGCTCAAGGTTTCTTCCCTCTTAAATATATATATATATATATATATATATATATATATATATTCAATTCAATTTTATTTATATAGCGTCTATGTCTATGTCTATGTCTATGTCTATGTCTATGTCTATGTCTATGTCTATGTCTATGTCTATGTCTCTAGCTGCTTTCCAGAGACCCAGAACATGACCCCCGAGCAATTATTACATAAACAGTGGCAGGTAAAAACTCCCCTAGTGAAAGAAAAACCTTAAGCCAAACAGTGGCAAGGAAAAACTCCCCTTTAAGAGGGAAGAAACCTTGAGCAGGACCTGGCTCATGAGGGGAGACCCTCCTGCCGAAGGCCAGCCGGGTAGAGCAAGAAATAAGAAAGAATAGAGACATAGAGACACCGTCAAAGGTACAAGACAGGATACAATAGTAAAATTATCTATCAGCAGTAGACCGATAAGACTTCTGTGTATATGGGTAATATGGATAGATGGTGATACACGGGGATGAGGACTGCAGGTCGGGATGTCAATAAATATCCAACAGACATCCATACAGACAGATGAAGGCAGACACTGGGATGGTCAGAGGTGGAACTGCAGGTCAGCAAGCAGCTCCTGAGGCTCTGGTCCGCACGACATGCACAGAAGAGGAAAAGAAGGGCCAGACAAGCACAAAAAAACTACAAGAAACATGGACCACAATTATGCTTATGGGATACTGTTAATAACTGAGGATTGAGGTGAAGAAGAGACAGGAAAGGCAAAGAGAAACAGAGAAGGTGAAAGGCACCACTCAGTGGATCATGTTGGTGCCCCCCTGCAGCAGAGGCCTATAGCAGCATATCTACACCGAAGCTGTTTAAGATGAGCTGCTCTAATCTGGTCCTGTAGCTGCAGCTTTGACTACTGGGCCTGACACATTAAGGTACTAAATATACACTAACTATATGCTTTATTAAACAGAAATGTTTTAAGTTTAATTTTAAAGGTGGAGGTGGTATCAGCCTCCTTAACCCAAACTGAAGTTGGTTCCAGAGTGATGGTGCCTGATAACAGAAAGCCCGTCCTCCAAATCTACATTTGGATACTCTAGGAACTACGAGTAAACCTGCACCCTGAGAACGGAGAGCTCTATTAGGAACGTACGGTACTATCAAGTCTTGCAAATATCGCAGCGCTAGGCCATTTTGGACTTTATATGCAAGTAATAAAATTTTGAATTGGATTCTAAATTTTGGAGGGATGGATGGAAGCTAAAACTGGAGAGACGTGGTCTCTCTTGTTGATTCCTGTCAGCACTCGCGCTGCTGCATTTTGGATCAGCTGGAGGCTGTTCAGAGAATTACTTGGACATCCAGCCAACAACACGTTACAGTAATCTAGTCTAGAAGATACAAACGCGTCAATTATTTCAGCATCACTCTGGGAGAGGATGCTCCTAATCTTTGCGATATTACGGAGGTGGAAAAATGCGGTTTTACAAACCTGATTAATATGCTGTTTAAATGACAAATCCTGATCGAATATAACGCCAAGGTTTCACACAGTTTTATTGGAGGCCATCGCAACACCATCTAATCCCTTCCTGAGGTGTTTGGGACCACAAACAACAACCTCTGTTTTATCAGAATTTAGTAGCAAAACATTTGTGGACATCCAGTCCTTGATGTCCTGAAGACACATCTGAAGTTTGTCTAATGGTTCTGTTTCATCTGGCTTCATAGACAGATACAGCTGCGTATCATCAGCATAACAATGAAAATTAATGCCGTGGTTCCGGATAATACTTCCCAAGGGCTGCATGTATAAACTGAACAAGATTGGCCCTAGCACTGAACCCTGCGGGACACCATAGCAGACCCTTGTCTGTACGGAAGAAACCTCATGAACATGAACAAACTGGAATCTATCAGACAGATATGATTTTAACCAATCTAGAGCTGTCCCTTTAATCCCAACAACATACTCGAGTCTCTGCAGTAAAATGCTGTGATCTATAGTATCAAAAGCAGCCCTGAGGTCCAGCAGAACCAGTATGGACACTAACCCATTATCTGAGGCCATAAGAAGGTCATTCGAGACTCGAACCAGTGCTGTTTCTGTGCTATGATGCATTCTGAGCCCTGAATGAAAAACTTCAAATAGATCATTTCTATACACATGGTCACACAGCTGGCTTGCAACTTCCTTTTCCATAATTTTTGAGATAAATGGAATGTTGGAAATTGGTCTATAATTAGCTAAAATGTCTGGGTCAAGAAAGGGTATTTTTAAATAATGGTTTGATATATATATAAATGCAGTTTGTGCTTTAAAAAAAAGTATACATGTAGTTGCGTATATACAGTGGAAAAACAAGTAGGCAGGTCGATAAAGGAGAGAAAAAGGCAGACAAATAACATCTCCCTAATTGCCACAAGAGGTGTCCCTTACACTGACCCACTCTGCTCTCCATGGAAAAATGATCTCACCCCCTCTAACACCACTGACTTCATACCCTGACGTGAGGCTGAAAGGCCTGACTTCACTCCAGATTTACCTGAGAGGAGAGCACTTTCCTTCCTGGGAACCCAGGTTTTCTCAATAGAGTATTGTAAGTAACATCCAACAGCAAAGCTAGGCAGGACTGTTAAAGCATCATTTTACTTTTTTACAATTTTTTTTCTTATTTTTCTACTTTTGCTTTATGTCAGTACTAAGCATTTTACATCATCTGGCAAGCTTAAGTATGATGGGAAGAAAAGCACATTTCGAGAAGATCAGAGGTGGTGCAAAAGACTTGCGAACCAGTAGCTGTCAGTTTTTTTTTTCTGTTTTTCCTGTCATGAACTATAACATCAAACTTGCTAACTGAGGCCTGTGCTTTGCAGTATTGTGCAGTCTGATTTTGTGGCAAACTGCTGATAGATAATGTCTTGGCTGCTTTCCACTTGTAAATAATCCTTCTGTTCAGTAGAATGATCAACTCAAAATTGCTTGGAAACTGCCTTATAAGCCTTCTCAGATTGGAGGGCAGCAATAATTGCTTTTCTAAGATCATTGCTTATCTCTTCCCTCAATGACTTTGTGTTAAAACACACCTGCATGCCCCTGACCAGTACACACTGCATCTGCATGTTGGCAGTGTTTCTGTGATGTAAATAATGATGCAGTGTAAAGTGTTATGTGTTGCTGCTCTTCTAGGGTTGAATTCACCGAATTTAAGACCTGGTAACAATCAGATGATGATTCTACTTAAAATCTCAGAGAGGGTGTACTCCTTTTCCACATGACTGTATGTGAGAGGCCTGCTTCCAGATGTAAACTGTTTAGCTACTCCTTGAGGTTGTATGAGGAAACAGCTTCCTGGTGAAGCAGTGTACACAGTACATGTTTATTTGTTAGGATTAGTGACCTCAGTATATTCCCAGTATGATGACAAAGTCCACCCCAGTATAGCCTCCCATTAAGACCCAGATGGCTCAGGACTTTCTCACTGTGAAATCAGTAAGAGCTTGAGGGCATATTTTGGACCAATAATACTCAGCTCATAGTTTTATTGTATTCTTAAAAATAAGCACGCTGGGGTCTAAGATCAAGTCTTTGTTCCTGCAGGGAGTTTTTGAGATTGTACACCACTGATGATTTATTAAACCATATCAGATAACACAGCGCATATATTTTCTTTAAAAGCTAACAAAATCAGCATGCACTACTATACTGTTTAGTCATTCAGAGTGATATTTAGAAAATATTTTTGATTTCTCTGTTTGTTCATGCTCTTGCTGAGATGACATTCTCCAATAATTAAAAAAAAAAAGCTTAATTATAAGGGTCAAAGCAGCAAAACTGCTGGAAATCTCATGTGGTTTTTGTTAGAAGTATTATTAATGTCCTCGCCTTGTTTCTGCCCTGAAGTGTCTGCGAAAAAAAAAACAACTATATAATATGCAAACACTAAACATGGTACAAGAGTTTAGGACCCCCTAAATATCTCTGATCATTGGAATGACAGTAACAAGCCTTTATAAGAAAATCTATAACATGAAGATTTGCATTTTGACTTATATCTTAAGAAGAGAAGAAAATAATATTCCCTCTATTTTTGCCAATTTCTGTCATTAAAATCTTCCCATCATTCTCAAAAATCAAAAAGTGAAGCAAACTATTCTGATTTGGGATATTTTATCTACTGACCATGGTGGTGGAAATGTGTTTATAATAACTTTGATCACATTGACCATATTAAAATGTCATGCCAATCAAGCTTATATTTGGGCATGGCTTTTATCTTTTGATGTATTAATCCAAAGTTAATGAACCTTAGTATTGACCATCATTACAACATTTTATGGAAGTGCACTAAATTTGATGAAATGTAATAAAAAAATGGGTGCTACAATTCTCACATGTCAATACACCATAAACCAATTGAGTTAAAAACCCGAAATCTTGTATACTTGTTCAATTCAGATTAATTCAATGTTATTTAAACATTGTCTATTTTAATACAAATTGTCTCCCAGCGCTTTCCAGGAACCCAGAACATGACCCCTGAGCAATGATCAGCTGCAGGGGAGTTTTTCTTACCACTGTTTGGCTGAAGGTTTTTCTCCCACTAGGGGAGTTTTTACCTGCCGTTGTTTATGTAATATTTGTTAAGGGGTCATGTTCTGGGTCTCTGTAAAGCAGCTAGAGACAACTTGTGTTGTAATAGACGCTGTATAAATAAAATTAAATTGAGTTAAAAAAAATGGCAGGCAGAAACTCCTAGCTGGAGAAAAACCTTAAGCCAAACAGTGGCAATGAAAAACTCCCCTTTAAGAGGGAGGAAACCTGGATCAGGCCTCCTGCCGAAGGCCAGCAGGATAGAGCAGGAAAGGGGAGGATGAAGAACAGAGAGAGGAGAGGTGCAGATATACTGTCAGAGGTACAAAAGATAAGATATATTAGTATGAATTATCTGTTAGCTGGAGGACTAAGACTTCCATGTATATATGACTGATTCATGGTTAGTTGATGGACTACAGACACGACTATATAAACAGGTGTAGACAGCAGACACTGGGGTGGTCAGAGGGTGGGACTGCAGGTCAGGATGTCTGCAGGTTTCCAACAGAGACATCTATACAGACAGGTGGAGGTAAACACTGGGATGGTCAGAGGGTGGGACTGCAGGTCAGGAAGCAGCTCCTGAGGATCTGGTCTGCAAACATGTACAGAAGAGAAAAAGAGGTGACAGACCAGCACAACAAACTACAAGAACAATGAACCACAATTATACTGATGACATGGATCTAATTAATAACTGAGGATTGAGCTGAAGAAGGGAAAGAGAAACAGAGGAGGTGAGGGGAACCAGTCAGTGGATCATGTTGGTGTCCTCCTGCAGCAGTTCTACAGCAGCAGATCCAGGATGAAGCTGTGTTGAAGACCAGCTGCTCTAGTCTGGTCCTGCAGCTGCAGCTGTGACTACTGGTCCTAACACACTAAAGTTTATACTAACTCTAGATTTTATTAAACAGAAACGTTTAAAGTTTGGTTTTAAAGGTAGAGGTGGTGTCAGCCTCCTCTGGTCCATAGTGATGGTTCCTGATAAGAGAAAGGCCGTCCTCCAAATCTACATTTGGATACTCTAGGAACTACGAGTAAACACGAAATCTGAGAACGGAGAGCTTTACTGGGGTTAAGACCACATAGGGTAAAGACCTGCATGTCTACCTGCATAAGTCCACTGAGCAAAGGTACGAGCAAACTCCGTACAACCAAAGTAATGCACATTGTGCCTCAAACCCATCCTGGTCAGATATGGGTACAGACCAAGACACACCTCCTATTGGCAAAGCAATCCGCAAAACCTGTGTTTTCCCATCGTATACCTGTCCGCCCCATCCTGACCTTTAGTCTCTGGAACTCAGTCCGCAGTTAACAAGTTCATCAGTTCATTGTTACATCTCCCAGACCTTCAGGTCCTAGCCCTGACCGAGACTTGGATCCATCCAGAAAACACAGCTACACCAACTGCTCTATCAGCGAATATAGAATTCACTCAAACACCTCGTTCTGCTAGACAAGGAGGTGGTACAGGCATTCTGATTTCCAAAAAAGTGGAATCTCACATCCATTCGTCCCATTGCAGTAGTAGCAGTACCAGTATTAGCAGTAGCAGTAGCAGTAGTAGTAGTAGTAGTAGCAGTAGTAGTAGTAGTAGCAGTAGTAGCAGTAGTAGTAGTAGTAGTAGCAGTAGTAGTAGTAGTAGTAGTAGCAGTAGCAGTAACAGTAGTAGTAGTAGTAGCAGTAGTAGTAGTAGTAGTAGTAGTAGTAGCAGTAGTAGTAGTAGTAGCAGTAGTAGCAGTAGCAGTAGTAGTAGCAGTAATAGTAGTAGTGGTAGTAGTAGTAGTAGTAGCAGTAGTAGCAGTAGTAATAGTAGTAGTGGTAGTAGCAGTAGTAGCAGTAGTAGCAGTAGTAGTAGTAGTAGTAGCAGTAGCAGTAGTGGCAGTTGTAGCAGTAGTAGCAGTAGTAGCAGTAGTAGTAGTAGTAGCAGTAGTAGTAGTAGTAGTAGTAGTAGTAGTAGTAGTAGCAGCAGTAGCAGTAGTAGTAGTAGCAGTAGCAGTAGCAGTAGCAGTAGTAGCAGTAGTAGTACAGTAGTAGTAGCAGTAGTAGCAGCAGTAGTAGCAGTAGTAGTAGTAGCAGTAGCAGTAGCAGTAGCAGTAGTAGCAGTAGCAGTAGTAGTAGCAGTAGTAGCAGTAGTAGTAGTAGTAGTAGTAGCAGTAGTAGTAGTAGCAGTAGTAGCAGTAGTAGTAGTTGTAGTAGCAGTAGTAGTAGTAGCAGTAGTAGTAGTAGTAGTAGTAGTAGTAGTAGTAGCAGTAGTAGTAGTAGCAGTAGTAGCAGTAGTAGTAGTTGTAGTAGCAGTAGTAGTAGTAGCAGTAGTAGTAGTAGTAGTAGGATATAGCGTATAAATTTATATAGGTCTTCAGTGTAAAAAGTACCTAAATGAAACATTACAGGCTCGTTCATAAAAACAGAAAAAAATCAGCCAAATTAAAACCATCTGGTCAATATTTGATGCTATCGCTAGCACAGTTAGCGTTTTACTCATGTTAGTCAATTAGACTAATTGTCAGCCATGCTTAGTCTCCAGACATAACAAATCTCACCTCCAGAAGTTACATTTTATCAAACATGGTGACACAAGTTAGTCCAGGCTTCACATACACCTCCTACAAATTTATATTTAGGCATCCATCAATCAATCAGTGAGACATGTCGTTTATAAATGGAGACAGCTCTGGACTGTAACTACTCCTTCAGGAGGTGGGGGCCCAGTCAAGATGACTCCAAATGCACAACACAGGATCCTCAATGAGGTGAGGAAGAACCTGCAAGTAGCCATCTACCTGAAACAACTCACGGAACAAACACACAGGTAACCATGTGGTTCTGCCAAACAAACTGTCCTTCTGGAGGGTATCACTGACCTGGAGAACACCTACACATATACTCATAACACTGTTTTTACTTAATTTAGGTTTTTTATTACCATTGTTTCTTTAATAATTGCTCGGGGGTCAAGCTCTGGGTGTCTGAAAAGCACCTAGAGACCATTTGTATTGTAAAAGATGCTAAATAAATTAATATTGATTCGAATTGAGCTTTGGGGTTTGGGATTCTCGTGGGGTTCATGCTGAAAATAGCCTGAAATGGTCTCTCCCTGAATTTTCTTCTTCTTTTAAATAATTTCAACTACAATTTCGACTCGTCCAGTTTTATTCTAGCTTGAATATATAAACATTCCAAAAAAAAAGTCCTTAGTGCAGTTTTTCCATAAACGTAGCCCATATTAAATTCAGCCTTACCCCATGGCAGGACATCGCAGTCGCGCTGAGCGATCTTCAGTTATCAAGTCTCCCAGCTCCGGATAAACCTAAACCTAAACACGACCACCCCCTCATTCAGGCCTGCAAACATGTTGTTTTGGTGGAAAGGTCTGGAGGCATTGTTTACACCGCAAAGTTTACAAGGATTGAGAGTCATTACAAGCAGGAATCCTACAAAATTAGACAGGCTCCCTTGTGAAAACAGTGCAATACAGGATTGCAAAACCATGAAACCCCAACAGAAAATGAGGAACAGCGCTCCAAAAGGCTAAAATAACGTGTTATTAATCTGTTACTTGTTTTTCCAAGTCAGTGCTAACCATTGCATTATGGTAAAACCTTAATAGACATCTTTATTATTACTATGCCAAACAGTCCTACCCTCAACATGTCGTGCCTTTGATTCAACAAAGGGAGTTTTGATGAAGAGGAGGCCATGCCCCGAGGCCAAACCCACTGGTTTTCCCCTTGTATGGATAGATAAACCAGCTGCATTACTATAAATGACAGAACATGGGATTTTTTTTTTTTTTTTTTTGTCCTCTGAAATTAGCATGGAAATGAAGTGGAAAATGGGATATAAATGGAAATGTGTGTGAAGAGGGTCCTGGTGGCAACAATAGGAGGGTTTGCTAAAACACAGCACTATGTGAGCAGCGGGCAAGGGAGGGACAGAAGGAGTCATCAACAAGGCTCCTCTGTGTCCTCCTAAAGCCATCCTGCTTTTAGAACAAAACGGTTCCTCCCACAGCACTTTGGTCTTCTTCACATGCCTCTGGCCACTAAAACAGGCCTTTTTTATGGTGTCAATATCTCAACATGAATGCATGCAAATTTGCAGGTGTCTTTAAGAGCGTGCATGTTCACATGAATAAGCGCCATTGAGTCCAAACTCCACAGAATAAATGGAGGGGAAAAAAATCAAATGCTTTAAAAGGACAATGAGCTGGTATATTCTAGGGTGATAATAAATATTTTATAAGTGTTTATCATTTGTTTGAGCATCAGCATCAGCACATCAGAGCAGATCAAACGCTTTACATAAATAAGTTCTGACCTAACAAACATCTCATTTATCTTATACATCTTATTTATTTAGACAATATTTACAGGTAGGAAAGCGTGAACATTGGGTCCACAGTTGAAACTGCTTTCGGGAGCCTGTTTTTAAAGTATTTTCTCATAAAATCGGTCGCTGACGGAGCATCCACATTTTGTAAACATATTTATGTGGGTAAAAGTATTGATATCAAAGGTTTGCAACTGTTGGTGCTAACAATCCAGGCCCTTACGGACTGATTTCAGTCACACTGGTTTCAGTGGGGAGTGTTGTCTGTATTCAAGCAGGAACTGCAGATCTACGCTCACGTCCACTCTGGCTGGGTTTCATTGCGCCTGATCCAGGGTTTCAGCTCTACTTGGGAAAAGCCCTCCAGCCTCATTACAACACTCTGACCGGAGAAGTCAGCTGGAAATCGTTTACGTTGTTGTTGTACACATTAATGGCTTTCCACCTTCAGATACAAGCTCTTGCAGTTTTATTAAGTGCAGTTTTAGCAGCAAAACAGCTGATACCAAAGACGCGCGTCTTTGGTCTTTGGTGCCGCTTACAACGTCATTAGGCCTCGTCTGTTTCCTGATCTCCAGTGGTGGTCATATGTGAACTAACATCTGTATGTCAGGCCTGTCTCAGATATAAATAGACAGAGAAATTCACGCTTTACAAACTCCTTATTTTACTTTAACAAGCTGCATAGCCTAATTGTTTGTACATTCTTCAGAGGTTTTACAAAACTGTTTGTGTTTGTCGGCCCAAACTGTTGGAGCATCGTTAACTTTCATTATCAGCTCTTTTAAAATAAAAAAAAAACTTTTTGAAAGTTACTTTTACAAACTAATTTCGTAATATATATTCAACAGTTTATATCTTCTATGATGATTTTGGAAAAAAGCCACAGAGTTGATGAAGATGTCATAAATATTTCAGATGCGGAGACTCACCTTTTGATTCGTGGGGGTATTGACTATATTCTCTGAAAATATCTAATGGTTTCAAACGTGTTCTGAATCTTTGATGCAACCTGCTGAATCAAGTGTAATTTCATTCTGTTGAAAAGAGGTATTTTAATCTTTTTTTTTTTTAGTCGCAAAAAGAGACAGTGTGTGAGTGTGTGTGTGTGTGTGTGTGTGTTTGTGTGTGTGTGTGTGTGGTGTGTGTGAGTCTGTGTGTGTGAGTCTGTGTGTGTGTGAGTGTGTGTGTGTGTGTGTGTGTGTGTGAGTCTGTGTGTGTGTGTGTGAGTGTGTGTGAGTCTGTGTGTGTGTGTGAGTGTGTGTCTGAGTGTGTGTGGGGGGGTTAGAGTCAGCTTTGTGTTTGCATTTCTGGCAGCAGAGCTGAGCCGGCGCAGCTGCATGGCAGCCACTCCTCTACAGGGCCAGCAGTCAAAAACACTCCTATAAATGCTATTGTGCTCACCTGATTGATCTTTCACAGGCCCAGGACGGGCCAGACAGGCTGACTTTGGAGGGGAATGGCAAGGACTGGCCGGTGAACAAACAAGCGAGCCAGTGTCTGCAGCAGAGGAGGTTGGGCCGCAGGTGGCTAGAAGGCACGCTTGGGTTGGCGCACTAGCGCTCATCAGATGCCAGCAGTGACATTTCCTGACTATGGCTATACAGAAGCAGGCATCCCAGCAACGGTGCAGTGTCTTAGGGGAATGGAGAAGGGGTTCCTGGGTGGAAAAGGACCTTTTGCCCATGTGGGTGAGCACACATAAGCAAAGGAGACAGAGACGTGTGCAACATTTCTTAGAAACACACTAATAAAGAGCTTTTTTGCTTTTTGTTCTCTTTCTCATGACAAACACGCATGCACCTTACTGACAGCTGTAGCTAAAGGTGGGCAGGGATCGACTGTCTGGGATGCTGACTGAACCGTCGCTGCCAGGAATTCCACAGGGTGGTGCGCGGGTGGGAATCCCTCCACACATTTCTGTAGTCTAAAACCCGCGAGGCAGAGACAGTGCAGCGATCTGAGCCAGCGCCAGGAGTTGTAAATCCAAACCCCGCTACCGCCTGCAAATTAAAATCCAATTCTGTCAACTTACAGGCTAAAATACAGCGCGCTCACTGTTCGGGGGCTCAGTCGTGATCAAAGCGCCGAAGAGCGCACACCATGATCTGAAGCACTTTCACACCCTAAACAATGGTATCTTTTCAGGAAGGTTGCAAGTTCAAATAATCCAGTCTGACCTTTGAAGGAAGCGCTTAAAATAAATCGAGAAACAAACATAGCAGGCACCATGTTGAATGGAGTTATTTTGAGGTACGTATTGTTTGGATAGGAAATAGTCTCCTGGATGTAAATCAGCCACTGTGACTTTCACACAGGCAGGACATGAGGCAGCCCCGTGGGGTCCAGATTTGGCAGTGTGGTACAGTAAGGATGTGGGACAGTTGTGAACTTGCGTGGGGGTTGTATTATTTTTGGTCACCTTGAGAAGAGAAACTGGAAAAGATTCGTTTCTGGGGCCAGACACACCAGATGGGAACAAGTCCTGCTCCCAGACTGGCTTGTGTTTCACACAATAAGTGTTTGCATTAAGAATCACTTTCCAGTTGGCGTGGCCCGTGGGAGCGGCTGCTCGTCCTCGGACAGGCTCGTTTCGCACTCCGAGCAAGTTTTAACTCAGTGACAGCAGAGCTGTCTTTGTTTCACTGATCTCCTGAAGCCCAAAACATAAACAGAAAATCCATCAACATGGGATTAAAAAAAAAAGCAACCTGACATTTTTTTTTAAGGAAATGAACGAACCAGTTCGAACCATTCAAAATGCATTCAAAAGCAGTTCAGAGGAGAATGGTTTTCCCACATTCCCACTGGTAAAAACTTTGACTAAACAGCCATTTCAACATGACTTGTGGAAAGATTTTTAAAAAAAGAAAGAGCATAGCCATTGAGTTCTTTAGCAAGCACATTATGCCAATAAACACAGCTTTCTATTTTACACTAATGTATAAAACTGATCCCATTACAATATGTAGAAGGCTCTTGTTGGCTTTATACTGTAGTTCCATGTTGTCATTTAAATGAAACATAAAATCCGACGTTTTAGGGACTTGTGTTTCATCTGCCAGTGCAAAATGACTTTAAGGAAATATGTAAAACCTTTTTCAATATTGGGTCTTTTTCAAAACATAAAATTAAAGAAACAAGCAGTCATGTGTTTATGGCATTTTGGTGCTGTAACTGCATTTAACCAGTTAAAAAGAAGCAGAAAAGGGTTCTTAGACATTCAAACAAAACATCCCTCAATGGTTTAGATTCGCTGGGAAGGAATCAAATCCACAGGCGATTCTCACCTTAATCTATACCCTGAGCTCTGTGAAGCTTTTTAACATCCTTTTAAGATCCGTCCTCACTGACTTGGCTCTGCAAAAATTAGCTCTGTTGCTTCCTTTCATTTCAACATCATATCATGTTTCATAGGTTTTAAATATCAAGACAAAAGAAAAAAAAATTCTGGTCCTTACCGGGTCTTGAAATTCAGTCAGATTTAAAATAAACATTATATCACACCCGGTTTAGTCACTGTTTATCATTTTATTGCTAAGTAGCCAGCGCTGTAATCAAAGGCACTTTGCAGCGGCGTGGCAGCGGCGTGGCAGCGGCGTGGCAGCGGCGTGGCAGCGGCGTGGCAGCGGCGTGGCAGCGGCGTGGCAGCGGCGTGGCACATCTGCTGGGTAAGATGTCCAGTGATATCACATTAGAGCAGCCACCCTGGTATGACTCTCGTCCCTCAGCTGAGAGTTGAGCTGCGTGATGCAGAGTGTTTTGGTGCGGTGCCTGTTTCTCACGTGTGAAGTAAGTGTTGGGGAAATTAAACGGCTAAAACGTGTGTTGGTCATCACAATGACTTCGTAGTCATGTGCAAAAGAAAGTAACCACTCTTTTATTTCTATATTCAGTGTGCGAGAGATCACATCAGCAGTTCTTCATGGTGACGTTTCGACATTTGCTGATCATGAGCATTCAAGTGCGAAACACAATGCAAAGAGGGATAGACATCATTAACGGTAAGCAAATGTCTTAGAGAAGCACATTGAATTGGAACGGGCTATGAAACCATCCATCTAGCCCTTCTTTATCTATACCCAAAGCTTTCTATTCAGGGCCCTGGGAGGTCTGCTGGAGCTTATCCTAGCTGTTTTTGGGTAAAAGGTGGGGTACATGTTGGGCAGCTCACCAGTCCATTACCAAGACAGTAAGAAAACTATTTCCAATCAATTCATCATTTATAATCCATCAGTGCAAAGTGGGAAAGATTGACAAGTGAGAAATATTCACGACAGTTGCCAATCTTCCCAAGAGCAGATATCCCTGCAAATTTATAAGGTCACACCATGCAATGCTCTGAGTAGCACAAAAGCGTCCTTAGGATAACATCTCAGACCCCACAGGCCTTAGTGAAACATGTTAAATGTTAACATCCACAGGGATCAGAATTAGAAGAAAACTGATACTGTTTGTTTGGAAGAATATTGTCTGGAGAAAGTCTTTTTTGCCTAAAGAGAACAACAAGGTACGACGGAGGTTTACAAAACTGCATTTGACCAAATCCACAAAACTCATGGAGCAAGCTCCTATAAACAGATGAGATTACATATAAACTGCTTTTGTAGGGTCTTTTCCAGCTTCTGCTTCAGAGGAGAAGCTTTCCCAAGCATGTTGTGATGGAGTAAATTGTGTGATTGTGCAGTGATGGATCCAGTGTTTGTACAGAAATGTAAAGAGATTGATTGAACATAAATGTGCAACACTGGAACCTGCTAATACTCACTTACTTTCTCACTATATAAATCAAACTACTCGCTGCTATTTCTAAGGATGAAATTTCTCGACATATTAGCGACATGTTACAGGATGCAGTCATCTAAACGCATCTAAAAAACTAAATGCATGGGATTAATGAGTTAAAAGGGTCATCGGATGCCCGTTTACCATAGGGTCAAAAGATTCTTTAGTGTTTTAATGAAAAGTCACTAATATACACTGATTAAAATCAAGTCGCATCCTCGCTGAGTCTCGAAAGTGCCGATGTCAAAATATAAGCCTAATTTTTTCTGCATGAATCAGAATGGTGGCTACTTTTATTTTATTTGTATTTTGAGATCTACATGAAAGGTCACATTTTCTTTCTCTGTTGCAAACAGGCAAAGGTTTTGTATCTGGAAGCAGCGTTAGACCTGAATCCATCTGCAGGAAGAGGGAGAACGTTCCAGAACAACTGCCGAGCCTGTCAGCTGCTCAGTCCGCGTCAAAATTAAAATCTTGATTTTACAACACAGTAGTTCACAACTTCAAAATGTTATTACATTTTGTATTTATTGATTGAAATTGATTTTTAAATATATTTGTAGCTGAAATGAAATAAATTTGATGGATGAGAGCATTTTGATCGCAGCTTAAGCTTCCTGTAAATCTCTGTGTGATGCCCTTGTATTATCAGTAATCTTCATTCGCCTATCAGTCACCATCAGCTTATCAGAGGCAGAAGGGTGGAGGAGAGAGGAAGACTAAAAGCTTCAGAGAAAGGAAGGGAGGAAAGACAGAGAGGTGTCGCTGAGCCTTCCTAACGACACCCTCCCCCGCAGGCAACTCGCCCTCTAGATTCTTTTTTCTCATTTTAGTGTTTACCATTCTTTTATGTTCATTATTTATTATATTTGATCTAACTTTTCTGTCCTGACAGTATATTTTATTCTCTCTAAATGCATCTCTTCTGACCTCCATTGCAACACATCTCACTGTGTCTCTCGATAACTACAACAGCTGAGGCTGTAATAACATTTCATCCATCCATCAAGCCCAGCCAGCGTTGATCAATAAGCACTTTCAGTCCACTCCACAGTGCTGCACTGAACTTCAAATGTCTCCCCACTGTCTCTGTCAGTACTTATCTCCTTGCTGACAAAGCTATATTAGACTCATGGGTGGATGACTATTACAGTGGGTTTGACAATGCTTTTCAGCGCCGTCTGTGTGAGAGCGAGTGTGTGTGTTCTTTAAATAAAATGCATACAAAGCAATCGATGGCTCTTCTCTTTGCAAATCATCCTGGAGGATCTAAAGAAGTCATAAATCTTGTTTAGGTTGTAACAACATCGTTGTGTCAGTACAGTAGAGCATCACTGAGTAGGTATTTAACATGGATGTGCTTTGTGACCACAAACCACATTTCAAATGTCAACTTTATTCTCGTTTTATGTTGTTTAAAATGTTTTATGACAAATGCTTGGACCTAAGATGTAAGAAGAGGAAATCACCACTTCTAAATGATCACTGGATGTTACATGTAGTTAGTCATGTGCAACTTCTCATTTGCAAAGGCAAGAATTTGACAATATTGTGTGGTAACAATGCAAATATAGTGAGTCATGATGTAATATCATGGATTGCAGGTCAATCTAGCAATCAGCACAAACACTGCTTCATCTTATATTTGTGTAAAACTACAGTTTACATGATATCTAACTTGTTGGCCAAGATTTATGAAAAATTGGAAATTACTCACTGGGAGCATGGAAACAAAGTTAGTAGAAAATAAATTATACACACATCTGACGTCCTGGGAGGTCTGCTGGAGCTTATCCTAGCTGTTTTTGGGTAAAAGGTGGGGTACATGTTGGGCAGCTCACCAGTCCACATCTGACGAAACTCATCTTTTCACGCAGGTTTTTCTGTGTCCTTCTCCATGTTGTGTTCATAACAGACTGGGGCCCTGGTAGGGTCATAGATGGTAAAAAACCATGGATGAAGCACTAGGTCACGTGACCCATTGGTTTCTGAAGTGCAGTTTGGAAGCCCATTTTTCTTCCTACAGGACCCACGCTGCTCTGGAAACCAACAGGAAAACGTAGCGTTTGTGGAGTTTAATGTTGGTGAGTGAACGTGACTTATGTTCCCTGGATGTAAACACTGAATGGGACTGGAATTGGCCTATGTTGTTTGTGCCTGTTCCTCATTTTTGAAATCTGGGCCATACAGCATGTGGAGGGAAAAAATATGAAGTGGATCTGGACTGATTTGGACCTTTGGTGGAGCTCTGTCACCACTCCTTTAGATGGACAGCTTCACTGACGGACAAATCTCACCAATAACTGGTTCTTCCCAATTTCATCCACAACCCACATTCCATAAATGGCTGGAAATGCAGCTGGATGTAACCTTTGATGCAGATTGTTCTTCTGACGGCTTTTCTCCTGCACACATAGGCAGCTGCAGTATTATTAATGCTGGAATCAGCTGCATAACAGCTGACACCAAAGGACAACAGAGTCAACAGCACTTGTCGTTCTGTCTGCATGTTGTTGTTTACGGCGTTGTCAGGGCTGCTCTGCTTTTGTTTTTGTGAATGACTAAATCTCTGACCTTTTCACACAACTGCTGGGGTTTTCACCACCACTTGAGGCAGCAATTGTAACCCTGGCAACCAAAATAATGTTTTCATGATTGCAAGCAAATTACTTGCAATCCTGGCAGTTTGATTTTACGTGTCAGGGGTTCCCACAGCATAGGGCTGTGCTCAAAAGATGTGCCCATTGTCAATTCCCTTTAAATTAAATGTTTATATTAAAAATCTACCTCCTCATAGGCTTGACAAGGGATGACTGAAATACACTGTGATAGTGTCCCAACAGAATTGCACAATTTATGCTTGGTATCAAAACCATCGTGAGGAAATGAAATTTGCCCGCAGAAGAGAACAAACTCTTGCTTAAGAACCATTGTGTCCCCCTATATGGTAACAAAGAAGGACTTAGAGTGGCTTTAATTGAATAAAACAGCCACTAAACAACTATAATGTTATATTTCCTTGAGTTTGTCTTGCACTGAAGTGAAACTTATCATTACTGGCTGTACAGATTAGACCTGATGTATTATTTATAGGCTGTTGTGTATATCTAAATGTGTATCTAAATATCATTAAGCAGGAAGTAACCTGTGCAGTAACCCCTGTTACTGAGACGGAATATCATCAGAAGAGAGAAGAGGAAGAGGAAGGTGCACGTGCTCCTAAAATGCTTCCTGTTGTATGTTTCAATTTCATCCACTTGTGAAACTCAACACATGTGAATCTTTTTTCATGTCTTTTGAGACACACTTGCACGATACTGTTTTATGGGATCCCTGAGCGTTTTAGAAACCAGTGACCTTGATGAGAAACAACACACCTTCATTGATTTTATTGTTTATTTTTTCTCTGGTTGCTTTCAGCCCAAAAACGCTGAAGTGAGATATCAGGCAGTCGGACGTACTTCTCGTCACAAATCCACCGAACAAACACCGGGGTTTAGTTTTCACCATTTCTCTGTGATTTGTTTAGGGGACAAAATTAGGAGCTGATGTTTATTTGCATGACTTTTTAGTGTTGGTTATTTCTTTATTGGAAGGTGCTGATGTTGCACTTGTATGTTCAACTATTGTCACATCGTTTTGTCATCTGGGCCAGTCAGTGCACAGTCATGTTGTGTCCACCAATCACCATACAGTTACCACACAGATAGAGAGGGGTCCATTTGTCTAAAACATTAGAACTTCTTAGCTCTTTGTTGGTCAGAACTATCAGAGAATCTTCACCTACTTCCATCCACCATGACTGCTACTCTATCAACAAGTCAACACTAAGTCAATTCTGTTTATAATAGTTCTGCCAATTCCATTTCACATTGTGTCAGACATGCACATAGTGCTATTTGCTTTTTATCAGCTGACATGTTGCCATGCTGTTTGTATGTGCTATAAATACAAACTGAGTTGTTATGAATTTGTATTTCCAGCGAAAACAGCAGCCGTAGTTGGAAGGATTCAGGTGTGGTCTTATTCCCAGTTCCGACTTTTACGGTTTAGGGACCGCAACAATAGATCCGCTCATCCAGTAGAAGTGTGGTGTAATATTCACTCCCATGTTAAAATGTTCGACTTAGCAAAAATAAACATACTTACATTCTGGTTCAAAAAAGCGTTTTGGTCTAAATCCTAATCGATTTCACACCCATGACGACTCTGAGGGGGCTGAATTTCTTTGTACCATGCCAGGAGAGTTAAAATCAAGCACTACATTTTTTTCTACTATGATTGATTGAAATTAAACAAGTGGAAAGGGAATGCTCCTCCCCTTCTCTTCTTCTGTTTGTCAAATTCCTGACTGTCCTATGTCTCTTTTTACTCCAAAACGACACATTCTGCACTCATTCACATGCACTACAACACATCACAGCTGTCCCTGTCGGCTTCCTGAGCAACATGGCTGTGCTCGGTACGCTCCGGTCTTCAGAAACCATGGCTCATGTGACCGAACGCTTCCTCCATTGTTAGATACTCTCCGTGGTACTTACATGCAGCCGTTCTGCGCCATGCTCTTGTTGCTCAACATCTGACATTGTCAAACCAACCCACCACACTAAGCTTGTTACAGGAAAATACATCTCTGGCTCTGCTTAGTTAGATTGAAGCTTCTGGAAAGCAGTAGGTCACCTCACTGGCGACTGTGTTTTGGCACATCGGTATCGCTGTGCCGGGTCCACCAAGTGACCAGACACCATGAGAAGACATTTAAATTTGCTTTTTTAGAGCTCAAAAATGTTTTTGTTTGCGCAAACTGTTATTCACTTGGTAAAATGAGTTTGTATTGTCTTTTTTCTTTGTTGTGTGCTCCAAAAGTTCTGGTGCTCACACAGATACTCTAAGAACGGCCCAATGAAAAGAACTTTACCACCTATACTTCCTGCGGTACATACACACAAAAGAAAGGAACTTATTCCAATAGTTATAAGAACAATGAAAAGCTTAAGGCTGTGGGTTTAATTTCACTCTTGTCTGAAAAAACCTTTTGCCTATAATCTGTTCGTGTAGCTTTAGACGGGCAAAACGGTTTAAATAAGCAACAGGCAGTTTACGATGCTGTTGTGCACAAAGCTTCAAATCTGAACTTCAAATCCAGTGGTTTTTCCTGTGGTGTAGACTTAAAACCACAAGAATGCATATTCCTGCACTGAAGTGCGTCACCTTTAATGCTTATTTTGATGTACAAGACTCCTGCAGGGCCTGTGCCGTCTTTTTCCTCCCTGCCTGCCATCACTCCGTGTGATAAGTACAGGGGTAAGGCCATGAAATTAGATAAACAAAGATGAGTTCTTTTAGGTTCCACAGGCAGAAGACGAATAACATGTCAGGACTTTCGTGCCAGGGCAAGTTTTTATGAATGGACACCCCCCCCCCCCCTCCCCCCCTCCTTCCTCTTTTTTGTGAATGAAAAACAACTGGAAAATCAAGTAGAAAAGCCCGCAGTCTACCGGGAGTTGATTGGCTGCTGTGGCGAACGCTCCGCCCACGGTTGCTAGGAGCTTGGTCATCAGATTTCTGATTGGCTCAGAGAGGCGAGCGAGCCTTCATTCATAAGTCAGTGCATTCACCCGGACAAAGGCGAGAAATTCGAGCCCTTGGAAGTGAAATCCACCAATCACGAACGAGCGCTGGGCCCGAGCTGGAAAAGCAAGTCTCCATATTATCACCGAATCGTCTGTTTGGAGAAATGACAGCACAGCTGGCGTTAAAAAGACTCCACGCTTTGAATAAACTTTGAAAGTTATTCTAACGGCGCCAGTCGGTCATTTTTGCGAGTGAGGGCTTTGGTTTTGCTGCGGTGACTCGACAAAAAACATCTGTTTCCCCTCACAGATGCAGGCAGCGCTGGACTGTTTCCTAAAGAAAGTGGAGCCTGACAATCAGGGCAGACGTGGCAAAAACAAAAAAAAGAAAGAAAAAAAGGTGTGCGTGTGTGTGTGTGAAAGGGGGGGGGGGGTAAATAAAAAGTAGGAACAATCTAATTAATACCAGTTTTCTGAATCACCATGTAAGGAAAACAGGGAAACGCATAAACATAAATATGAACAAGTGTTTGCATGAGGTGTGAAACTGCTCTGAAGGTTGTAGATATAAAGCGAGCGCTGTCTGTCACACACACACGCGCGCGCGCACACACACACACCTACGTACGCACACACACGCAGATTTGTAAAGAGTGCCGCAGCCCGCTGGGTAATCACTCGCCATCACTTCCCCTCGGCATTTTTTGTGAATGGAGCTCATTATGCATGCAGCCTCCACGCAGCTCCATTCACAAGCAGCGTTCCCTCCTCTCCCTGCAGGCTGCGTGGATCCACTCAACTCAGCCTAAATGACCACAAACGGTTAACGGATGGATTATAACATGGATGGATATTTGGATCAGCAAGTGCCTTACACTTTAGCAAATGTATGTATGGATCAGCTCTTGTTTTACTTAAGTTTTTGCCTTCTTTTTTTTTTTTTTTTACTTGACCACTGGGCTTTATTTGTCTTCGCGTCACGTCTGCACGAGTTTTGGTTGCGTGTGCGCGGTAGAAAATTGTCTGTCAACCTGCTTAAAACTATCGAAACCCACCACAAAGCAGACTCCAGCGCGTGCTGTCTTTAAACTAGTTTGTCCGTGGGTTTCTCTCGTCGGCTGCAGATCGCGTCAGTATGTGCCAAACGGTCACTTTTGCTCGGCGCGTTTGTTTTTCCAAGATCGCCTCCAGCGCTGACAAATGTGTTGTTTTCAGCGCCGCATCATGTTTGCCCAATGTTGTAAGCTCTCATTTATGATCAAATACTACTATTCCCTTCTTATTATTGCTGGGTCTAAATGGGAGCTGCTGCCGCACTTCATAAATGACAAAAAAAAAAAAAAAACAAAGAGAAAAGGAAAAAATGCTATTAACTGTTTTGGCACTGTTAGGGTTTGTTACTAACTTCTCTTTCTCTAACATCCATGGGTTTTGCAGAAGTCGCAAGGAAATGGGCCACTAAATAGACTGTTGATGGCAGCAAAAAGGAAATTCATGGACACAGAATTACCCCCTCAGGAATCTGAAGGTAAAGATGTGGACCTTCTCTTTTGGACTAATGACGCTGTGTGTTCACATCATGGTCTATCATGTCAGACATGTCAGTCTGAGTCACAGCAAGTGCGTTTTGATACAACAATGATGAAAGAAATACCATTTAAACTGGTTGTTTTCTGGTGTACAGTGACTGAAAATGCACTCTCTCTTCTCTGCGTCTGCTCAGATCTCTTCCAGGATTTAAGCCAACTACAAGAGACATGGCTCACAGAAGGTGAGACTTGCCCGAAGGCTGCTTTTTCCTCTGCAAGTGTGCTTTCCTGTGATGATTAAGATGTTCATGGGGGACGATGGCATGTTTGTCACGACAGATTGGGCAAAACAAAAATCCTCCACGGAAGATCATAGCTTCCAGGTTAACCGAATTCCAAAGAAGATTTTTTTTTTGTTTTTTTTTTATGCTTTCAAATGCTGCACATCTGCTCATAAATCATACAACACCCCCCCCCCCCCCCCCCCCCCCCCCCACACACACACACACACACACACCTCACCCCCACCCCCACACCCCACAAAGTGGCCCTAGTGAGCACAGAAGGGACATTATTAGCTCTGAGCGTATCCTATTTTGGCCATGTTGGCAGGTAGCGTGAGTGCCAGGCTGCTGCCAATGCAAACAAACTGGCTATTTGGCTTGTGTCAGTCAAAGGCACATAGTGATGAAATGAGGCCCAGTCAGAGGCAACTGTCAGCTACCAGACTTCATATGTGAGCTCTAACCGAGTAATTATAATGTATGTCAAGAGGAGGGGGAACAACACAAGCTGGGAGTTTGGAGTGTTTCAGGAGGTGATGTGGAGCGGCGCTGCGGCAGGACAGTGAGCTCTGATTTGCTTCAAGGATAAACACACCACGAGGAGTGACTTTTGTTGTTTCTGCTGCTTTATTGTGGGGATTTAAAGGGGAATGCCACTCAGTTTTGTGATGTGTGCTTAATGTGGGCAGCATCAGCCTGATTATTCCCATTTAAGGCCTCCCCGTGCCTCATTTCTGTAATCGAGGTTGAATATTTGAGCACGTCTGCTCCGTGTGGTGGATGTAGAAAGTGTGATACCTCGAGGCGGTTGTGCATTTACATGCTGAAGGAAGCCTGTTTCTTTGTGCTCACCTTAACTCTTAATTGAAAGCATGCGTGTACAAGTTGTGACATCACAGTTACTCTGGAAACCAACATGTGCAACTCTAAACAAGAGGGACTTGAGAGCTGGAGCCTGTAGGGCTGCACGGCATGGCAAAAGACCACTCTGCCCGTTGTTGGAACTGTAATGACCTCTTTTCAAAAGACAATATATATTGTTGTTCCCTGTTCCTTGGTTGTCTAAAGGGTCTTTTTAGTGCAAATAAACTGAACACAACTGAACTGAAAGTGGGTTAGAACTGGTGTAAAGGTAAAATGAGTATCTTTGGTAAGTCAAATGCAATAAAATGAATCATTTTACAGGTTTGTTGGAAGTAAAACTGATTAAATGCATGGCCCTTAGAGCATCCAGATACTGAAAACTCACTAATGTGAGAGATGTGCTTTGTCCTTGTGTTAAAGTTTGGAACAGAGTTGCTGATGTTGTTGTATATTTTTAATTGTTTTAAAACCAAGTTTGTTTGTTTTTTCTTTTTTTACTGGATGATTAGAGTCCAGGTCATATACAAATATTAATATGAGGAGAGTCTATTTAACACAGTCGTAGAAGTGTGTATTCAGGGTCACGTTTCACTTTTCTGAGAGTTTTTACCAGACCTGAAAATATTGATGTTTCTCCTCTAAAGTTCCATGGATTGATTTATATAAATGTTAAAGTGATCTAATGTCTCACTAAAAGCAAAGAAAAGAGAAGAAATCAGAAGACTGAAAACAGCTGTCATTCGGTCTCAGGTTTCGCTGCTGTCCGTGCACGTGGACCTGCACAAAAGTAGCTCAAACCATCTCAGTGATTAAACCAGAACTTTTACTTTAACAGTTTCACCCCGTTTTGCTTTTGCTGACGCTTGCATACAAACATGTACTTCATGGAAGAAATGTTTGCTCTTTGTAAGTCCTCCACTCAACAGTCCAGCACATAGTGAATGACTGTTCTGGTAAAGAGAAAGCTCAATTTTTATTTCTGGTTATTAAGAATGACAAAACCTGCTTGCTTCACCATAAAACAGCACAATGACACCCGCTGACTTTGAGTAATTTGCAGCACACTGCCGATTGGCAGATTAGAGACGTGAAGCAATAGCCATCAGACGCTGCGGAAGCGGCTGCGTCTGCACGAAGTGCTGGCAGACGTTTGAGAGGAACCTGCTCTGAGGCCTGCAGCTGTTTATGGGAAACAGTCCTGCATCCAAGCTGGCTTCAACGCCTTTTGTCATGCAGCGTCAAAAAGCGGCAAATTCACTTCACACCAGCGTCTTACACAGACAAAGACGAGAACCAATAAAACTGCAACAATGGGTGTCACTTCAAAGTCTGAGCCTATTTGTATTCCCAGATTTGGTTTGGATGGGCTGCAGTTGAAAGTTTACTTCACCCCAAATCTACTTTCTCCCCAACTAATAGGGGTATTGAATTGGTATTGGTTTGAGGGTTTAAAGGGATTTAAAGTTGCAGATACAAAGCCATATTACTGTTAAGCATCAACACATCCTAACTTAAATACCTCCACAGACATGGGCCCGTTTTGGCGACCTTGAAGCAGGCGCTGGTGCTGATCTGGTGTCAGAGCCAGTTGACTGTGGTTTAAGTTTTTATGGAAGGAAACAGATTTTTCAGGGCCGGATCACTGACATGTTTCTCCATCACCAGATACAACAAAGCAAACGTTGCCTTCAGGAACCTTTACATTTGATGGAGATGGAGATTACAGGAAAAAATAACAATAGATGAACCAACAGGTTGGTTCAGATCTTGTCTGCGTATTAAGGCAATGTGAGGTCCGGCGGGGGGTTTTCTTTTAATCTCAATCGCTAAAAAAGCAACAAAAAGCCGCATCTATTGTTTACTTGTTTTTTCTCTACTAGCTCGACGTATACTTGACAAAAAATGCTAGTCGCAGTCTGTGTTTCTGAAACTGGGTACTACAGTGCAGTATCCAGTATATACTCCATACTAGACCAGCCGTGGTGACTGGTACGTCGTATGCATCCATAAACACGATGATTCTATGGCGTAACTGGAGGCCAGTCACATGACCGCTGTGACCTGTTGCCTCATAGACCATAGAGGTCACTTTCCAGGAGTAACAAACCCTTTAAACAGTTTGTTGCATACTCCAGGGTGTAAAATTGTTTGCGTACTGCTTATTCTGTTTTGATATCAATTAGTCAGCCGTGTGCAGTTTCAAACACTGCCAGTGTTTCGCTCGCTCGCTCCTTCCTCCCTCCTGATGTGACCGGTTGTTACTTGTGGGGCCGGCGGAGCACCAGTTTTCTTGCCCTGACCTGGTGCTTTCCTTGTGGTTGGCTGTCAAAAGATGAAGAACTGGTCCTAAATTTGGCACTGGCTCTGAACCAGCGCTGGAACCACTTTGGTGGAAAAAGCCTGTTAGAAACCAACGTTGGTGTGCTTTTTATTTATTTATTTATATATATTTTTTGGATCAGATGCAGCAGCCGAAACTGTTTCTGGAAAGCGTCTTTGCTGTTGAGCCGTGTGTGTCTAGTTGTTACAAGATAATTTAAAGTCATCATTTTCTGTAAGTTGATTAACAAACCTTTTCAAAGAGACGTTATATGATGTTCTGAACTTACAAATTGTGGGGGTGGCTCATTATTTAGTGTTTTTGAGGCAAAAAGAAAGCAGGACAGAAAGATAAAAGTGTTATTTAACCCCAAGTTTTGGCTTCCCTCCCTAAGACCTTTCCTGTCGCATTAATTAAAGACCTGATCATGACTGATTGCAGTTGTGAGGGATTCACCACAGTTGTAAAAGGTGGTTAACTGGAGGGATTTTTTTTTTCTTGTCTGCCAAAGCAGAGCGGAAGCAAGAGCGAGACGGAAAGGGTGAAACTGTTAATGGCAAGAGTTCAGGAGCTTGTCACGTCTTGTCTCTTTTTTTGGCCTTTAGCTTTATATAACTAGGGGCTGCTTCGCTCCTCCCAGGATCTCCCACTGGGAGGAAAAAAAAAAGTCATTCAAGGTGGCTGGAAGCATCGGGGAGAACATGCGTCTGTGCTCACATAAACATACTTTCCTTCTTGTGCTGACTTGCATCTCAAAGCCCCTGCTGAGGTGTTCCTGGAAGCAAGTCACATCCACGAGCACGCACTCACACACACACACACACAGGAAAGTGTGCAGACACAAACAGACGGCTATGGCTGCGATAACGTCTCATCGTTTCTTTACTCCTGCATCTTCACCAGGTCCAGAGGGTTCGCTTTTGAACACGTTAAAACTGGTAGAAATGATTGATTGTCGGGTCTGCAGAAGCAAAGATCGTCCTCTTCTCCATCACACTGAGCAGCTCAGTTTGTTCCCCTTTAGGGCAAAAGACTGAAAAGTTAAAAGGAGGTAATATTATTATGTTGGAGTGAATCATAGGAGATGTATTGTTCATATAAGAAATCAGTGTAGTTTATCAGAACATGCTTCAGAATGGAGTCATCTCGTTTCCTCTGCACAGGAAGGAGGACTGTGAATGCAAGAAAGTGGATTTGAGTTTCTTATGTCCTCGTTTTTGTAGTTTTGGTTTCTCTCAGTCAGTGAGGGGAGACGAATGAGGCTGGGTCAGATTTCGGCTCTTGAATGGGGCTTCGGTGGCGGGTTGTGTTGCAGAGTCATGGTGGGTTCTGCAATTAAAACATGGTTTTCATGCACAACCAAGCACTTTTAATGTGTTTTCTTTGCTCATTATCATCCATCACTAGATAATCAATGTTTAAAAATGGCCATCAAATTCTCCTCATTTGCACAAAGATTCACAGTGTAAATCTCAAGTTATGAAAACCCATTAAACAAATCCAGTAGGACCATGAAATGAATGAACGTTGAGCAAAATAATGGTTCACTTATAACTTAGTTGGTAGATCTGACTTCCTAACCCCTTTGGGGGCACAATGACAGCAGTGAAATGATTAGGGCTTTTTTTAGCGTGCACGTGGAAGGATAATAAAAGGGATTTTAAAAAAAAAACAAAAAAAAGAAAGGAAAGCTGTTCAGCAGCGTCTGTCCGGCTCTGCTGCACCTGGACCCGGCCGCACTGGCTGCTTTTCCAGCGCGACTCCAGAGGCGTTTCGGCGTGGGGCCACTGCCTAATCAGGGCCTTTGAAAGTACACGGCACTGCAAGCAATATCACACACGGATCATCGTATTGACTCAGCTATTTTTACTCATGGATGTGAGATGGCTGGATATTGTGTCAGTCGTTGAAATGCAACTGAAAATAATTTAGGAGAACGGGACACTTTTTTTTTGTGTCGGTTCAGAAATCATCCACAGATGACAAATCTTCTTTAACTATAACCTGCTTTAAATTTTTTTTTTTCCATTGTTTTTCTGGCCTCGTCTATTTTTGACTGCAAGTGATTCTTCATGGCTGCAGCAGATGAAATCCAGACTGCTCTTAAACTTTTAGTCTCCAACGCTTTGGGGACAAGAAAGTCACACAACTTGACTGATTTCCTCGCTGGTTTGGCCAGAACAGCCTGTTTCATACGTCTAAATTTGTGCAGTGGAATCGTGTAGAACGTACATTTTTGGATGTCTGAGTAGTTTCACTCAAATTTAAAAAAAATAAATAAAAACAAGTTTGAAATCAGGAGGAAAAAAATCTGCACAAAACTTCAGCTCAACATGTCTTACGTTGGATCCTTTAGCTTAAATTAAAGGTTATCACATCTACGAAATACTAAAAGCTGGTAGACTGATATCAGTGATGTCATTCAGGAGCTTCATGTTCTTCTGAATCGATGAAAGAGGTGCTGGTATGCTGAGAAAATCATGAAGTCAAGGTCGCCTGAGTGCAGACTCCAGTTTCACAGAGGAGAGAGAGAGAGACCGAAGGAATCAGAGAGGTCAGAGTTTCATTTCAAATACAAAAGACTTAAACTGCTTCTTTTCTTCACGTCTTTTCAGCTCAAGTTCCTGACAGCGATGAGCAGTTTGTTCCTGATTTCCATTCTGAGAATTGTGAGTATCTCCATTCTGTACACATGACAGCTCCTATGTGTTCAAGCTGGTTTATTGTTAAATATTTTCTGAAGAATGTACACAAAAAGAATACATTTCTGCACCCAGACCGGCCAAACGCGCAGGATCTTCTCCCGCGCCGTCTGACACTTCAGCAGCCTTGTAACAATAAAAGCAGAAGCTCATAAAACACTGTCATCACTTAACATCTAACCTCTGGCCAGACATATATAAGCAGCGGGTGCATGTAAGGGTTAAAACGCTTGGGAATCATTTTCTCACTTCTACATTAGCTAAAATTTTAGTGAGGTAATCCGAAACATATATTGCGATTGGAAATTCTTAGTCTGGAAAAATCCTCGCTGGTGGACATTTCTGCTGAAGTCCTGCTCACACTCACACACTTCCTCGTCCTTCTTACGCTGTTTGAAAAGAGGCATTTACAAATCTGTGGGCATGAAATGTAAAATTCAAGACATGGATTTCGTCTGTGAGCTCATTTATTAATGGACAGTAGAGACGGATTAACCAGCGGTCAACCCTGAAAGGCTTTTGCATTTCTACTCGAGGCAGTAAACACGCACAAGCAGACGTTGGTGTGTCCCGTCTGCGTCTCAGTGCAGCTTCGCGTGGCGGGAATATTCAGCTGACCCTCCCGACTTCAACGGGATACTGTCGGTGACAGAAAAGCAAACATTAAAGAGCCGTTTTGTCAGACGGTACAGAGTGACAGGTGTTGCTCCACTATGTGTGTTGAAAGGGAAGTGGTCATGCCACTTGGGAGCAGTCACAAAAAAAAATCCATTAAAAAATCTACGGCGCAGGCTACTCTTGCATGTATTGTTGATGCAGTTGGTCCCTCCGCTTCGCTCTTCCACGAAAAGCACAGAAGTCACTGCACAAAGTGCTGTTTTGTGGCAAAGTAAAATGAACTGTTTCGATAATTAATATTGTCCAGTGCAGCTGCTACCCGTGCTTCTCAACTGCATTGATGTCCTTCTCTGTTGGTCGACTACCCATAATCCACCACCTTCTGAAATGACTCAGTCATCGCCGAGTGAACCTGTGTGCCAGCATTATGTGCTTCCGTCATCAATTTGCATGCCTTTGAAAGACTGAATAGGTACCACCAGCCCAGGAAACCAGTACAAAATGATTCAGGGTCCAGGTACAAACATGGCCTTTTGTGCACGTCGGAAGGTGTAAAAATGGAGAAACAAATTCTTTGGCTGCACAACTGAGGTGCTATTTGAATGGGTTTCTTTTCTTGTCATCGGCCTGAACAATGGCGATTCAGAACCTGGGTGGGAGTCCGTGTCGCTCCACAAACACTTTTTTCTCTCTTTTTTTCCTTCCCTGTCCTATTCAACATGCTGCAGGCCTCCCCATCTCCAGCGCTGACACTGACGTGGTTACCAACGTAAAACTGGCAGCTTTGAGTGCCAATCAAATCCACTTCCTCCAACCGAAACCGTGCGTCTTTTATGGGCAAACATCGTGTAACCTGACCAGCTCCAAGTCACAACTGGTCATTCCCTCTGTGACACATGCCCTGTGCAACATTGTGGCTGTCTGTTTGCCAACAATGGGGAGGAGGAAGTAAAGATGAACCTCGGGGCACAGAAAGGTCATGTCTACTTAACCCGCTGGCCTGACACCCAATCAACTGTCAGGCCTCTGCTAACGGCTGACCCGGGTTTGATTTGCAGGGTCAGGGAGGCTTCAGTTTGACAGGCAGCTCGCTTATACAGAGCAGAGACGCTCCTGCGTGGACAGACAGAGTCCCTGCTGATCACAGTCAAAAGCAGTTGAAGCGTCTCCATTCAGCTTTGACTGACGGGACGGCGAAGCTGACGAGCGGCTTTGAGTACATTAACCTTAGCGATCGCTCCCGAGCCTGCTTGTAAGACGCTTATCTTTTCCCACGTCTGGAAAACCTTTAAAAACAGGTGACTCACCTGGTTTTAAAACGCTAAAACAAACAAGCCAAAAAAAAGACATAAAGCGAAGCGGAGAATAGTTAAAGCTTGTGTTGGAAGCTGCAGCCTGCTGAAATTAAATGTTGTTTACTGAACAAAGTTGTTACCTGCATGGGTGTGGTGGCGTTAACGGAGAGGAGAGAGACACAAGAGGCCGTCATTGAAAGAGGAACAAAAAAAAAAAAAGGCAAAAACACATGTTGGAATGCAAGATTAAGGAAGAGGAGGGGGCAAAGCAGAGATTGTGCAATACCTGCACATCTGGTAAATCTATCTGGTTCATTCTCCTCTAGTTCGTGGCTAACAAGCGTGGTCTGTCCTCGGGCTGCCACCGAGGAAAGTTTATGCAAACGTGCAACTTTAATGTGCTCTCTGACCTGCCTGTGCATGTCTGAAATCTAATGGCCATAATGGGACGCTGCATTTTCCTTTCTGATTCAATGTGAGCGGTTTGAGTTTCCTATGGCTATCAAGAAAGTTTCTTTTTCTTCAGAGGTCATCCTCCTCTGAGTCTGAAAAGCATACAGGTGCTTTCCAAATTTCTAGCACACTTACTGAAAAGTAAATTTGATGAGTCATTTACTTGGTTTTGTGTGTCAGAAGCAGTAAAGAGCCACGGTTGGAGCGTTTACCGAGGCTTTGCCTTCTGAGAGCTTGTTCTCCTTTGTTCAAGTATGTTGTTTACACTTGGAGCAGCTCAAGAGATGTGACCCATTCATAAATTTTCTTCCCTGCATACGCAAAAGGAAGTGTGCCCCCCCTCATTCCTCCACCTCCCCTCTCCGTCTCCTTTCTCCTTCTCAGTCCTCTGCAGCTCTCTCCTTCTCCTTCAGCCTCCATTCATAAAAAAGCCCTACAGTACTACAGAACCCACCCACCCCCCTCCTGCTCTCCAAGTGGATACTCCAGACCCCTCCCTCCCTTCCTGTGTCTGTACAAACTAAGTCAGATTTTTAGAAGCTGGACCCCCACCCCCACCCCCACCACCACCCCTTTACTCCCAACCTCTTCTTGCACACTTACACACACATTGAGTGTTCCAAGATGTGAACTAATCCAGTGATTTTAGAGTTGTGTGGGACGATTGTTTAGCTTTGTGCCTTGCAGTAATTATATAGGAAGTTGTGGCTATAGAACGCCGCTGCTGTGCTTCTCAAAGAGAGAGAGTAAGATTCAAACAAACAAAAAAATAAAAAGACAGATGCCACGAGAGCAGAGGAAGGGGAAACGCACTCCTTCATTACCGATCTAATCTTTCAGATTTTCTTTTCTTTTCTACCTGTGGACTTTCCAACTGTTTTTTTTTTTAGAGTAAAACATTTTTTATTGTTTGGTTATAAAATGTTGAAAAGTCAACGGTGACATTAAAAGAACTCAAACAAAAAGGCTCAGGTCGAGATTAATCTAGGAGATCTGCTTTCTGAAAATTACTAAATAGATTTTCTGCCGTTTAAGAGAGAAGGAAGAAAATATAAAGGAAGGGAGAAAACCAAAAAACAGAAAGGTTCCAGTAACTCAGCACTAACTGAACCCTCCCTGCAGTGTGTCTCTTTGGCTCAGCGTGTTCTGCTTTGTCATGGCTCCACAGCCTTTGCCTTGTTTGGGTTGTTTTTCTGGACCAGACCAGGTCCTATCGGGCCCTGTTTGGAGCACGGGGCTGGTTTGGCGAATCGACCCCCGCCCTCACCCCGAAAGAGAAACATGCAGCTCTGTGTTCTCCGCTTTCCAAAATACAGCTGCTATGCAACAAAGTGTGCAGAAACGTCCAGGTGCCTGCCAGATCTGCGCAGATGCCCGCTTCCTCGCTCCAGGGAGCCCAGGCGTCCTCAATGGCGCCGTTTGTTGCAGCGTTTGTTTCATTTGAGGGTAAAAACGGTTGATTTCTCGCACACGAGCAGATGATTTCTTTTGACAACCTCTCATCCACTTGCAAATGCATGCACATACAACCACACTTGGCCTGCTGTGCTCTCTCTCTCTCACACACACACACACACACACACACACACACACACACACACACACACACACACACACACACACACGTCCACACACAAGCCTCAGCTCTGCAGTTTTATGAATGGGTTGGTTGTGAAAGACTGGCTGAGGCAGCACATTGAGTGAAGGGGAGTAAACCTTCATTCATGACACTGACATGAGGTATTCCACCACTAACAACACCTTTTTTGACCCGGGGGGCCCTCCTGTCTTTGTTTTTCTGTCACTGACATTATTTTATTCATCCCAGTAACTCATTGTAAGATACTTTACATTTTCTTTACTGAGTGTTGCTGTGTTTTTTGGTTTCCTCCTTTTTTTATTTTCTCATTTACTCATAGATGGAATCTTTAAAACGATAAGCTAACTGAGAAGGTAATCATACAAATCACACTTTACAGCGATGAATTATCCTTTTTTTTTTTTTTTTACCTTTTTTTAAAGAAAAAAATCCATCCACTGAAATGACTTTGTAATGGCCAGGCATCGTTTTACAGCTCCCGTGGGGAAGTAAGAGCTGAACTTCTCTCTGCATGTTGATTCAGAACAGCCCTGTCAAAGCTGGGGGTGGGGGGGGGGGGGGGGTGTTGGGTGGGGGGTGTCGGACAGCACAGCTTTGTGAATGGACAGCAGTGTGTGTGTTTTATTACAGGAGGGCCAGGGGAAGTGTTTGTGCAGGCAAAGGGGAGTTTGGATACATCGGCGCATCCTCTCCATGATCACGAACACGTCCGAGCTCTTACGTGTCTGTTTCTGAGAGTCGTTGTGTTTACTCAGACGACGGCGCTCTGCAGCTGGAAAGTGACCTCTCGCTAAGTTGTGCACAGACCAAAGATGCTATAGAAGAAGGTGGGGAAGTCGTGGAAACGTCAGTCGCTGAGCTTGAGGTGGTGCACACCGTAAGATCAGGCCTAAAAAATCCAGCCCGACCCGACCCAGGCCCGCGGGTATTAAAGCCCGACCCAGCCCGAGCACGACCAATTAACTTGATTTGCAGGCCCGAGCCCGAAGCAAACCAAAAATTTCATATTTTATTTGTTGGGTTTCGGGAGGAGGAGGTGATTTATGCTAACAAATTAAAAACTTTTGTAACGAAATCTAAGTTTAACAAGACTGGATAAACATTTACATCTTTTATATTTCTGTGTCTGCAGAGGTTACATTAACCGACAATTTGCCGTCATTGATGGATTTTTTTAAGAGTTGACGGGGAAAAATTTAAGTTTTAAATGCCTGCTCAGCGTCGAGGTGCCGGTCTTTTTGCTCTCGTATGAAAGCAAAGCGCCACATTGACGACATTCAGCGAAGCCAACGCAAGTTTCTGGAGCATTTTCAATGATCAAGTTGAAGCTTTTCCACAACTCACTCTTCCCGGTGTGTGTTTGCCTTTTAAGTTCCCCTGTCTTTAGTTTATCCGTGACTTCTTGCTGCTCCATAATCAGGGAAACCGAGTCAAAATAGATGCGGACTTGTGGAGGGGAAGATTATTAAGAGGGCGCGTTCACGTGCGCAGAGCTCTGGCTCTGCGCTCGTATAGTAGTTAAATAGCAATTACCTTACAGCGCCTTCTGTTTTATCCAAATTATTTATTTTATAACAAGTATTCCTTAGTTTAGTATCCACATTCCACACATCGTTTTAGTATTCATTTTTATAAACATATGTTTATTTTAAAAAAGTCAGCAAGATAGAAGCCCGACCCGACCCGAAATTCGGGTCAGGGTCGAGTCGGGCTCGGGCTCGGGCTCGGGCTCGGGCTCGGGCTCGGGCTCGGGCTCGGGCTCGGGCTCGGGCTTAAGATCTTACCTTTGTTCGGTTGTGGGCTTCTTTGGCAAAATGCTGAATCTTTTCATCTCAAACTGGAAAAAATGTAAATGTACTTGAGTGTACTTTGACTCATGAACTCATTGGCCCATGAATGCAACACCAGCGTCTGCTATTACATTATTATATTACATACTCTCTATCGTCCTTATGAACAAGACAACCAGTTTTAATGTCACGGAGTTGTAAGATTTATACATTTATGACCACAGACCATCTCGCTGGACTCCTTTTGTGGACAAAACCTCAAATTTGGGAGTACTTGACATTCTACGCTGGGGTTGTTTTCAAAACTCTATACTTCATACTACACATAACTATATATGTAAAATGCACTGCATACTGTGGTCTTTGTTAGTCCATAGTAAACCACCATAACAGCAAAAAAAAATATGCAGTGGTTTTCATGAACTGCTGACCACTGTGGCTGTGCACTGGATCACTAGACACGTGAGGTAAACTAGTCATGTGAGGTCAACTGAACAGTTTCACACCGCAAATGTGTCCTAAAGCAGCACAGCATCTCTGTACTCTTCTCATACAGCAGATTGTGTAATGACACATTTGCGAAACTAGTATATGTACCATCAGAATAGTATGCTGTCTTAAAAATGTCCTAGAGGCTCTAAAACATCAGCTGCTGTTCTCGGTCTGGATTCACGCAGTTTGATTGGCTGAGATTGGGTTGACTAATGCCTCATTTGATAGCCTGCCCTTTTCTAAAGTGTTTCTATGGAGAACTGTCCAGTTGGTTTGCTGAAGCCTTTTCCAATACAACATGCATCATTGTTTTTTGGAGAAGTAGCAGCCATTAGTCCTCCCCTCTGATATGTCTACTAAAGTATGCTTTTCTGTGTTTTTGCATTTATCTAAGGTGTTGCAACGACTTTTACCTCAGACGTTATTGTAGACTCAAAAAAAAAGTGATGTGCGATGTTGTATTTATAAACAAAGTAAAGACAGCGTCTCACTTAACTTAATTTTTCAGTAAACTGTGTTATGAAGTGGGGATTGTGATGTGTCAGGATGTCAGTGGCTCATCCAGTGGAAATAAAGCTGGTATATATAAGATGTTCACGAGGAACCTGCCCCTCAGGAAATATAAGCACAAATTCAACCAATCAGAAGACGGTTTACCAAAAAACATCTAATTTCCAGGAAGTTGCATTACTCATGATATTTGTTTTGCTCTAACTTTGCTCTTACTGTCAAAGGTGTTGCAGAGTGATTACATCAGCACTTGAAAAGCAGGGATCCTACATCACAATGAGAACGGGAGGGCTGAGTGAAATCTCTCGCCGCCTCGAAACTGCAACAAGTTCCTGCAGAGCAGGAAAGCTGCTCTGCGACGGTGGCAAACCTTTTGCTTTCTCTCTTGAATGTAGTAACTCCAAACTACACAGTTCAGGATCTACCCATCCAATCCTCGCTTTTCCCTCTTGAATAGTTGAATCGCCTCCTTGACTTCGATGCAATGTCAAATTTGACAGCACAACGTTATCAAAGCCTACATAAATTAGAAGAGTTTTCTTGTTCAGGAGCTGCTGCCACTTCCATGCCAACCATGTCAACACGCTAAACAAATCAAGGATGTGAGCAGAGTGCAGGGTTGGAGGGGCGATCGTATAGTAGCCTGCTGACACAGGAGGTGTGTAGGGTGAGCTGAGAGCCAGCGCACGGTGATATCGATCCCCGCTGATCCAGGAGAGGAGTAGAAGGAGATGGGGAGGATTGATAGATGACTTGATAAAAGATAAAGCGCAGATAAATCAGCTTGAGAGTAGACAGGGGAAGGAGAGGGGTAAGAAAGGGTCAAATGTGCTGCGAAGAATTACGGTTGAGATCCCGATCGAGAGGTGAGGGTGACAAGGGAAAAGGAAAAGTGAGGGTGACAAGGGAAGATGGGCGGGGGTGGAGGTTGCGGGAAGCAGAGGAAGATGCTGCGCGCCTGCTGATCGCTTAAAGAAAGGTGTCCCGTGATCCTTGTGCGATGTCTCCTCAGAGCGAGACCGGTTTCCCCTTGAGATGTCTGAACGAACACTCGTAGAGCCACAAGAAAGACTGCTCGTCCATACTCCCCCTCTCACATCCGTGACACCTTGGTGGGCAGCTCGTTGTATCATTTCAGTAACAGTGTGGGGGCTGATCGATCGCTACATTAAACATTAAAAGGGGACAGCTATATCGGGGGCTGAGGGATTGAGAGTGAGGAGTCAATATTGTGCTAGATTAATTACATCCAGCTCTCATCTGTGACGGGATGTCCCTCTCGCTGCACACGTCCTGAGACGGGGATGTAGTGTATCAGGTCCACTAAACAGCAGCACGGCCGGCAGATTTATAACTTCTTAACGGTCATTCGTTAAAAGCTGACTCTGCACGGCTGAAAGGGAATTGGACAACAGGGAAAACATGAGATGGCAGAACATTTACCGGCTCAGTTTGATATCTTCATACTCCCAAGAAAACATGAAGTTAATAAAAATTTCTACTTTTCCTCTCCAGAAACCGCTATTCCTCTTAATTCACAAGCCACTTTTAAAGAGTAATAAACATGAAAACTACCAACTGTACATGATTCATAAAAAACAGGAAAGAAGAGTCTGGAAAGTACTTTTTTAGGTCATAATGTACTCACGAGTAACTGCTGTGAATTGTCATAAATTGTTCAAAGGGAAGTGAAACTAAGATCTCTGCAACTTTTGCTTGTGGAAACACCTTTCTCATGATTAGTGTCATTCCCGTCTACATCCTGTTGGCCAACACGATGTGACCGAGCAAAGGCGTTTTAATGACCAGCCCAAACCCGGGAAAGGACGGGCCTCTGCCTCGCTGTTATCAGAGCGCCTTCCAGCAGTCTCGCCGGGCCTGTTCTGCAAGTGTCTAACAACCATTCTTTAAATATTCAAGCAGCCTCGACCAGTATAAGATGAGAGAGGACGACCTGTAAATCGGATGGAGCAGCCGTCTGCTACATGGATCCGACGCTCGTGGGCTCCAAGAGCGGACAGATACTGGAGCCGCTCGGGGCCCGGTTGGCTCTCAGAGCGATGACGAGTTTGTGCTGCCCAGGCTGCTCATGTCTCTCCTGGTCGTTCTGATTGTGCAGTGACCTGAGAAGTGCGTGCGTGTGTGTGTGTGTGTGTGTGTGTGTGTGTGTGTGTGTGCGTGCACGCTCACACACACACACACACACGTCCAGCACATGTTTCCATGCGCAGGCAGATTGACTGGATAGCTTCCCCATTTGAAACGGTCTGGATCATATTGTATCGTCTCGCTTCCTTTCCCTCCCTGATTATCTGCTTCTCTGCGCGCTCTTTTACTCTGAATGTTTCCACTGAGCTATCACCCACTCAGCAAAAATATGACTTACCTGTCCAGAAGAGTCAATATCAGATTTGTACCTGATGAATATAACTGTTTGAATCTTTGATAAAAATGTGTATCTGTAACTGTAGATTATCTCTACTGGCTGAGGAGACGTTATTTTGCACATTCATCCAGTTTCCACGGTTATGTTGCTTTATTTGAGCCGAAACTGTGAAAGATTCCTGAGCTCAGACGACACAGGTTCAAAGATCTACTTAGGTTTACCACAAGTTTGGTTTTGGTGAGATACAAGGAAATATATCTGTGATAAAAGCTTGATTATCCTTTATTTATGCACAGAAATGAAAAGGTTTGGTTAAGAATGGTGATTTGTAAAGTTTTACTTTAGATGTACAGTCTCATGGCAAATTGTTGACTATTGATAAAATGTAAAGTGTATTTTCATTTTATTTTTTAAGGACATTGAGAAAGGGTCACTTTGACTCCGAACCAGGATCTTTTTCCAACCTTTCAGTTGTATTTTTACTTTTAGTACTTTTTGTGTTGACTTGGGATAAACCAAAACCTAAATTAAACAAAAGGAAGAAAAAAATGAACCAAACTACCAGACCTGTGCATCAAGGCTGTTGTCATACAGCTGTTGCAACACACTTTCCATGTTGCGGTTAAGTGCTTTTGCACCATCATTTAGGCAAGAAAATAAATTGTGGGTGTCAGTAGGTGCATTTCCACTACTGTTTAAACTGCAACAACTGAAACTAGGAGTTAAAAATACTTTTTATTGCAAACATCAGTTTCACACAAACTCCCATATGTCCAAGGGTTCTTGTGCTTACATGTGCTGGTTTTCCTGGCATTTCTAAAGGAAGTATTTTGCCTGTTTTGATCTTATTTTACATGTCCTATGACGTTGCAAAAAAAGATTTCCATATATTCTTCTGTAGGAACTGGCTCCTTTGGACGTTATTTAGCACTACAAGATGTTATCACCTTGTATAACTCACTGGAAGTTGTGCAATTTATCCTAAAGCTTTGAATCTTCTGCGCTCCCATGAAATTACAGACAATTATAGAAATACCTCAAAAGCGGCTGATCTTGCACATACAAATTTTGCCTTTCAACAATGATCTGCAAATGATTTTTTTAATTAATTAATGACTGTTAAAATGGTGGTAGAAATGGGAATGAATTTTCATACTACACATTATAGCGGTTATAGAAGACATGCATCGCCTTATGTTTGCAAGTATTTATGGCAAGAAGAGAGAACGCAATTGCCACGTAACATCAGTCGATCGAAGAGCAGTCATGCGGTTGAGTTTTATCGACATTTGAAGAAATATTGCTTTTGTGCCAAAAGAGAAATGCAAACATGGCTTGTGTGCACTTTTGAATGACCTGGCACAGTCGTGGAATCAGAGAACAACGTTGGTGCCTAGAATGATGTGTTCTGTCTTCAGAGTCCCTTTAGTTTGGATCTGTGACAATTCTGTCTCTGGTAATGAACAACCGCCTTGAACAAGCATCAAGAGAAGAACTTTTATCAAAGTGAGACGGGTGTTTCACTATTGCACTCCACTATAAACGGCGTCAGAAAGAAAATATATATACGGCATTTTGCCTTAGTTCAACTGAATTTATACTTTTTAAAACACATTTAAGCATCTTAGTTTGACTGAACTCAAACTAATCTGCTAATGCTTACAGTCTTGTAGTTTGAAACAACCTTCAATAATTCATAATAAATGCAAGAACACTCAAACTTGATGCATTTTGGACAGGCAACGTAATCTAGGGAAAACTGTGAAATTGTTGCCTTTACGTAATCATCCCATCAAGTCCATTCGGCTCAGCAAATACTATCACATGCAGCCTATGCCGATTGCTAACCTTCTTCATAACCTTTAAAACCTTTTGTTTGACAATTGGCATTCTTATTGTCAAGTTCCTTCACCACAGATTGGAATCAGTTGGCCAGACTGGGACAATCAGGCTCAGTCTACATCTCCAGCTTGCTTTTAGTGTATCAGAGGCATCGTGTTATATCAAAAGCATCTGTGCCTCATGCCGAGGCCACGTGCCGCTGCACTTGTACAACACATTGGAAAAGATATGAACCAGATCTCCAGTTAGCCCAGAGAAGGTTCCTCTGACTTGAATCTTGGTAACATAATTGGACCTGCTGAGTCCATATATACGTGCAGCTTGCAAGTTCTCGTCACCCTGTTTGACATCGGGGCTGATGTTTAATGAGTTATTGTTAGAGAGCCTGCAGACATCCAGAGGCTTAAGCCTGGGCCAAGCAGCATATAAACATCCAGTGTAAGACTCTCCAGATGCACTCCTGTCTTCAGACTGGATTTCCCTACACGAAGGCCTTTAATGGTAGGAAATAATCTGTCCAGAATTGGATGGAAGAGGTCATAGCCATGTTTCGTTGACTTTGCGACTTATTCAGTTGTGATCAAACGTTTTGAAGCAAATTTCATGTGATAGATTAATCCCTTGACTTTGACTCCTCATAAAGGGCTATTTTTGATCAGCTTTGCTTTGCTTCGCTTTTAGTTTGTTTGTTTTTTAAACTCCAATCCGGTCCACCAATATTTCATATGTCCCATCATTTTCACACCCCCTCAGTGTGACTCAGCTGAGGAGCCCATTGTTTAGAGAGGAGGGTGTTTGGGGAGGCCCTCCCTGTTCACGTGATTTGTTTGCGGTAGGTTGAATGGGAACCCTTCCGTTGTAATGATCCTTCTACTTCCTCAAGCACTCAACCATGACCGTCACCTTTCACCCTGCATCCTCCCCCTCTTAGAGGAAATTTACATATGTAAACGTCTCCACCCTGCCTTCAGCTGGGGGGTCACCTCTGTATGTGGCACCCAAAACAGCCCTGCAAAATAGGAAAGGAGGAGATAAGGTGATCTTTGAATTAGGAGGAGCCCTTTGACCTTATCAGTTCAGGAGGTGGTGAGAATCTGTCACGTTTGGCTCAACGTTGAAGGAGAGCATGCACACGTCAACCACAGCAGCATACATGACATGGTACAACCAGAAATACGCTCGTACTCTTCCGTGTAAACACGTCTGTGTTATTTCAACGTTTTCTTCTCCACACAGGCGACAGCTATTGTGTACCGAATCTGTCTTTTTACCTCTAAACACCTTTCAGGATCGCCACGTTGCGTGCAACCCTCCCCTTCGCGAGCAAAAAGAAACCATGAAACATGAGAATCTCTGTGAGAGGGTGTTATAACGTTTTACAAAACAGTTAGACAAGGTCACATCGTCCCAAATAAAAGCTGGAAGAGAAAGGAACATGAAGAACATAACTCTGCTCGGATCCGTTTACAAGGCTGCCAGTACCTTATAAACTTGAGCAGCACGTTTGACATCATCTCCAGAGAGGGATTTACTGTAATATCCAGAAGAGCTTGTAATAGTTGGTGGAGACCAGAATTTGTTTTACTTGAGTAATTACAGATCTGGATATGAGATTATTTCCCAAATTACTTTTTAAGACACGTTAGTATTATGGCTTTAAGGATGCGATGTCCAGACTTTAACCTCAACTAATAAAATCAAATTTGGTGCAGATGGACTCCAAAGCATAAATCTGGTTTACGCCATCGTGCATCCCGCAAATTAGGGGCCCGTTTGAAACTTAAGACATCTGTTGGTAGAAATGGTATACAACATGTAAAAATCTTCAGTCATAGGACAATCCCTTTAAAATTAGGACACAAGGACTTTATTTACAATTTTCATGTGACAACCTTGTTTGTGGTACAAGTCATTAAAAGTTGGCACAGAAATGGTCAAGTTCTGACAAGCTGTTCAAAATGTGTTTTTCACAAACTCCCTCTCACAGATGTCAGTGAGTGACCAGCCTGAACCATCGAAGCAAGGCGGGATGGATGCTGTCATGTTGCCTAAGCCCAATTCAGACCCTACTATCTCAATACTGCAGCAAATATGAGTCTCACTGGAACCAGCAGTTTTCCAGTTTTCTCTTTGTCCAACTTTGGTGAGACCATGTGAACTGTAACCTCAGTTTCCTGAGTGGTCTTCTTTAGCCCATGTGCTTCAGGGTTTAGTACTCTCATTTCCATAACCTTTAGATTGTCGCAAAACCTAAATATCGCAAAGAAAATATTGTAATAACGCCTATAATTTATAAAAAAATCTATATATAACAGAAAAACGTAATGGAAGCACTCAGTATGCTTACATGCACTTACAGAACGACAAATTACTGCCTTAGTCCGACTGATATCTGAGTTTTTACAGCCATGTGTTTACCTTAGTCGGGCTGTAGTCGAACCAAACTGGAGTTCTTCAAATCGAGTCTAACGTCACGGAGTCCAACCGTACATGCATGTAACCGTTCTGAATTTTAGCCTTTCCACATCTCTGGCAGCGCTGGATGTGGCGTAGTTGGTCAATCTAACGTCATCAAAATCTAGTTTCCAGCTGTTTTTGGCCTCATTGATATGATGTAGTTGTGCTATAACAATACTGAATCGTTCATTTGAATGATCATCTGCTGCCTTTGTCTTCTGTTGGCTGTTTTCATAACAGCATTAGAGGCGGTTGCAATATTTTGTCCAAAATTAAAGATGTTTTTGTCCATCTTCTTCAGTCGAGGTCTTTTTATTTATTTTGATGAAAAGTCTTGCTTATGGGTAGAGAACAAGGAAAGTTACACTCATTGATAAAAACACGGTCCAGTGGAACCATCGACCTCCTGAAGCAGCAGCTTTGTTGCAAAATCAGAATTTCAATTTTATTTTCCGAAGAAGTTTCATGGAAATCCAAATATTATCCTTTGGGTTCAGAGTTTTTCTGTGTACCTCTGCTATAACAAGCAGTGATTTGCTGCCCTTCTATCATCTCGAAGGGAGACTAATCTCTGACCTCTAGCTTCAGCGAGGTACTTTTGCTCAGAGAACTGCTTTTCACTGGATATTTACTCACTTTTGGATCATTCGCTGTATATCCATGGAATCTGCCGTCTGAAATACTTGGACTGTCGCGTCATATTCAAACTCACCTTTCTTCCTATTCTGTTATTTGATGTAAACTTTAACAGGCTGTCTTGACCATGTCTAAATGCCTAGATAAACTCAATTGCTGCCATGTAATTGGCTGATTTAAAAATTTGCATTAAGGAGCAGCTAAATAGGTTGAACCTAATTAGGAGTAAAGAACTGAACTACCTACCCTGCTATTACTCAAAAACCTTAAAGCTACCACTAATCAAAATGGCAAAACCTCTTTAAAAGCTATTACATTTCTGCAAGGCCATAAAGCAACCTATGACAACCATTGCCCTTTGTGATTGTCATGCTCTACTCAGGGTCACATTAGTTAAACCGTCAGTGGTTTCTGCTGCAAGTACAGCCTCTTGGAAATTGGTTCATTCATGGTTTGAGCATTTGTTCACCAGAGCTTCATCCTGCTCCATCTAATTGGAAACGCATGCAATAGTGATCAAAGTCGCAGGCAAATGCACAAACACAACAAGCTGTCTGGAGCTCATTTAGCAGATTAATTAATATTCCAGAAAGGTTCACTTCCCAACAGAGCTGACACCGTTGAGGCCGGACGGTTTGCACCAGAACATCCAGCAGCATCAAAGGCAATATTCCCATCAATTAGTGGTTCCACTTGGCCTGCGCTGTGAGTGGAGTTGTGTACTCTCTCTGAGCATTGTTTGCAGTGCATGAGAAAGAGGGGAATGTCAACAGACAAACACACTCATATTATTAGAGTGGCGGTCATGTGCCACCCTCGGTGCAGAGGGAGACGGGCTGTCGGAGACTCGGTGGAGGCTGGAATCCCCATCGCGTCTGTCTGGGAAATCTGGGTAAATGCTCTCTAATCCTGTTGATCCTCCACTAAAGCCAACACTTCCTCACCTGCCTGCATGCCTCCATGGGAGAGTGAGCACAGACCAAAAATAGGAAGACTGAGGTGATGAGCGGCTCCATTTGGTTGTCGGTGAATAATTTAATGTATCTGCACCTAATAAACATCAGCAGGAACTTTTAAAGCAGAAATATTCTGTTCTTAAATATAAAAAAGCAAGTGTAAGCCTTTTTTTTTGTTTTTTTAGTTTACAGTCAACAAAAGAAAGGAAACAAATGGAAATAGCCAAACAAACATTGAGCTTATAAATAAAACATATTTATATCTGGTCATGTTTTTGTCATTTTATATTCACGGTAAAACTTGAGGAGAAAGTTTCAGCCCAACAACAGGTCGTCATGGTAACATGTGGTTTATACGTATAATTATCTCTCATTCTTTGTTCACACCATTGACTCCTTTTTTTCTTCCACTTTCTGTCTCTTGTCTCACAGCCATTTTTGGTTTCATTCAGTCAGCCAGACATCTTCTTTTTGTTTTTTTTGTTTTTTTGCTTTCTCTTCTTTTTGTGAATGGACGACGCTGCCGTGTAATTACCTGGGCTGAGCTCTCAGTGTGGCCGGCTCCGTCAGCTCCACGCCCTCTGCAGCGCACAGACCAGACAGGCCCGCCAGCTTTTCTAATACGCGCACCCGCCCATGCACGCGCGTGCGTGCGCACGTAAATACATGCCTCCCCAGCTGGAAGTGCACAGCTGCTGCTGTTTACCCTGTCGGGACCAGAAAAACATCCTGTACAGTTCTCCGGGTGAAAACCTCCCCTCGCATAATAAACACAAGCCCTCTGCACAGTTTGAAGCTCCACTTTGGGTGGTTTCTGTGGCCGTCGAGGCAAAGGTCCCCTCCAGCAGTCCAGCTTGACAGACAGCTCAGTATGTTAGAGATTAAATATCTTTGAAGGAGGATTAAAAAGTATGAAAACATCTTTAAACTTTTGGGCCATGTGGCTTCATGAGGTTATTCTGCTCCTCTCACATCTTCTGTTCTTCATTGTACACTGTTATAAAGCCCAGTTATTACTGTAAATTAACAGGACTTGGCCGTAATGTGAAGAACGTTTACCATATTTTTTACATAAAAACTCTGCAACCACAGCTGCCAGTATTGTTCTTTAAATTCTACAGTGTTTTTTTTTTTTTTTTTTGCAGTGTACGATAACAACAAAACTGTTCTGTCAGACTTGTGAGTTGCGGTTTACTTTCCTCGGTCCACAGACGCCTCTTTAACCGGTATAGTTGTTGAGCTTTAAGCCCGACTCTGCCAGAGGAAGTTTTGGCTGTTGTTGTGTCTGGAACAGCAAAGAAAAGTGGGCGAGGACACTTTGGGAATGCAGTCGTGTGTGAGCATGTGTGTTTTTGTGTTTGTGTAAGTGTGTGTTTGTGCGCGCCTGTCTCATGCCCTGTATCTGCACGTAAAAGAGATTCCTGTGCAGACAGAAGTATAAGCTTCTGCCTTTGAGCTCATTGAGGTTCGTATCAGGGCGAGTGTACAAAGCCTGCTGTGTGTGTGTGTGTGTGTGTGTGTGTGTGTGTGTGTGTGTGTGTGTGTGTGTGTGTGTGTGTGTGTTTGTGTGCCAACATTTATGGATGGGTTCTTTTTTTTTTTTTTTTTTTCTTGTAGCGGTGGCATTTCACAGTCCTCCAGTCACTATCAAGAAGGAACCGCAGAGTCCGGGCTCCGACCCGAGCCAGTCCTGCAGCCACAAACAGAGCTTCAGCTACCCCAGTGGAGAGCAGTGCCTTTATGCCAGGTACCTTCACGTCTCCTCACAAAACCACTGCAGTAGTAGCCAGTGTATCCAAGCATCACCCCGAACATAGAAAACAAATGTTGTTGGGACTTCACCTCTGATATGTTACAATGCCAAAACAAATCTCACACGGTGGTCTCATATTTTATTCACAGCAGGAAATAGAAAACACATTAAAGGTTTAAACTAATGAAATGTACTATGTGCAGAAAAAAATAATGTCACTTTGAATTCGATGGCAGGAATATATCTGTGCAAAAATAAAACTAGGATTTCGGACTAAAGAGATAGTTGATGTTGTCCTAGTCTTGTCTGATATAAGATTCAAGGCCTATGTGCTGTATTCTTCATGTTTCAAAGTGTCAAATGGTTTTAATTGGTTTAAGATCTGGCCTGCAGATGGACCGCTTCAACACCTGGACTCTTCTTCTATGAAGCCTTGCTTTCGTAATAGATACAGCATGTGATTTAGCCATGACTTGCTGAGAGATTTAAGCCTTCCCTGGAAAAAAAAAAAAAAAAGTTTAGACGATCTAAAGCTACTGTCAGCATTGATGTTTCTTTTCCAGATGTTCAAGCAGCTGATTCCATAGGCACTAATGCCCCCTAAAACATTAAAGATGACAAGCTGGAAGAGTCAGTGGTTTAAAGAAAGAATTTCAAATTTGATTAATCTGACCACAGGTTTTCCATTTGGACTTTGTCCATTTAAATGAGCTTTGGCTCAGAAGAGACGGCGGCGTTTCTGGATCATGTTTCCATAAAGCGCCTTCTGTACACGTTAGAGCTTGAACCAGCTCTTGTGGACGGAAGTGAACTGTGTTTTGTGTGAAGACTGAACGATCACAGGTATCCCACAATGATTTTCAGCCTTGCCCCCGGCACACAGAGATTTCTCTCTGTGTCTAAAATAATAAAATACCCAAATTCCCCACAATTTTATTGTTTATGTTGTGATTTCTAGATTATTTTTTTTCGGTGAACCTCTGTCTATCGTTAGTTATGTTAGACGCTGCTTCTCAAGTCGTTCATTTTACACCTAATCCCGTCGTTGACCTGCTCCCAGTTAAACTTCCAGACATCGATTATCTATACCCGCTTAATCTGTTTCCGGGTCTGAAAGGCAGGGGTACACCCTGGACAGGTCGCCAGTCCATCGCAGGGCCACATAGAAAGACAGACAAACATGCACACTCACATTCACACGTACGGGAAATTTAGTATGATCAATTAACCTGATATGCATGTTTTTTGGCTGTGGGAGGAAGCCGGAGTACCCGGAGGGAACCCACGCAAGCACGGGGAGAACATGCAAACTCCACACAGAAAGACGCACCGGGCCGGGAATTGAACCAGGAACCTTCTTGCTGTGAGGCAACAGTGCTGACCACAAAGCCACCGTGCTGCCCCAGTTAAACTAATTAGTCATAATATGTTTTATTTTAGTTCACTTGCGTTTCCAGCCTTCTGCTGCCCACATCACAGGGGCTTTTGTGTTGGTTTGGGTTTTTTTGTTGTTGCTGCTGCCATCAAATTCAATTTCAGTTAGATTTTGTCAGCGACCTGGCACTGTCTCGCTGTCACGCGTGAATCAACGCAGCTACAACCGAACATTATTGACAGAACTCCCGTCAGCTGCGATTAATTCTATTGATGACGGGAACCTCCTCCCTGCACCGGTTCGATCCTGTGATGTGTATTCATGCACTTTTATTTTTGTTTGTTTAATAGTGCCTATGAGCAGAAAAGGGCTGCAGGAGGAGCAAAGAGCTCCTGCCCCGGGACCCCCATGTCTCCCATGCAACAGCATTACTCCCCGAAACCTGCTGCAGCTGGACGGCCTGATGCCGGTTACCTGAACCCAGCTGCCACATCCCAGCCCCTTCCCAGCAACAGTTACCACATCAACACCAGGTGAAACTGCAGGAAAAACGCGGAACACTTTCCTTGGCTTCTTGTGTATTTTACTGACCAGTATGAAGCTCATCCTGAACTGAGCAGCTGTATCTCATCTATCAGTTCCAGATTTCATGGACCTTCAGGAGATCCCATGTGCCCCCAGTTCCCCCCACCAGGCCAGGCCTTTCAGCGCATGTCATCTGCCCCGACTGCACCTGGCAGCGGTGGAGGAGGAGGCGGTGGGGGGCCCGGGGGTGGTTATCATCGGCAGCACTCTGACCCCTGCATGTCCTACCTGCAGCAAAGCTTTAAGCAAGAGTACCTGGACCCGCTGTATGAGCGGGCAGCTCACATGGCAGGGCCAGGGCACGGACCGGGACACGGGCCGGGACATGGATCTCATCCTCGCCCACATCCACACCCGCACTCGCACCGTTTCCCACCAGCTCACATGATGGTGAAGCAGGAACCCACAGACTACACCTATGAACCTGGTGAGTCTACATCACCACCTCGCGCAGTCAGGACGTCAGGTAAACTTACCTTTAAAGTCGAATGCTTTGGTTATCGCCATCTTGGCAGAAGCTGGCTTCGCCCAGTCCAAGATAATCCAACAATGGGCAAACAAGCCAGGCAGTCCACCTCAACTCAGTCACAAGCTCATTTTATCTTAGATTTTACTGATAAATGAATGAATGCGAGCCGGTCCCTGACGAATCCGGCAACATTATCGCCAAGCAAAGCAGTGACGACGTTACACAAAAGGAGTTTGAAAATCCCTCAGTACATAAAGTAGCAACATGTTTAAAAAAATATATATATACTTTTATATACATTATTACCTTTGTTTATAAATGCTAATGTGCTTGTGAATAATATAAAGAGACATACAACCTATCCCACTGTTATGTTCCCTAATCCAAACTGTAAAATAGTTCAAATAAAGTGCAGTAGATGAACCATCCTGCTGTCTGTAGTCTTGACGAGTAAAGTCATCCTCTACGTCCATCTGTCATTGTTGATTTTGTCCAGACAGCTTTCCTTAGAGGTCAGAGAAAAGCAGGAGACCATCAATTTAAGATATGTCAAACCAGCTGATGTCTTGCATTTTTTCCCCTTTTTAAATCAAATTAGTCCACCAACAGAAATATCACCAGCTCTCTGTTGACTAAAAGGAAAGTTTATGGTTTTAATTGTTTCAGTTCTTTCTACACTGAAAATGCTAAAAAGCAAATAAACCTTTTAATTACATCTGTTTTTGACTGCAATGAAGAACTCTGTGAAAACCATGAACTGTGTAATGCAAGTTTGTGTAAACACAAGCACAAATTAAATGAACGGTGCTAAATGCAGTTACTTGTGACCTGAACCAAAACTCCTGACAGAATATGGTTCAAGTGTAATTTAGCATTTCCTTGGAAAAGTCCCTTGAATAAACAGCCTTAGTGAGCGCGGCGAAGTGTAGAACAAAATGTCCAAAAGGCAGACAAACGTCTTCACTGTATCGAGACTCCTTCTCATTCTCCAAACTCCTCCTTTCAACTCTCTGACACTTTGTAGCAAAAAGATTTTTTTTTTTGTGGCTACTCTTCTCCCTCCTTCCTCACCGTCTCCCTCCCTCCCCTGCTCTCCGTGAGAGAGGCAGAGGAATTTCATTGAGAAAATGGAGGGCACTGGAAAGACTAGACTCCCTGGTGGAACGCTCCGAGGTTTCAGGTTGCACCGGCAGCTTCCTTTTTCTGCAGGCAGATGAACTCATAATGGAAAAATGAGCGTGGCCGCAGTAACACGAACCTCTCACTGGCCGAGGCTCTGGGAGAGGGTGCGGGGAGGGGAGGGTACGAAGAGCGCGAGCTGGCTCACGCACTTTAACAACAAGCTTTACCAGTGGTGAGCAAACAACCCGGGAAAGAAAACACTGCGTGTACGTTCTCTCTTCATCCACCTGCATTAAAGCCGCCTTCGGAGCACGTTCCTGTCCAGCTTTACCAGCATCCTGCATAGTAGTGAATTTTATAGTGTTTTACAGTTTTATAGTGGCACTAACATACAACTTTGAGAGAGAAAAGGGGGAAAGTACAAGAGGATGTTTTGCTGCAGATAATTCAGGAGGAGAAAGTTGGATTTGGTGGGGTTTCCTAAAAGGATCGCTGATATGAGTTTGACCAACTGCAGAGGCTGACCTGACATAAAAGATCAGAGTTTATCATTGAGCACAGATTCAGCAGAGAGCTGGGGTCAAAGGGGTTCATGTTTTTGCTTAAAACCAATGAGACCTTTCTGAAAGAAAAGTAGGACGAGCGTGACGGGGATATTTGGTTTATTATGGGAACACATAGCCTTCACAAGATATTGCCGTCTGAAAACAGGGAACAATCTGCTCCACCTGCATTTTAACTTGTGTATCATCTTTTTTAGAACCCGAAAGCTGAGGGCTTTTTTGTTTTGTTTTTTTTTACAAAAATGGCCAAAAACTTTCTTCTCTGTCCCTTCCCTGACATGTTTTGGTCAAAATACCACAGCAATGTATCAGTTCTGTTTTTCAGCCACATCTTTCCAGCTCTCTTCATAGCGGCTGGTAAAGGGGGCGTGGTCAAACCCTTGACTGGGTCTATGATGTCGCAGTCCCTGGCAAAGCTAAATCATTCATTAATGACAATTAATGAGAAATATCCAGACTTGGGTGACGTCAAACTAAGCAACAGGGTTGTGTTACCTCAAAGTGTTTGAGTTTGTTGTCGCTTCAGACAGTTAAAATATGCTTTCAGGGATGCTTTTTTTCCATTTTATTTATCCTTTAAAATACCATGATTAATCGTTCATGTAATGCACTGTTAAGTTCCTGGTCTTAGATAATGATCAGTAATAATCACAACTGTGATTTACAAGTATTTATGTTTATGGGAGATTCAATGTTCATACTGGATGACATGTAAAAGTTGTTTTAGTCAGGTTTTGTTGTATTGTGTCTGTTTTTGTAAGTGTCTTTACCAAGTGACACAAAAATTATAAACTTACTAATAATAATAAAAAGATGTGTCTTAAACTAGTTTAAAACTTGGTCTTTGAATTCCAAACAGTCTTGAAAAATCCACTTAAGACTTGACTGAAAAGGAGAAACTTAATCTGCCTTCACCTTCAAGTAAAATGTGGTTTTTCAGGGAGTTAGTTAAATTTTTTTGTGCTGGAGCTTTTGAACAGATTCCCCCTTGAGCAAAACGGGCGTTTCTAATAGCAACACTGTTGATTTATGATGTCATCCAGTTAAATAGCCATTTATGTGGGAAAAAACACATCCCTTAAGTTTAAGGTCATAACACGTAATGGGAAAATGGTAATGAGGCAGATAAAAGGGGTGTATTTAAGGAAATGGCACATTAGGACTGCACAATTGGAACAATGATGGTCTAATGCCACAAGTCTGCAGTCCCGTTTTAAAAGCAGAGTAAAGAATGAGACTGAGTTTCACATACAAATTGACATTCCAGTGCTTAATCACCGCTATTGTGTCGCATGAAAGACAGAAAATGCTCGTGCCACGCGGTGCACAATTAACCCCTGTGCTCTCACACCCAATCTACCCATCGCTCCCCATTTGGAGCCCGCCCTTGCAAGCAAACATATTATTTACAGTATGATCGAGCGCTGCTGCCCCTGAAATGGAGGGTTAGATTTTCCCCTGTGGCATCTTATCGTGGCCACAGTGTTGCAACTGCATTCCCCAGGAGTGAGTCACCGTCAGGGCCGCAGGCAAAGAGCAGCATCTTTCTGTTGTTATCCACTTGCTTTTCTCATTGATACAGTTGACAGATGGGAAAAAAAAAAAAAAAAAAACAACGACACACTGAATAGACTGTGAGTCACATGTTTTTGTGTGCAATGGCAGTCGAAGACTAAAAAACACACACACAAAAGGTGAGCGGCTCAGCCAAAGGAAATCAAGCACAATACCTTTCGCAGAACGCATTATGACACGTTAAATGTGGCGCAAAAGTGCCGCAGCTCGCAGAGAAGTTTGCTTGAACGTTTATGAGGAGTAATGTAACATCTATTTTGGTGAAAGCAGCTATTGAGTCGGCCTGCGATGTGCCCGGACAAAGCGCAGACACTGTATACTGTACCACTTTTCTGGTCTGCTGAAGGTGCTCGCTAATGGCCTAAAAATACCAGCAGAGGCCAGAGAAGTGATATGATAAATACTGCGTCTGTCCTTGCGCTGCTGGCAGCATCGTCTTCATATAACACACCCAGTGTCTCGAGTCTGTACTGCTCGTGGAAAGTACAAATTTTAAGATCAGATATTTAACCAGATGGTCAAAAGATAAGCTTGATGGTGTGTGTGTTGTGTTTATACTGTTATTTAGTAACCACATGGTTTGACCTGTACCTGCTGGTGCTTCTGTTTACAGATGTGCCTGGATGTCCTTCTATGTACCACCACAATGAGGGCTACCCCAACCCCCAGCACGGCAATGATGGTACACCTGCTTCTCCATTTCCTAATTTATCTTTACTGCATTTATTGTCAAAGATCATCTCTCTCTTCACCCAGCTTCACATCAATTTGTATTCGCTATAATGTGGAAGTAGGTAAAGCAAGAAATGAAAAACAGATCTCAAAAGAGGGCACACCTCCAAAGGAGAAGGGTGGAGTTAAGTTGAGTGTCTGACTCCGCCCCCTACAACCAGCTCCTATGAGCAGAACTGCAATTTTATGGCTAAAAAAGGGAGCTGTTGTAGTATGTAGTGTTATTTTGACCATAATATTTCAAAAACATTTCATTACAACATGAGGAAAAGGTTTCAACTTGCTTTAAAGAGGGGAAATAATATGTCCATTTTTTATGAGCACAAAGAATCACAGCAATGTCACTGTATTGGGGTTGTATGATGTACCACATCTCCTCCATCCCTAAAGCTTTATCTACATTGAGCCTTCCCTGGTTGGAGCTCTGTGGTCATTGGCTAACCAACGTAGAGTGTCCGTGTTTTCATTGGCTAACCAGTGGCGTGTCTCTGTTTCCATTGGCAGGGGCTCTCGCCTCACCCCTGCCTCAAGAATCCCTGAATAAACATAACTGCTGGAAAAAGCACACTGGTTCCCCAGCAAAAAGGAAAACAACCCCTCCCTTTGCTCCCTTTGTTTGTTGGACCTTTTTTGGCAATTCAGATTGCGTATTCAATCATATTCAGCTTCAAGAATCTCAGAAGACTCTTTAAAAGCCCAAAGTTCATTTGTCCTAAAACTTTCAGATGCTTACACTATGAGATCCAGTCCCTGTTGCAGAAGTACATATTTTATTAGAACACTCTTTGGATTCATGCGTAAATGCATCCTTGTATTTTGGTTGGTTTAGTATTCAACGCCCACATGTGCTCTCCCCTTGTCAGGCTATCCATTTGAAAATGACTCCCGTGTGGTTCCAGAAAAGTTTGAAGGTGAGTCTGCAGCCTCTCTGCATCTGCACACATTTACACACCACCGTCCTGACAGGGCCGAGGTTGTCGGCTCTGATTGAACCCGTGAAGTGTTCGGGTTCTGTGGGAGGCGACAGCAGTAACGCAGCTGTGCTTCTCATGTTCCCACACTTGTGTACAACATATCCGGTAACATGTAAACAACAACAATCCAAACATGAATCGGCGTCCAGTTACTTGCTCGTTGCTTTGTTCACTGTGTTTCTATTTCTTTCTGTGAGCCCTGTACTACATCTAAGTATTTCTCTTCCAGCTTTCACCATTTCTGGCTCAACTCAATACACAACTGAATTTTTTTAAAAGTCATTCAGTTCCCCTCAGAATGAAACCATGAAACATCAGTCTCAGTATATGTATCAGCACTGCTAGAATCGAGTTATTTCTCAGCTGTTATGGGTCAGACGTCTCTTGTTTGCATATGTAATGCAATAACTGCTTCAGACCATAATTTAATAATCAAATCTTAATGCTTTTGTGTGTGATCTAAAATGTATTGAATTTCATATAAGCTTGGGTGGGAATAAACCAGGAGATTGATTGATTTGCATCCAGTGCTGGTCAGGTTCTGCAGCTTCACGGCCATTTTTGACAGAAAGGGTTTTGAAACATCTTCCTGTTCTCCATCCAGGCGAGGTGAAGCAGGAAGGGGGCAGTGTCTTTCGTGATAGCACGCCTTACCAGCGCCGTGGCTCCTTGCAGCTCTGGCAGTTCCTGGTGGCACTTCTGGATGACCCCGGCAACGCCCACTTCATCGCCTGGACCGGCCGCGGCATGGAGTTCAAACTCATCGAACCGGAAGAGGTGCGTCTGAACTCTCAATCACAACTAATCCTTTCAAAGTCAGGTTTACATCTTAGAAAAAGTTATTTTTTAAAATTAAACAGAGGTTTTGTCTTTGAAAATCACTGTTTTTGATCATTATCGAACGAATAGTTTTGAGGAGAAGGTTGCATTGGCATGACTCGCGTCTCCATTACACTTTTGCGCAAAAGAAAACCAAATCTCTGAATTTGCTATAAAAGTTAATGCTGAGGTGGTCGACGTTTCCATTGAATGGTGTTTTTCAAATAAGCATAATTGTCCGTATCTCTTCCTGCAAGACTTCTCAACAAAACAACGAAAACGGAAATCTCAACGTTGATGAAGTTGGAGAAAAACATCTTTAGTCTTTGACAAATGATTGCGATTGGCGCTACCGCTTTCGAGAAAACAGTCAGATGATGAAGGCAGCAGAGGATCATTCAAACGATTATTTAAAGGCAAAGACCTGTTGTAAGGCGTAAAGAATAAGTAGTGGTATAGAACATTGTAACTACATCGTATTAATGAGGCTAAAAACAGTTGGAAACTCGATTTTGATGAGTTTAGATTGACCGCTGTCACATCCAGCGCTACCAGAGACATTGAAATGTGCAAAAAGCCTTTCCATCATAGTTTTGCAAAAAATGTGAATTACTGAATTGCCTGAACAACCACCTCCTGGAAGAGTAAAAAGTTTTTTATTTTGCAATATTTGGGAGTTTTTTTATTTTAAATTAGAGTCGTTTCCATTGCATTTCCCAGTGGCAAAGAAGGAACATAAAAACTCTTGGGTTTTGACACATGAAGAGTGTAAACAAGGAGAAAAAAAGTACTGCAAGAAGGGAAACAGCAGTGACAGGAAGTCTCGAGAGTGGAAACGACCCTAGGCATATTCTTTGATGGTATGCAAACTTTCATTTGGGACCAAAACAACGTAAACTGGATCCATTTTGTAGAAGAATGAAATATAATTGAGAGTTTATGGTCTCATCTTTGAGAGGAGTTTGACAGCTGCTAGTCGCGTTTTATTGACTTGTAACAAGGTGACTGCAACCAGAAGATGCATTTATAAACTGTATTTTCTACACATTTTCAGTGCACGTAATTAAACTTTGTCTAGCTGTAGAGACTCATGTTAGTCTTGTCAGAGGATTAAAATGTCTTTTTTTTTTTTTCAATGTAACATGATTACACCAATTCAGGTTGATTCAGGTCGTGTCGGTGCCTGATGAAAGTTTACCTGCATGAATGGACCCAAGTTTGATTTCTCTTGGGAGTTCATCTTTAACATTGGGAATGCTGAAAACGGAGGGGATAGACGAGACTGGGGAGTGATGTCATGGTAGCGCACATTCATATGTTCGTGCACTTCGGAGGTTAATGAAGGTTACGCTGAAGAGGCTGAGCATTATAGGTGAATACTTTCATAATTCATCTCGTTTTGGAAATTCGCCAGGCAGGACTGACTCTACATTTAAAGAGGCTGCAGTTCGTTAAAGATGAAATTTATTTCCATTTATACCATTTAAACTGATGATTTAAATGATATAAATGTAGATTCCTACTCCACAAAGAAGCTTTCTTGTTTGATATTGAGTCAATATTTTTATTATAAAAGGACTAGAAGAAGAAGTGGAAGTTGAGAATCAACAAAAAGTTGATTTCCTGACTCAGCAATGTTGAAGAAAGCTTCTCTGTGGTGTAGGACTCTCACTTCAAATGTTTTTAATTTTAAAGAGTTTAAAGACTATTATTTATACCCCATTCCCACGTGTCATGTCCACAGATAGCATTGATAAAGATCGCGAGATTAATATAACTGTCACAACCAACACAGGAGAGGATTTATGCTCACTAAAGGTCCATTTGGAGTGGGATTTGGCCACTTCCCTCGTACTCTCATCCACCATCCATTACTCCCCACCATTCCTGATTCAGCACATGAAATGTTGAATTGATGAAGCGATGTCACAGAAACACTCCTTGTTTCACCTGCCCGTTTTTCTCCTGTCGAGACATTTTTCACAATGTTTAAGTCTGCAGTTTGATTGGCCATAACAGACAGCGTCCATTTGGGTGGGTCTTAATACGGACGGGCCCATATTGTGTTTTCCATTATCTTTTTACTGTACATTAAAAATGAATGGGCTCAGAGTTTTACAAGAGCAATTAGGGCTGAGAGCGCACTCAGAGATCAAACAGCGCTGCTGGCTGTGCAGCCACTGTGGGACGCAGCCTGTCTTCCTGAGTTGTGAATCTCACTACCACTTTACAGCTTCTCACCCACATCTGAGATGTTTGTCAACCAAAAATCATCCACTGCTGCAAAAGAGTTCGACTTACTGCTCTCACGCCGGTGCGGGTTTGTCGTGAGGCATCACTCCTCTACTGCAGGTGGGAGTTCGTTATCAGTCAAACTCAGAGTTTCTTTTAAAGCTGGCGCTGTGTTTTATGGCCGTCCTCCGACAGCCATCCACGACTCCTGTTTCACTGCAAACACTGTGGGCCTCTGGTTGCATTCAAGTGGTAATAGGTTACATAAAAAAGGAAGTGAATCCACATGTGGGGACTCGCCCTGCCCTCGGCTTGTTGACACAGTTGAAACCAAGAGCAGAGGCGGGTTTGGTTTGGTACTGAGGACACTCAGTGGTCGCGGTGCTGAATTACACACCTGTGTCACTTTTCTTTTTTAGGGAATTAACTTTTTTTTTTTTTTTTTTTTTAAGGCATCTGAATGACTTGTTATTAAACTAGACTGAATTGAAAAGCTTGCATATGACTTTGAACGTTTAATGCTGAATGTAACCGGTGTTTTCATCAGGTTGCAAGGCTGTGGGGCATGCAGAAGAACCGTCCAGCCATGAACTACGACAAGCTCAGTCGCTCGCTGCGCTATTACTACGAGAAGGGAATCATGCAAAAGGTATAAAACACACACTTTTTTTTTGGTCATGTTTAATTCTAACATATTAAGCCATCTTTTAAGTGTTATATGTTACAACTAATGGCTTTCATTCATTTGATTAAAGTTTGTCTATGACCTTAAGTCTCCTTTTCCTGAGGATTTACTGAGCAAAATCCCTTAAAACCTCTTTGGTTCAGGAAAAACACAGGAGTTTAGGTCAATGGCAGATTTTTTAATCGGTAAGTTAAAAAAAACATTTAGATCAAACCACACCCTATGGCAAACTAATACAGATAAATGGTAAATACGTTCCACTAAAGAGGAATTTATTATAAGTTAAGAAGAATACCAGAAAATTAAGTTCATGGGCCCCATTTAAAAGTAAAAGGAATCTGCAAATAACAGCAAACAGCGAACACATCCGACTTGAGCTGAGTCACATATTCCTGTATAACTCAACACACCCCTCCCCCTCTCTGCAGGTGGCCGGGGAGCGCTATGTTTACAAGTTTGTGTGCGAGCCTGAAGCTCTCATTTCCCTGGCCTTCCCCGACAATCAGCGGCCCAGCCTGAAGGCTGAATTCGAGCGCTACGTCAACGAGGAGGACACGGTGCCCCTGTCGCACCTGGACGAGGGAGTACCCTACACCCCGGAACAAGCCCCTCAAAACATGGGCCCTCAGCCCTACTCCAAAGGCTACATGTACTAAAGCCGGCCCCCGCCTGCCCCTCCCTACGAGCCCCACCATCTGAAATCTCCCTGTTGTACCGACCCATCATCATACACGCCATGAAACCCCATGCACCTCTTGCACATGTCCACCCCCTCCACTTGTATATAAGGCTATGGTGTTTCTGTTTTAAATTAATCTCATTAGGGATTTTTTTTCTTTGTTTTTAAGAGCTGCATTCCTCTCACATCTGAGGCCTATTCAATACTTAAACATGACTGTGGTTGAAGAGATTGATTATTAATAAATACCCATAATGATACTCAAATGGGAGTCCAGACTGTTCTTGTGGTTTTCTTCTGAGCTGCACATGGGTGTCTTACAACCTCTATGTCCACTTCTGTAAAGAGACAGTTATAATGGGAGCAAACAGGATGTGTGATGTACTGGACTAAAACATGGAAAAATTTTATTTTACTGAAGGACAAAATGCTTAAAATTGCCATGAATATTCCAACAAGACAACTAATGATGTGATGTGAATAATGTTAGCCTGGAGGGCAAAACCAGGTGATTCTCTCAGCGCTGGGAACTCAGCAGGTTGGAAAAAGAGCATTAAAAACTGAGAACCGCCAACGAGCCAACGGTGGGGGACACCGCCGACATGTAACCCTTGGCGGGCAGTGTGAAACTGACGCTACTTACATCCATAACGCACAGTGATATAGTTGTAAAAGATGGGCAGAGGTCAACTCATCTGTGAACGGAGCATTTGCAGCACAGTGCTCCTCAATGTGAAATTACAAAGACTTTGAAGGGGTCATCATCTCCAGCAAAGGTTTTCAACCCTGGTCCTCAGGCCACACTGTCCTGCATGTGTAGACGTTGCTCCGCTTCAACGCACCTGATTTAAATTAGTGGACCATTGGCAGCTGATGGTGATCCAGTCATCAGAATTAGTTGTGCTGGAACGAGCAACATCTAAAACATGCAGGATAGTGTTGAAGAACATTGATTTACAGTTCATTAAATCACCAAAAGAGTCTGAAAAAATATCTGCGTCAAACAACCCACAGAAAAGGTTCTATAATATGGATTTTCCTTAATTTCCCTTCATATTCCTCCAAGTTTCCTCAAAAAAATCTACATAATTGTTAGAACAATTACAAGGAAAAAAGAAAAGCAGTTGAATCACGTAAAAAGAATAATCTTTATAATTCCACATTTTTTTTATCTTTTAATTACCAACAAACAAAAAAAGTTGACAACCAAAGATCAGACGTCCAGTGGGCGTGTATGAAGTCCTTAATGGGCCAATAATGATTTAAACTTTTGTCACTCTCGTAACCTAAGGATTTAAGAGAAGATCACTGTTATCGAAGCACTTCAGTGTTGCCATTTCTTGATCTCCTGGAGGAGTAACTACGCAAACCTCCTTAACAGCACTGATCCTATCAAACGACGGGACTCCACAAGCAGGAGGACTGAGCGTCTGGCCCTGGTTCTGCTGCTGGAGAGTGAAAGTGCGACACCTGCTGGTCAGTGCGGGTACGTGAGCCCCACATCAGGTCCATCTACAACCCCTCCCTCCTTGGCAGCTGCTGCAGGTTCCAGCCCCTGTGACCCTGAACAGGATGAAGCTCCATAGAAAGTGGACCTTTCACCAAAAGAATTTATTAAATTTCACAGTATATCCAACACAATTCTGGCCTCGTTCCAATTACTCCAATATGGTGTTAATGTTTACTTTTAAAATATTGGAATGGAGCCAGACCTGATGGTTTAAAGCTTAGCAACCAGGTGCAGGCCAACAAACCCCTCAGTGAGACTTGAGTCCAGGATGGGGTCCCGGTGACCTATGGCTGAATGAGGGACATTTGTGTTCCTGCATTTCCTTCTTCATATGTGCCACATTTTTGCAGATGATACGGTTCTGTTAGTGTCATTGAGACACCACCTTCATCTCTCACTGGAGCGGTTTGCAGCTCCGTGTGAAACGGTGGGAATGAAAATCAGCACGTCCTAATCTGAAGCCATAGTTCTCAGTCAGAAAAGGGTGGAACGTCTTCTCCAGGTTGGGGGTGAGGTGTTGCATCAAATTGTGATGTTTTTGACGGTTTTGTTCAAGAAGGGATGGTAAGAATGGAGCTGGAGACTGGCAGGAGGATTGGTGTGGCATCTGAAGACTGTACTGGTGTGTTTATGGTGACAGAGTCGAGACAAGAGGTACGGCTGTTTACTGGTCCTCCACATAGCAGCGGGATGCTCCTTTAGAAGTTCAAGCTTCATCTAGTTAATCTGTCTCTCTGAGAAAGTGTTCTGAGTATGTCCAACTGGGAGTAGGTCCCAAGGTAGAAACAGGGCACACTGAAGAGATTAGATCTCTCAGCTGACCTGGGAATACCTCTGTGTTCTCCTGGAAGATGTAGCAGGGGAGAGGAAGGTCTGGACTTTTGTTTAAGACTGCTGCCCAAAAACCCAAACATGGATGGATGGATGGATAAGGAAAAAGTCCTTAATTAGGGGAGCTACATCTTGGATCTGACCAAATCTTCAGGCTACTGATGCCGCTAACATGTCCACAACACAAGGCACAGAGGAAAACGAAGCAAAACTCTTCCCTGAACCAGGTTCTCCACAACCAAGGTCTGATTATTATTATTGACATGCTGTTGGAGGGATATATGGACTCAGTTCTATTTTAAAGTCTGTTGCTTTTTTCTCTCTCATGTTAAGTCATTTGCCAAATTGCAGGTGTTCCCTTGAAAAATGAGAAAGTTCTCTGCTGTACAGGTGAGACGCTCCGGTGGGCTGGTTCCATCCAAATGTGGCAACCTTCCACTCAGAAAGATCAACAGGACTTGAAACACAGTGCAGATGAGCTGCCACCGTCGTGCAGGAGATGAAGACCAGAGGGATGCAAGTTAAGTTCCTGCAGTAATCATACAACCGCCTGCAGTTTTCCATTCAGTTTCAGTAAGATAAATTACCGTGATAAAATACTTCCTGGCAAGACCATTTTTAAAAAAAATTTTAGCTTTCCAATCAAACGATGACTCAGAGGTGGTGACCAGGAGTGGAAAGAACATTTAAAGCTCTGATGGCCTTCAGGCTACAGATGACTGCAGTGCAGTGTGTCTACTGTGGACTTATGAAGCTTGATAATCATCTCCAGCTGGGCCACAGGAAACATGGTATAATATTATCTGAAATTGAAAATCTCTGACATAAAATTGATTCGTTTTGCCCCCCCTCCCTCCGATTCTGGTTGGAAGTGTAATTTATGAAAGAAAAGAAAGTTTCATTGGCCCTTGACGAGTATTGTAAAACAATCCCAGCCAGGGCTGCACACTCTGGAGATGTGGACGTGCTTGTCGGCCAGCGACTCAGCTCTCAGGCGTAAACCCATACCGTAGTCATGTTTCTGTCTTCTTCTTCTTCTGAGCAAAGTAAAACATAAAAGTGGTTGGGCTCTCTCGACCGCAGCTTCATAGGTTGACTTGACTCCGCCCCCCTCTACTGGTGAAACTGGTGTGACAGCTCTGCTCATCCAGAAGTGGATGAGAATAAAGATGGAAGAGCTCATAAGTCCACTCCGATCTGGGTCTGTGAATTCACCGCACTGGAAATCCGAACTGCTGTGAAACTTACCGAAGCGCCTGGGTCGTGTTATTTTAGACTTTCTGAGTTGGTCACTTCAGACACGAATGTTAGTTGGGAGCCTCAAAACAAACTGCTTTTTAATGAACCCTTTAAAGTTAATATTACAATATTAGTGACGTTTAACACCACGTTCTGAAAACATCACCAGCATCAAGGCGCTCAATGACCCCTTCATCCCTCAGCAGCAATGCAGGTTGTACATTAGTGTGACATCAACTATAAAATATATTTCTGAGATTTTATGAAGAATCTGTTGGTGCTACTCCACCCGACCAGCTCGGAACTAGTGAAGAGCTTAGTTATTTTTACATCGACAAACAAGACACAGAGGCACAGATGTAAATATTAGCAGATCCCCATAACTTTAAGACCCGCAGAACCGGTGAGCGTTTCAATGCTGGTACCAGGATCAGAACGGCTCTGAAGAACCAGAAAAGAGGAACTCAATCTGTGGCTTTTAACATTTTAATTTGAAAACATTTCACTGTTACATTGATTAACTGTTTTCAAGTTACTTTACAAAATACACCAGACATGTTGAACTATGTTTTTATGTTACAAGTTTAGTAAAACAAAGAACCCCGACTGTAAATCCTTTAGGTCCAATCATGACTACAAAATACAGAAAAGAAAGTTCCGCCGTTCTGAAAAATCTCCTCACAAACGACTGTCTCAAGGTTCAAATGAAGGTTTTCTTTCGCTGCTTTTCTAGTGCCACGAGCGTGTTAAGTTGCATCGGGTTTGTTTTAGTTTCTGCATGAACTCAGACAAATTGATGGTAAATTAAGGAACATTTACCGTGCTTTCAGTTTTAAAAGGAGTGACCGAATGTCTCACGTTTGATTGGAACCCTTCAACCAGCCGAGTCCAGCCCGGGTCGGTATGACACCAAACTCCTGGCTCCAACCCGCACCTCTGTGACATCACACCTATCAACGACGCCTGAAGGCGCGGGAGATTCTCCAAGCGTTGGGCTCCTCGTAACGGTTGTACAGAGGTTCGAGGCGCTGCTGCTTCTTCTGCTTGCTGAGGCGTGTGGGGTCCGACACCTTAAAGAAGGCAGGAGCAAACTCCACCAGCCAGCGAGGGTCTATGGTGGTCACCTCCCGCATGTACTCCTTGGTGGTCAGCACCAACTCGTGGTAGACAACCCTGGGAGCAAGAAACAAAAGAAACTAAGACTCTGATCCGTTTCAGAAGGATATTGACCTCCTCTTCAGCTGTGAAGTCACATGTGTTCATACCACTCGGGCTGCCGGTTGAACAGCGCGCTGGAGGGGTGGATGTATACAACTTGCTGGTCTATGAGGGTTCTGTAGCCTTCCTGAGGATCCTTCTTGGCTGCGTTTCTGAAGAAACCACTGCAGATGGCTTTCTGCACTCGTACTGTCGCTTTGCCGCAAGATACCACGTCCAGTTTATGTCTGAAGACAAAGAAGAATGATTTTCAGTGGGGCTCGGTCTCGTTTAACTTTACGTCTAATTACTATGAAGTGACTCTGTGGGTCAACCCTACCTGTCCATGATGCCCAGCATCTGTTTCCGGATATCCTGAGCTCTCCGTAAGGAGCGAGCCTGGATGAAGTTCTCGTAGCACCACGGGTTGGAGAACTTGTTGTTCTTCCAGGAGTTGTAGACAGCTAGCAGCGTCAGATGGTCACCCTCTGGTTGGTGGAACTTAGCTTTCTTCTGGTCAGCCAAGGCCTGCTTGTCCTGGAAAGCAAAAATATTCAATCTGCTTATTCTTGACCGTAGGAGTTTTAAAATGTTACATCAAAAACATTTCGCTCTAAACCATGATGTATACCTTGGGCCTGTAGAAAACGTTCTGCACAGACAGCATCGACACAATCGTGAGCATTTCTTCACTGCAGCCCAGATGGACGGACATGATCAACATCTTGCACAGCATGGGCTCCAGAGGAAACTCGGCCATCTAGGAGACAACAGTTTCCAATTATAATTCAAGCAAACACCTTTCCTTCCTGTCGTTCACCTTTCAAGATACGAGTAGCGATACAAATATTTTCCCGTTTTGGCAGCCGAGGAAAACAAAAGTAAAGGCGTTCTCACCCTTCTCCCCAGTCGAGTGAGTAAGCCCTCGTCGTCCAGCGCTCCGAGAGTGTAAAGCTGCTCCATGGCTGTGATCAGAGTCTCCATAGGAGGCGCGTCCATGAAGTCAAAAGACAGCAGGTCATTGATGCCCATTGCCTGGGAGAGAGATCACACATGTGAAAGAAAAAAAAAAAAAATCAGTAACATTTTTTAAAAATGATCTGATTTTAAAAAAATCAGAATATAGCAAACTTGAGTAACACGAGGCCACGTTCTGAATGATGTAAATGCTCAAAACCAGGCAGACCTTCAGAGACAACACAGTGCTGGCCAGGTTGGTTCTCTGGATCTCAGGCACATTGGTCGTCAGCATCTCATCTCTGTATGCTCTCTCGGTGTAAAGCCTGTAACACTTGCCGGGGCCCGTTCTTCCTGCCCGGCCTGCCCTCTGCTTGGCCTGAGCCTGAAAGCCAAACAAACGATTACCACCTGCTGCATTCCAGAACCCCCCCAATAAAAAACCAAAATATTTTTGCTGTAAAAATGAAAGCTGTCGTACCTGTGAGATGGGAGTCACCACCAGCTGATCAATGCCAGTCTTGGAGTTGTACACTTTCTGCTTGACAAAGCCAGGGTCCACTACATAATAGATTCCATCGATGGTCAGAGAGGTCTCTGCGATGTTTGTAGCGATAACAACCTGAAGACGGAACAACAGCCGTTTTATATTTGCATTGAAGACTCCCTGCTACTAAAACACCCGTGTCAACAATTGATTTGATAACAACGTTGCTTAAGAAATACTAATGTAGGGTCTAGAGGTGCCAAAACCCCCATGAAAACTATTTAGAAAGGATCTGGAATTAATTGAGTAATTTACTACCATCATGTTAGATCACTTTTAAAAAAGGTACCTTTCGGCTGCCTGGGGGTGCTGGGTCAAAGATCCTGGTCTGCATCTCACTGGGCAACGCAGAGTAAACTGGCAGAATAATGAGTTCAGGAACGTCAGGTCCGAGGGACTTCATCCTCTCGTACAGGATCTCACATGCGGTGTCAATCTCTTCTTGACCGGTTAAAAAGACCAGGATGTCACCTGTGCAGAGAAGAGAACAACATTCACACGGAGGGATGTTAAGAGTCTGCAGGGGAGAAGAACTCTGGTGAGCGCGTTTCTTTCTCCCTCTGGAGATAAAAAGCACACCTGGAGGCTCAGTCAGATGGATCTGCATGACGGTGATGAGGCTGGCATCCAGGTAGTCCGTCTCAGGCTCTTTGGTGTAAAGAACCTCTACTGGATACGTCCTGCCTGGGATGGTGAATATCGGCGCTTCGTAGAAATACTGAGAGAACTTGACGGCGTCGAGCGTAGCTGAAGTTACTATCAGCTTCATATCTGTGCGCTTCTGTACAGTCTTAACACAAAAATAAAATAAAGAAATGCTCAGGAAACGTTTGCCATTGTTCTCCACTTTGACGTAAAATGAAAACCGGAGACGTGTTCTAATGCTGGTTTACCTTCTTGAGAAGACCAAACAGAACATCAGTGTGGATTGTCCTCTCGTGGGCCTCATCCAGCATGATTATGGCGTACTGGCCCAACTCAGAGTCGATCAAACACTCTCTCAGCAGCATACCATCTGTCATGTACTTGATAACCGTCTCAGGGCTGGTGCAGTCCTCAAATCGGATCGTGTAACCCACCTGGGGAGAACAAAAATGACAAATTTAAAAAGGCTCCACTGTGTGATGACCAACATCATGTTAACCAGCTTAAAGCTTCTCGTGAAGGGTCTTAAAATCAACGTCTTCTCACAGCAACCTGGAACCTGCAACGTAGCTCTGTTGCTGCGTCTGGGTTTAGGCAGTACCAGCCTCCCACTTGAAAGGAACCACGAAATGTTTCAGCTGGAAACAAGTTATTAAACCCAAACCGAACAACCACAGCAAAGACACAACACTGTAACTCTGTTTCAGAAGTTGAATGATTGACCGCATCAAGCAAGCAAAGCTGTGAGCTGTGATCAAGAAAATAAATGTTTGAAAGTCTTCAATTTGATAGGAAATGTGAAGATTAATCACTATAGTGATGGGAAAACGGTCCAATGGTTAAATGAATCCAGATTTACTGCCTTCCACAGTGATGGGACCATTAAAAGGTTAGAAAGGTGGCAGATGAAGTGGTGTACCCATCATGCCTCGTGTGTGTGGCGCTTGCATGCAGGGGTAGTATCATGATCTGTAGATGCTTAAGTTGCTCAGCTTTCATCTGGTCACAGAATGTACTGAATGACCAGACTGATTCCTAAAAAGTAAAAACGTTTATGTAAAGTTGTCAACATAAGCAATAGTTCTTAAAACTCTAAAAACGAAGTCTAGTGGCTCGTTGCACCACATAAAACCAGACGTAGAAAACCTGAGAAGGAGCTGTGGCGCCGGGTCTCAGGAGAATAACGCCCAGACTGCTACAGACAGCAAGTGATTAAACTGCCTTAACTCACCTCCTGACCCAGACAGCAACCGTACTCCTCCGACACTCTCTTGGCCACCGACATGGCAGCCACACGACGGGGCTGCGTGCAGCCGATCTTCCCCCTGGTGGTGTAACCGGCCTCTGCCAGGTACTGAGTGATCTGTGTGGTCTTTCCAGAGCCGGTCTCACCAATGACAATCAGAATCTGGTTGTCATGAACAGCCTGTGACAGAAACAAATGTATGTCAGATGGAAGGAATAACATCATCCCCAAATGGAATCAGAAACCAATGGAAGATATGCAGAGACATCCCAGGAGAGCTGTGATGCCAACGAACCTGAATGAGTTGCTCTTTCAGCTTGTAGATGGGGAGGCTCTCCCTCTGCTCGAGGATCGAGAGCTGCGTCTTCTTTCCATAGGAGGCTTTGTTCCCTCCAAAAGCATGTTTCTTCCACTCTGGGATGTCATTGGGCATCATGCCAATGCCTCGCATGTTGGCAGCAATCTGCCTACCATCAGCTGTAAAAGAAGACCGTGTTTAAGTCCACTTGCTAACAGAAGATGGAAAGAAGGAAGGAAAATAAACACTAAACGGTGACATCACAGCTTTTCCTGGAGGGATTGGTAGGATGGAAGGATAATGCCATCTCATGGAAACTGTCTAGACCAATGAGGGCATGCAGAAAGTGAACCATGGCGAGATGATTTCATCCGGCCAGATGGGAGGCTGAAGGAAGCCAGATAACCATCTCCAGTTCTGGCAGGCCCGAGGCTGCTGTCTGCCAGCACGAAGGAAGTCTTACGTCCGTCTCGGACTGGATTACGGTTCTTATAAACACAGGGATTAACAAACTGGCTATGCTAGAAATTTAATTTTATATTTATAAATAAATAAAACACCCAAAGGGATACATTTTTTCAATAAAAGTTGAAAACAACAGTTGAAGATAATCAACATCCTAAATGTAAGAGGGCAGATATCTCCAGAATCAGGGTCTGCAGTGAAGCGCTGACTTGACGAGCGTGTCTAAGGGGCTACTAACTGTCCGGCAGCGGGTCGACCCAGTGTTTGTTCAGCCCCATGGGGATGGAGTCCATCTCTGCCTCTCGAGCAGCCTGCTTCAGCTCCCGTCTCTCTTTCGCCAGGGCGCTCTGCATCATGGCTGCCTGAGACAGCGAGCCATCTGGATTCTGTGTGGAACACGGGGAAAATGATCCGATCAATAACGGCCAGGCCTTCAACCCAACCCGGGAATATCAAATTACATACAAGATCAATCACTGTTACGAAACACTATGTAGAAAATGCTCTTCAATGAGGACTCTAAACTCTCCACAAAGACCTGGCGTGGCTAAATTAATGTCCACGCTTCAAACGGCGCGACATTAAGTGAAAAGACTCAAGTCTGGTTAGGTCTGAGTTTATACTGGCATGTGTACAAACAAGACGACACAAGCTTATTCAAACAGCCTGATTTAATCTAAGCCATGTCAACGTGAGCGTTCCTCCTCCTTCGTTCCTCTGGCATGTGCTCCCTTTAACTCGGCATATAAAATACAAATGCACCTTGACGATCTTGACGGGGCTCATGTCCATGCTTTGTTTGGTGTGTCCTCTCAGAAACGGGGGTTCCTCTTCAACCAACTCAATTTCCAAGTCTTCATCTGCATGAAAAGAAAAACAGAGTGAGGACGCGGCCCACTCCCAACATTCACACAAGCTACGACTAAAAATTAACACTTTTTTTTGGTTGAGCGACAACTTGAAAAACATAATTTGACAATATCCATAATAGTGTGGAGTGTTGGATATATTCATAAAGGAAGATAAAAGCATCTCTCACCCTCTTCATCATCAACTTTAGGAAGGATCCCTGTCTCATCATCAAAATCAGGGAATTCTTCCTTGGACAACACGTTGGCAGCAATCATCTGAGAACAGAGAAATCAGCTGCACTTAACAACGAACTGTGTGTGTTCTCTTATAACTTTGGCTGTTCTCCAGTCTAGACATGCTGAGCAGGTGGTGGATAGTTACTTAAAATGGTCAGAAAAATAGAAAATCAACAGTGCAGGAAGCCCTCAGGGTGGCTGTTCCAGAAAGTCACTTTACAAACCGTTTCATTTTTATTTCAATAAGAAGACAATACAAACAAAATGTGCCAAAGTTAAAACAAATGTTCTTTTAATCAACTTTGCTTTTGTTCCTATGAAATTGCTTGGCTTCAGATTACTCCAAAAACGACTGTAAGCGTACCTGTTTGATCTCCCATTTTTCCGGGTCGGAGATTTTGGTGAGTCTCTTGCGCTCCAGGGTGTCATCCTGCTCCAGCTCCGGCGCGTGACCGAGGTTCAGGTTGGTCGGCCGGTCAGGGTTCCTCATAGAAACCTCCTCCCCTCCTTCTGGGCCTACATTCCTCCTCCTGTTGGGGTTCAGGTCCTCTCCTGTCTCCTGATCCACATCCTGGCAACGAGACGACCACTTATGTTGCCAGAGTGCTTAACAAGCAACCCTTAAATAAAACCCAGTGGTGATAAAAATCTAGCAAATATTCTTCATGGAACTGGCTTGGAATCTTCGACAATCTTCTTCGTCATCTACTGTCTTCAATAAATCCATGTTATTCAATAACATGACAATAATTCATCTCTGCCGCTGTTCAGAATGCTCACCCCCCCCAAAAGAAAAAACTCTGAACAAACGTCTGCTTTCTTACCTTCATACTGAGGCTGGTCTTGGAGCCGGTGAAGGACAACACCTTGACTTTAACCCGCTGGCCTTTGCTGACGACATCGGCCACGTTGGCTACGCGACCTTCTCTGCGGAGCTCAGAAATGTGGACCAGACCCTCCCATCGTTTTCTAAACAGGTGGAGAAGCTTGTAAGCAGAATGAAACATCTCCCACAGACTTACAGGTGCATTTAAACATATACAACTCCAGGCAGATGATATATTTGGTTGTTCTCTGAAGTGAAAGCATATTTAAAATGGAAAATGTTTCATGTAAAGCCAGTAGACCTCCCTGAATTTAGGTTAAAGTTGCTGCAATACCAAAAATGTGATGAAATACTGACCTCAATCCCTCCAGCTGAACAAAACATCCAAACTGCATGATGCTGGTGATTTTGCCATTGTAGATGTCCCCAACAGAAGGCTCCTCAGGAGGAGGACGATCCACGTGCTTGTCTTTCCAGCGGTCAGCGTCTCTGTCCTGATCCTTTCTGGGGCTGGGTGAGCGCTCAGACCAACGGGAAGATCGCTCTCTTCTCTTGCCACGATCTCTGTCTCTGTGCCGATCTCGGTCTCTGGAGCGAGACCTGGATCTCGAACGCGATCGGGAGCGGTGCCGTCTCTTCCTGTCCTTGTCCCGGTCTCTGTGTCTGTCTCTGTCCCGTTCTCTGCTTCTGCTGCGACTTCGGCTGTGACGCTTCGTTTTTTCTGATCTGTGAGAGAAAGTCGGAAAAAAAGGCAAAAAAGCATCTCAACCACTACTCGGATAACAACAATAATAAAAATAGAAATTCACACACACACAAACGTAAAAGACAACAAAATCATCTTACTTAATCTTGCTGCCTTTGTTGTCGGCCCCACTAACACTGGGCATGAACATCTCCAGTTCTTTCATCGCATCAGCAGCTACTTTCACGTCATCTTCATCCAGAATCCGCTATAAAAAATAAATAAAATGGTGGACAGAACTGTCAACATTTGTACATAAAGTTGTGTTTTGTCTAAAGTGACTGTACTAAATCAGTCTGACCAGATACTTTTAAGGAAATAAAGTATTAAACGAGATAAACTGTGTTCATGAAATCCATTATTTATTTAATGCAAACTTTTTATTAAAAAAAAAAAAGGTATACAAAGCTTAAAATGTATCTTTTTTTTAAGAAAATGTGTTAACATATGTTTACAAACGATCAATCTGTTCAGTCTCAATAGTCTCATTAAAACATTTAAAGTGCTATAACGGGAGTTGTTCCCAATGAGCCCCCACATTGCCAAAGAAAGACGACTTAAAGACCATTTCAGCCATTTCTAATCAAACCAAAGCGTGACACACAACAACAACAACAACATCCTGGCCCGTGTAAACCAGCGGATGAGCTGGCGTTACAAAACCAGCAGTAACTGCGTGTGTTAATGAAAACTGTACAAAGAAGGTGCACACACCTTAGGAGCTGGATCGTTTGGTCTGCACAGAGCAGGAAACATCTCTTTCAGCTTGTCCTTTTCTGATTTGGGCTTGAGCGAAGCCTCGGAAGCTGGAGGAGGTGAAAATGCATTAGTTGGCTGTGATACGGTGCGAGGAGGATGACTGGGGCAGAGTGAAACGAGACTGGGGCAGAGTGAAACGAGACTGGAGCAGGTAACGTCGCCTCACCTTTACTCGACGACGCCTTGGACGGAGGTCGCATCGTCTGGATGAGCCGGAGCAGGTTGCTGATGAGCGAGTCCTGCGACCAACACAACACACGTTTAGTGTCCAGGCTCGTCTCGACGGTTGGTCAACCGTGGCAGTAGAAGTTAACTTACCGTGAATTCTGCTCCATTTTCGAGTAAAAGCGCTTTGAATCCGTCGAAGCTCGACTGTTTTTCGGCCAAACTGATGACAAACTCCGCTACAAGGAGGCGAAAAACAGCGGGCTGTTTACACGGCAACGTCGCTCTTAACTAGCCACAACCTCGTTACGATCATCTAGAACTTAACAAACACGACTTTATACGTTTATTAGTCAACGCCGCCGTTAGCCACGTACGGCTAGTTAGCACGGCTGTTAGTCGTTAAACCGAAGCTGAATACTCACCTAGATCTTTATCGTTTATCCCCAGGTGGTTATCGAGCTCCGTGCAAACCTTGGACACCAACGACAGATACTCGAGCTGCGACAGCTCTTCTACGCCGACGTCTGCCATTTCTGCCTCCGCGACTGTTGTGGTTCACGGTCCCTCGGCAGACATGTTGGACGCGAGGAGCCTCCACTTCCGCCTCGTCCGGAAACACGTGACGGGTGACGAGGCTGTTGCTGGCTTTTACCTCTTTTTACCACACGGTGGCAACAAAGCTCCAAATAAATTGAGAATAAAGTGGTACATAACTCATTTTATAATTACGCAGGGTGAGGACAACTCCGGCGGACAAAACCATTATTCACGAGCTTGTAGTTGTGTAGTTGTGTAGTTGTGTGTTGTTTCTTTGTTTACCAGTCTCTCTCATTATTGCAGGAGAATGTTAGATCATTATTCTTCACCACATTGCCTCAGTTCATTGAAGGTTTTGGAGATTTACTTATCAGGTCTTTCAAGGTCCAACTTCTGCATTTCAGTTACATTGCACGACGTTGGTTTCTTTAATTATTATTATTATTATTATTATTAAGCCACTCGTATACAGATTTGCTGATGAACTTTGTATCATTGTCATTTCCAAGTAACTTTAACTTTTGGACCAATGGCGTCACATTTCTCAGTCCGTAAAAGGCATAAACATTGAATGACAACATTTACGTCGACTCCTTATTTCCTCAAAGTCTACATGTGGTCAGTAGCAGGATATATTTTGAAAGGTTCAGGACTCCTAGCGTTTTCTTGAATGGATAAACATGCATACATGTAGCTCTGTGAACAGTTTGTGCACATATTCATTCTGCTCATGTTTCATGAATGAGCCTCGGCGCCTGCAAGGTGCCCAGGTCGTGTGACGGTACTCAACCGTGGGCGAGAGCTGCTTCTGCTGATCTGCTGTGTTTAGTTTTTGCCAAACACAACACCGGGCATTAAAGTCAAGCAAACTTTGATGACTTTGGTCTCATTTATTCATAAGCCGTCGCTTCACAAGTCTTGTGGTTTGTTCAGATGCTCTTTTGTAAACATCAGTCATGCTTCCATACGGTTTGAAGGCAGACGAGACTTTCAACTGACAAGCCTTTAAAACAAATCATACTTGTTGAGTCTCCTAACTGTGCCGTCATGGCCTTCAACCTTTAACACTTAACGTAGAGATGGAGCACCTGGCGGCAACAAAAAGACGTACTTAGTTTCTGCATTTTCTGTTTCTTTTTTTGTGTTGTAAAAAATGTTGTATTCTATCGTTGATCCAGCAAATGAACAAACAAACAAAACAGGACTTTAGAAAAAGGTGTTTAACAGAGTGCTGATGTCACAGATTTCAAAAGAGGCAGCCGCTACGTCAGAGGGTGATGGAGTGGACTTGAGGTTCTGACCTCAGCCCCCAGGCTATGTTACATATGAATAATTACAAAAAAGCAGTTGAACATATTGACTAAGTTCCATCTACAAATACTGTATAATAGAAATGTATATGAATCCAACTGGACGCGGGTGCACAAGCGTCCAATTACAGTGCAGGTCATGTGGTTTGGAGTCTATTAAAGTTTTATCTGTCAGACGAGGCTAATTAAATAACAGAGCTGTCGGGGCTGTTGGAGAAGTGGCTCTGTTGTCTGTCGGGTGTGTGGTGAGGAGTGTGATCAGGGTTATCTGTGATACGTGACAGCTTGTTCAGCGTCCCCCGCTCCACCACAGATTCAAAAGTAGTCTCCTGTCTGCAGATGGTAAGAGAGCTCGTCTTCTTAATAACTTTAGACTTTGTTTCAATGGCACGAAGCTGCTCCGCCAGTAGACCGCAGAAGAAGAACAGAGCGGTGGCGCAGCAGATTGGTGGAACATCTGCAGCATCTTCCTGAGAACAATGAAGCCTTCTGATGTGCTGATAGTCCTTCAGTTCAACCTGCCATCAGCGTAAACACCGAGGTATCAGTACTCCTAAACCTCCCCACGTCCCTACCCAGGATGCACTGGGGCTGCAGACCTGTTCCTTCCTCAGCCAGCATCAGCAGGTGGTTTCCTCTGTTGTATTTGTGAGAGAAGACTGAATACAACTTAATTCAACTGAATTCAATTTAATTTATATTGTGAATATTACAACACAAGTTCTCTCCAGGATCTTTCCAGAGACCAGAACACGACCAGCGAGCAATTATTACATAAACAACGGCAGGTAAAAACTCCTCTAGTGGGAGAAAAACCTTAAACCAAACAGTGACAAGAAAAACTTGAGTTTAAGAGGTAAAAAACCTGAATCAGGACCTGGATCAGGGGGGACCCTTACCCAGCTGCATCCAGCTCCCCTACACCAACAGGGTGGAGGGCTGGGTAGTGGTTGCACTGGTGGCAGTGGGGAGGTGTGGGTGGGGGCCTGTGGATCTGGTAGAGGAGATAGGGGCCGGCTGTGAGCTAAACCTGTTAAAGTAACAGTTCAGCTCATTTGCTCTCTCCAGGCTGTTGTCTGATGTCTGCCCACGTCTTCCTTCACACCCAGTGATCCCCTTCATTCTAATCCACACGTCCCACACGCTGTAGTTTAGGTGTGTGTGTGTGTGTGTGTGTGTGTGTGTGTGTGTGTGTGTGTGTGGAGGGGGGGCATTGCACATCCCTGCAGTCTCACTGCACTGCAGGGGTAGTGAGATCTGAGTTTCCTCAGAAAGCAGAGCATGCTCATTCTCTTCTTGCAGAGTGTTGGTGCTGTTCTCCAGTCCAGTTTATTTATTTATTTTTTTATCTGTGGTGTCCAGCAATTTGATCATTAAACTAATAGGCTTATTGTAATATTTTTTTTTCAAAGTAAGCCATCCACCATCTCCTTTGGAGACATTTTGGAGAAGATGATTCATATTCTGTTAATGTGTGATAGACCCACCTCCACCTCCGCAGTTGTGGGAGAACATCTGCAGACGGGACGAGTCAGAGTTGCACTGAAAATCTGTGGGGTTACTAACAGGTGTCCTAATTCCTCCTCCTTGCAAACAAAGCTGGTAAAATACTACCAGACCTTCTGCCACTTGGCTCTTGGCCATTTTTGTTAATATGACAAACTGGTTCTGCAAAAATGTTGTGAGCTGTGTGCAAAAAAAAACAAAAAAACATATAATCTGCAGCGTGAAAAATACTCCAATGATCGATTACGTCCAGATAAGTTTCTTTTATTAAACTAACCACTCCACCTTGTACTCTGACTCATTATATAATAGTTACTACGGCAGTTATGTGACCTTCATATTTGCATAATATTTTAGGCTCAGAATTTAAATGTTCAAGGGAAAACTCCGGGAAAGCTTCGAGGTTACTACCAGCTCTAAAACTCTGAGATTACACAACATTATCACTTGGTCTGTGGCCCCCTAACTCTTAAATTATGTGACGCAGTCCAGATTTGCAGAGTTGTGAGACATGACAAACCCGGATCAGAGGGGATCATCCCGCCTCCACTTCTCTGACTCCACCCATTTTCATATCTTTCTTTTACAAATTAAATTCAAATTCAAAGATACTTTAGTAATCCAAGATTAGGGGTATTAATTAATTAATTTTTTAAATCTTTTACTTGTGAAATGGGTGGCGCAAAGCTGGAGCAGGCGCTCCCCACAGGTGACGGGGTTGGGGGGTGGGGAAGAGTTAAAATGCTCACACCAGCCCCTTAAACTAGCTGTTATCAAAGGAACTGAAAAGGAAAACTTGGTTGAAAAGGGTGTTTTGTGTTTTTCATATGGGATCTTTGTGATACTTTGACTTAAAAATGTCACATTCATTTCATTAAAACATCAGGACACTGTATTAACTTCTGAAAAAGGGCAGGATTTGTCTCCTCTGATGTATTCTTCCATGATTATGCACACATACATATTTCAGCTCAGGAGCCATTTCAGAGCAGCTCCGAGTCTGCAGTCCTCACTTGACCTGATTTGAGGGGAAACAAGGAAATGCATGGGGAAGGGCAGTGGATGAGCTCACACTTACGTAACATGCAATATGGGTCACATCCTCGATGTATATGTCTGTCCCAGCATAATCTCTGGAACAAGAGTTAGAGACTGCGAGGATCAGATGAAGAAAAATAGAAACACAAAGCGTTGCTGTTGGAGCTGATTAAAGGGAAAAAAAATGTGTGTATGTTGACAGGATGAGATAGGATGGGTACAAGGATATTTATAGTCTGCCTCATCTCTCCTGGGTCCCAGTAGTTGGATTAGCATTCTTCTGCTCCACTGTCCAAATAATCAAAGCATAGACGCAAAGTTATTTTTAAATCTTTATCATACTACAAAATGTACATGCAATGTTCAGAAGCAAGAGCTTTGCTGCTGGGGAACATCCCTGGACCATGCACAGCATGCCATATGTGTCCTGGCGACAGCTATCTATATGCCCACGGGCACAAAAACCCAAGAAGGGAAGCTGGAAGAATGACGGTGTCTGTGGACAGTCTTTGAGATCTGAGCACATACTACAACTGACAGCACAGCTGGCTGCTATGCTCTCCTGCTGCTGACTGGAAAATTCCTGCTATGACGGAGCAGGGAGCATAAAAAATGTGCATGATACACACACTCACACACACACACACACACACACACGGGAGTGAGTGAAAGTGCAAAGGAGGAGGGCGATCTGATGGGCCGGGCTTCCATCCAAACAGCTGTAAGGGATTGGTTGGTGGAAAAGCTGCCTTTTTGAGATCACAGCCATCACAACAGGATTCACCCGCTCACCAAATCAATGAAAACAATTAAAAACAAGAATATGGAACTTTCAAGTCCATCACACGTTAAAAGATGCACGTTTCCCTCCAAACTATGGTGGAGATTTGAGGAAGCAGACTGATCATTTCTTAAAATATATTCCACCACTATATATATAATATATATCCACTGAAGGCCTCTCTTACAAAATGTTTACTTTAAAGGCAGGGTAAGCAATTCTGCTTTTGGCCACATACAGTGAAGCTGCCTGTATTGTGAATACACTGAAAAAAAATAAAACAAATCCGGCCTTCATACTCAGCACTGGTTCTCTGGAAACACACTGGAAACGAAAAAAAAAAGTTTGGGCAACCTCCCCCACGAACCATAATAAACACTGCTCCAACCAATCATCAAACCGGGGAAGGTTCATGCTCAAGAGGGGCTCAGTTTTCTCTGAAGGAGGTTGGAGGGAAGAGCGTGCTCCAATATCAACAGATGCAGTGTCAGCAGAAATTACATATCCTACCTTTAAACCTGATACAGGTGAGTTTTAACAATGATCTAAACTTTCTGATACATTGTTTATTGGTCATTTTCCAGTTGCGATGTGGCAGGACTGGATTGGACGAAGAGACGCGCCTCCAGGACCAGCCAACCACGGGAACGTCTAAACCAGGCCCTCTCCACCAATAGCAGCACATTTGCCTTTAGTATATATACTTGTGGTAATAGCCAGGTTTGGTCTCTCTCACCTGAGGACTGCTCGGTGGGGATCCGTGAGCTCACGTCTGTAGAATAAACGCTTCTCTTGAATTTTGATCGGATCAACTATTCTTTTTCATTTATTTGTAACATGCTGTCAGACATTCCTTAAAACAGAATCCATCCAGACAATTTCTAAAATGGCAAAAGGGCCACTGCCGAATTAGAGGTTACAAATCACCTTCAGCGTCATGCGTACGTCCAGATTCCAGACAGTTTACCTGTGAATCAGGTACCTGAACCTGCGCTTGATGTGACACAGCATTTGTCTTTAAATGTTGCAGCAGTGTATCACCTGCAGCTGAGACAGCCACATGGTAATCGACAGGGCATGTATCCCGCTGAATAAAGAGTTACTCTCTTTAAAGCTGCACTAAACATTGTTTTTATCGCTGCAAAGGATCAAAATACAAACCATTTAATGTGTAGATGTTGACAACTATTTTGGTAAATAAAAGCAGGCAAAAGTTGGAAAATTGGAGTAGTCTTGTTTTCACTGGACAGCAATGTTTCACCGTGCAAAAGTGATGCACTTCTGCGAACAAGTGCATTTATATAACCTGTCCTCTCGCTGCAGACCTTCACTGGCCGTTTTTATTACATTTTTTCCCCCGTTGAAGCCTTGATCCTTGTTTGTACAAGAAATACAAGACAAACTCTCTCACCTTAAGTACTTTTTTTTTTAAGCTGACAATGTGTTTTATTTATTTTGGCCTTAAAAGATATTTTTTGAAAAGACATATTACTCTGCTACCTGCAGTTTTCCATCGTCAAGATTCCGAAAACTGCACAGTCCACCGGGAGACATCCGAGTTGATTTTGTCAATAAGTTAGACAGGATGTGCTGTGACATGCGCCAATGAATTGAGCAGCGCTGCCACGCTTTGTCTTGCTCTTCTGACACTGATTTGACAAGACAAATCTTGTTTACCTCTCGTTTCTTCAGCCCACCGAGTTCTTACAGTTGCTACATGCAACTTTAAGAACATGGTTTTTCAATTATGCAAATAGATTTCTCCAAAGGTAGGCTGACACGTGCAGCTCGAAAAATCCTCTGCCCTTGACCTAACCCAAGATCGAGTGCTCCTCATAGATTATGTTCCGCATGTATGGAAAGACATTTAAATCAATATTTAATAAATAAAGTACCTATGAAATGAATAACAATGGCTTTGTATGATAATATAATTTAAATAAATTTGAACAAATGTATAAAAATATTTCTCTAAACCGTATATTTGTTTGAAGGAAATTTGCCATTTTTAGCTTTTATTTCTATCTCTTTTATCTAAGAAGGTGGGTTAATGTCTGACCGCACCAGCACCAGAGACGGTTTGGATCACACAGCAAAACTAATCTGATCCAGCGAACGAAGCTGGACCGCATCTGCTGTCCTGTCGCTGTTTTATCAGGTTCTGTCAGATACCTTTATCTCCGTATTAATATTTGTATAACAAAATGTGCCATGAACTAAAGCTACTCTTTGAAAATAGAAGCCTCTGAAATAGCAGCAGTGGTACTTGCGTGCTTCAAAACCACCAAGATCATCCCATTGTCAAAGATGTCAGCTGTGCCCGTGTAAATGACTACTGGCCCGTGGTACCAACACCCACCACCATAAGGTGCTTTAAAAGGCTAGTGATGAGGCACCTAAAGCCACGCCCCGAGTAACTGAACCCTCTCCAGTTTGCTGGACCACTGACGATGCTATATCCACTGCCCTTCACTTGTCTCTATCCCACCTGGACAAGAAAGACACCCAAGTTAGATTCCTGATTCCTAGATTCCTAAATTCAGTATTCAACCCTATCATCCCACAGAAGCCAGTGAAGACGCAGAACGTTCTCAGTATAAACACTCCTCTCTGTAACTGGATTCTGGAGGACCCAGCTGATAGGCCTCAGTCTGGACCTCCAGGGTCCTCAGACTGAGCATGGGCATCCCTCAGACCTGTGTGCTCAGCCCACTGCTGTTTACTCTGCTAACTCATGACTTCATCATTAAGTTTGCAGATGACACCACCGTCGTGGCTCTTATTAGTAACAATGATGAGTCTGGACATTACCTCACTTTTAACATCAAAAAGACCAAAGAGATGGTGGTTGATTTCTGGAGAACGCCAGCTGACTGTCCCCCTCTGAACATCAGCGGCTCCATAGTTGCTCTAGTCAGTAGTGTGAAGCTACTCAGGGTGCACGTAAGCGATGATCTCTCCTGGACCTTGAACACCAAAACCAAAGATGACAGAAATCCCTAAATCTATTGCTTTTATATTTTGTTGCACTATCCCAGTTTAACTCTACACTTTTGCACTATTTTGCCTCTGCTGCAGACTGCAGACAGGCCAGTCCAGCACCTGCACCCTCCTCTTCCTCAGCCATGACTTCATAATGTGTGCGGAAGACGTGAGGTCCGTTTCACCAGCGGGTTTTGTAGAAACTCTGAGTATGTTGAACCTGGACTCCGGGAAACTCAGCTCCATTTCACAAAGCGAGGTTACAACTCATACTCCTGCGGTAACTGACTCTGTGAAGCAAAAATGGTGAAGAGCAGGTTTTTTTGATGGGGAAAAAACACATTAAGTACCTTACAATGTTTGTAAAGAAAAAAAAATGTAATAAACAAGTAAATGTAATAATCTGCATTCTCCATTTCAGCCTCAATGTTTTTCTCATTTGACAACTAAAACATAAAAAAAACCATACAAATATATACATTATATATATATATATATGTGTGTGTGTGTGTGTGTGTGAGTGATATTAGAAATGAGAGACCACACAAATAAATAAATTTCCCCCCTGAAACACAAATATTTATAATTTAAAATAAAAGTTCCAAGAAAAAAAAAGATTAATAAAAACAATTACTGCATGATGGAACATGTAAGAACTTCAAGCCTAATTTATCTTCATTATATATATATATATATATATATATATATATATATATATATATATATATATATATATAAATCTTTAGTATCACCAAACAAGATTGAGAATGTAGTTTTTTCTTCTCATACTGACATAAATCATGTAACACTCATGTAAAACCTCCTGTAGCAAAGACACGAGGACGCCTTCGGCCTTTTGTGGGTTTTATTTTTAGTCCATTCATGAAAACCTTCCAGCTGTCATGACTCAGCTGGTTGGATAACTGAGAGCAAATAACAGACCAAAGAACCTCTGTGATGAATATTTAGTCACATATTTATTACATAAATATATAGTAAAATAGAACAGTGACAGTCACCATAAAAATATCTTTTCCTTAAAAACCCTGACCATAAACAAAGATTTGTAAATCACACGCTGACATTTACGAACATGTACTGATTGTCTGGACCTGTCTGAAGCAGCCTACCCTATAAACATCACACCACCCACTGGATTCATGTCAAGGGGAGGACCAGAAAGCATCGGGGGGGGTGGGGGTGGGGGTGGGGGCAGCAGGGGGTCTAGGAATTGCATGGACGACAGGTCCAGGTGGGGAGAGGTTTGGTGTGATGATGTGGGCGATGTGAGAGATCACAGTGGGTATTTGGAGGTTTCTCCTTTGTGGTTTTTAGAGATTGTGTGCATGTTTGGCACAGTCTGACTTCGTGTACTTGCATGTTTGTCTGCCCCTGCACTTTCTGGTGGTTTGTCCTGAATATTCGTTGGTGTCAAGTGCCAGCAACAGTGATTTCAACTGACAGCGTAAGAGGACAAAAAACAAAGAACAAAGATGGTTTCATTGTTTTTGAGGTGATAGAAGTCAAAGATAAGAAATACGTTTTCGTTTTTTCACACTTTCTGAATGTATTTGTGCCATCCTGAAAGTAAACAATCTGACGCTGATGGACAGGAAGTGAAGGGCAGTGAATGGCCATGTGAATATTTGCATACTGCCTCATCCATCTCCTTCAAACTCTTAGATAATGGCAATATTTTATAAAACTGTACAGTTCCAGCTATAGTAATGTCCTTTGGCTTCTCAATAACTCTCTGTTCAGCATGTGACCCGTCCAGTCATCGACCAGGACAACAACGAAAACCTAAACACGCAGTTTACTGCGCTAAAAGGAATGACGTAGATGATTAAAATGTAAACTCGCGCAAGGATGAGCAATCTAATTAGCACGTAAAAAAAAAAAAAAAAAACCTCCAAAAACCTTCAAAATGACTCGTAATAAAAATGGCAACACTTTTTTGTGCAGCTTTGATCCAGGTTTGTGATCCAGGTTTGTGATCCAGGTTTGTGATCCAGGTTTATTCCTGTTGTGTGCGTAGATGCTGACGATCCAGAACTCCAGCCCATCTCTGATGGATGCTGACAGTTTTTAATAACTAATTTTTAACCTACGTGCCGAGGCACGTAGGTTAAAAATTCTGTAATTTAAGATTTTATCATATCCGCTCTTGGTGTGTTCCATTTACTGTGGAAGTGGGAACTGGGAAAGACGGCACACCTGAGCTGATGTTCCACCAGCAAAAGTGGAAAAACAAGGATGCTCATACACCATGAACCTTTCCAAATGTTGGATCAGCCATTGCCACTGAACCCTGAACCCAGCGGTTCCCAGAACCCTGAACCTGGTGGTTCCCAGAACCCAGAGCTGAGTGATTCCCAGAACTCTGAAGTTCCCTGAACCCAGCGGCTCCCAGAACCCTGCTGGAGTTCAGCACATGTAAACACTCAATTTAGCAATTTAGAAAACTACTCTGTAAATATCTGGCTTTATGTATGCAGGTATCAGCCTTGCTAAACTCAGAAGTCAGGGTGGGGTTGGTTTATCCGACTTGGAATTCCCCCCTCAGGACGGACTCGAGTTAAAATACCAAACAAGAAACTTGAAAATTCCAACTTCTGAGTACAAATGGAAATATGCAAATGTACGGACAGATTTTAGCATAGCGGTCACAGTATTTTGACGTAGATGTGCCTCTGACAAGCCGGATGTTATCAGCCCGTTCAACAGATGTCATCACCAGTAATCTTTCCAAAGGTTCCAGCTCTTCAACGCGGAAGCGGTCAAGCTTCATCCACTCATTCATCCGTGTTTTTGTGTGAACAAGTGCGTAGAAACATGTCTTCTGCTGTCATCATGCAGCTTATATTTGAACCTAAACTGAAGATTAAAGCATAACATGAGAGTTAAAGCAACACCAAGATGATTTTTATGATAAAATATCATCAATATAAATATTTTAGGAATAATTTTAGGAACAGTTGTTTAGGTCTTGTCATCTCCGGTCTTTATCAGCAAAAACCACCTAAAGTAACTTTAAACTGTTTCAACGGGAGGTTTTTACTCCCAACCTGAACTACATTTGTGTATTTAGCAGATGATGTAAAACTCAGCAGCAAGTCACTAAAGTTAAATCTGAAATGAGATAAAGTGTAATTTTAATGCTGCCAGCATAGCAAAAGCCTCGGGCGTTTAAAACTCCTGCTGTGACACTTTTATAAAATGCCTCTAGCGCGTTTTCCTAGATGGCATGTTCTAATTCTTGACTGTGGTCATGAAATTTAAATAATAAAATCATGTCCATGGATATGAATCAACAGATTCTGTTTTATGAGACTCTTCTGTGATGCTGTTTTTTATTCAGTTGAGGAAAATCTCTCACTCTGGGATGCACTAACATGCACTAACATGCACTAACTATGCAGTGGTGCAGAAGTGGGCTGAGCAACATGGGATTTTTTAAATTTATGTCAGTATTTTCCCATGAATCAGACAATAATATTTAAATCAACCTAAACACGACGAGCTGCCGCCGTGTGTGACGCTGTGCTACATTTACTTCAAAGGTCTGAACTGGGAATGAGGTCACGACTGAGTTGTTCCAGAGTTGAAAAACACATGCATGACTGCAGGAAAACCACAGTAAACTGATCAATGAAACATGTTTGCCAGGAAGTTTTTCCAAACGTCAGACAAGCTGCTGCTGCCAGACATTGTTAGCAGTACTAATTCATAAACGACGACGTCTGTGGTATTTAGCACAGTCAGTCGCTGGCATGAAAAAAACAAAACAAAAACAAAACAGTAAATAGTATGCGCATGTCTGACTCACTGGGAATGAAATACGATTTTAGTTATAAAAATCTCGGACTTTCTGAGATGGAACAGCGTCCCAATTAAGACTTCCAACTAGGAATTCCATCCTGAGTAAAAATGAAATGCTTTACAGCTCTTCTCCCACGAAACGCAGCACTGTTGTTTCTCTGTTTTTGTGAGCAAACAGCGAAAGTAAATGTTCATAAATATTGTCATCGTACGGCCTGAAAATACCGAGGTGGCTATACCACCCAGCGCTGTCATTGCGGTTGCTTTCTGCTTTAATAAGGCTCATATTCCAACCCCTGTGAGGATAAAGTTAATGAAAAAGCAACAGAAAACGTACTGTGTAAAAACACAGTAGTCACTGGATAAAGCCACCGTGTCCTCTGCCCACATACAGATTTGCCAAGTTAATTATAGGCGATAACAGCCCGCTGTGCCTCACAGGATGGAACCTCTTAGTTGTATTTATGGTAGCAATAACAAGTGATAACATCTCCTTGAGGGGCTGATAACACACGAATCAGGTGGAAATGTATTGGATTTTAAGGGACCAATAACTTTGTGTATTAATCGTAACACTGACTTCAGAGACGTGTCGTAGATTTTTCTTAAGTCTCTCGCCTAACATCAGTATTAAAGTAAATATTCAAAATTCTCCTTTAGCACTGCTAAACTAGTGAAATCGACATCGTAGTACACCAGAGAGGTTTACTTTATGTTGTTAGAAATTCCCACTTGTCTCCCGACATTATGGGACTTGCAACTTCCAAAGAAACTAAGGGAAACACCCAACATCCTGTCTTTGGCACCTTACAACTATCCCTGATGGGAAGGTTCGACCCCTGAGTGTCTGCACAATCCATCACAGCAACCTCTGCAGTCACAGTGAAGCATGAGGGACGTAAATGATCAGAGTTTGTGATGATTGTTAACATCCAATGCTGGTCTGAAGTCTTTGTGTGTGTGTGTGTGTGTGTGTGTGTGTGTGTGTGTGTGTGTGTGTTTCCACAGTCATAAATACATGGAGCAGACGGAACATGGCCCTTGAGGAACAAAGAAAAATACAAAACACACAAAGAAAAAAACAAAACAACGAAAACTCAACCCAGTGAGCTCCATTCCTGTAAGTTATTTCCAAGGATGCTTCTTTCGCCTCAACTTGATGAAATATCTCCACACATTGGGGTTTGCAAAAGATTTTGTGGTTGCATTCATTGTCCAGACCTTAAAACGGGTATTTTTACAGTAATACGAGAACAATGAACCCACTGCACAACAGCTGACAAATTGAGTGTTTTGAGCTTTGTTTACTTCTTCTGGTTAATCTCAAGCACTTATCTTTTCTGTAGGCATACATAGATTTTTTTTTTTTTTTGTAAAGAAATGGCAAATTCCGACACATGAAGTCCATAGACGTTTGCACCACAAAACCCAACCTATACCCATCCTGACCGAGTCAAACAAGATGCAGAACCTGTCTGCTATCTAGTGGAACTTGCCCGGCTGTTCAAAAGACAGATAAAAACATCTTTTAAGCATAGTTTATTTACAAACATACCAAAAGCACATTAAGAAGAAGTTGCCAGTGGACGCTGTAGCCTTAGAGAGGGTTTTTCATTGGCCGGTCCGGCATCAAGTGGCGTGGACCAGATACTCGGTGGACAGACGGATCCCTTTCTTAAGCGTTTAACGTTAGAGGAGCAGAGTGCAGCTTTTCTGACTTTGTAATGGCTGCGTGGGCGCTATGTGCCTAAAGAGTTGAAGGTGTAGAGATGGCTGAGGGTGTTGGCCAGAAGAGAGGACAAGGAGACGTGTTGGACACATGACGGGAGGACGGTAAAGCACCCTTTGAGGCCGGTTCCTTAACCTGAGCAGTTCTGAACAATCCAACATTTCCCTTTTCTAATCTGACGAACATTGCATATTTTTCTCAAAAGCACATTCCTCCTCTTTCTCCGAACCAACTATCAACATTTTTCTCATTTCTAATCTACGGTAAAGCATATCTGTCATTGCTGGACTATTAAAAGATCATTTGCATACATTCTTAGCTGTCTATGGATCTAATCTCTTCCCCATTAACAAAAGTATTCCCATGACCACGAATATCTTTTTAGACAGGCCAGCTTAAAATTGGAAAGTCACGCCGCACTACTTGCTGCACGCGTCCTTCAATCTTAACGAGGATTTAATGTACTCCTTTGACAAAACAGAACAATGCCAATTTTCTCTCACAGCTATTCATAATTAGTTTCCACGCGGCGGTCACAGACTTTACACAAGACATGGATGTAGCAGTCAGGTCTGACAAATGAGGCCAATTAGAAAACGCAATGCCGCAGTAGAAAATCGCCAGACTGATAGAGCTCTCCAACAAGGTAATTATGTTGTGATTAAACAAATTCACGCCTTCTGCATAGTGTCCTTATGGTAATTAGGTAGATATCAGGCCTTAATTATTCATGTTATTGTCCCATCAGGTTTCAAGTGAAACACTTGAGCTCTACATTGCTGTCCAGTGACCGCCGTACGTTTCGCCGCTCGGTGTGGCTCAGTTAGGTGCCGTAGGCATCGGCTCATCGGTCTTAAATCCAGCTCTTTAGGACACAGCGGCCCGCATGTCTTAGATGTTTCCCAAACATGCAAAGGATGCAGGGCGGTGGGCTCCGAGGACCTGGACTGAAGTAGGCAGTACGAGCTCCATCTAGATGGGACAGACTACTTCTTGACATAATGGTCTTTTAAAAGACCGGTGTGACCAAAGCGACGGCTGCAGCTCGTAGATGTACCGTCCTCTTAACAGAACCGCCACAAATCATCTTAAAAACACCAACAGGGCTAAACTGGATTCCCAACATACAGCTCACAAATCACTGAATCACATCAGGTGGCTGCGTCCACTCCCTAAATACAGCCTGGGACCACACAGCAAGCAGCTAACGGACCCTAATGTGTAACTGTACAAGGAACAAAGAACGTTAGGTCATTAGAAATAGTGTGAACTTTAACAAAAGTAACTGAACAGTGCTGGCTTTTTGTCCCCCGTTGGAGGACTGGCTTATATTTAGTCTCGTAATATGGTTTACACATTTAAAATCACTCCCAGGAGTCCAAAACTCCTGCCTGACTTGCAAAATAACTTTTATCCTGAGATGAAACTCAAAACGCTGGCCGTCATAATAAAATCCCCTGCTGTTGTATAAAGCACTCTTTCCAACAATGTCAGAGCAGGAGGTACACAAAAGCAGGCCATCGTTTGAAAAGAAACAAGGCTGAGAAGCCTTGTAGTGCAGCTGTGCCACTTATCTGCTTTATTCTGCAGCACAAGCTGCTTTTGTTCGCTGGAGCTGCAGCAGCTTTTCTTTTGAAATATTAAACTGTTTTTGCAGTTTTGCTTTCGTCTCCTGCAAAGTTGCCACTTACAGAGAGAAATAGTTCCCATGTCTTCCTCCGGTTTCTGGCGCTCTCCTTTGAGCACGGTGTTAGTTACATTCTTCAGAGGAAATACTAGTGTGGACTACACTATGGATGTCCGTTGTGCGGACATCCGCGGCCTGAAAAGGTGCTTTTGGAGAGTTTCAGAGGGGAAGTGAAGCAGGTTGTTCAGAAATCTGCACCACATACACTCACAGCATACTTTTCTCTTATACACGAAACACACACGTAAGCACGGGCACGGACACACAGATACATAATTACACGCATGCGTGGACATGGTTTTAGCCACGTCAGCCTTTCAGAACATTATGAGGTCATCAGCGAACACTAAAACGAAACAAAGCCTCAGATGTGGAACCAAAACTGGTTCCTCTGGCCCCCTCTGAGGGTGGATGATGCTTGGGTTGGATGGATGGCAGCCACGTGTCATTGTTTGTTCACCAAGTGGATGAAAATGTGCCATACACTACTATAGACTTTCTCAAAACCTTTCAGTGACTAGGAAAAGAAGAGTTGTGCATTTCAGAAACAGTATTTTGAAGGTGACCAAAAAGAGCCTTTTCCTAAACATAAGTCAGTAGGCTGATGATGATCAGGAAGCCTTCCCTAAACCTAATCATGTAAGTTGAGTTCTTAAAGAGAACAAAGAAGTTTGTTTCCTAAACCTAACCAAGTAGGCTACTTTTTTATCCTGAAACCTCACCGTGAGGTTTGGTTCCTAAATGTAACTAAGTAGGCTATGTTTAGGGGCTAAGCCCCTAAAAGTGGGTAAATGAAAAGACTTTTGCTGTTGGCATTTAATATTTTCGCAGCCAACGTGACAGAGCGTCACCACCAAAAGGATGTGATTTCCTACCATTTCAAATATTACCCTTTATTCCTGAGAGGGGAGTGCTCTTACTGCCGACGGCACAAATCCAAACACCGCGACTCCAGTAAGTGGAACGAACAGCCTCCCGCCTTGTTACACGATCAAAACCGTTTTCTCTTCGGGCTAAAAAAGCATTGAGGACCAGGTTATTTCAGAAGTGAAAGTTCAGGGCCAAATTTTGGCAAATCTAGACGTTCACATTTTCCATCCTGGCACTTGTCCAGCACCAGACACAAAGATAAACATTGGCAAATGTAAATTGAGCACACAAAGAAGTTAACAATGGCTTTTCATCTAAGGTTTATCATCATTTATTAGAAAATGTTATTTTACCTGAGAGAATCCTTCAATAGCTTCCTTTACCCAGTCATAACAACTCATTCTGTGTGTGTGTGTGTGTGTGTGTGTGTGTGTGTGTGTGTGTGTGTGTGTGTGTGGGTATCTCACTGATGCTCTCATAGCAAGACGCACAACTTCCCCACAAATGTACAGAAAAGACTAATTAGGCAAGAAATGTATCACAGTCACTCACTTATTGCACTTCATTAAAATAACTGTAAACCATTTTTTAAATGTTTTAGCTTGAGGTACAATGTTATTTCAGTTTTTGGTTCGACTAATTTCAATAAACATGTGGTGAAAAAGGCATTTGACTGGCATGAAATTTAAATATACATCTTTTTTAAAAAATCTTTTAAATCTAATAATCATCACAAACGATTTTACCACTTTTGAGGGTTTGGCTCGTTCAAAGTGCTTTTTAGTTAAGTGCTCACGTCAAACAAATGGTCAGCAGGTTTTAGGTGTTGGTGTCAGCGAGGTCGTTTAACGTTGTAACCGTCCCAGTCCTCACACGTCAAACAGAGGAAATGGGCTTCGAAAACCTGCTTCTGCAACAGGCAGCTCATGCAGGAGCATCAACCTCCACGAGTCCTCTCAGGTTACACCGACTTGGTCACAACTATGAAATAAAATTGAGGCATATATATACCAGATGGGATAAATTTAGCTGCTTGTCTCGGTTTTGGAATTTGAGGCTCTGCGGCCTGAAAGCACCAAACTATGAGAGCATCGAGTTAAACAAACATGAGCAGTGCCCAAATTTCCAGATGACACACACACACACACACACACACACAAACGCACACACACCACTCTGAGCAATTTACACAAAACAGCACATCTCATAGCATCCTTGTTCTCTACAACACCCCCAGTTACCCCTTTCACTTCTTTGGGACCCGGACGACTCTGGACGTTCGCTTAGCCTGAAGGCCAGACAACAAGCTGGGCTCGAGGCCAGATCTGTCCAAGAGTCTAGGCCCTTGCCCACACAAAGTAGCAAGGGCCCTTCGGGTCATGCAAAGAGCCTCTGGAATTTAAGACGGGCCGAATTTGATTTCACAAGCAAGATCGACTCGTCGCTGTTACTGGGAGCCTTTCTTTCGGAGAGATTTTGGAGGGGAGATTGCATAGACATCTTGCTACTTGCATGTCTTAATGAACTCTACATTTGGCATTGGGGGGGGGGGGGGGGGGGGGGGGTAACCGAACACAGCAAGAAAACCAAAAGACATTACAGACAATCTCCACCCTTGTCCAAAGTGTCAGCATGTGAGAATAAACCAGGACGTATGGAGAGACGGGCTTCGACGCTCTGCAAAACCAGCCACAAAACATGCAGTTTGTTTGAATTACGGGCCTCATTAAATGACTTTCAGCTGGATCCAGTTAGAGCTGTAAATCCCTTCAAAGTGTTGACATCATCTAAGGCCTCTTTTCACTTCATCTCGTGCATCTTAGCAGATTAAATAGCAATCCTATCCAATAAAACTCAATGGGAATTCATCTGAAAAGGGGAATTCAATTTCCAATTTAAATGATTTGCAGCAAATTCTGGCCAGATATTACAATATTACAAACACATCTCGTCTCTTCAAGATGCACGGAAACGTTTCGCTCCCCCGTTACAGCTGCATCACTGAAGGGCGTGGAAGCGACCTCGTACCGCCTCTCAGGTGACAAGGGTCACGAAGGCCTCGCGGACTTGGTTCCCCGCTTCAAACACAGATCCTGCAGGATTTTTAGGCTGGCTTCAGGAAGGCATCTGGACTTTGGACAAACAGGCAGATCTATTTTAGACTTTAACCACTATGATGTGGGTGTTTGGCAGCGAGGTTAGCTGACATCCACGCTAAATAATTACCCACTAATCATTTGTCCCACTTCCCGTTCCCTCCTGGTCTGCAGCTACTGCGGCTGCTGGAAAACACTCACATCATGAGTTTGGAAGAAGTGAATCTGACTCCAAAGGTGAACACACATATACACAAAACTGCCGCCGCTCATGTGCAGAGCTTCGTGTTGCTGTGAGATCATGAGGGGTTGGCTTTTATCTCGTTGCAAACAACAGGAGGCACAGGGCTTATGATTATTGTCACGGGGCACTTTTGAATATGGATGTGCATGCACATGTGAGGGTTGCACACATAAGAACGTAACAAGCATTACAGATTTCTTGGATTTCTTTTCTTTTCCCCGTGTTTAAATGACAGCGGGACGGAGCGGTTAAATTGACTTTTTACAATGAATGAGTGTTGAATATTTTCCTATTTACATCCTTGGTTATGGCCAAAAAATGTAAAGCAAAATAAAAAATTAAAATAAATCAAAACAGGAAAACATACAAAAACACATAACATTGTATTGCACCTTGCAGATGGGCAATCGGTTTTTCTTTTTTTCCTTTTTTCCTCATGTTTGTGTTTTGCGTGACACCACTACCCCTCTGCTGGTGTGTGGAAGTTAGGCTGTGGGTACCGGGCTCGGGTCCAGTGCCCTCTCCTGTCAGCTACATTCAGTTCCATGAAACACTCAGCCATTACACAAGTCGCCATCCCTCAGTCTCTGGGCCATTCACATTTTCAGTTACCGCCTACAGACCGCCGCTGGCTCGGAGAACTGCTCGGTGAGGTCACGTTCGCGGGTTTACGGCCAATCCTCCGTCATCGGTGAGCCAAATCAATCAAGAGGGCGCCAGAGCTTGAGGGAGGAGTCCTTTTGTAACTCACACTGATGCCTTTGGAACAAGCACATGTGTCCTGCTGTCTTTTTTAACATCTTCATACCGCATCTCTGAATTTTAACATGTGCCTGTAAAATACGACTCCTCCCAAGTTCCTTTTGATTTCGTGTTGTGTGAGGTATGACGAGATTGTGTTTCTTTATTTCAGTTTATGTTGTATTATTTTCTATATCTATTTGTGATTTTTTTTTTTTGTCTAAAGTTGTATTTTATAAAACAAACAAACAAAACAAGAATTAACATATATATTTATATATATTTGAACTCTTGTTTTGCTGGTTTCAATTCCTCTGATAAAAGGGGACGGACAACTGGACAGACACAGAGACAAACACATCAGTTGGCTTATGAACACAAACGATAGATGTGAAAAAGAAGTAAAATATTTTCTATGTTACACTGCACGCATGGTCAAAAAGTGACTACAGCCGTTTTTTTTTTTCCTCTTTTACACAGAGCAGTTAAAGCGTCAAAATACAAACAGAAACAAAAGAAAACAATGACAAAACAAAAAAAAGGAAATCTGATAATGTTGTTAGGGAGTCTTTTTTTTAAAGTCCTCTCTTTTAATTTTCTTTTATGGATTTATAATCATTTCATATATTTTTTCTCAGAAGGTAGAGCAGCATTATGACCCCCTCAGTTGCACACACATACCCAGTCAGCTCAACAATTAACTCTTTTCTTTTAAAACCAGTTCTTTTACAAAGATGTGACCCAAACCTAAAATCCCTGGAATGTGGGATCTCTTTCTGACCCTCACAATGTAAAAGCTGGACGTTCTCCGTTAAAGGGTTGGGGGGGGGTCACTTCGGGCCGTCAGCTGGCATGGGAGCAGGGGTTCCTGTGGGGCTGCGTGGGGGCTGGAGGGGAGACCTATCCTGACATCTCGCCCTTCCTCTGTGTGTTTTTGTCTCTACATCGAGCCACGCTGGCCGCTCTCGCCCATGTCAGAGATGCCAGCGATGCCGGCGAGGGGGCCGGGCCCTCGGCTTCTCGTTTCCTGTCCCATGACTTTTACTCCTCTTGCGTCCTCACACTGCTGCGTGTAAGTCTCTCGTTCACATCTGAGGGGCGGTTATGGCCAACTTGGGGGAGAGAGGGGGCAACAGATAGAGGAGGAAGAGCAGGAAAGACAAAGAAAATGAAGACGCTTAGAGGAATCTTAGACTGGCTGATGAGATGACAAGTACCACAAGAAGGAGTACGCTCTGCAAACCTTCTAAACCCTCCCGAGCAGGGACCTCTCCCCCTTCACCCCCGTTGTTGGTCTAACACTGATGGCAGGACTGAGCCCGCCGCGACCGTCGGCCTCTGTTAGACAGAGCAGCTCAGGACAGCCGTTTGGGGCGAGTCGGGCTAACTAATGCGTGTCGATTAAAACTTTGTTGAGGAAGGGGTGAAAGGGCGGCCCGCTGCAAAAGTGCAAAAGCTCCCACCAGCCACGCTGAATGGGGTCTGTCGTAATGGTCTGAGTTAGGCTCCAAGGGGAGGGCAGAGCTGAAGGCGGAGCATAAGAGCAGATGGATCTCTGCAGGTGGGGAGTCAGCAGCGACTCGGCCGCCGCTCCTCTGCTCTGACAGGTGCCGATAGCCCATCCTGAACACGCCACCCAAAACAAATGCTGCTCTGAATGGAAAACGGCGTCGTGGACGAGCGGTAAGCCCGCTCAGATTTGGCTTGGCCCCAGAACTGGAACGAACACAGTGAGCTCTTAAAGTCAAATCAACATTCTTCCATCGTCATTTCGCTAATACACTTTGAACATATCTGCCACGGACATTTGGCGAAAGATTTGACTCAAGTGCATGAAAGAAAGCTGCTTCAAACAAAACATCTAACCAACTCCCGCGGCGGCCACACAGACGTGCTGCGGAAAGTCATCGGGTTGCAGGCGGGAAACGGCCCTTTCCATGCGCGCTAACTGAACGTGCGCAGCCACCGTGAGGGTTTCAGTTACTCTGCGTCGTCCGTCTGTCGGCCGCGCTGGACATCCACACTGTCCTGTGAGTTTCTGTTTTTACAGGAAGGGCTAAATCAACAAAAAGATGACACTTGGTCCCGAAAAACAAATAAAAGTTAAAAAAAAAAAAGACAACCCAAATGTGATGGGTACCTTTTCCTGGAGTCAGTACAACCGTGCAGGGGGATGGTCAGCCCTCCTGTCTTCAGTGGTTTTTCAAATGAACCAAGTGATAGCACTGAGCGCGCGAGCGTGCGTGCGTGCGTGCGTTCACCAGTGTGCCGCTCTGACAAAAGCCGTGCACGTTTGTGTGGTGCTCCACACATGCGCCGGTTCGTATGGTTGGTTGTGTGTCTGCGTGTAGGCTGTGGGCAGCTGCCCTGTGTCCACAGAGGTGAGGTAGTGCCTGACACCGCAGGGGCAATAACGCTGCCCCAGCCTTGGGGTGTGTCCATTTTGAGGTAAATGGTAGCCTTCTTGGCGTTTGCCTGCTCTCAGTGGTGCCCACGGGTTTAAAAAAAAGAACAAAAAAAAAAAAAAGAGGCAAATGTGTATGGAAGCCTGGAGGGGCCACACTGAGGTGAGTCCATGAGGAGAGGACTCTGCAGAAACCCTGCAGGTTAGGGCCAAAAGTCCACACCGCGGTGCAGTGTGTACAGTAAAATGAGGCGTTCACGTTACTCTGAGGTGAAGTTGTGTGTTTTTGTGTTAATGTGTGCTGGACAGCGAGAGAGGAGGACGGGGCGTCTCAGAAGAACTTTACAATCGTGCTGGTGGTTGCAGCGATTCAAAACCTCCTTGGAGGCAGGGTGACCTCTGCTCCGATTATGCAATCCAGCTAAAACCATTTATGCCCTCTCTTCTCCAGAAGCATCCCTTCATCATCCCCTCTCTGTCCTTCTTTCCTTCCTTCAATGCAGTAGAGAGAAGGACGTCATTGTCATTTAGACGGCTGCTGGTGTGAGCAGCGTAGACAACGACGAAGCAAATGTGTGTGTGTGTGTGTGTGTGTGCCGTATGTCACAGGAGCCGGTCCGATGACAAAAATGAAGGTAGTTACGGAGCGCCATGATCTGCACGTTTTTTTTTTTTTGTTTGTCTTTAAAAGGTAGACAACATAATTCTATAAAACTGGAGCAGAGTGATATAAATATAGCACCGGTTTCAGTGAGATCTGAGGAAAGGAGAAGCAAAAAAAAACAAAACAGCGGTAACGGCTCAGATTGAGTGATCGATAACTACATCTGGTTGCGCTGCCCCTTTACAGCGATCACACCACCAGAGAGACAAGTCTGCTGAAACGTCAGCGTGCAGTGTGGCCGACTGCCTGCATGAGCCGGGAGCAACGCCGCGCCACTGCTATCCGTAGTTTCTGAACTGCTGCTTTAACACTTATTCAGAGATAATACTGAGAGGAGCCGGCCAGCTTTGACACCGGAGACGTGGGCTTCAAAATGTGTCTGACCGCTGCCAAAACAAAAGAAAAGAAAAAAACAAAACAAGGAGGGGGAAACTGACCTCTACAAGGAGCGCTGCCCTGAAGAACTGAGGTGAAAAAAGCTGCGTGTGTGTGTGTGTGTATGTGTGTGTGTATTTGTGTCTTGGCAAATGGCTACAACTCTGACTGGATAAGACATCATGCTCAGACAGAAGGGCCCCCACGCAGATTTTGGATCAGGGCTGGATGTAAGGAGGAGAAAGAGGAGCAGGAGGAGCGGCTGCTCGTGAACGCCCTCTGGGTCACTCTCCTGTTGCTGGTGTGTTCTTTCAGTAATTGTTGTTTCCAGTTTTAAAACCACGAACTGTGAATGTGATGACGGAGAAACGCGGATTCCCGCCGACGAGACTCTTCCATCGTCCTTCCCCTCGCAAAAAGTGACGCCCTCGCCCGTCTCCCATTTTGCAGATGCTTCCTCTTCCCATAGCTCGTTAGCGCCGGTGTTTCACACTTCCTGGTCCTCGAATACCTCGAGGAAGAGTGGCGGGAAGAGCTCGTTCGGACACTCCACCTTCATGTGGAGGAAACGGCTGGCGTGGCACGCCCCGATCATTCGCAGGTCTGTCACCTTCATCAGGAGCTTCGGCCAGAAGTGGGGAATGTTGTGCTTGCGGTAGTTGATGTAGTGCTCAAACGCCAGCAGGTAGGTCTCCTGGCACTTCTCAATCTTGTCCACACAGGTCAGGCCCGAGCGGTCTGTGGAAGACAGGAGAGAGTCAAGGTGGCGGGAAGAGCGGCTTCACAGCCAAAGAGACCGAGGAGCCCTGACACTTCTACTCAAAGTGGTTTCTTTAAAACTTTTTCTGTTGGCCCGTTTAAATCAAGGATGAACTCTTTGGGAGAACCTGTCCCACCTCTTCTCTAAAGAAGTTACTCACGTGCTGAAAAAAGCTTTCAACTGGATTTTGATAGGGAAGGAAATGTCAGGAAAACAGCTCCCAGACCAACAGAAAATCCTCTGTCGGCCTGCATGTATGAACCAGTTGTGAAAAAAGCCGGATGTGAAGCTACAGGACCAGTGTGAGGTTCCTTTCTTTTTATGTTCTGGATGGGGTGGCAGTCACAGTCGTTTATGTAAGTCCCTCAATGCTTTAATATTTAGTTGACATTTAAGGATCCTGTTCAAAATAGGGTTTTTAACCTGAATGAATACATAAAAAAAACAACACATTTTTCCCCCTAATAACAATTATTTGTTGTAAGGAAATGCAAAGTAGGGTAAATTAAACATTTTCTTCCAAGCTGCTTATTTGTTCATTCCCGTGGCCATCGTCCTTTCACAAGTTGTTTTTTTTTTTTTAGATTATTTATTCTCCTCTTGACAAAATCAAACACTTGAACGCCTGTTCATCAAGTCACTTAACCACATTTTCAGTTTTAGACATGCCCACCTGAGTGGATGATAAGTATTTACATTTAAAAATACTTTACATGCTAATTTTATTCCAAATAATGTACTCATTGTCTGTGGGATGATGCCTGATGCCCTCGGAAGTGGCGGATGTGCAATTAAACAATATTCTAACCACTGAAATTCATGCATTTTCTAGAAAATGACTTTTAAATAACTGTCCAAGGTACTAGGCACTATGCATGACAGGCTTCAATCTATAAGCATTCTGGCCCTGAATGCCTGTCGGCAAATACAGGCTGCTGCTATTAATAAACATGCAGATTGGCTGTATGAGGGCCCGGAGCTGGATGGAAAACCAAACAAACACTGCAAGCCACGCAGAAAATGACTCGTCTCGTTGTACGACGACGGAATGATGCAGCTCAGTTGGGGCTCTTTGTAAAACGGACGCCCGATTCAAGTTGGCTGAAATGAGGGATTCAGTGTGAAGCTGGTCCTGTTGACCTGAAATGACCCCAGATGCTTTCCAAGTTGTGAGCTACAAAGTGAGCAGACAAAGTAAACTGGAAGTGGGGGAAAGAAAATGCATAAACTGTAAATGTATTTTTGCTTGTTGAAGAAACGTGTATGAGCTCTCCAAAAACCTGGAGTTCTGCAAGCAACTCAAGCAGACAAAAAAACAACCTATGAAGATTTTTACATGACATTTAGGATGAGTTTCCTGCAGCCAAGACTGAAAACTGGACGTGTGTGTGGACTTTTTATCACCATAATTACTTTTTCATTCACAAGAGGTCAAAATATCTATTATGAACAGCAGTGCTTAATGACTCTGAGTAGGGAATTGTTTCTCTGAGGCAAAACAAGACGAAAATTAGCATTTAAATGGCACAACGCCAACGCTGCTATTGTGCAAACTTCCGAGTGGCGCCTGCCCAGGGGACGCACCGGCACAAAGCCGAGAACAGGTGAGTACTGGAGTCTACCTGAGCTCATGAGAAGCACGGCCTGCAGCAGCGCCACCTCCGTGTCATCCAGGTTGAACTGTGCCAGACTCTTCCCCAAATCGAAGATGGCGTCGGACACCACGCCCAGACCGCCATTCTTCAGCTGCTCGCGCTTCACAGCCATCTCCCCGCTCAGCGTTAGTGTCTCACTGTCAGGGTCGTAGCGTATGGCCGCTCGGAGCGACATGATCTCCATGCAGCACCCCTTCAGCAGGATGATCTGGTCTTCACAAGGCAGCTGGTGACCACACACAAGGACTTGGTTATCATTTAACGCTGCTAAACAAACCTGTAAACCACAATTTTGAACAGGACTGAAGCTGTAAAAATTGTAAAAATAAATCCATCAGAACTCCCTCCCTCCCCCCCCCCCCCCCCCCCCCCCTTTTTGTTTGTGGAGTTCACTAAAACGAGAAGTTGGTTTTTGAAGTCGCTATACAGGAGCCACCATCATGTTTTATAAAAAAGGTAAAGTCTTTGAGGGTCTTGTGCGTTTATTTTTCCATTTGATTTATTTAATCTAATTATTAGTAAATGTACTACTGTTTGGAAGTTGTACAATGGCAAGAAACCTGTCTGAACTTGTTTTAAATTGTTTGTGGCGTATTTCTGAATGGACCAACAGCTGCCTGTTGAGGCATGAAAACGATGTTCAGCACAGCCGTGGACGATCAATTACAGGTGGCACTGGGAGCTCCAGTTAAACCGTCAGCTTGATTGATAAGCTTTGAAAGTGACTGAAATGTCACCCTCTTCAGATAAATCGAAGCGCAGCTGATAGATGTAGTTGGGAGACGACTTTCCTCCCAAAGCTGATTTGCAGGATCTGATGTCAGACGTGTTCTGCTTTCTGCCGTCTCAACTCAGATTTTTGTCATCTTTTTCACTACAGCAACTTTAATAATGACTGTCCAAAATGTTCATATTTTATTTGGTTCCAAGAGAACTAGCACATTGTCTCTTACATAACCCCCAGTTAACTGAATTACAATCTAATGGGAGTTCTCTAATGACGGGTTCTGACCGAGCTGGCGCACGTCTCTTCAGGGATCTCGGCACATTCGTCCTTGGCTTCCAGCTTATTCAGATGGTGTTGTTTTCCAGGCACGGATATTAACCTTGAGCTCCCTCCACAGGTTCTCAGCAGGACTGGGATCTATAATAACCTTTTTACAACTGTCTAATGATGACTGCATGTACGCAAACACAGATGCCTGAGCCTGAAACAGCAAAATCATCATGCTCTCGCCACCATGTGTCACTGTGGGAGTTGTGTTTTGTTTTCAGTTGAGGACCTCTCCCTTCTTCGGCGGAACAAAAACTGCTTCCATGAGCCCAAACATCTCAGATTTGGTCCCATCAGACCAAAGGACAGACTTCCAAAACTCATCTCCACGTTTCAAATGTTCGCGGAAAAACTTCAGTCTGGCTTTGACGTGCCGCTGCGTGAAAAATTGGGTTTTTCTTGGACCGTGACCTCGAAGGCCAGCGTGGTACAGGGCTCTCAAAACAGTCCAGCCTCTTTGAACTCTGCAGTGATGTAACGTTCAGCTGTTCTCGACTGTGAAATGAACGTAAACGATAGTCTTCTCCCTTCAGAGGAGCATCCATCAGCTTCTGTCTGAGTTCCAGGGATATTTATTTCTCTACTCTTTGGCATCGTCGTATCTCATATCATATATTGATTACTCAGATGTGAAAAGCCACATTTACATCCGTAAGTATATCATACAGGAGGCTTAACGGTGAGAACCGTTTCACTGTGTAGGGATACTGAAATGGCTGGTCAGTATTTCAGAGAAACGCTCCGTAGTTCCTCGTGGGGCTGATCATTGTGGTTTTCACTGAAAAACAGGCGTCTGAATCTATGTGCAAGGAACGAGCAGATGCGGTGAAGAGGAAGGAATCGAGAAAGACGGATTAAGCAGGAGCACACGTTTGTTTCCACTGATGAACACAGATAGAAACCTTAGATGGAAATTAGACTCGAGTTAAAACCAGTTTCATTAAATCTGCAGGCTCGGTGTGCTGAATTATCTCACTTAGGCTCGTTTCTCAGCGCGCCGCGCTCGACGGCAGATTAATTGGCGTTTGCTGCCTCAATTTGTCTCATAAATTTGAAACCGTAGGGAGAGCGCAAAGCAAAAGCTTATAATGCATTTAGTGTTGCATCAATTTAAAGGAAAGGCAACAGATTCATTTTTAGTGGCTAAATTAATGCACACTTAGTTTAGTGTTTCTTCTGATTAGATCCGCAGCTGCTGCGTGAAGAGATCTGGTGTCAAACAGTTTCTGTCCACCTGCCTCCCTCATCAGATAAATGCGGTTTTTTCATAAAACAATATAAGATAAGACATTATTAAATATGTGCTTCAGTGTGTGGGACACTAAACTCTGTATCTTTATCTGTTACAGCTGACCTTTATCTCTCTGAATTTAACAGAAAATCCAGCAGACTGATATGACACTTTTACTGAAGTGATTTGAATAGCGGTATCCATCATATATGTAAAAACGCGAATAATAATATTCAAATTTGAATAAAAGATGGCGATTAAAAAATGACGACCCCTGCCTTCAAAAACGGCTGTGATTAATGTTCTCAAACGCCACGATGGATCGCAGCTGTGTGATTTATCACACGCACGGCCCTTTGACGTGTCACTGGAAACATAACGCAGCTGCTGGGTTTATCCTCCAAACGCGCGTTTGCTTCGACCGCTACAGGAAGTAAAGAAAGGGACTTGTGGGCCCAGAAAATCTTGACGCTGTAAAATCGATGTGAGCCTTTAACGTCTTTTAAAGCCCATTTTTAGTCAAAATCTTGTATCTTGGGGTTATTCTCAAACAAAGGAGCTGATGACAGTTCTGCACAAACCCACCTCCCATATCACACATTTCCGCAACTACAGCACAAACTGACGGAGGTCTGGCGCTGTCCGCTGTTCGAGTCACTTCCTTCCCCTCTCCTGAACTTGTCCTCTGCTCCTCTAGACCTTCCACCAGCACTCACCTCAGAGAACATGGGCAGTTTTTTGGCAAAGTCGACGACACGGGTGATGGCGGGGGTGATGATCTTGGTGAACTCGCTGAAGGCTTCCAGGTCCACCTTGTCTCCGTCGGATGTCGGGGCGACTGGGGACTGGCCGATTTTGTCTGGCTACATGAGAAAGTGACAGAAGTAATCAGGGAACAGTTGAAAACAAGAGAGATAGCAAAGGAGCATAGAAGAAAAAAACAAACTTGGTGTGACCCAGGGGGGACAACCTCAAACACTTAGATTTTAAAGACGACAAACTGCAAGTACAATCCCCTTTTTTGTGCGATAGAGGATAAATCTAACAGTCAGAAGCAACTACCAACTCCAACACTCATGTCACTTAGTTTGCGGCTGTCGGAGATATCCACCTCCACCATCTTTCTGCTATTTTTTTTTGCATCATTCTCTTTTCTTTAAAAAAAAATATTTAAAAGATAAAGATGCAGATCCAAAGGAGGAGAAGGGTGGAGTCAACCCCTAAGACCAGCTACGATGAACAGAGCCGTTGAGAAATAAGTCTAAAGGCTGATTTTGTACAGTATCACGGTTCGTCATAGAGGTTTCATTCATATTTCAGAAACTGTGTCACCGTTTGACATATTTTCACATATCCACAGAACAGGACTGACGACAAACGCAGAAATACACAGTAAGCAAAAGAAACCATGAAACAATTCATCACAAGGTCTGAATTTAGTCATATCTCCAAAAATGTGACGGCTACACGGCTTCAGCTTGCAAAGTTGCATCTGAGCAAATGACAAGACTTCAGGGAATGAAATCGATTGGAGAAAAAAGTTAAAAGTGGAGATGTTTGAACAATTTGGACAACAAATACCACAGTAGTAAAAGGAAATAAGGAAACCCTGCACACTATGCAAACACTTCACAGTGACTATCAAGCACGGAGGTGGCGGGGTGATGATATGGGCTTGTTTTGTGTCTACATGACCCAGGCAGCTTACATTATAAGAATTATCCTGGGAATTATGAAAACTGGAGCTGCAAATCGGATATAAAGCTTATGAAAACCTGTAGATTTCACAAAAACTACTATATATATGGCAAAAATGTTGCATGGAGTGAGATTTCTGGCAATTTGAAAAAGAAATGTATTGCACAGCTAAAATAGAAAACACCTACTAGACAAATACAGGTTTATGACATATCAAAGGGAGTCATACTGCCTCCAAGAGGAAACCTGCTCCCCTGTGTGTGATGTAGCAGACACAGCAAGAACAACTGTTGCGAGGCTTAACTCCTCAACAGCTGGGTGCGTCATCCAGAAGTCTTTACTCTGCTCTTCCTGAAAGCGTGGATAAGGACATTCCAGATACCCTGCAAGGGTCACCGGCTCTCAATAAAACATTTTGTTGCAGACATCTATACCTTTGTTGAGTAACAGTGACGGTGGCCACAGTTTTTACGGAAATAAAATCAACCTGCTAAAACTGAGGAGGAGCTGGACATCCATCGCCACTATTCTCGGAAAGGCTTAAGAGGAAAACACAACTTATGTTATATGAGCTCACTCTGCAGCAACGGATAGCCAAACACAACAGAAAACCACCACGAACGAATGAGAAGAATGTAATCCCGGTAGTGTTAAGGCCCGGGAAAAATCCAGACTGAAACGTTGAAGCAGCGAAAACCTCTGAAGCACTCGATAAAGGGGTTCTACACAGTTTTGCCTTTTTTTTTACCCACAAAGTGCTAACAAATTAAAAACCAATATACCAAATGACGAATGATTATGCTCAGAGAAAGGTAATGGAAAATGTCATCAAACAGATCAGTGAGACACAGCGTATTTATAGAGTTGTAAATTAAGGGAGAAATACTGTTTCACACTCCACCGAGTAAAGCATGTGTCAAAGCCACAGTCATTTATTCAGGATGCTCTCTTGCCATGAATAGAATAAGATAAAATATATAACTAATCTCGGCACACACAGGGAATCATCAATCACATAAGACAGATTACCTAAATCAGTACTATGAGCATGCTTTGCTGGATGAGCATTCACGGATGATTAAAATAATTGTAATAACAGCTTTGACAGATGCGACTCTTTCAATTCAAGAGCCAAAACAAAGCATTAAATTATTGGTGGAGGTCAGCGGATATTTCATTTTTAACGTTGATAAAACGCCGTCTGGGGAGTGTCGGCGAGAAAAGCTGAGGTTCAGAAGTGCTGACTCTGTAACGCTTGCGCTATAACAGATACAACCGACAGAAATACAGTTGTTAACTTGTATTTTACATATTCTCTTAGAGGTTTGTGCCTCCAGAAACCTTCGTCCTGAGTGGAAATCATACAGATAGGCAGCGTGATGTAAGTTCACAATATCTCCACCTGTACGGTGTGAATGGTGACCCAACGGGTTGATGTTTTGTCGTATTTTTACAAAATTCAATCACTAAAATAAAAGTATGGTATGTGAGCTCGCACCGAGGCTAAGCCTGTTTTCCTCTCAGTGGTTCTGGCCCACACAGCAGTGAAAGTTAATTAGAATAATTCAATACAACACAAATCAAATTGCAATTTACAATTTTCAGAGCAGGTTTAACATCCTAAGGAGAAGATTTACTCAACTGTGCAACTAGTGCGAGCACCTTTACAACATGCACAAAACCTGTATTTAAAAACAAGGTGCAGCAAAGTCGATGAATTTTAAGACCAAAGTCAATAGTACATAAGACAAGATACATAAGTATAACTATCCGTCATCAGCAGAACTAAGACTTCCATGTAGATATGACTGTACAGAAGAGAAAAACAGGGGACAGACCAGCACAACAAACTACAAGAACAATGGACCACAATTATACTGATGACATGGATCTAATTAATAACTGAGTATTGAGCTGAAGAAGAGAAAGAGAAACAGAGGAGATGAGGGGAACCAGTCAGTGGATCATGGTGGTGTCCTCCTGCAGCAGGTCTACAGCAGCAGATCCAGGATGAAGATGTGTTGAAGACCAGCTGCTCTAGTCTGGTCCTGCAGCTGCAGCTGTGACTACTGGTCCTAACACATTAAAGTTTACACCAACTATATGTTTTAAACAGAAATGTTTTCAGTTTAGTTTTAAAGGTGGAGGTGGTGACAGCCTCCTTCACCCAAACTGGAAGTTGGTTCCAGATGGTTCCTGATAACAGAAATCCGTCCTCCAAATCTACATCTGGATCTTCTAGGAACTACGAGTAAACCTGCACTCTGAGAACGGAGAACTCTATTAGGAACATAAGGAACTATTTTGCAAATATCACGTCACTAGACCATTTTGGACTTTAAACTACAAGTAAGTAATAAAATTTTAAATTGGATTCTAAATTTTCCAGGGAGCCGATGGAGGGAAGCTAAAACTGGAGAGACGTGGTCTCTCTTGTTGATTCCTGTCAGCACTTGCGCTGCTGCATTTTAGATGATCCTGATCTATGCGATATTACGAAGGTAGAAAAACGCAGTCTTACAAACCTGATTAATATTCTGTTTAAATGACAAATCCTGATCAAAAATAACACCAAGGTTTCACACAGATTTACTGGAGGCCATCGCGACACCGTCTAATCCCTTCCTGAGGTGTTTGGGACCACAAACAACACTTGGCGTCTCTGAAGGTGTGCTCTGTGCTGTGTGTCTCAAATCCAGGGCTGCTGGCAGTGGTGAAAGCTGGCTGTTAACTCTTCTTACTTGGGCGTCCCCATCCGGCACCATAAAAAAATGTACAATAAACTTAAACACTGCTTTATGGCGCTGATGGAGGAGATAAACAACACAATAAACAGTCAAACCACAGTCAGCGCGACTCAGCACGCGTCTCTGCAGCCCTCCGTAGACCACTGTTGTCATTATTTAAATAAGGTACTTGTGCCCGTGTTTGCTCGTAAGTTAAATTCGGGACCGTGCCTGCAGAACTGGAAACTCCCATCGACACCATTTATGATTAGCAACTGCACAATAATTTGCCCAGGATAGCAGCCCCCCCCCTCAGGGTCTTCTGACTGAATCAAATCTCATTAGGGCTCAACAACGGGGATGTTTTTGCCCACCAATCGCGGAGCTGTTGCAGACTTTTATGTGTTTATTTCACTACTCAGAAAATTATCAAAATGGCTCAATGCTTAAGGGGTTCACCGTCCATTAAGAATGTGAGGAATTTCATAATTGGGTTAATCCCAACTCTGCAAAAGTCTCTTGCATCTTGAGCTTTGGCGCTGCCACGGACCACACAGCCAGTCCACGGATGCTCGTGGTGTTCTTCACATCCACCTCTCTGGGGTCTCATATCTTATTTTCAATGGACTAATGTGATTTTCCTGCAACTGTCATTGTTTGCTCATTAACTGCTTAGCCAGCAGGAAGAAAGCAAATGAAAACATGGGGTGTCCCTGCACAGTGCTGACGAGCTGGTCCAGCCGCCCGGACGAGCTCAGGATGTGTTGATCTCTCCTGAAGCAAAAACTATCTTCCAATACAAATAAAAGGAAGCAGCTCGCACCAGATACTTGGACCTCCCTGTGAGTCATAGTCCACTTAGGGAACTGGCAACTGCTACATAAGTACTGTATCACATCTGTCTCATCATTTATGTGCAGAGCTTCAAGCGCATGCTTTTTATCATTTACACAAGTTCTGGAAAGTTTGCTCTCGCAGAGATGGAGAGAATTACTGTATCAGCTGTATGAAGGTTTGCTATGGCATATTTTCAAAAGAGTTGTAATTAAACAGTCATGGTTGAACTGCGTCGTCCACTCACAGACACTCAAGCCAAGAGGCGAGCTGTTGATCAACGGTTACGAGGCCGTTTTACCAGATGTGGGAATTTCTGGCGTTCGCGCTCACCTTTACTGTGAAAGCACATCTCCCTTGAAGACATCATTTTTAATGATATACAGACTTCTGACGCTCGGGTTGTTGCTTTTTCCTTATTCTTTAACTGAAATTAAATCACGTATTACTAAAATGATCAAACACGCCGTACAGTCCAGCAACGCTGCATGAAAAATGATCAGATTTCCTCATGAAAGCGCATCTGCAGGCGTGTTCTTCAAACCTTTTTTTCAGACTTTTTTTTTTTTTTTACCTAAAAGTCTGAGTTCAATTAAACCCAGATGTTTACGGCGCACTGAACGACTGTCGTTTCTGTTTCTAGCTGCAGAGTTCGACAATAGCTGAGTTTCCGATTAGCCGAGGCAAAGTGTAACATTTGATCACGGCTGCTGAGAACAAGTTTAGAAATTTACGACCTATCAGAAGCAAAAGCTGAGGAGCTGCTGGAAAGATTCATGCTTCATTTAGCCTTGAAAAGTGGATGGAAAACCGTGCAGAGCTTTGGAAGTGGAGTGGTAGGTACTGCAGTTATTTCTGCATCCTGCACTTAAACAAACACAAGGGGACAGTTTTGCATTCGTGTATACTCATTTTTACGCTCGGGGGCAGACTGCTTCAGTTATATTTAAAATAATACATTTTTGGAATTAAAGAAGTATTTGGAGACATTTTTGCATTTATTTTATCAGTGAGACTCGAATGGAGATGTGAAATTTCGTCACCGCTTTTATAGCCACCAGTTTTATTTTAGAAGGATGTTGTTTCAAAGAAAAGCTGAAAATTATGTTACCAAAAAAAGTGCATTTTAGTAGAAATGGCTAAAAAATAACAGCGGCTGCTACAAACTTTAGACAGATGTGTGTATATGCACACACAGCTGAACCCAATCGGCGTTTTCCACATAAAAGAGGGAAAGAGACAGAGAAGTGTGCAACTGCAAGTCTTCATGGTCCATCACATATCACAGCAAGGAAAAGTGTTGGTGTTGCGGGTGTGCTCGGTTGGCTGCGATCCTGGAGAGCGGATGTGCTCTGGTGTTATTTGATCAACAAATGCACGCATTTAGAGCAACTTCTTCTGTCTGATTTGGGTGCTGACTGACAACGCTGTGGCGGTGGCAACCATCAGCTGAAAAGGAAGTGATGGAACCTAATCACATGATCGCTCATGTTCAGTAACAAGCTGCTCAAAAAGGTCAGCATCAGTGCGACGCGCGTTCGCCGCATCAGTCACGATGAGGGTTGTGTGGTCGGGGTTTACCACCTATAGACTTTCCTTCTTTCTTGTTATCTTCTCGACTCCTTAAGAATTATCATTACGCCCAAACAATGCAGATGAAATGGTTTCCTATTCAGTTTATAAATAAAAGTGATCTCACTCTGGTTGGCTGATTTTTTTACTTTAAATCTGTGCAACAGCAGTTACGTGACACTTTAAATAAGCTCTGAGAACAGGAAGAGACTGCAGTGAATGGTTAACACAGAGCCTAGCGATTACTGGTTTCCAGTGGGAAAGACACTGGAGGAAATCCACTGAAGCCGGGGCAGCAGCGGAGCCAAAACATCACCGTGACCCAACACATCCTGGACTCGTCACCCCGCTGCTGCCAGGAAAGCGCTACATCATCCTGCACGATTTCTCCACAGACCGAAAACACTTTTAACTCCTGCGAGGAGCTGAACACGCGGGAATCACTCGTTCACACTCACAGACCTGCAAGCTGCTCTGCCTCTGCTGCTCGTCTTTGCTCTACCGTGGTCTCTTATGATGATTATTTACTATTATTATTATTGATCACCCCAAAGTAATGTCAGATGATCCAATAACACCATGTCATACTAGTTTGTTGTTGTTTTTTTTACAGCTACCATCTATTTATGATGATGATGCTCTGATATTCTGGCGTGAACCAAATTCAGAAAACAAAGCACGCTGCCAGGACATTTACGACCTCCATAAGCTGGACAGAGTAACATTACTTTGTTTGGGCCTGAGGAAATTCTGATTTGTACAGTTCTGTGCGCCACTGAGCCCGTTTAAAAGGAAGAATGATCTTGCTTCCTCCATATTCATCTCCGGTCCGTTCCGACCCCAGCTGCATCGGCGCTTCCCTGGAAGCGAGCGCCACAAAGCTGTAACAATGGTTCAAAGTCTTTACGGATATTTACTCGTTTTATTTTGAAAGGCTGTGTCCTCCTGTTTAGTTCTGAGTTCATCTGCCCCAAGTGTTTGCACCTGTGTCTGGTCAGCCCTTCCTGCGTATACATCGTCTTGTTTTTTTAGAATCCCTGCCTAGCAGCACCTTTTGTTTAAATAAATTACTTTTTCAACTACACCTGACACCTCCTACATTTAGGTCCTGATACGATCTCCGATTTGTGACAGAACGGACCAGCCGCTACCATGGACCGCATTGGAGAGTATACAACGCTTTCTGAATATTTACATCGGAGAGCAGACGAGATGTCACAGTATTGGACGGAGGAGGAATCTCCCTTCTGGGGAACCGACCTGGTGTTGGGAGGTCCTTGGAACATGCGGGCTCAGCAAAGACGCTTATGGAAACGCTCTCCTGTCTCCGTTTCCAAGATGGTCTTGGACACACCTCATCCTGTCCCTGTTCCCGAGGTGGTCCCAGATGCACCTCATCCTGTCCCTGTTCCTGAGGTGGTCCCAGATGCACCCCATCCTGTCTCCATTCCTGAAGTGGTCCCAGATGCACCCCATCCTGTCTCCATTCCCGAGGTGGTCCCAGATGCACCCCATCCTGTCCCTGTTCCCGAGGTGGTCCCAGATGCACCCCATCCTGTCTCCATTCCTGAAGTGGTCCCAGATGCACCCATTCCTGTCCCTGTTCCCGAGGTGGTCCCAGATGCACACCATCCTGTCTCCGTTCCCGAGGTGGTCCCAGATGCACCCCATCCTGTCCCCGTTCCCGAGGTGGTCCCGGCCGCACCCCATCCTGTCTCTGTTCCCGAGGCGGTCCCAGCCGCACCCCATCCTGTCTCTGTTCCCGAGGTGGTCCCGGCCACACCCCTTCTTGTCTCTGCTCCTCCACCTCAGCCAGTGCGAAGGCCCCTGTCAGGGACTTTAGTTTAGTGCTTCTTTTAGTGCTTCTGACCTGGCTTTGAGTTTACTCCTTATCCTGTGCCCGACCCGGCCCTGAGCCTGACTCTGTTCCCAACTCTGCTCGTTTCTGACTCGGACTTTACTCCTGCTCCAGCTTCTGTTCCGGTCATGGGTCATTGTTTCTTGCATCGTCGGCTCCGGCGTCGGCTCCGGCGTCGGCTCCGGCGTCGGCTCCGGCGTCGGCTCCGGCGTCGGCTCCGGCGTCGGCTCCGGCCGCGATCGGCGGCTCGTCCGCTCCTGCTTCTGTTCTGGTCACGTGATTCCTACCCTGTCTGCCCGCCGCTGCCGCTCTCTGCTGACTGGGGTTTCTAAATTACATTCAGCTGTCTCACGTGAACATAAATCATGTGAACACAACCTATTTGAACCTTTTGGACCAGAAACATTTGGCTAAGAATACGTCTAATAAAGATCACAGAAAAAATGATAGACGGACTGACGAGTCTGTTCAGGTCTTGTTGGGGTTATGCCAATGAAGAGGTCCAGCGAGGGTTTTTCTTTGAATATCAACCGCTACCATTGCGGTGTACAATACCAGAAACATCTCTGTCGCCTACGTGTTGTAGGCGACTTGTTTCTTTTTCTTTTTCATCTCTTTTCATATAGTGTCGAACAATGTTAGTTACTTGGACCGAAGCTTCTTTTATTTCTTCAAATAACTGCAGTCTTTGAGAAGCTTAATCAGTGCATTATTCGGTAAAAATCACCCTTCAGTCAGCTGCACGTTTGAGTGCCGATATGAGAAACTGTCGCTGCTGCTGTTTTATAGCAGAAATCCCCATCGGGCGGAACAAGCTTATCCGGGTTTACTTAGAATGTAAATTCAGATATTCACAGGGTTCGGTGGATGCAGCCTCCAGAGCCCTGTTAGTGGGCGAGCCTGTGCAAAATATAACTATTTATGCCTTCAGATGAACCATGCACGCGTCAAAGCAGAAGGGGCACTGTGCAAATCAGTCTTTACATTTGATTTACTGCACGCTCTGTGCTAGAAACAGCCCTGCTGCAATTTTAAATTATCTTTTAGATCCTTCCTCGGCCTGAACCTTACACCTTCTTCCTGCATCCTTAATCAAAGTCTCGCTTCATGAGGAAACGAGGGAGGGACACAACGATTTTCCAACATGCAAGCAGTGATTTTAAACAACGTTTTCTCTTTAAGGAAATGTGTACACTGCTGTTCCTCTGCTTGCAGCTCTTTCAGCATCGTAGCCCAAACACAAATCCATTTCCACCGCAATCAGCCGAGTCCCTCCATCGTAAGCCAACCACAAATACTTCTAAAAACACACTGTTGCCCTTCACACGTAACGGCACAAACACTCTTCAGAGAATTATCTCGACTCTTGGTATCATTTAAGCTTCAGTTCTGCTGTGAAACTCTTAAAGTGCATAAAATTGCGTCATCTCAGCTAAACTTGCAGCACAACATGAGCTCAGTGTCTGTGTTCGTGTGTGGCAGGGACAGCCTGTCAGGGCTGCCTGGGGAGAGTCTCAGCTCAGCGGGAGAGCCGTGTGAGGAACACACGCCCCGTCTGCCAACCCGCAGATGACAGCCCAGGATTTGCCTTTTGCTGAGGTAACGAGGCAGCTTACAGAAAGCAAAAGGGCAATACAGAGAAGAAAGGGGAGGACAGACAGTGGGAGGAAACGAGGAAATGAAGACGGGGAAGAGAAGAAAGTGTTAATGAAGACGAAGGGAATCAGACTGGTTAAGAACCATGAAGGATTAGGGTAAATGAACCCTGGTGACAACTGATGAATAACCACGCAGGCTGTGAACAACAAACACAGTCAGCAGGGAATACTGAGCAATAAAATCATCATTGAACATAATGATCTCACTCAGATAATCAAAACCCCAGTTTATGTCGTTAGCAGGCCTGTTTGTTTGAAAACCCTGGTGGAAGGCAGGAAGTTCACTTCATTTTACGTCTGAATGTCCCTTTAGATTCTTGTTCTCAATTATAACAACGTGCTTTTAACTCCGATCCCGAACTGTTCATCAGTGACAGCAAAGTTGAAAAGTGAGACTTGCATGGCAGGGAAAGGATAAACATAAAACAACTGTGGAAGTGGGAGTTTCAGACTGAATTTCGACATTTTAAAGGGGTTAGGCGTTCCCCAGTGGAACGACGTAACTCCTATAAGTTCTGCAGTGAGATCAGGCTGAATCTGCAGCACGTTGGCGACTCCTGAAACTCCGAAGCTCGGGAGATGAAACAGCGCCGGTGTCCTTGGACAAGACCCCCCACTGTAGTGTAAAAGCCTTTCACCAGCTGTACAAAAGTGCCATTTAAATACAGTCAATTTAAGAATAACATGAAATATCAAAGCTAAAAAATCTTAACGCAAACCCATCGTGCTACTGCTTGAACCAAAGACTTGCACAGTTGTGTCAATGTGACATGAATTCATTGTAAAGGTTTGATTTTTGTTTTTCTATTTTTGTGTGCTTTTGCAAGTTGTGTGAAATGATTCATCTGCTGTCTGAGGGTCCAAATGTGTCAATAAGGTGTTAACCGCTGTCCTGGGTGATGCTGGGCGCTGGCTCTGAAACCTCGAGCTCGCGGAGTGCCAGTGACTTCGTTCTGGTAATAAGCTCCATAGTCTTACAGCAGTCTCGCCGTTCGTTCACCCGCAACGATTTCATGGAGGATTTAAATAGGACGCACTACAGTTTGTTGGTGTCTACCTTTCCCTCTGCGTTTTCAGCCATTCCCACTTTTAGACAGAATTTTAAATCCATCAATAAAAAAGAAGCGCATGTCTTGCCTCAACTGTTTTTGAGCAGTCATATAGGACGAGGGCTTTTACAAAAACAAACGGAGCATTTCACATAAAAACAGACAAGACGGGACACAAACGTACGAGATGAATAACAGGACATGTTTATTTTTCATGTAGAAGCTACTGAACTTAAACTAGACCATTTAAATCTATGAAATGGTAAATGAGCATAAAACGGGTCCTTTACGTTTTCATTCAAATATATTATTATATTAAGTAATCTTATGTGGGCATTTTAATTTTGTAGATTTACCCAAAAAAATCTCATCTTGTAAACTGATAAAAAAAAACTATAATGAAGAAATAAAAATAAATGAAAAAAAAACAAAACAAAACAACTATGGCAAAAAAAGGGCATATAATCGTCATAAAATGATTGTCCTGTTTCTCCTGTCTGCTTACCAGGAATTTACGCTTCTGTTTCCACTGCGCGCCCTGAGCATTGGTGTGTCGATGGGCCTCCGTCACCAGGCGGATGAGGTCCCATTCATCCACGGTGGGCTCTGGACGGGTCTGGAGGGATTTTACCATTTCCTCCTTTTTGCGTCGCTCCCTGTTCTCCTCAATCAGGCGCCGTTTGGCCACCCGCTTTGAGTCGTCCAGTACCACTGAAGAGACAAGGGAAAACACAGACAATAAAACACAGTTGGTCACCAAGTTGCCTAATGTTAGAGCTGCACATAATACCATGGAGTAAAACCACAAACGACTCTCGTCATAACTCCTCCATCATCAATGTTGCCCGTTTTTCAACATTTGTTTTGCTGTCGAGTGCAACACTCACAGTCCATGGCCATGCCCACTGCAATGCACTTCTTGAAGCGGCACAGCTGACACTGGTTGCGGGTGATCTTGTCAATGATGCAGCAGCCATCATACTTGCAGGAGTAGGTGGGGTGGAGGTTCTTTTGGATGGTCCTACGGAAGAAACCCTGCAGGCACATAAAGGTGGCGACTGATGAATGGCTGTTACAGACAGGAGAGACACTCAGTGACATGCAGAGGGCGGATGAAAAGAAGAAAAAAAAAATTTGTGGAGGATTAGGGACGACAGACCACACGGCACACCGGCAGCATGACAGTGTGTCAGATATGTAGCAGTGTGTGCAGAAGCTGCTGACCGCTGAGGTCTCGCATCATGTTTTCCTGAAGATAATGGATTATGTCTCCACGTACCTTGCAGCCCTCGCAGGTAATGCAGCGGTAGTGGTAACCAGTGGCTTTATCGCCACACACCACACATGGCTCATCCTTTTCGAGGTAGCTGGGGATGTACCCTGAAAGAGAAAGAAGCCGGAGGGGTGAGGCGGAGAGGTGGACAGAGGAGGATTATGAGTTGGCTCGTCCCTGTTGTACCCCAGCGTGCAGCCCTGCTGCAACAGGAACGTCTGATTAAATGTGTCCTTCTTAGGTGACGTCTCGTCAAACTTCACCTCCATGAAAAGGAGGGAACTTAAAGGAGACGCGTGTTCTTCTCTTTGAAGGCTCTGTAGCTCTTTTCAGACTGGTGGTACGACTTTGTGCTACTAATGTGATGTGAAGTGTTTTTTTCTATAAATGGTATTTTAAAATAAACTGCAGCAATGCGATCACGGCCTTTGACCCAGTGACTTCAGCATCGCTGCTCACAGAACCACTGGCTGGCTGGTTTGGTTACCATGTCAACCAAACAAGCTTATGCTCAAATTCATTTAGTCTCCATGTCCTGCTTTCCTGCTGCCCTGCACTGAAACATGTACAGTCTGACTAAAGAGAGCTTAAACCCCACCCCCATAAAAAACAACTAATCCATGCAACGGCTCCGACGCTGATCAACGACCAGTCCTTTGTCATGTTGTGAACGTCGATTGGTTGAACAGTTCAACTGTTAAACAGAATCTTAACCGTTTTTATCACTGGCTTCACAACAACAGTCATCCGTTTGTGTTTCCACGTGTTCATCTTCAGCCGCTGCCACCCGGACTTGGTCCAGTCAGGTTACCGCTGCGCTAAATATCAAACTCAATAAGTGGTCAGATTCCAGCTCCATCATCAGTTTTAGGATAAATGACGATCGAGCGGGCTTCGCCGAGTAATAACGTAATAATAATGGCTTATTGACTTCTTTCTCCTCTGCTTATTTAACACATTTAGACCTGAAGGTTTCTAGACACACGAAGCGATGCTCTGGGGAACTATACAGTAGTGTCCTTATTTATCATCCTCTGAGGAAACAAGAAACACAACATAGTATTTGCTCTCATGTGCTGTTATTAAAAATAAATAATAATCATTTTTTGAAACAAAAAGACACCAGATTCATTATCTGTTGCACCAGGCTTGGTCTGTGTTGGTATGCATTTATCTTTTTCCCATCATCGGATTCAAACGGATGCTGTGCTTCCTTTTCCTGTTGCCATGGTGCGTTTAAGAGCTTGGGGATCGTTCTCTTTCCTTTTTTCCGTCATCTTTTGTCTGGTTTGCTGAGCGACTGGTGAACCAGATAACGAGTTACACCTGTGAACATCCAGCCTGTTTGGGTCAGCTCTCTCAACATCATCTCACCCGCGGGAGTTAATTCTCTGACATTCTGGCCATTTCAGTCCATCACAACCCTCACACCCCTAAAAAAACGCTGTTTCATCTAACCTGCTGCTCATGAGCTCTCGCCGGCGTTGGGTGCGGCTACGCTGAAGCGCACGCACGTGTGATGCTTATGCGGTCACAGGTGAGCTCACACTCGTATGTGGTTTTTTAAAGGCGGATTTAAAGGCCCCAGTTTTGATGCAAATATACACAAAGCAGCCAAAACAGCAGCGGTTGTGGTTTGAGTGAGATACTTCAATGAGCTCACACGCTATTATTAAATTTTAATACATTAAAAATTTTTTGTAAGATAATTCAGCTCATCCTTCAGTTCTTTATTAACTTCAAGTTCCAAATGAGAGCAGCCTGGTGACTAATAAAGGATCTTTAATGTTACAACCCGACCTCATCCAAAAGGGATGTGTGACTTTTACGCTGCTGTTTTCACTCTTTTGGTCTCTTTGCGTAACGTCTTTTCTTTGCAGTGTTTCCTCCATCTCAACCTTGGGAACTGAGCAGTTTGTTGTTTTTTCTATACTGCCTTCAAGCCCGCGGAGACACAGGAAATAGCAGATTTCCAGTTTCGTGTGCTGTATATGTAGCTGAGAAGTAGGGCGAGGAGGAGATGGTCCACTGCAAGTCACAAATAAAGTCTGTGTGGGTGTTCGAGTGCAAGTGCACACAAACTGAGCTACTAGCAAATCTTTGCACACATATGCATCGTTCCGGTGACTGAGAAAGGACAGCACAGGGAGAAAGCTTAGCCCGTTAGATGACTGGATTGGTTGGCATCTTTTGACCCACGAAATAACCCCAAACATACAAAAGGAAGAGAGAGAAAAAAGAATTGCTGCACGATGTTTAAGATTATATTTACAGACAAAAGAGCCTGAAAAAATGAAAAATGTGCAGAAGGACTGCAGTAAGATCCTGGAGTTTCCTGCACCATCCCACCTGACAGGACCTTAAACTTTACCCAGGAGAGACTTTGCTGTTTTAAAGGGCGGCCACAGCAAAAATTGATTGCAACTGTAAAGATATCATTTGTTTGTACATACAGAGCATTAAACATCTGTTCAGCATCATATGCTCAACTGTGCATGAAGAGGATGGTGGGAAAGAGCGCAAGAGCCAAGTTGGTAAAAGCATCATTGCAGTCAAGATGATGCGTTTGATAGCTGTTGGAGTCCAAATTGAAAATATTTGTATGATTAGAGTTCAGATATGGAGTTTAAAGAAGGGGGGTAACAAGCACATGAGCATATTTGCAGAGAAAATGTAGTAGAAGTCAGAGGAAAAAGAAGGACTGTGCATCCAGATGACAATGAGGAAGGAGAAGATGTGGAGAGAGGATGTCGAAGAGATGAAAAGACACGAGAGGAGCAGGAAGTGTGAAGAACGGGAGCTCCTCTGCGCTGGTGGCGGCGAGCTGCAGCCGGCACATCCTCCTCCACTCCATCGTGGTTGCGTGCGGAGGCCAAGCCCAAAATCAATACTGCTGCAGCTCTCGGGCTCCGGGTGCCCGCCCCTCCCCAAAACAGGCCCGGCAATACCTCCAACCAAAACAAGGACGTCTTTCTACTGTGGCCGAGTCAAGATAAATATTTTGTCTCCACAAGTTTCCTGACATAACGTGTGGCGTTACGGATCAGGTTCCTGAAAGAGGCTCAGAGTTGGGTCTCCGAGGTGTGTCAGCGACAGCAGCTCATCGCCGGTCCATCCAACTACTACAGACTGAAAACGGGCCGAGCTGCAGTAGCGTCACTGCTCAGGTGTCATTACCTGAGGCCACAAGTACTCGAGTTACTGATGATAAAACTGGCTGGTGTGAAACAGGTTTACACTGCATGATATGAGCTTTTACTATACATCAGCTGCACCTTCAAGGCCATCGAGGCATGCGGTTCAGGGTTCACACTCCCACAGGAAAGTGCTGACATCGTTGCAGTGGATGTAATCCAATCTCAGGCAACCGTGACTCTAAGACTGACATATTGTCATACTCTCTCGGCTCAAATGGGCCGCAGCAGGTGGAATATTGTACAAGACAGGAGGGGAAACGAGCGGAGAGGGCCTGGCACCGGGTGCTGTATTTCTGCTACTGTGTGGACTTATATTTTCATGTCAGCGTTCCTCCCACCACATCCCTCTTAATATCTCTCTTCCCTTGTACGCCTTCGTCCCCGAGCGCCGGGGGAATCGAAGCTGTCACTTCCACAATAAACAGCATGTGACACAAAGGAAAGAAAAGCAAAGGGCTTTGTTTATTGATAGCAGATGCCAGAAAGCTCAGCTTTTTTTTTCTTTTGCTTTTAAAGCACCGTACATGAGACCGCACTGAAATCTACCCGTCACCCAGCGGCCGCGATCCACTAACGCGAGCATGACAGCTTTTTAAAGAGATTATAACAATGTAAAAATACATCAGAGCTCTTAAACAAAAGGCTGAAAGTGCACATTTTCAAAAAGAGTGATTATGTACAGTTGACGAGCTTTTATTCTCAAACACAGAGGAAGCAGGAGGGCCTTGAAAATCCAGGCTTCAGTGTCGGTTTGGAGGATGCAGCTCCGCACTCACCAGTCATACTCTTCACCGAACATTGGCTGTTCTTCCTCTTCCTTTTAGGGCCATTGAGCCACCTAACAGACACAAGGAAAGAAAAGTAAAGTGAGTTAAGTGAATGAGCCTGGAAATATACAACGCTTTCTGTCAAAGCCACGTTTATTTCCTCTGTTACGTATAAACTCCATAAATCCTGCTCTTCACAGCCAGTTACTTTGCTTTTGTTCCTTTAAATCCAGCGTCGAGAGCTCTCATTTAGACCACTAATGCTGTCTTCTTCTTCTTTTATATTTTTAACGGTGGTTGCTGGAGCTGCATTTGTGCATTTATTATTATTTAAGCTGCCTTGTGTGACAATTTAACTGATGTAAATCTGCAGTCAACTTGAAATGTCCAGAAGAAGGACGTGGGCATCATGGATGTTTCCATTATTTGGTTAAAAGAAGAAAGAAAGAAATAAAAGGAAAAAAACTACATTAAAAACCACAAAAGGCTGTAATAAACAGAGAAACGGCGATGAAGCATAAACAAACCCACAAGGCAGAAAACAAACCTTCTCAACATGATGATGAAAACGGGAAAAGTTGAATTCTGTCCTAAATGGTACATCAGGATTTTTCTTTTATGTCAATAAGGATCAGTTATATTTGATTGTTTATGTAATTGATTATATCAGTAGGAAGTTGGTTAAATCTGAACATACTCAGGAAAGTCAGGAAAGTCATTCCCGGGTCTTCTCGCAGAGATGGTGAAATTAAGTCTGCAACTTGGACTTATATTTTATATATTATATTTTGTATTTCATTTTTCCAACGTGTTCTCCTTTCTGTCAGGATGCTATTCCCTGCTGTGGCTACAGGCAACAAGGCATATTCTTGTTTTCGTTTTTATAACAATTTCAGATAATTTCACTTAATCTGAAACGTGAAAAATCATCCAGGAAGGTTAGTTTGTGAGGAGCGCCGTGGTCTTTACCTGTACAGCAGGTGTCTCCTTTTTACACACTTATAAATGCACCCTGCTAACATTTATTTTACAGAAAACACATATTCTAACTCAAAACCGCTTCAAATCAGATCATAAGAGCTCATAAGTAAAAATAACAATAATAACACTGTACTTGTTTTGAATTTTTTAGATTTAAACACTGCGATGTGTTAAAAGAACCGGAAAAGGAGCAGTTTACGATCATAAGAAACCCAAAGACTTGACTCGGGCTAACAATGACAATACTCCTCGGTTCAGTATCAATACAAGACTTATGTAGGTGATTTTGTTTTTCGACAACAGGTATAAGAAAAATGAAAAACACAACTGGCAAGCAGAAGTAGGCAAAACAAACACCCAGCCAGATACAGCAGACACAGATCCACCCGCCTGCTGAACCCCCCGTCATCCAAGACGTTTCAGTCCAACTGCGGCTTCACAACAAATGATCTCTGCAATGTAAAACTAGGAAACCTCAAACTACAGAGCCGTGTTCCCCGACATGGCCTGTACTGACACATATACACAACCAGCCCGATAGAAAAAAAGCGTAATATTCCATAAATAATCCAAAAATAGTCCAAACGATCTTTGTCCTTGGGGTAAGAACATTTTTCTTGACTAGAAATGTCAAAACTAGTAAAAAAGCCTGAAACAGTCTAAGTTTTTTTCCCCCTCACATTCAGCCATGACTGTTTCAAAAGTCAAGGTCACAAGAGTGCCTATCAGTACTCCAGAGACCCATCATTTAAAGGCTCAGGACGTGGCAGCGTCCACCAGAGTTGGACCAGGCTTCTCCGGGCAACACGAGCAAAATACTCCAGTGGACAAGCACGGGCACGTCAGTGGAAAAGACATTTAACTCCACGCCGACTCCGATGTAATCATCGACGTGCGCATAGCGAAATGTGCACCATGTTAAGCGTAAGAAGCGTTTTATAAATAGATGACCAGCACCTGTAACATAAAACACTTCGAACGGTCAGTAAGTAATCTGTGTAAATTAAGTCTACGACAGAAATACGGCAACGTTAGAGCATACATAAATAACTGATCACATTGCAAAAAAGATAAATCAATACATCTGTAAAATTCAGAGCTGTGCCTTGTCATAAATTTTTGGAAACTGTCTCCATGTATCCTGTTACCCGCTAACCATCTGGTATTAACATTAAGTGAAGAAATAGGAGCCTGATTTGGCACCACACATTTTAAGAGGAGTTGAAGAGTTCTCAAGACCAAATGTTGGGGCATAAAGCATTTGTCAAAGTATAAGGGAGCCTTTATTGCAGCAGTTGGTTGCATTTTGGTAGTAAAAGCCCTGTTCCCAACTTTGCTCTCAGTCTAAATCCAACAGCAGGAAATTTACTGCAATGCACAAATAAGCCCCGAAAAGCACTCAAGTCCCACTGACACACACGGGGGAACCCCCACCAGCACCGGGGGAGCACGAGGACTGCACATGCCCAGATCAACGCGCCTTCATAACAGCACTGCACGCTCAGGAGCTGAGACACCCCTGAAAACCACAAAGACAGATCAGAAAGCACGATGGGAGCAGGCTGCACAGACGGGAATCGTGAAAACAGACAAATGGAGCAGAGGGGTGCGCGAGGATGGGGGCTGGGGGTGGCGAGTACGTAAACTCTGAAAAGATGGCACGGGACGCATGTCGGTTGGTGCTGCCTGTCCATGTCGAACGTGTTTACGATCCTCTGAGTGCGGCTCAAGTGCCCCGTAACCCAAGCTGCAGGAAGAGGGAGTGTTTCCCACCTCCCACCACAGATACGAGCGCCAGCATTGTTAGGATGCAACACACGGGCCTCCACGCTACAAGTGCGCTGTATTCCAGTACGTCCTTTCATACCTGCTGGGAGGAAGCCTCCTCTGCCCTGGGGTCCGTCGAAAGACGTAAAACTGTGTCTTAATCTATAGATAAAGATCTGTAGGTGATCATAGAACTTCAGCTATGGACACTAGAGCTGAACCTTTAGGTGCCAACTCTTTAGGTCACATTGATCGTACAGGTTCTTCTGTCTGAGTGGAACCTCACTCCTCTCCCTGCAGGAAGAAGGTCAACCCAGAGCTGCTACTCTACCGGGGATAAATACATGTGTAGTTACTCTGGAGAAAATCTTTAGGTTTGGGTCACAAACTGAGCGGTGTCCACATGGCAGAAGGGAGTTTCCTCCACTGGACTAGCTCCTTGGAGACAGGGTGGAAGTCTCTGTCATTTGTGAAGCTCTCGGAGAAGAGCTGCAGCTCCGTCACATCAAGAGGAGCTAGTGTAGGCGGTTTGGAGTACAGGTTAGGACGTCTCCCGGATGCCTCCCTGGGGAGCGGTTTCAGACATATCCAACCACCTGAAGGTCCTGTGGTAGACCCAGGACTCGCTGGTGAGATTACATCTCTCACCTGGCTTGGGAACACCTCGGTATTCCCTCCTGGAAGAGCTGGAAGCGGTGGCACAGGAGAGGAAGGTTTGGATGAATGGATTGACGGACCAAAAAAAAAAACAAAAACTGCCTAACTTGGACAATCAATCAGCCCACAATTACTGATACAGTTTTGACTTGGATAGCTTTTCATGGATGAGTATTTCCCAAATAATCAAGACGATACATTTCCTGTCAGCGCGACTGAACAGAGGGTTTCGTTTTCTGCTATGAGCCAGAAAACTTCCGTACTTCACCCGCACAAACACAGCTTGGCCTGCAGAAACACAACAATCTAATTACTTGTCAAAACCAGGAGCTGCTGAAATGAAGCTTAAGCGACGCTGCACATGCCGTCTCCCCGTAGCTACAGTTCGGTCCTGAATTCAGGTTTCCTTCACCCTTTTCACAAAACATCAGACTGATTAAATTAAGCTTTTAAACAGCCTGCGTAGCTAGAGTTTGATGATTATTGGTGCTTGTGTCATCCTCTGAAAGCTCTCCTTTGACTCAGCTGATGGATGTAACTTCCTTATAGAGCTGCAGGATAAGACGACTGCCTACAAACGCTGGGAACCTGTGACGCCACACTGAAATAAACAACGGCAATTGTTGCTATATGCATATTCAATTTTGCAGCGGCGGAGCAAGAAATCTGTAGCACCTTTGAACACGACAGCTGGTTTTCCCTGACTTTGTAGGTGAAACTGTCAGTAAGAGCTGCCACGGCAGCAAAACGATGAGGGGAACTTTTCACTGAACGTCACTCAGAGCCACTTGTTTCTCTCTCGCTGTCAAACGGCTGCCGCGTCGCTCCACTCAGAGGTGCTGCAAGCGACAACAATCGGGCTGCCAGCTGTCTGACAGCTCCGTCCTCCAATGTGACAGCACGCTGGTGGAGATGGAAACATCCTACAACTGTGACATGGTTTGTTTACCCTCGCTTGAGCACCACACTGATCTGTTTTCAAGCACACATTTTGATAGGCTACATGATGACACAACAGCCAGAAAGCTGGCGCAGTAATAATATGATTATAACATGATACTGCAGATCTCTGACTCTTTGAAGAGAATCCAGCTCTAATCCTCTCCTCTGGGGTCTCGACAAACCCCGAAATAGCTCTCAGAAGAATATCAGCAGCCCTGAATGGGGAGGGTGGGGGCACATAGCAAAGAGCGACAGGCCGGGACTCGAACCTGCGCTACCTGCACAAGAGCCTCTGTAAATGGCGCTCGCTCATCCCAGTGAGCGACCCAGCGCCACAAGCATTACTTTTTAGGAAAGAAAACATCATGCATAATTGAACATTATAGACAACGCAGTGTGCTGCACAGGCATACATCGGCAGGATTACGATTCCCGTCAAGGTGCAGCACTTTTTATCCTCGCTCATAGTTAAGATGAGAGAAGCACATTGATTCCTGCAGCCTGAAACCGCAGAACAAATTCAAGAGTCAGGAACACGAGGCACAGAGAGGAGACAAGCAAACTTACAGCATGGAGCGTAAAATATGCATGGGAGAAGAGCATTTGTGGTGGAAGCAGATGTAGCTGCTACGCAGTCCTCATCCATCTGTGATTCTTGCAATCCAACAACCCGATGTCTCCTGCACTCGTGCTATGTTTAGCAGGCTGACCCACTCGGACCCACTCTGCCTCTCCCTGCAGTCTGTGAGACTTTCTCTTTCCTCTGCACCCAGACCGGAGCACGGCCAGCTTCTGCACTTGTGACTGGAAGGGTGCCTGTGCAGCGCCTCAGACAGGGGTTACTTGTCCATCAGGTGGCCGAGCGTCCTGAGTCCTGAGGTTTAGTGAAGGTAAAATCATGCGCGCGTGACTCCAACCCCTCACACGGAGCCACACAAATCCGTATAAACACAAGCCGCAGAAAAATGGCTAGTAAATCCATGTTATTTCCCCCTAAAAAAAGATGACACCATTCTCTAAATAGTTTGTTGTTCCTACTTAGGTTGTGACCCACGCTTGAACTCACGCATTGGAAATTTTAATTTGACAGCTTGGCCACAAATAACTCTTTTGAAAACTTTTAAAAAGGCACGCACTCGAGTTTTCAGCAAACAGCATCTGAACCAGACTGAATAGTGCATCTGTTGAGGAAGCTATTTGATCCGGAGAGGTGCACATTTACGTTTTCCTGACCGTGCTTCCACGGTAATGAAGAAACACCTCGGACAGAGAGGTTTCGGGTTGCTGATTTCATGTGAGTGAATCAAACCTTCAGTTAAAACCCGGAAGGCCGAGCTGCGGCAGCAGCTTATACGTCTCACATAAAGAACAGTGCAAACACACTCCAGAGAATTAAATCCGTAACAGTGTCTGACTGTCCTATATTTAGAGTGCTCGAGTTGCCCATTGTTGTGCCCGTATGCTCGAGTCCGACTGCTCGGACGTCTACTGTTAATGGACACTGTTCCCTCATGTGTCAAGCCACTCTCTAAATCACAGGCTTGGCTGGAGGAGAGGGTCTGTAGTCTGCCAGAGAGTGAAAGTTTAAAAAAAAACAGTTCACAGACACAATAAGCTTCATGAATGTGTTTCCATGTCCGAGCAGCTGCATCCAAGCCATCACCAAGTGCAATGCAAAGTGTTGGATGCAGTGATGTAAAACACGCCGCCACTGGACTCAGGAGCAGTGGAGTCACGTTCTCTGGAGTGATGAATTGAACTTCTCCATCTGGAAATCTGATGGACCAGTCTGGGTTTGGCGGTTGCCAGGACAACGGTACTTGTCTGACTGCATTGTACCAGGTGTAAAGTTTGGTGGAGGCGGGATTATGGTGTGGGCTTGTTTTTCAGGAGCTGGACTTGAGCTCTTAGTTCCAGTGAAAGGAACTCTGAATGCAATCTCATACTCCCAACTTTGTGGGAACAGTTTGGAGCTGGCCCCTTCCTCTTCCAACATGACTGTGCACCAGTGCACAAAGCAGGTCCATAAAGACCTGGATGACAGATTCTGGTGTGGATGAACTTGACTGGCCTGCACAGAGTCCTGACCTCAACCTGATAGAACACCTTTAGGATGAATTAGAGCGGAGACTGAGAGCCAGACCTTCTCATCCAACATCAGTGTGACCTCACAAATGTCCCTCTGGAAGAATGGTCAAAAATTCCCATAAACACACTAGTGTGTCCAAAAATATGCAGCAAGACCGCCGCCGTCTTCCCGACTCTCAGCGGTGTATGAACACTGATGTGGAGTCTCAGTCATCGAAGTAGTTGCAGTCTCAAAGTGCTTGAAGAGAATGAAACATGGCTTATTTTCTTGTACTTTCTTCAAAAACCAAGATAATAACTCCCCTCAGTGTTATTTAATTACATCTGAACACCACTCCTGTTTATTTGTTTATTTGTTTTGTGGCTGAAGTATCTGATTCTGGATTCAGCCTTGAGTTTGTTTTTCAGACACGTCTCTCGCTTTAATTGGCATTTTACTTTTTCCTTTCTGCTTGTGTTTTGATGTAAAGCAATCCACAACCCACATGTTAAAAGGTGCAGCATGAATAACAACATTTTGACTTAGTTATTATTCAAATGGCATGAAAAGTCTTCACCTATTATGAATTGTAAAGTGTTTTATTCCCAGAGCTATTATCTGTTTTTATTATTATGGCCAAGACACTGGACCCCCACACAGTCCTCTTACAGCACAACATACTGCCTACAGAGTGCATGTATGTAATAAGAGGTGCTGTATGATTGTTTGTCTAACTCTCATTGTACAACCCAGATAAAAATACACTAAGCTCTCAAACAAAGGAGCAGCAATCAAGAGAGCTAATAATAATACCTTTAATGTGAGTCTGACAGGACATCCTCATTGTTCAGGGAAGGAAAAGCCGAAACTGGTCGATGTTTCCAGTAGTGCTTTTGTGTACTCGGGTCACTCAGAATAGAACCCCCACCCCAACAAGGAAACACGCTTTCTTTCTGCATGACAGGTATCATCATCCATCTCAGTACGTGTGTAAATTATGAATGCCAGATGGACGTTCACTCTGCATTCACAAGCAGGTTTGAGTGCGTTTGTTCCTTGACAGCATGACACCGAGCTGGGAAACATAGAGGCCTGCATATCAATCAAGTGAACACTACAACCAAACACGCAGCGGGAGCATGCGAGTGCAACGCCTTTGCTTCTCTCCTGCTACTGTCCATGCAGCACAGTGCGAGCAGTCTTGCATCAGCTGTGGCGACGTGTTTGGAGATGCAACAAGAAATTCAGCGTGACGTAAAAAAGCCATCAACCAGAACAACACGTCTCACATACTGTCAAAGACAACATCAAAAGTTGCCCCCCCCCCCCCCCCCCCCCCCCCCGACACATCTACAGCATAGTGTTTGATGATCACACAAACATTTCCTCACACTTGTTTGAGTGCAAATTAGTTGAAAAAAAAAAAAAAAAAGCATCGCTTCAAAGAATGGAACCAGTGCACAACAAGAGGGTGACAACATGCACTGGGGAGGCGTGAGGCTCTAATTAAGACCACTGTCATGCTGAAAACACCACTGACATACACTCTAAGTGGCAGACACCCACATCTGAATCCTCAAGAGCTTTGTGCTCCTAATTATCTTCAATTAGAAAAACAGCACGGTCAGAAGGCGGTTCAGGTAACAAGGAAGGAGCAGAGATACACTTGAACACGTCAAATGAGAGCGTTCACTTGCACATGCATGACACCAACTGTCCTCCCAGTCGGAGAGCTTTTAATCCCCTGACAGGTGTCCGTGTTAGCTGAGGAATGTCTCCGGGCTTCACGCAGCCGAGGGGAATTCACTGCTGCATTACAGCACGGGCACTCAGCCAGTCTGTCCTCACAGAAATACTAAACACACCCATTTTGGTGTTTTTATAAGATGCATTATGCTGACTGAAGTGATTGAAAAAAAAAAACTAAAAAAAAAACTAAAAAAATAAAGATTTGATTGCAAAAATGCTCGGGTCTTGCAGCTGATGGCTTTTGTAGGCATTTTAATGGTTTCCGTCTCCTTTTATCTGGTCTAAATAAACCACCTCTGTATACAGATTCAGGTCCGTTATTGATCTCTGATGGTATAATTACCTTGACAGGCCGGTAGGTAAAGCTGTAATGAGAAAATGTGTCTGGAGAGCCGTACAAGCCTGAACAAAACCTTACCCGATACCTTTAAGTTCAAGTCAAGCCCGCTCGTAACCCACCAGCATCAACCATTTAAATATTTACTGCAATTTTCCAAAAAACATAAAAGTAAAACAAACTAATCTGAGACTATTCAACAGATATGTGGAATTTCAGATACTTCATCTACACACGCTCCTGGTGGTGATATGTCAACAGGATTTTAATAAAACAACCCATTTTAAAGTCATGTGCCAATCAAACCTGTGGGCGTGGCTTTAATATCATCTACATTCATCTACAAAGAATATGACATTCTTTGAAAACTCAAGATTTGTGAAATTTCAACTACATGAAACTTTACAACCTGCGTATTTTAATGAACTAAATTAAAAAAAAAATATATGAATAATTGTACACTTTAACTGTAAAAGTGGCCGTTAACAGCCGTTAATAGTCCCAAAGGGAATGACTGTCCATTAAACTTCCTAGACTCATTCATCATGTTACGGGCTAAAAATGTACCAAGTTTACCGGTAAGCGGGCTAATAATTACAATTTTTCCTCATATCTTGAGAATTAAAGGCGATGGAAATATTTTTGTGCTTCTTCTTCTGCTGCTGCAAGGCTGCTTGAAAACCCCTCTGTGAACTAATCATTTGAGAACTTTCATACCATTTCTACATGTATTTACGTACTTTAAGGACATTTATAGTCTCAGACACGGTTGGGAAAATCATGAACCCTGATGTAAGTGATAAGTATCCCAAGACATGGCAGTATTAACTTAACCATTCAAGTGCTTAATTTGAAGGAAATAAAAGAGCCTGCAGGGATTTTTAAGTTAATTCCTGCCAAGCCGAAGTAGACTGATACTGACTAATAAGCGTTTCCAGTCTCTTCTGCACACACTTCCTTTCAACACCATGAGGAAAACTCCCTGCTATTTTGTTGTCATTCATGAGGAGGGGCTTCCAGCTACCAGACCAGATAAAACTGACATAAGGGAATGAGAAATCCAACTCACTGTTTCTCTTCGCCCTCAGATGGGTTCGAGTCCTGCTCCTTGGGCATGTGTTCCATTCACCTTAATTCCATCCAGCAGCCAATCGTGAGAGACTGAGGCAAGCCCCGCCCTCGGTTGCACACTTGTCATTCGCCGGTCGAGGGGAGGAGAGGGTCAGTTAGTGAAACATGACAGGGACCCGGCTCCGGGGTTCCTGGGAGTGTGGTTGGGGGCGGGGCGGGGGGATGGGGGTGGGGGTGGGTTGACCCCCTGTGAGCGTGAAGCGAGGATGGTGATCTGCTGGCCTGACGTCAGGGGCAGGAGCTGGATTCTGGTCTCAGGGACACCGCAGGAGAAATCAGATCCGGCCTGAAAGAGAACAGAAGTCCCAGATATCAGATTATACCGTCTCTGAAGACAACGCAGAGCCGGTGAGCAGAAAAACACTCCACCTGGCAGTAGTTATGTTCAATTTTAAAGTAAAAGTAAAATATAAATAAAAATTCAATAAAAGAAAATTTGCAGGGTGGCATTAAATAAAAAACCCTACAAAAACCACTTTTCAGCTGTTTATTGTTATTGTTTTCTGTTGTTTACTTTTAAAATGATTGATTAATACGCTCATTTCTGCATCGTCCAGTCAGTTAGTCATGTGGTCCATAAGATGCTAAAAGCTGCTGAAAAATATCTCTCATTTAAATATTTAATTTTTACGGTCTCAAAGGTTCATGGCCTCTTCTTATAAATCAAACCCGGTTTCGTTTCAAACACTTCCGTCTCATCAGAAGCTGGTGATGTCTCAGCAGTTCGGTGGTTTGTTGACTGGCAGAGGATCAAACAAAGCCTCTAACTCATTCTTTGCCTCAGATCATCTCCACAGCCAGCATCTTCTTCAAAGCTCAACATACTGAGTTAATAGATGCAGCCCAAAGAAGGAAAAGGATTACTTGGAAATAAATTTGGAAAGCACTCGCTGACTGACCATGTATAAAAGGAGAACGACTGTCCTGCCAGGCTCCGTACCATGGTGCATAACACCTCGCCACGCCTCCACGCTGAATTACACTGCCCCGAGTTTCAGGGGAGTCCCTCCATCTAACACTACACGACAGCGGTCATCAAGCAGACAGCAGCAGTGGGAATCCTCAGAGCCACGCAGAGAGTCAATTCTGGATGCGGTGACCTCGAGGTCAGAAATCCATCTTCAGCCATTACTGCTACAGCGGACTAGTTCCTTGAAAACTGGAGCTGAAAGCTTAAGGGATGTCCCGTCTTGTACAGGCTTAAGCTGTTAAGATGACCAGGGGAATCTGAAAGGGCATTTAAGTGCTCAGAGGGTTTGATGCATTAGCCCCTGCCCCCTCCTCTGTTGTCCTGGGAACGCTTTATTCTTTCCTCCTGCTAATCCCGGGTTCAGTGTCTTTCTAATCTGGAGCACAGGAATACCAGCCATGATATTAGTTTTAGTCAAAACTGATATTATTATTGCCTATCTTGTTACAACACAGTCTTTATATATATATATATATATATATATATATATAAATAAAATAAACATATTTGTGATAACAGCTTTAAATACGACTGATAGTTCAACCTTCAATCTGATGCCAATAACAATCCTTAAAAAAACAATAGCACATCTTCTATAGTTGATCAATCAATTAGCAGATAGAACTTAGTTAGTTATACGTTTTGGATCTCGTTTGCCAAATGCAGTTTAGTGTTGAGCTTCTCTGTTTATTCTTGATAGGCAAGAAGAGTTAGTAATCAATACCGACCATAGCGCCTGGAGGCCTTCCGGCAGATCTAAATCAATCCGAAGGAGCGAACTGAGTGATGTGCTACAAAGGTGCTCCTCTCTACAGGCTTGTTGTATCAACCCTAACCCAACACGAGGAGTTTCTAACGGCTGACGCAGGGAGGTCTAAATGGAGCAGCAGGGAGGTTGGGAACATCAGACAGCACATGAAACATGAGCTCTTAGTACTGCAGAGGCTGCAGGATTTTGGCCTGATGGCCAGAAAAATAAGTTGCAGCTGAAAAAACTGTGAAATTGGCTTATTTTTTTTTTATGCAATTAAATGGGACAGATTGTCAAAAAAAAATGTTGTGCATGAGAAGAAGTGACTAAATGACAAAAATAAACAAAAACATTACATTACAATCCTGCAACTTTGTACATCTGAAAAATATAATTAAGAGACCTGTTCAGACCTGATGGGTCCTGTGACATCACAGAACCAGACCATATTATTCATTTAATATTAGCTCATAAGCCTTTTTTTCCCCAACTGTACAAGTCTAGTTCAAAGATGCGAACCTCTCAGCAGAAAAATGGGTGGCGTCCTGTTGAGCAGCTGACTCCGCCCCTAAATCTGGATTTAATGAACAGAATTGAAAAGAATATGTAAAAGGGAGCTGTTGCACCGTATCTCTGTGGTATTTTGGACAAAGCATGTCACAAATAATACATTAATCTTACATCTTGTTTGACACAAATAATCCTGATTTTATAGAAGAAATGATGAAAATTAAAAGCGTTGGGTTTCAGTCCAGTCTGAGTTCTGGGGCTTGTACAAGGAAACGTTAATTAGTATCTTAGAGAGGAAATGTAAGGTTCAGTTCTGGGTTTTTAGTGTCACAAACCCGTTCAGCTCCTGCTGAAATGTCTCATCTTGGCAACTTATGCTGAAAACCTGAAATCAGTCCATGTAAAAACAGTGCATCGTGACAGTCAATTATCTGATAAAATGGAAAAACTGAAGAAAAAGGGGGAAAAAAAGGACGTTTATGGACAGCGGTAGGGTTTTGAAGTGTTTTGTTTGACTTTCACTAAAAACTAAAAGCATAAAAAGATTTCTTTTCTCCTTTCCTCCCACTGCTTCAAAGTGCGCAGCGTATCAAACTCACCACATCAAAATATGTCTCCACAGTCAAAGTCATTTCCACATTTCATCTCATTTAATTGCTTTTGAAACTTGCTTTGACATTTCAGCGCCTGGATGGTTTTATGATCTAAGACATTTCATATAAGCCCAATGACTGGCTTGATCTATTATTTTTTTCTTTTTTTCTGACTTAATGTTTTTCTTTATTTACTGCAAAGTGCATTTAAAACTGAATTTGTGTCCTTATGCTGTGATATTAGAAAATAAAATAAACAAATTCACACCATCGGTGTCGTTCTATCCTCATGGTTGCTGTAGGTTGCAACTATAAAAAAAAAAAAGACGGACGTAAACGTCCATCCATGCAGCTTTAACCTCATTCCCATTTACTGTTGGGCTTTCATCGAAAACACTGACAAGTCAACGAAGACCCAAAGCAAACACACGCTGTCCAGCGACCCACACCTGCTGTTTTGAAAAACCCGGCAGGCAGAACCGTCCGCCACTTCGACCCGAGTGGGACCCACGGTGGCGTGATGGTGACGCGGACGGTAATGACATAAACGCGGGGGGGCCAACCACTAATGCAGTGCGTTTTCTCGACGCCTTTTTACTCTCTCACATCAACTCTGGCCACAAGTGGCAGCGGCCACAGTTTGTGTTTGTGGCACAAACAATCAGCCGTTTTTCATCCTGGGAGGATGAGAGCCGGGCAGAAAATGGGAATGCTGTTTGATCAACAACTGCAATTACAGCTAAAAGCCGGCAAATGAATGGACACATTCCCCATCCCATTTAGAGAAAGACTCAGCTGTTAGTGTAAAAAACAGCCCTGATGACCTGAAGGTTCAATCCTTCTTCTCACTCTCCACGTCCACAAACAGCCGGGCCGGAAGCAAACGTTATGTGAAATTCCAACAAGCTGCAGCTTTACTTTGCGGGCAGATTTATGGAAAACGAATCGCACAGTGGCTATAAAACACATTTTTACACACTCTCACACTTCTGCACGTTGCGAGGGGCCAAAAGAGCTGAGAATGTTGACTTCTAGTGTTGAATTTTCAAACTGCGCACGAAAAATAATCAAGACCGGACAAAGAAAACTCATCCTGATACCACAAATTTATTCAGGACATGTTGAACTAGGACAATTTGATGCAACAAAAATAAATAAGCAAACCTATAAACACAGGAATAAAACACGCCCACTTTTGCGTGTCAGTCCTGCAACACAATCATGTCACCGAAGCAATTTACTGATATTAATTACTTTCCCTTTAGAGACCAAAAAGATATTTTGAGTTCAAATGAATATTAAAAATGTAAAAGAAAAAAAAAGAGATTCCAGCCCAACAGGTGAGTGTTTAGTGATTTAGTAAAAATGTTTTATCTTTAAAAAACAGCTCAGAACAGAAACCCTGACTACGGTTATCCAGGGACCATGATGCAACGAAGGGCAACTCTGCAACAATAATCATCCTGATTACCTTGTTTCATAAACATTTAAAAGAACAGTTCTTAACTAAAAAGAGGTCATTTTGCTCAGTCCAGTTTTATGCTTATTTTTGTTAGAGAATAGAGGTAGATGAAAGGCCTTGGGTGAATTCACTGTCAGGTGATCCCAGAGGTCAGGAGCATCAGGTCTTGACTCACCCACCCATCCGGATGCCTCCAACAGCCACCTTATGAGTATGAAACCCTAATCTGCTTTGCACAGGTTTTAACTCCCGAGCTGAGGTTTATGAGGCCTCTGCGACATGTCGACATGTCGCAGCACCTACACCTTCACCTGCAACGGCTGCAGGATTCAGCAGCGGCAACAGTTGCTTCTTCAACTGCTCCTGACAGCTCTGGACAAAGGCAGTATCCCTCATACAAACAGTATTTTCGCCCCTATGCACAAACGCAGTATGAAATGCAAAATAAAATCATAAAATATGAAGCAACGTATCGCAAAATGGTTGTTTCAATAAAAATAAAACAAATATTGATATATTTAATTTTTGGGTGCACAGATGATTTACAATAATATAATTTTTGTAACTCACATTATCACCTTAATTATCTTTCCTCCAGCATCGCTTCAAAATGCTAATTGGGCATAAAAAGCAGAGTTTTTTGTCCTCTGAAACAGGGTACACCTTAATTGCGTGCCTTGAATGCACCAAAAGAACAAGCGGTGACTGCACACTGATGCCTGGAGAAGCTCGGACATAATTGAGCATAATTTCCTCTAATGGCTGCTTCAGGCAAGGAGGGGGAAATAAATAAATAAAATTGAAAAAAAAAAAAAATCTAAGTCATCCTAATACTACAAAAATTAGGAAAAGATAAATGTGGATGATGATGGAAGAGAGGAAATTGTTGATTTCTGTCTTGTATCTTGACAGGCTAAAATCAATTTCTCTAGAAGTCTATTTACAACACAGCAGTATGAACCAGGAGGAATATTGGTGGAGGCAGGTGGAGGCGGAGGAGGTGGTTGAGATAAGCGGCGGCGCTGTAATCACCAAATGAGGCAGAGACGTGACGCCTTCGGAGCACTGGAGAATCAATGAGCAGTACCTCAGTTACAGAGACAGCTAATTAGGCGAGACAGACTGAAGCCGGGGTTGACTGGACAGGCGGGGACGGCGTTCCCGCCCGAACTAATGTGAGGCTCCATCCAAGAAACGCTGAAACAAAGTGATGGAACGTTTTTCCTCTAAGACTCATCAGTTAGTCTCACGCCAGAGCAGAGACCGGCCCGGACCGTCTGAAGCGCATACCACAAGTCAGCACTCAGTCTGCGGCTCAGTTCACACCTGGCTTTAAAATGCATTTTCACCCACCTCTCGTGATCAGATCTCGCTTCGAAGCTAAATTACACTCACGAAAATGTACAGCTGACTGATCTAATCAGATTCAATCTACCTTTACCCACATTTCACACCTACGTCAGCCACATTGAAAGCTCATTTTTGATCAGTACTCTATTGATGTGATGATTAAAAAAAAACAGCCTGATATCTTCTAATTGGCTGGCCAGCTGTCGGATCACGGGACGGATCTTTGAATCAATCTGTGTTCGGAGAAGCGCAGATGGAATCACAAAAGTAATTCAAAATGGAAAACACCAAACAGACACCATAAAAGAAGGTTTTCTGTCAACAACACATCCAAACCTCTGTGGAGCCTTTTCTGTTGAACAGGTGCTCCTGAATGCATTTTAGTTGAAAACCGTTTAAACAAACACAGCCACATGCATCCCAGACCCCCTGTGAATTGGGTTGAGATTCACTACAGTCCTTCTGTGCGTGCACGTGCAGGCTCGTGATCAGATTAGCAGTGTCAGGTGTTGCGTGGGCCACTTTCAGTCATCTCATCATGCATCTTCTTACTAGTGTACTTGAACTGTAGTTGGGGAGGTTTTTCCTTCCCACACTCGCCTGGTGCTTGCTCAGGACGAAGGACTGTATCGAACAAATATTTCTGTGAAATCCTCACCAAGGCAATTATCATTATTGATACTTATATTGGCTTTGCGTGAATGGATTAGTCTGGAATCAGTTGAGGTGTGTTCCTGAGGAGCCTTCAGATGAAATTTATCGTGATTTTGAGCAGCTGAATTTGACAAAACGTGACAAATCACTTCGGTCTGATCACGACTCCAGAGAAGTCTAAAAAAGACTCTAATCAGAAACTTGTTTTGCTGTTACTGATGATGCAGCAGGTGGAACGTAAAGCTCGGAGGACAATTACAAATGTTCTCAGCTGCAGAGGGCAAATTCCAGCTCTGATCTCCCGAGGATAACCCTCCGTTAGTGTTCACAGCATGACAGCAGACATGAGGTCAGTGACCCCAACTCCAAACGCTGACGTGAGTAATTGGTGGTTAAGTAGCGGATCAGAGGCAGAGCTGAGCTGCTGGAGTGGCTCATGTGGTCTGATTGTGTAGGAAAAGGTGAATATCAAGGCCGGAGGTGTTAGTACTCCGGGGTCACAGGAAGCCAAAGGTGACGGGATCATGTTTCAGCGTGTCACTGCCAGAGAACCCTAAATGTCCGCCACTTTACCACAGCAAGTGTCTAAATGCTACCAATACAGCCATTCTTCTAGCTGTAAGCTTGTGTGTTGTGTTTGCAAGCAGGCACGTGCACGCTGAAGTTCAGCTTAAACGTGGGGCTTCAGAGGCCACATCTACCTGAATGTATTCAAAAAGCATCCGCGTTGCACACGGTCAGCTGCATCGATCTCTTCTGAACGTCAAGTGTTTATGTTTGCATAAATCTGCAAACAGGGAAACACAGACAGTAAATACTTCCAACATCCTGCAGTCTTTGTTGCTGACGCTCCGCATCAGGGATGCCGTATTGAACTGCCATCCGTTTGCACAAGGCAGTCCCGACGTTCCCACGTGTGGTCATCATTCCCTGATGCAGTATCTGATGGAGTGCAGTATCTGATTGACAGATCTTAACTCGCCCCGGTTTTTTAAATGTTCATTTGTGTCTGACGTTGGTTAAGAGGTGTGGTGAGATGCTGTAACGCGTTGTCACTGTCCTTCATCGAGGTGAAGTCGTCACCGTTACCGACATCCGTGGTGCTGCAGGTATCTACTGGGGCGTGAAGGAAAACATCCAGAAACATCAGCAGCTCGTGTGCGTTTATTTCTCTTTCAGTACTTCTTCTGGATGTTTCCGTCTCAGCAGGGGTTTGTGTCCGTGTGTAATCCCTTCAGTGTGACGAGCGCCAATATTCCTGTTTTCTTACTTTGTTTTCAGGCAACACTGGATGCCAAGTTGTATCCTTGTTCCACTCGACTGCTGTCAAGTAAAATACTGCGCTGGGAGTCGGTCTTGGCGATGAACAGTTCTGATGACCAGTAATTTCATCACGGAGAGCATTTTTCCAGAGCCACGCAGACGTCATCAGTGTGGCTCATCCTGGCTCCGCCGCTCTCCCGATCCACCTGGAAGTCATTCTGGATCGGCCCCGGTTTCCCCACATAAATCCCGGCCAACTCAGCACGGCGACTCTTTCGGGAACTCCGTTGGCGTATACGGTCTCGTTTCTTCAGTAAATATTCCATGGGTTTACTTTGGAGGCTGGAGATGTCAAAGAAGCTGCAGAATCCGTCGTCTAAATGCCAAAGAAAAGGTGCCTCACAGCTTCCCATCTTATCACCTCTACTTGTTTGTTAATGTCTCTTTAATTCCTTACAGCAGCGACCGTGTAGACGTCACAGTCTGGGTCAGATTCAGTGTATTCACTGTGAAATCAGACGTTTTTACTTCAACACCACTGACACCTAGAACCTAGTATCTACACTGCGCCAATCTTCAATTACTTTTATACAATCATGTTAACTTTTGCATCTCTTTTCCCAGAGCTTAAAGCAGTACATGTTTAAAACAGTACTGTAAGAACGGCGGGAGAAAAGCAGGAGCATGTCACAGATCATTGTATCCAGGCCACGGCAGCTCCTGGAAGTGCGCTCAGATTGTCTTTTCCTTACCTCTGGATTCTCCTGCACATCATTACCTTGACCTCATGACAAGGAGGTAATTACGCAGACCTATTTGCCTGAAACCCGAGAGTTCAGATCCACAGAAGAGCCGCGTCAACGTCTACGAGACACCTGGAGGAAGCTTCCCGCACAGCCCCCAAAGAAAGAAAAACACCCAGGAGAAGGACCGGTGCAGGCTTCAGTCAAAACACTCGCCAAGTCAAATATTTCCATCGCATTTTTGTTTTTTAGAGGATCCAAACTTCATGACTTTATTTAAAACCAATGAAAAACGGTAAGTGCCTTATCTGCATTAATCGGTGAGCCAAAAGAAAGCGCGTCAACGATCTGCACAGCCTCTCTCACTTCCACTTTCCCTTCTCCCTCGTCCCTCTTCTTCCCCTTCTCGTTTTTTTGGCAATAAAAAGTCAAGGTGCTGCCAAGTTTTTTATTGGCTATGGAAAACAAATTCAACTTTGTTTTTTTTTGTTTTTTTTACGGCATGTCTTTTTTTCCCCCCATACTTGCAGTTGTATTTTTCCCTTTCGTTTCCCATTCTGACCTGGTGAAACATACGCTGACTTTCACCTTTTCTACAAATACACGAGTTTGTAGTTCATGTTTTCAGTTCATTCAGAGGCTCAGAAATACCAGGCTTTAGTGGACAGATTTAAGAGAAAACACTGCTTTTAGAAAGGCTTTATATTAAAGGAGCTTCCAGGCAGACACAAGTGCTGCAGAGCTTTTTTAACCTCTTAATTTTTTCTTTTCACAACAGTTAAATAATGTGCCGAGCTTCCGTTTTTTGGTGATGTGTTTGTTAACATCAGCAAAGCTTGTGCTCTTTCCAAACAAGCAAAAAAAAAAAAAAAAGAAGAAGCATGCGTCGCTCCTGTTTTTTAGTTTTTAAACCTCGGTCCACCTTAAAAAAAGCTCCTCTGTCTGAGGTCGCTGATGGACCAACGTGCATCCACACGTTTGTTCACAACACTGTGATGAAACAAGTCCTTCCACTAATCACAGATTACTTTGGAAATGAACACATTGCAGGGTTTTCAAGAGACGGTTTAAATCGGCCAAGTCAAACTAACCACCTCTCAGACGAGGGACCACACAAGTTCAGGTCAGTAAAAACCTTAAACATCTTAAACGATTCAAGCCAACGTGTCGCTGATGACTTTAACACTAAAGCTCAGTTTTCTCAACCGAAAGGCCGCTGACATTTCAGACAGAAGGGTTTAACTCGTTTAAGGTGAGAAAAGATAAAACCTATTTTATTGCACAAAAGAGGGGAAACGGAGGTGCTATAAATAGATTGTTTAGGTGAGGAGGAAATTCCAGTTTTAATATGCGAGTGCATGTTTACTAATGTTTGTGTTGGTTTATATTTAGAGCGCATCCAAATTTAGGATGATTGAGCTGATGATGCTGACACAGACTGGCAGGAGACGCTGTCTGTCTGTGGTAAGACGAGGTACACAGTACACACACACACACACACACACACACACACACACACACACACACACACACACACACACACACACACACAGTGGTAAGACGAGGTACACGGTACACACACACACACACACACACACACACACACACACACACACACACACACACACACACACACACACACACACACACAGTACAGGCAACTTTAACCAAAGCGTGCCAGCTGGATGGGCACCAACTCTGATCTGCCTCCATTCCTCTTGCCTCATCCCTCTCTCTGCTCTACCCACACTGTTGCCATGCCAACGTACCCAGGAGCGGTCCTCTTTTCCCAAATTAAAGCTAGAGCACTAAGAAAATCCAAGGGTCACAGCAAGAGCCTTTATTTCCCCTTTTCCACACTTATTATCATAAAACCAGCTTGCTTCTCGTCATTATGTCTTGTTTATCTGCCACTTGGCATCCAAAATAACAAAATAAACAAACTAATTGGCAAGTCTGCATCATGCATTAGCACACTACGCAAGCTTTGATTTTAAGTAAGTTGAACATAGTTAGTTTTTCTTTAAAGCATGTCCACAAACTGCCGAAGTAGAACAGCAGTGTTTGTGTTCGTGCCATACAGCTCTGTAGATACTGGACGTGTATATTGTACTTGGGGACGTGGAAGGTGCACCCGCATACTTGAAGTTTATAAATGGGGGATTGGATCCAGGCAGCAGCCGCAGCTCAAATAAACCCAACCAGACTGGCCTCAGGCACATAAACAACAGCACAAATGAGACGCTATGAATAAATATGCACAAATTATTAAACAACATTGGAAAGGCTTAACAAATTGAGATCGGTTTGTGATCGGCAGAGCTCCGTGGGGGGCCAGATGTCACGGTTCAGCCCCTCCACCATGAAGCAGGTAAGTGTTTTGGTCAGGTCTGAAGTCAGACTGAAAAATTGTCCATTTAAGCAGGGACTTCTTATTTGGACTTTAATTAGCCAATTTCACTGTGTTGCTCAGTTTGGGGCTCCGTCACGGGCTTCCCGCTGGGCGTGCAGCGAGTCCTGGTGGCTCTTTGAGACATAAAGTGTGTGGCACCAACTCCTGCTGCATGAGCATAACCTGGCATCACGCTGGTCTACACACCGCACCCAGGGACAGCGGTCACGCCTTTCTGACCATCTCAAACATAGAAATCAACTTGTTCCTCATGAGTTCTGCACACCAGGCTCCTCCTTCAGTTAACTTCAATTCAGAATACTTCATTGAAAATGAATGGTCAGGACAGGAAAATGGGAATGCCTCCATCAGTGGCAGCATACTGACCCTCATCCAGTAGCTGCTTGCACTTGGCACCTGATCCAGCGGCCTGAGAGCGACTGGCTCTACCCACTACGCCACTGCCACACCCAGTTTGTCCACAAAAGACTGGTTACAAGTACCAATTACTACCTGCTTTTCCTGTATTGCTGCACCGCGCACGTTCACCTACTTTCAAGCAGCATACAGGGTTGGACATTAACGCTGGCCTGCTTGCTGGGGGCCAGTGAACTGGAAATAATACTTTGGATAGTGCCAACCAGTCAGACGTCATGTTTCCTGACCAATCAGAGGCGCGACGTTTGCATCGCTCCAACACAGATCATGAAGGATTCCTTCAACACCTTTCACACCACATGATGGTTCTGTTTGAGACAAGTGAGCTTGGTATTCAGACATGTTGCAGACTTTAGTCACTTTCTCAAAGGTCAAACTGGCTGAAAAAGCGTTAATGGCGAGTCCTGCAGAACACGGCCTGCAGCATCAAATCAAAGGAAAGGATCAAAAGTCTTTTCTGGTTTAAAACAAAGTCAGATAAAATCAGTTATATTTCTTCCTTGCTGCTGCCAACTTGAAAACTTTGTTTGCATGTTTTTTTTTCTTTGTTTAATAATCAACAGTCCAAAACACTGCAGTTGCACAAATAAAAGATCAGAAATTGTTTTCCCGTGCATCTGGGTCACTGCTGCGTGTCGCCACCTGATGACCTTCAAGGTCTCAAGACGTTCTCGTTATGAACAGACTATTACGCTTGACATCTGTCAACATGCATTACCCAGTAAATGACAAGGTGCACCTTTGAGACCGCTCAGCACTCACCTCACCACATTTTTCACAATCCTTTCACTTCACCAGCAGATGGTTGGGGTTAAAGCTTCGCTTAAGTTCAGAGCCTGTGATGGACTCTGGCGACCTGTCCGAGGCGTTCCCGCCTCTAAAGACAGCGGAGCCGGGGTGAAAATAAGAATGGCTTCATCAGGAAATCAGCTCTTTGCGGCCTTGCGTAAGCTCAGGCAACAATCCTGTCATTAATTTACAATAAGTCATTTCTATGGGTGATGTCACCTGAATGTGCTGGGTGTGATCACAGTGTAAGACAAAGTGATACTCTGCAATGTTTAGAGTGAGAGTAACAGGTTTTAGTTATCAATTTGCTCTAATGAGGGTTCATAATACAACATGTCAGCTTCAGTGCTGCAATGTCAGGTGAAGCAAAGCCTGGTGCGAAAAGGAAAACTCAGGCTCAACCCGTTCTGCCAGACTGCATGGTTATCGAATGTCACGTAAAACGCTTGAACCACAGATTTTGTGACAGGTGAGTGGCAAACAGGATTCCACTGATCAAAGCAAAATGAGCAAAGAAGAAATGAAAGCAGCGATCTGGGAGGACGATCTGGCCTCTGAAATTTAAGCAATATCAGCTGTGTGGAAACAGACAAGAACAACAGCATCTACTGCAGCGCTTCAGAACTGTGGAGACGACATAACCCAGACCCGAGCGCCATCAAGGGCAGACGCAAAAATCTGTCACGACATGTTAGATCACTGACTGCAGCCTGGAGTGTTGTAGAGTATTAGCTGAATGCAGCGGTGTCATGGTGAGTCCACCGATGTGTTTATCTAACTTATGTCTCAGGGAAAGCACTCGGTGTCTTTTGTGTTTGCTTTGCAAAACCAGTTCTGTCCCATTCATCTTCTACAAACTTTGTTTTACAGGGAAAAACAGCAACACTTCTGATCCCTTTTTCTAACAACATCTCTTATCGTTCCAGAGTCACCAAATCTTTACAAATTCATGCTCAAAAAGATAATACGTTAAAGCAGTGCATTCTGCAGGGGAGTTAAACTGCTCCAGGTCAGTTTTGTCACACAGAAAACACATTTGGTATCAGTCATGATGGTTTAAAATGAGCCAATAAGTGAGCTCAATACCGCCGACTGATTTTTATCAGAGACCAAAGAAATAAAACATTTTGTCCCACCGATTTTTGAGCTGTGACACATAAAGATAAAGTTTATTGCTATTTGTATACTTGTATGGGTTCTGGGGTGGACCGATCGACCGGCCCGCCGACCGACCCCAATTTCCTTAATTTTGGGGGGTCAGCAATCTGCCGATACCTACATGTGAAACTGATCTTATTCACCGATCTTATTCATCGATCTTATCTACCTCAGCAGGTCAGAAAATCAGCCACTGTCTCCTTTTGCTCTGCCGTGACAGAGGGCTGACTGACAGGCCCGCCCACCAGGTCTGCACGTGCACCTTCATCTGCCCGGGTTAACAAAAGCCACCCGGATCACGGTCAACCAGCCATGTCGTCAGTTTGGCAGCATGATACGGGGATGTTTACGGGGAAATAAGTCGTGGTGGGACTTTTAGGAGCATTTGGCTTATAAACTGTAGCAGGTTATTTTTACATTGTGGCTATTTAAATGTAAAAACAAAGGTCAGGTTTTAAAAGGTTGGTGATCGACAAGAAAACTGCATTCGGTGCACCCCTAATGGGTACGTAGGAATTGTTTCTGCAGGAGCACGTCCTGATGAAAACTGATCTAATGATTTTAAGGCTCAATATATATATTTTTAAACTGCACATTTGTGTTTAAACTATATAAATACAGGACATACTTTCCTTTTAAGGTACATCAAATTCTTGATATGTTTACTGACACTGCGTCTCATTTCCTACCTCAGGAACACTTGTGAAATGGTCTCGCCCCGTCTCATGGCACTGCTGGTCTGCGCTCTCATCACCGCTTCTAGAAACATGGCTGACATAGTCAACCGTCAGTCCGGAGAGCGTCCGGAGAGCGTCCGGAGAGCGTCCGGAGAGCGTCCCGAGAGCGCTGCAGGCTCACAACACAAACTGCTCCGTCTTCCACTCCATCAGTACGCTACATTTAGCAAGAAGCATTAATATTGATTTTTGGAATCAGGGAAACAAATCTCCCTCCAACGTGAATCAGACCCTTCTCTGCATCCTCATGACATGATTATCTTGGCACGAACTGGCTCAGACTTGAGTGTGCACACAGGTGCCTGGAGACACGCCTCCAACCTGCATCTCCGGCCACACACCTCATGTGCACGACACGTTCCTGCCTCGTCTCCCAAAAGCCTCTCACCCCATCCATCTCAGCCACCTCTGTAATGAGCAATAAAACATACTGTAAAGAGACCACAGACACACATGCACCAACAAAAACTTACAAGAGACCTACGCCTGCCCCTCCCCTCGTCCTGCCGACCCCTCCCACCTACGGGTGTAACGAAGCCTACAAGGCCTCTAGCAGCCCCTGGGAGCCACAGCGCCGTAGCAACACCCACCTAACACCTCAGTCTTTTCCTGGCTACACAGCAGATTCTGTGAAAGAGGAGAAGGTGGTAAAGCGGGAGGCCAGAGAGGTAGAGCCAGTGGGCTGGAAGGCGATTTTGTTGGGAGTCATGTTGGGGTACACCAGAAAGCAGTCCAGATGCACAACCGGTTCCCCTGTGTGGTCCTGGATCTGATTAGCAGCGAACCCTTTTCATGAACCGACATGCACAACACACAGATTCCCACTGAAGTACTTCATCTTTCCAAACACGTCCACTCAGGTAGTCTGGAAGCTCACACTCATCCGTGTTTAAAGCTGCACTTGCTCTTAGAAGGAAGAACCGATGCAAGATGATTAAAAAACAGAAGAAATTGGTGGAGAAGCAGAAAGCAGGCAGCAGATGGAACGAGCCAGTGGAAGAAAGCGACGAGAGCCAAGTCTGTCAGAGAGCAAAGTTTGGAGTTTTCACTGCAAACATCCCCGAGGAATAAAGTGAAGCGGTTACTCAATCATTTCATCTGTTCCATGCAATCTCCTTGTTTTCCTTTCATGGATCTTCACACACACTCAAACGCTCACATACAGAATCAGTCCAAAGGCAACAGACAGTACTATGCATGAGAGAAACGTTTTTCTCTGGAGCACGAGTTCATCCAGAGTTTGCAGCCTGTGTTTGTTTGCTTAAATAATTTCAAGAATACAGTGTCTTCGGATGTCTACGCACAACATGTCCAGGTAGGTCAGCAATTAAATAAGAAACAGACAAAAAGACAGATGTGTGTTTTTCTTACAAAAAAGAACAAAAAAACTATCAGAAAAGTATCAAATATGCAGGAAGAAACAAAAAGGTGAAGGCAGCGTCTCGCTGACGCCTCAAGAACAATTCAACATGTGATTCGTCAAATTGATGATGATCTGTCTTTAAAACAGCTATTTCTCCTAAATTAACTACATCTGCTTCCACGTGCACCTTATTCTTTCTTTTTTTTACCCTGTGGACAGTAAATGTTGAGCCTGTTAAACGCATTCAGGCAGTTGAGTTGCACAGAACCCAGGAAACATGTTTGCTTGTTTGATAAACGGCTGCAGTGTGATGGAAACTTTCCAACTCAGCGTACGCTCAAACATCTCATATGATGAAACGCAAATCAAGAGGGCGTAGAGAAATGACCAGAAGGGCTGTCAGCAGCTCTGTTTCTGCCTTGTTGGGTAGGAATGTGCGTAATGATCGCGTAGACTCTATAAAACGAGTGTCTGAGCTGTGTCGCAGGGCAGCTGTGGTAGTGACGGGACGGGGGTGTCTGCACGTCCACTTTACGTCCAGAAACAAGCTTCACTTTTAATTCTGTTTTTATTTTGTTTGTTAAAAGCATAATAAAAATTATTTGATCTAATGCAAATAGAAAATGTAGACAAACAAGATATCACTTCTTTTTTCTGTGCCGTTATTCTTTTGAACCAAAGAGAGAAAAAAACCCAACATGTGGACAATATTAAGACGCCACCTGACTGGTTGCACGGGATCTGAGAGGGCTGCAGCCAGGTCTTGCTAAGATCAGATCATCAGCCGTACAGACATCTGTAGAAGCAGACTTTCTGGCAATTAGTTGGTCTGAAGCATTTAAGTGTGTACACACAATGCCATGCAGGAAAGACGTCAGCATTTGTCTTAGAGAAGGAGATGGTGCTGTATAATGGTATAAAACCATTTCTAAACAATCTGGAGTTCAAAGCTCTGCGGTTAGAAAGATTGTCCATAAGTGGGAAGTATTAAAAACAGATACTGATCTGAAGAACAGCAGCAAATCTACATCAGAACGTGTTGATATGCTGACTGTATGTTCGACTGATATGTGATTTGTCCACATGTGAAAGGAAAAACCAGAAAACACTGCAACTATGTTTTATTTACTTTTATTTTGAAACATTGGATTCACATGGCGGAGGGTGTAGTCCGATGCCTCTGATTCTGTCGTCATGGTCTGGGATTATCTGTTTTCCATAGGTGATCTGCCCTGGTTTCTGGAAGAAGTGAATTTCACAGAAGACGGTAATGTTGTCCGTTCTGTGTCCAAAACGACCCGCTTTTACTTTCTACTGGCCTCTTTGTACAACTTTAGTGCCTAGACTGTAGCTGTGTAGCTGCGACCTAATGAACTGATGCGTGCGTTGACGCGGGAAAAGTTGAAAATCCCCAACTTTTGATGGAGTCAACGCAATGTACACAACTCAAAATTCATTTCGGCAACCAAAAGCATGGCGTCACCCCATTTATTCTATGGAGACGGAGGCCCGACGGATGCAGCAACGTTGCTGTGTGAATCCAGCATTAAGTGTGTCCTTGGAAATCCAAATGGCCAACTACAATGTTTAACTCTGACACTGAGACAGGCGGGCAGGTTGACTCAGACGTGGCCTTTCAGGATCAAAAGGAGACACGGGGACAGAGGGGACATGCTCGACTTCACCCTGGGATCTGTATATTTGACTTACAGAACAGGTATGTGGATGCATGCGGGCACACATGCATGCGCACATGCATGCGCACATGCATGCGCACATGCAACCATGTGAACCGGATAGCGTCTATCACTACATTCCAGTAACTCAACCTCCTGCAATAACAGATGCAAACTTATTCATGCCTACATGTCGTGCTGTCTGAACATTTAGACACTTTAAAAACAAACAACAACAAAAAAAAACAACCACCACCAACTCATTTTCTGCACAACCTGTGTCTGAAGTCTAAAACGAGACCTGTTCTTCTACTTTTAGTATGTCATCTTTTTACAGCTCTCTCTTTAACAGCTCAACAGTTTAAATACTTTTTGGCTCAACTGTGTGTGTCAGACGTGCACTCAACATCCACTACATCACATTTAGGAGAAACTTTTAATAAAATATAAATAACCAAATAAAAGAATAGATAACATTAGGTAATAATGTGTTCATAATGGCCGGAAAAACTATAATTTATATAGTTGTAATTTATAATAATGTCAGGCATTGAAGAGTTAAACTACAGCAGGCAGGTGACTTTGTTGGATGGATGGAGGTTTGTTGCTGCATGTTTAGACTTCACCAGGAGTTGGGTTGAAGTCAAACTCTTTACATGAGCTCGGATATCCGCACATATTAAAACTGGATCATATCCTCTCCTCGTTTGCACTGACAGTAATGTGTTCGACACTTGACAGTCGACAGGCACAGATTTAATATGGAGGTGACGTGAAGGAGACTTTCTGCTCACAAAGGTAAAACTACCTCGGCTTGTCTGTAGAGACTCAATCCACACTATCGGTTTAGTCAAATTACATTTTTTCAGTCTTGTCAGAGGCTTGAAATATCACTTTATTCTGACGCTGGTTGATGTAGTTGTACACTCCAATCCTTTTAGGACTATCATGATCTTAATGCCATCCGTTTTCTACACCTGTTTAAATCCTTTGCAGGGTCGCGGGGGTCTGCCGGAGCCTGTCCCGGCTCATTACAGGCGAGTGGCGGGGGTCCACCCTGGACAGGTCTCCAGTCCATCACAGAGGGGATTAGTGCTTATCTTTGAGTTTTCCAGAAAATCCTCAGGTTCTGGAAGGCTTTTACAGCGGCGTTCGGCCTGGATGTGTTGAAGTGTGAGGTCAAAGTGTCCTGACAAAGCACCGGTATGATGAGGGGGCAGAAATACTGACATTTTGGAAATCAGCGCGTTTAAGACGAGTGGGGAGACTGATCTACAACTGACATAAATAGCTGGCGCAGCTTCCAGCCAGCACGCCGTCTCCTGGAAAACACATGGTGCACATATGAGGAGCTGAAACCGTTACTTTAGCAGATACTGCGATGACATCACATGTGCAACATTCAGTTAATCGCCAGTCAAATGTGAGTTCACGAAGTAAATATTCTCTAGTTGCAACTTAAAATAAAAACACATCTTCTTGACATGACTGTAGATTCTTTGGGTTTTGTGATGTTAGTTAAAATAACCAAACCATCTGCACTTGATGACAACTTTAGATGGGAAACATCTTTCGATCCAACTTAATGCCAGAGTTTAGGTTTGGCATGATCATGAGCAGAAAGAAGGTGTTGCAAAGAGCAGCAAAAATGTCGACAGCTGTGTGAACTACAGATGGAAACTGGAGGGATTCTTCAAAATCAGTCTGCTGGAAGGACACAGAGACTTGTGGGTAACATCATGTTAAAGGTCCAGACGCAGGAATAAACAGTTGTGAAGGTGCTAGAGCAGATTATTCACTCCAGCTAGAAAACAAAGAACAAAATATCTGTCTAATTCACCAAATATCAAGTCATTTAGATGCATAATAATCTCTCTCTTTATTTTTCTTTAAGTTTCTGACTAAGCAGTGAAGAAACAAACTTCTGACATCTAAAAGTACATTATTTTCTAATAACTAAGAATGCATTAACACAAATTCTGTTTAACGCCACAATTGTTCTTCTAAAGAGAAATAAATGCACAAACGTTTTGGTAAATATGACCTTCGACCCAACCTGTGGTTTGGGGAAACAAGGAGCGACGCGGCTGTAAACGACTGTCCATTACAAGCGTCACTAGTTACCTACGCGACTACAGATACGCGACACAGTCGTTGTCAGAACAGCCTCTATTATTGGAACACGCCCACCTTACGTCAGTCAAAGCCAGCTGTGGACACCAGCTCCTTCAGCTGAACCACGTCGGAGAAGCCGCGGCGCTGCTGGCGGACGTTTACGGCAGCATATCACCTGTCGTGTTGGTGGTGAAATCAGAAACTGTCGACGCGGTTAGTCGACGCTGGGTCACGATAAACTGCCAGGTAAGCGTTGATGGGCAGCCAATGGCTGAGACGGCTGTCAATCAAAAGTCTAGGATAAACATCTTCTTCTGTGTTTGTGCGATTAATCTGGAGTTAACTATGAAAATCTTTAGATTCAATTTAATCAATTGACAATCCTACTAATACCATTTAATTTTCTCTTTGTGTGAGAATGTGGATTTTATTCCACTGCAAGGGATTTGTTATGGTCTGCACAAAGGACTGTAAATAAGAACAATCAACAAGCAGATGCCACACGATACTGAAACAGAAAAACCGGCTCCAAAGCCGGTGTCTTTAACCGGAGACAGCGCTGCAGAACGGAGAGCAGAGCTGAGCAGAGTTACACCGTGATATGCATGCTGGTGTTCTAGAAATAACTACCTCATTCATCAAATTGACTCAACCAAAACATTCAGGACAAGCAAGCTGTTGTGACTCAGAGAAAATCAATTAATGACACTAACTAGCTGACCACACGCTGAGGGGTAGCAGATCCAGTAACTGGCTCGCAGCTGCTCCCACGGCTCTCATTAGTCAAGTGGGCTGCAGCCGGCCCCAGAGCAAACGTAAAGACTTAAAAACAGGCCTTTATTCACTCAAACGGTTAACCCGTGTCCCTGGGAGTAAAGTTTAAAGGCAGACTATCATTCTTCAGTGTGTTTAAAGGAAAAGCTAAGTGATATAAATAGGGAGTCAGGTCAAATGGAGACTGTTAAGGCCCACAATGAAACAGACGGCTGCTACAATCTACAGTCTGGATTTAGCCGTGGCATCAGTATCGTGGATGAGATATGATGGAGGAGCATGTCTGCAGGAGCTCTCCTACTTCAGCTGAGCTCAGGGATATAATCTCAGCTGCCGAGAAAGTAGACTGGATGCACAGCGGCGAGATGGAGAAGCGTCCGTATTATTTCCTGAGCAGCCTGGAATCCAGGCCTGGAACAACAGCTCAAGGATCCAGGCCATACAATATTTACATAGAATCACGCTTGTTAGTTGTCTACGCCACGCCCGAAGCCCAAATCAACATCTGGCAAATGGAAAAGGAGTTCAGCTTTGTGGACAACAATGTGTTGTAATGCGCGAGCAAATCGCAAAGAAAATGTTTGCAAACAGCTGTGTGACGGCGATTACAAATTCCACCGCCACCGGAAACGTGGTTCTCAGCACGTGATGTCAGCATAAGCTGTCCGATTAGTCTGCTTTGGCTTCTCCCATGTGATCTTCTAGTAAATAAAAACACCTTTGCACATGTTCATGGTGTTTTCAGGGCTTCAGGTATGGTTGAAAACGCTCCGCCGGTTCGGCATCCACAGCGAACCGAGTGTGTTCATGTTGTGCAACAGAGATGAAGCAATAAACATCAAAGGAGGGAGACAGGCAAAGACCACGAAATGATCATATCTCAATGAATATGTGCATTCTGCACCATGTTGTGTGTGAGCATGAAAGTGAAACTGCTGCACAAACATCTGAATTGTTTGGGCTCCTTCGTCTGCAAGTGTCCCAGTTAAACGCTCATGCTGCATTTCGGCTCATTACGTTGCGGCCGAGGAACCTTCAAACACGACGGAAAAGCGTGTCTTTGATGAAGGAGCGCTACTTTTTCCAGGTCAGAGTGAAGTCGATTTGGGGCAATTTTCTAAATATAGAGCAGACAAACAGTCAGCGAGTTACACTGCAAAAAATGGCCCATCTAGACAACATTTTCTAAATTTTGTCAAAATTGTCTTGTCAAAATAATACAGTCAAAACTGTCAACAGGGGTAACAATAATTCTCTTCTATTCCTAAAACTAGCAAAAAAGTCTAAAATTGTCTCTAATGTTCTTGAGAGAAAACTTAGAAAGGTTTTTTTGTGTAAATATCCCTTCAACATCTGTCAGTTTCCTTTGCTCTGGTTCTCTTTACATACATGCACGTGTTACTGGCAATACTGAGAAAGTTGCAGAGGCTCCGCTCCGTTCCTCCCTGCTCCGCTCCTCTATGCTCCGCTTTGTTACTCCCTGATCCTCCCTGCTTCACTCCGTTCCTCCCTGCTCTGCTCCGTTCCTCCCTGCTCTGCTCCTCCCTGTTCCTCCATGCTCTGCTCCGTTCCTCCCTGCTCCGCTCCTCCCTGTTCCTCCATGCTCTGCTCCGTTACTCCCTGCTCCGCTCCTCCCTGTTCCTCCCTGCTCCGCTCCTCCCTGTTCCTCCCTGCTCTGCTCCGTTTCTCCCTGCTCTGCTCCATTCCTCCCTGCTCCGCTCCTCCCTGTTCCTCCCTGCTCCGCTCCGCTCCTCCATGCTCCGCTCTGTTACTCCCTGCTCCTCCCTACCACAGTATTCTGCTCCCCGGGTTTTCACTGGCGAACCCTGCGTTGAGCCACGATTTGACACGAAGAAGCCTCCTCTGTTCCTAGAATAATAACCAGACTCTCGACACTTCCCAGAGTTGAACAGTGTTTCCAGCTACCGCAGCGCTACTTACCCATGTTGTGCTGGAACGTAGAGCTGGACATATTTATAACAAAACCGTCACACAACACATGGATGCAACTCAAGGAAATCGGACCCGATTTTCAAAAGAATCAGTGCCATAATTATCTAAACTTTTTCCGCGGTTTATGTCATAACTAACCGGATTTTCAGCTCAACCTGGAGAGGTTTTGAATTTGTACATGGCTGTAATCTATTAGAGTATATTAGAGCAGACACTCGTGTGTTTCTACACCGTCATCCATTCAAAGAAAAGCTCTTTTTGGTCGTGGTAACATTATAAAAACATTATACAAAAAAAAAGTATGTAAATAAACAAACAAAAAGAAAAACGTTAAATATCTTGGGTCCTGCAAAGTAAATGTAAGGAGTTCAGTGTTCACGCCTAGTTGCATTTTTCATGTGGTCACAACTTTTTCTGATTTTTTGCTGCAGTAAAATAGAACTGAACCACTTACATTTGACAAAAGTCAAGTCGATAACAACAATACACGTTTGTGAGGGAAATAGAAAGAAAACGAGCGGCCCTGCCTGTCTGCCTGTCTGCCGGCAGCCGGCTTCAGCGGCCCGGTCATTGACGGCAGGCCCGTGCCAGCTGCCCGCGGCTCACGTGACCCGTCATTACACTAATGGGAGGTCGATTAATGTGAACGTGCCAGCAGAGCTCATATCAGTCCCATCTACAGGTTGGTACAGAGCCATTAATAACATAATTGCCTGGCGGGCTGGTTGCCTGGTAGCTGTCCTTTATTTTCCTCTGCGGCGGGTCTGCCTCAGCTCATCAATAAAACTGAGACAATCCAGGCTGGATGTTATTGTTTTATTTATTTATTATCCTTTTCTAAAGAGTATATCAAATGTCTGCGATGTTTCTTGTTACTGAAACTCCTGTCTGATGCTGAGAAACAGAATTAACATCTAGACAAAAAAAAACAAAAGAACACAAAATGGTCCTGGACGACAAATCATCGTAATTTATACGTCCATCTGGTTCGATCAAATTCAGTCTAATTTAGCTTCTGAAGATCAAAATATTGTTTCTTGTCAACTTGCACAAAGCATCAAATAAAGAAACAACTCATCTGTGATATAAATCACTTATTCTGTGAAACTGCAGCCCGGATGTAAATGAATAACCGAAGCTTTACTATAAATAATAAAAGTCTTATAAATACTTTAAGGTGCTGATGCTGCAGTGCATCTTTAATAACTGATTATTCATTTTATTTACTCATTTATTATCATTATTTTGGCTGGTTTGCACAACATAAAAACCTCTGTGGATATTGGGATAAATGGCGTTGGATGATTAATTCATTTTGGTGTTTTTCTGACCGTTTACTTATTACATTATCTTGTTAAAACATTAAAATCAGCATTGTTTTCACATTAATGATGGCTTATACTGGACTTATCAGACCCCTTTTCTAAGAAAAGGATGTTTTTATCCCGCAGGCTTGTATCATGCAGCATTTGATGGTGTAAAGTCTCCAGCTGTTGGCGCTAAACCAGAAACGACACGCAGAAATGTGCCAAAACAAAAATGTTGTTGCGTCCGCAGTTCACATGCAGCTTTGTTATAACTGTCTAAAAAACGACTGTCTAAAAAAAAACCTGAAAAAGCGGCGTTCTCCAGCTAACAACCCACAAGTGCACATTTGTTACACACACATCCAACGCTTTCTGTACTTACAAAATGGATATTTATTATTTGAGATGTGTGAGGGTCAAACGTTCTTCCAAACAGATTTGATCGATTCCCGTGACGTCACAGGACAGTAGGATAACATGGTCTGCAGACGATCACAATGACTCTGCTGTGAAGTCGCCACAAAGCGTCAGGAAAGTCTCCTGAACTGGGGCCAAAGTGATCCCAGAGGATGGCGTGTTTTGTGGCCGGCTTACGCGTTGGCAGGGCAACGTGGTGCTCGTCTCGCACGTAGCTTCCCACTGTTGTGATCTTCCTGCGCGAGAGGATTGGGATTCAAAACCAGGCAGTTTCTGCTGAATAAAATATCACAGCCGGAGGGGTTCTGTGCGGGTCAGACGCCGAACTCGGCTCACAGGTGTACTAATGGTGTGATTTAAGAGACACAGCTAGGAGGCATTTCCCTTCTCTCTCTCTCTCTCTTTAATTTTTTTGTTTGCTTTTTGATGTCAAGAGAGAAAAGCGCAGTGTTTGAAAAGAGAGCGTGAACTTTTTAACACACTGCTGTTCATCTCATCTCACCCCGAGCCTTTGTTTTAATAGTCTGGGCATCCGAGATGATTTGGAAAGCTCGGACGTTCGATTCCAGCAGACGCTCGCATGACGCCAGGACTTTGAAGGGGGGCGGAGTCAGTGATCACTCAAGAGAGGGACGTATTTACCAGAATCACGCTGTGGTGTCCGCGCCAAACCAAACAGACTGCGCGGCATTAAAATATCACTAAAAACACATCAGCAGGCAACGCTCCACAACACCGCCATTTCCATCCTGTCTAGAAGAGATAAAGTTCAAGGTTTATTTACAATCAACAGAGTGGTAGATGCCTTTACCTGTATTCATGTTCATCAGCTTCGCTCACGACGATGCCCTAAAAATCAGAACAGCGAGGCGATAACATTTTCATGGTTAACTTGTTTTTCTAAGTTCTGGCCTGATGGTTTGCAAAGCACGATACAGACACAAGGGAGAACAAAGTAAAGCTTCAACTAACAAGTGAACATCTGAAGAACAGACCGGGCAGCAGAGAAGCTCAGCCCTTTCTCATGCTGCCCTCTGATAAAACTTTTACGTGGAGTTTGCCTGAAGCAAATATGTATAACTGGGGCTTGCTTGAGCAAGTAAATGAGCCAGGCCTCTGTCAAACTGAGGTTTCTTTCCTCCTCCCTTTTTTCTTTTTTTTTTTTAAACATGCCCTTTTATGTTTGCACAAGTCCTATTTTTGCATCCCGAGACTTGTTGCAAATGAATATTTCAGTCTCTGTGGATATGCAGTGGTAGAGAGAATAAATGATAGGGAAAGGGAGAAAGTGAATTATCGGCGGAGAGCCTGCAGCAGCCGTACCTGTGCTGGCAGCCAGAACAGGCGCTTTGACAGAATTACTCTCATCAAACGCTGAGTGATAAACCTCTCCAATTATAAAGCTGCACAACCCACAATACGTTCCTCGTCCGCTGTGCCTGCATGTCAGGCATGTGTAACATTTTTATTGGCGATGTTTCTTTTTTTGAATCTATTTTTGCCGTGTAACGAGGCTGCAGAGCGAACATTGATTCATTCGCGTTTCAGCTGGTGCTTTGATTACAGCTCCATTCTGTGGAGTTTATTTACTGGGCACTCGAACGTCTTCACATTATCTGTGAGGCTGACAGCGTGTTGGCAGCAGCCTCTCCATGTCTGTGATGGCAGGGCAGGAAAACCGGAACCAATTAGCAGTATTGAACCAAGAATCCGACATAAAAGTCGCTTCAATTCAACTGGCAGGCTGCCTCCTTTTGAAAAACCTCCCAACTGTCTGTAGGTTCATGTTTTCACACCCTGCTCCTCTCGGCGATGGCGGTATGCTGAGATTCCACACGAGCACTCGTCATGTGGGCATAAATGCAAATGACAGAGTTTAAGCAGACAACACAATCACTCTTTTTAAACAGTTCAAAACCACGTAACCTACAACACAAGACTCGCCGCCGTGAGCACGGTGACTCATAATCTCACCGGTCAGGACTCCTCTGTGAGTGAGGCGCCAGTGAACAGAAAACCTGGACAGCGCCGCGGATCTGCTCGTCTGTCACACTTGAACACACGCCGTGCACAACGGGGCGGGGTAACCCGGGAGACGGCGCAGCTACAGCACGCCGTCGTGTCAGAGAAGCAGACACGCATGGGCGACCTCAGATGGGAACCATTAAAATAACGCGGGACCTCAGGGGACCGGGAAAGAGGATTGGTGCCATCCTGCTTTTTGCTCAGCAGTGAGGCATAAACACATGCATGTGTGTGTGTGTGTGTGTGTGTGTGTGTGTGTGTGTGTGTGTGCGTCCCCGCATTGACCTCTGCATGGTGGAGCTAATCACTCTGTACGCAGTGATATAATTACCTTGCTTAATAGTGAACCCCCGGGGTTATCTTCATTAACTGTCTCGCTGCCTGACTTGTTGAACAGTGATTCATTAACTACACTTGGAATGGGAACATCCGAAGCTGCTCGCCGCCTGTCAACTGTTACTTAACACCCACGTAGGACATTTGATATGAGCTTGTTTGCGGTGCAGAGGGTAACTCCCCACATGATGACGGCGTCGGCGGGAGCTGCAGTTCTGGTATAAATACGTAGCCGTGCTCGTCATTCCCCCGCTGATGACAACTCCAGCCAGATGGAAACCACAAACATGGAAAACCAGAATGCATGTTCTGTCTGTTTGATTTTGCAGGTTTCTGTGTATAAAACAACCTTGTGAGTGTTGGTGACACATTTTAAATGGTGTAAATGAGCAAATGTCAGTAGTAATGAGTGAATCTCGTCTTCCCTGAAAGAAATCCTCAAAACAGGTTTTTATCAGTGAAAACTGCACATCTCGAGGATTTGTCTTATAACAGTGTTGTCTCTTCACGTTTGTGCTGGAAGACGGTTGGAAAAAGCCTTTCGGTGAAGAGGCTGGAAGTTTTACGTGTTTCTGAGTGATTCCCGACCTCCGGGACAAAGACAGCAATCTACTGTCCTGCAATAAACAAAAACAAACAAACAAAACGATGTTGAAGTGCACATTTTTACCACTAACCGTCTTCGGAGGAGCCCAGATGTGATGCCATCAGTCTCCGGGCACGACTCTGGCGCTCACTGATGTTCGCTGCAGACTCACATCTGTTGAGGAGGGACAGGTACATCTATTCTTCTCTCTCTAGTTTGAGTCTTTGGGGGCAGACTTTAGTTTGGGGGACATGGGCAGCCACCAGGGCTGCATCCTTCATCGCTCCAGTTCAAAGCTTCAGGAATATACGCATTTGCTCAGTCTCCTTACGGCTTTTATAAAGTTAGACATTTGCAGACATTTGAGGAGTTAAATATTTTGCCCCACGCTCATTCTGGTGGCTCTCTGATGACAGCGAGCGTTGCTCAGGATCAACGCGGCGCTGAAACTTTCACTCCGAACACAGACAACAACGTGACCTCTCTGGGACTGTAAAGCTTTTTATACACTCGTCATAAATCCACTAAGTCGGGTTGCAGCTGCTGGCTCTTTATTAACCAAAACCAACCGTCCGCACACATCCACACACACATCCACACACATTCACACACACATCCACACACATTCACACACACATCCACACACACATTCACACACACATCCACACACACATTCACACACACATCCACACACATCCACACACACATCCACACACACACACACACACACACACACACACACACACACACATCCAGACACATTCACACACACATCTACACACATTCACACACATTCACACACACATCCACACACACACATCCACACACAGGCACACCACACACACACACACACACACAGCCACACACACACTAACACACAGGCACACAACACAAACACACGCACACACACACACCACGACACCACCAGCCACACACACACCGCCACACACACACACACACAGCCACACACACCAGCCACAACACTACACACACACCACAGGCACACCACACACACACACACAACACACCACAGCCACACACAGGCACACACACAGCCACACACAAGCCACACACAGGCACACACAGAGCCACACCATTCACACACACACACACACACACACACACACACACAGGCACACACAGGCACACACAGGCACACACACAGCCACACACACAGCCACACAAAGATCTACACACACACACCCACACACATCCACACACACTCACACACCACCACACACACCACACACCCCCACACACAACCACACACATCCACACACACACAACCACACACAGCCACACACACCACACACCCACACACACACACACACACACACATATCCACACACATTCACACACACATCCACACAACCACACACAAAGATCTACACACACACATCCACACACACATCCACACACACACACACACAACCACACACCACACACACACACACACCCACACACACACACACACACACCACACACACACACACATACACACACACACACACACATCCACACACACACACACACACACACACGACACCCACACACACACACCACACCACCACCCACACAATCACCACACACATCGACACACCACACCACAAACACCACACACACACCCACACACATCCACACCACATCATCCACACACATCCACACACACATCACACACATCCACACACACACCCACACACCACACACACAACCACACACACATCAACACACACACATCGAAAATCCACACACCAACACACCCACCACACATCCACACACACATCACACACACATCCACACACAAATCCACACACAACACATCCACAACACATCACCCCATCACACACACATCCACACACACATCCCTTTAAACCTATGTGTTATAAAGTAAATTCAATGCAAATATAAGCATGAAAAGTGGGAGCAGGGAAGAATGCTGAAATAGCAAAAGAGAACGAGCACGGCAGCATCCAGAGTGGATGAGGTCTTTCCAGCCATTAAATCAATTTGCTCTAATCTGAACAGGGGCTTCCCAGGAAATGCCAGACAATTCTTCTCCAGGGAAAAGCTGCCTTTGTGCCTGCAAACAGAGCAAACCCAAGATCTGATTTAATAAAATGCCTTTTTTGCTCCACTAGACAAGGTGCCTAATCTCATCTTGATTTTTTTTTCTATGCTTCTTCTGGCTCACCATCTCTCCTCTGTCCAGGTAGGGTTTTAGTTTTCAAGGAAAAACACATCATCATCATCATCATCATCATCATCATCATTAAGGAGGTGCCTGGTTAAGGCAGGAGGATCGGCAGCTTAACTGAACAGCAAATATTTAGCTGACAAGTACAAACTAAAAGAATGAACAAAGATTGTTATTGCACAGCTGTTTGTTGTCATTTACGATGGACTACATCTTTGAATACGATCACTGAAGGTTTTTTGAATGCTTTGAATGCTTTTTTTAGAACTGAGGAAAATGATGCCAATTTGTTTTGTGAAATTGTGAAACCAAAAGAAAGAAACTGGATCAAACTCAATCCATTCAACAGCATTCCCAGCGCTATGCGGCCTGCAGCCTGTGCCGTCTTCCACGGGTTCGTAATCATTTCTCCTTTTCTTTTTCATTACCATTCTTGTCAGTATAGACATCGTGCACACGATGTATGTACGAGGGCCCCCAGTGATTTACCATTGTGGGCAGCCCTGGGCTTGAACCTGGGTCCTCTGCGCCCCAGCCCACCACTGTAACCACTAGGCCACCGGAAACTGTGGGGGCACAGTTGACCTTTTGAAGAGACGCAACTGCAACTGCAACTGCAGCCACATGTACGACGTCACGTGGTCTGGGCGCAGGCACGAGTAGACGGTCCACTGCCCACTAGACTGATGTAACAACCAAGACAACTTAAAAGACACATGGAAGCATGAGGACAACGCTTAACGCAGACATGTCTATTTACGTGCCAAAGGGAGCATGAATGAGCCTTAAGCAGGGAATCCTAGACTTCCCTCTTCCCGGCCACTTCATCCAGCTCTTCTGGGTTATCCCAAGGCGTTCCCTGGCAAGCCGAGAGACATAGTTACCCTGGTTTTCCCCGGGCGTCTCTTCCCAGTGGGACATGCCTGGAAAACCCCATCAGGTGGGCGTCCTGGAGGCTTCTTCTCCAGATGCCTAAGCCACCCCATCTGGCTCCTCTCAATGTGGAGGACTCTACTCAGATGACCGAGCTTCTCGCCATATCTCTCAGGGAGAGCCCGGACACCCTGTGGAGGAAACGCCTTTCCGCTGTTTGCATCCACAATCTCATTCCTAAAAAATTAATTCATTACTTTTCAACAGTCCTGGGCCAGGACCACAGACTAAGACCAAGGCCAGTACAGGATCGGCCAGAGGTGGCTTCACGCACTGCAGGACAGGGAGGTGAACATCTCCAGGTCCTGCTCCGACTGGAGCTGGGAGCTACTGCTTCGTGAGCAAAAGGCCGTTTTGGTACGGAGGAGCACCCCACGGCAGCACCAGCTGAGAAAACTGGGAATACTGAGAAACAAGTGAAAGTGCTCACATTCACAATCACATTAGTCTGCAAAAAGACATGAAAAAGAGGCTACGATTTGTTGCTAGACAGGCCTGAAAACTCCTAAAATACAGCGTGATAAAAGAGCATTTCTTTGTGATGCATCTTGTGAAATGAGATGCGGAGGAATCGCTGTCGGTTGGAAGTGAGACTGCATCTAGCTGCGAATCGCGATACACAGTTCCTAGAGAGAAAATCAGAATTAGACAGAAGGTCAGAAGAAAACTGGCATCTTTCTACAAAAAGTTTCCACTGGTGCAGCTCTAATTAAGCTCCAGATCATGTTTTTTCTTCAAAAAACAAGATCCATTATTGCCCAGTACTGAAAAAAACAACAACTTGGAGAGTGAAGACCATTAAATATGTGAGGTTTGTATCCATGGCCGTGCATGACCTGACTTATCCCCCACTCAGACAGCTTGTCAATACGAGACAAAGAGCATATCAGCTTACAGGACAAGCAGCAAAAAAAGAAAAAAGGGCTGCATTATTCCAGTGGAGGAGGGATGTGGGCCAGTCTGCATTCCCTTTTAAAGCTGCAGGAGAAACCAGGTCCGGCCAGCTATCATTACTGCTCACAAAGAGTTTATTCAAAGATATGTCCAATCGTAACATCTGTCCTGAAACTAAATAAACTGACAACAGACTCCACAGGAATCACTTCCAGTGTATCATTAATAAGCTCACGCTGGTCTGAAAGGAAAAGGTAGGTGCAGGCTTCCATATTAATGCTCCAAACAGTCAAAAGACAGGTGGAAGAGATGTAAACCAACTTAAAACAAGCTCTCTTGCCATGTGGGAGAAATCTTATATTCGATTAAAACCCCACTCTGAGACGCCGAGGGAAGAGAAACAGCAGGAGAGTTTTACTCCGCTGCTTTGTTTTAAGTCGGAAAAACTAGCAGCCAGGAAGGCGGGTTTGATCGAGAGCCATTTGATCTGATCCGAGTGTCTGAGGCATCGCACCGTGAAGGATAAGGAGAGGAAAAAGGAACTGTGTAATCAAAGCATTTCTTCTTTCTTTTTTTTTTTGTTCACGTTGTGGCTGGAGATTTTTATAACAAATCAATCCAAGCTGAAATTGGGTGTTGATTTCAGACAGACTGCAGCGAGCTTCACTTCTCCCTGATATAAGACACTCAATTCATCAAATTTTCATTGAAAATCCTGACATTACTCGAAGGAGGACAATGCCTGTTGTCATTCAATCCTCTCTCAGGGTAACTGAGCGTGCTGGATTGCGCGCCGTGCCCTTTACGCGTCTCCACGCCAGCGTCTGCAGGAGAGACGGCTTCATCCCGCACCGGCCCGTTGGATAACGAGGAGAACTTGCCAAAAGAGCAGACACACTTTCAGGGGGGTGACATTAAACTAATGCAAAAGACGAGATTACATTTACCACCACTGGTCCGCTAAATGACTTCCTGCCTGTTCAGCCATGCACATTCACGTGCATGGCTGACTAATCTTCTAAAAGCACCTGTCTCTTCTGTTAGTAACTGATTTTAATAAAGTGTAGATGTGCACAGAGGTTCAAATCAGCTCGCCGTCTGCAGTCTCTCTGCTCTCTCATTGCTAAAACGCCACACGTGGTCCAAACCACAACTTCCGGGTAATTCTGAGAGCCGATTGGCTGAAAGCAGTACATACCCCCGACACGCCCACTCCAAAACGCTCGCTGAGGTTTCTGGCACGAGTTCCTGGCCTCGCTGCTGAGGCAACTGGAAGTTTGCACTGCTCTTATGTGACTGCTCAAACATGCTGGCTTAATCACGGAGAAATAAAAAGGACACATCAGTCCCTGAGTCAGCGCGTTCAGCTGCCAAGAGCAATACGCCGCCTCAAAACACACACACGCACGCGCACACGCACGCCGCCTGATTTATTCCACTACTATTTCATTGATGAACTCGCCTGCATAGCGGAAAGATGAGGTCCTTCATCTAAAGAAAGCTACAGGAGGAGGACAGTCCCTGTGATGCAGAAAGAGAAATGACGTATCCTTGTAGGTGCTTTTTTTTATTTCTAGATTTCTAACCCTTAAACCGCACAATAACCCGGACCACTTCAAAGAGTTTTCACTCCACTCACCGCTTAGCCCACTGGTGTATGATGCACCCGCGTACGACTCAGTGACGTTCAACAACCCGCAACAGAGGAAGTGGGAGGGATGTTGTGAGTCTATCGGTGAAGTTTCGGGGTGAAATGCAACTTGCTCTGCTTAGCTGTTACACGGGCCAAAGTTGAATGAAGGAAATGTAAAAGTAGGCTTTTCTGAGCTGGGTAAACGCGCGGCGTTAACCGTATGTGGTCCTCAGAGAAAGCTGCGCCGCTCTGCTCGAACACCCTGAAGCGCCAAAGAAAATATACCGTTTCAAGTTAACTTGAAAAGAAAAGAATAATGGCTCCTAAAGGAAATGGACCTGTCTTGAGAAAATCTAACGCCAAGAAGACTTTTCAAAAGGCGTTTAAATGTAATTTTGACTCCCTGCGGTCAGAAACTACAAGACTACAAGCACTGCTAATGGCTCGACTTGTTTGTTTGCTTTACGTTTCAGAGTCACTTACAGGCTCAAGTCATAATGCGCTGCGGGGAAGACTGAGGCCAGCTTCCCTTTGGAGCAGGAAACGCTCCAGAGGCGGTAATGCATTTCCCATGAGTCGCAGACAGCGTTTAAGCAGGGAGCAGCGGCGAGGGTTACGCGGTGGCGGGCCAATCATCGATTACAGTAATTAACAGAGAGGAAATGTGCCTCCTTTCTTCTGCAGAGCGGAAATGAAAGAGAGGGGAGGCCCGGAAAAAAGAAAAAAAATTCAAGGAGAGGTCAGATGTGGCAGGAAAAAATAAAAAGATCAGCAAGAGCGCTGCAAGGCAGGAAAACGTAGATGCTTAAGATGTACTTACACAAAATGCCTGTTATAGGAAACTAAGAACACGAAGATGAAATAATAAACCATGATTTAAGTAGGGTTTTCATTTTAAGACATTTAAGACACAACAGTTGTGAAAGACTCCGGTGGAGGGAGTTGATGAATAATGTGACAACGGACGGTAAATCCAAACAAAATACCCGTCGAACTCACTAATGCTTAGACGTCAGTACGATCCAGATCCAACCGCTGCTGGACTCAGCTGAGTCGAGCACAGTTTTCACTCGTAACTCACCTATAAATTTCATACCTCAGCCGTGCACTCAAGTGTGCACAGCGGTTTTTGTGCCAGGCCTCGGCACGGGAGAGCCATTATCCAGACTCATAAACATTTAGCAAGTCCCGATGCAGAGTAAACTCGTTTTTTGTTTGTTTTTTGTTGTCGTTTTGTCTTTGAGTTGCTCAACCTCGTTTAGCTCCAATAAGTGATGTGCAGCCAGGGCGGCGCTGAAGCCAACAGCAAAGAAAACAGACGAAACGGAGAAAGATGCCAAGGTCATGCGGGTTGCTCCATAAAAACCGGTCTGTGTGCGTGTGCACGTGTACACGTGTGCACGATAGTTATAATTAGCAGATCAAACAAACTGAACGCGTACTACACTCGTTCTGTGGGTGGGCTCAAATAATCGAGTCCATTAGTTCAGAGAGGATGTGATTAAACTGTTGCTGGGATGAATGTGTCTGAGCATGTGCAGACACACCGACGAATGTGGTCGCCGTGCACGAACAGAAAACTCTGACGTGCTTTAGGGAAACGTTTAACGGTAGTAAGATGGATGGAAGCAGCTTGTTCAAAATACAACTTTCGCTTCAACTATTTAACAAGTATAGTTGTTAACTTGACATTTAGTATAAATAAACAGAGTTTTGAGTCTAGACAGGTGACTGCTACATCAAGTTTATCCGGTTCATAACAAACACATGCATGACCACTTAAAAAGTCTACATCTCTGTCATTTTGTCTTTTTTAGGTTTTAGCATTTGATTAACTGTCTACATCAATTGTATTTAAATAAAGGTTTTAAAAGCTTGTCAAATTATTTGACTTTTGGGGCCAATTTAGTATCAGTAAAGTTTTCTTACAGCCAGATTACACAGTCCACACTGATAAATACTGCCCTCTGGAAATAAGCTCAGCATCCCATTAACCAGTTGAAATTGTCTCATTTTAAGCAGATACATTTTTCATTTTATTTTGAGGACAGTTCTTAAAACTAGAAAATAGTTGTAATTTTCTTGAAACAAGTTCTGAGTTTCTGCAGTGTAACTCAGGAAACGGTCCACTTTTACACTGCAGAGACCGTCTGAAACGTCTCCTGCGGGGACCGGCCAGATGCAGGCCTGTTAACTCACCTAGGGCCTCGCTGCTAGTTAAAAAAGACCAGGCTCAAACTTGTATAACTGCCCCACAGTGTAGTTGTGCCTCCCACTGGATCGGCCCTCAGCGGGATAAAAGTCCTCCCTGAATGCGTTTCATCTGCCCCACACCTGCCACGTCCCACATCCTCCCAGTGACATTTACGACCTGATTGATGGGACAATGGCCAGGCTGCTTCTTGTATCCACGCACGGCCGTTTGATCAGCAAAGACCCACCCTGCGCCTGCTCTGTGCTCCGCAGAGGAGGCCAAGGCCAGGTGAAATACCGGAAATGCACAGGGGAGTAACGCATGTTGACAGATCTGTTTAAAAAAAAAAAACTAAAAGGAAAAAAAACTGAGACAAAACCTGGAAAGGCAACAAGGATCTCTTTATGTCGTCAGACCGAATCTGTGCATTTATGTGAGCATGACGTATATGCCATTTATAGATTAAAAAGTGTGTGAGTGTTTACGTTCTGTCACGTTTTGATAGTCTAAATCAAGAATGAACACACATACAAGCTCAGGAGTCAACACCACCATAAAAGCATATTAAACGGGCTAAAAAAAAAAACGAAAACAAAAAAAACGGTATAAATTAAACTATCTCCTGGAGATCTGGAGATCAGTGCATTTCTCTTTGAGACGTCTGACAAGATTGAGAATGAAGTGCGAGCAGATCCACTGCATCACCTGAGGAGACCGCGCTCAGGGTGAAATGTCCCACGACTGCCCGAGCCTCTGACCTCACTGAGGTTTTTATATGGAAAAGCAAGACAAAACAAACAATTACTGCACAATAAGGACTCTGGCTGGCAGTTAAGGCCTCACACGGTGCCGTCTGACGCCAAAAACACAAAACCTCCTAATTAACCTATAACCTGTCTGCCGTTATTGCAGACAACTAGCTGCTGTAAAAGAATACGCATACTCAAATCTACAATTAATTGCTGAGCCACATTTTTGGACTGGATGAACTTGAATTTAACTCTCGTGAAAAACCTCGCACACAGGTCAACATCCTGTTGACGTAAATACCCAGCAGCACCAAACAGGCACCGGTCCACTGAGACCCGAGGTGCCCTGTGGACCTGCACACAGCAGCGTCAGTGTTTACGGCTCTTCCACTTCTATTTAATAACTGCCACTGCTGCGTAAAAGCTAACTCATCAACAGGGTATTTGTTTTTCATGAAGTCACGCGGAGGTGATGGTTCTTCGGGGGGTCACCGTTTCTAGCTCCACCGTTTATTAAGGGTACAGGCTGTACGGTTATGTCGGTACCGTTTCCAACTTTTGATGGTGGAAACATGACACAAATGCATCCGGTACCAGCCCAAACCGTACCAGACAGTTCGACAGCAAAACTGTGCAAAGACACTGTCATTCGTGTGTTTTGTGAGACTTGGTGAACAGAGAAAGGACAAAGGAAAAGCCCCGTCAAATTTGCTGCACCTCAAAAAGCTAAAGTATATAGTATAAGTACATTATTGCATCGTATAAGCATCTGCAGCTGAACCTGGTGGGAAAAGCACAGAGCAACACCGGCAGCTGATTCAAGTCCCGGGGGCTGCTGGGTCTGGGTGGAGCATCCAGAAAAAGACTGACGTGTAGGTGGGTCGGACCAAGGTCCTCAGGTTCTGTGACATGTTACAGTGTCTGAAAGCAGTGCGGTCTGGTGAGGACGCAGTTGCCATCAATGTTGTTGATCTTTAAAAATGTTTAATGAGCGAAAGCCAGGACTCAAAGTTACCATCTAGACCAGAGGTCTTCAACGCTGGTCCTCAGGACCCTCTTGTCCTGCATGTTTTTCTTGCATCAACACACCTGATTGTAGTTTATAGATCATCATCAGCTCGTCATCCTGGTCTGCACATGTCTGTCGATGACACAGATATTTGTATCAGACTGTGCTGAAGCAGGGAAACATCTAAAACATGCAGCAGAGGGGGTCCCGGGGGCCGGGGCTGAAGACCACGAATCTAGACTGGTTGTTGGCTTTGAAATTTAAACTTGACTGTGTTTTCTATGTCTAAACCAAAATGTTTAAGACAACAACATTAAATTAAGTGCCAGCAGAGCTCCCTGTCATCACCCTTCACTCGCATCAGGGGTGGAAAAAGTAACACCACTGCAAGGAAAATCCATAAGCCAAGAACCTGATCATTTATTTATTTATTTTTTCTTGTCACAGACGGGTTTTTTGAAATCTGATACATTGCCCTGAGGACACGTGTCTGATGTTGCATTACCAAGACTCTTTAATTATGTTTCATGTCACATCGTGCAGCGATAACTGTTGCAGGAAGCATGTGGAGCTCACCTGAGAGGTTGCAAAATAAACAAAGAAGTTCAGTGTTTGCAGAAAGGAAAGAGGGAGAAAAAAGAACATTTGTTCTGTTCATGCATTTTTGGGGTTTTAGGATGAATAAAAAAGGAAAAAGAAAAAAGGTTAAGGACTTCTAATCTGAAGCATAAAAGGGAATCCTGCAGAGTTTTAATGATGCGTCTCTATTCATGAACGTAGAGCACTTTATTATTTTTTTGTTTTGTTTGTATTTCCACTGACTAGTAACCTCCCACAATCAGCTATACGATAAAAATCAGCCAAGGAAACTGCAGTTAAAAATTCAAAAATGCTCGAATGCGCCTCGATTTTAGGTTTTGGTCATTTTGGGGATGGGTTTGTTGACACAGAATAAATTAAAACACTACCCTCCTTCTTCAAAACTAGATCAAACAGATGTTTTTCAAGATGATCGGAGGTGTCTCTGATCGGAGGTTTCAAAGGCAGCAGTGGAAACACATATCCTGTTTGTGCCGCACAAACCATCTCATTAATACTAACCAGCTCTGGAAATAGAAAGCAAAAAGACCCCCCCACCCCCCGAAAAAAAGCATCTAAAAGACGGGGCGCGGCTGGAACGCTGACATCCACAAATACAGATCAAACTGCCACGGGGAAGATGAATGAGTCTGGAGTTCAATTGCTGCGTGACGGGGCCTCACTCGTGTCTGACGGCTACAAATAACCACGTTCACTCAGAAGCGTTCGCAGCAGCGGCGGAGAGCGGCCGTCAGCTGTGGGGTCGGACTCCTGCGCGCTCTCTGCTAATGTATTCCATCTCCAGTCAGAGTAAGAGGGAAAAAATTGCTGCCTTGTCACACAGAACCCACTCTGTCCCCGTCCAGAGCCACTCTGTTTGCCAGGAAACCATCCCCTCTGAGCCACAAGCAAATAGGCCGCGAGCGGCGGTGAGCCATTGATCAACGAGCTGCGGACAGGCTGGCAGCAGACGGCTTGTTGGTTTAGTTGATAATGCTCTGACAGAAGAGCAAAGACACTTTCAGGACGAAGCCGCTGTCTATTTTTTTCACACTGATGTCTCAAACGCTGCAGATGTGCAGACTGTAGTGAGACACGCTGATTTACCTCATTTACCATACATTTACTTGGTGTCTAATATCCCACTGACTCATATTTTAGCATTTTGTGCTGCCCGTGCAACAATTACTGCAAATGTGTGGACAAGGAGTGAAGAAAGAAAGCACGACTTGGTCAGAGGACAAAAACATATGCAGTTACCTGATGAAACATGGAAGGAAAGCAGAGTCTTTGAAACAAAACAAAAACCAGCTGTTCAGTTTGGGTGAATGGACGTTCACCTTTGATGAAACTGCTGATGGGTGCATTAAAATCAAATCAGGCCTGAGTGTTTCAGTGGGAGAAGTGCACCAAGAGGCAGTGCGTCAGTCATCATCAGCCAACTCAAATTAAGAAAAAAAGAAAAAACCCAGCAGATGCGGTTTAAATGCAACGTGAGATGAAGGGGGAAAACACTTTCTTCCCTGTGCTTGACAGCATATATCAGCATGTGTGAGGTCGCGCCACACAATCCGCCCCCGAAAACCTGCTAACATGAAATGTGAAAACACGTGGAAAAACGATCGTTTCTGCAGCATCTCTGTGGTACTTTCACCAAATTATTTCACAAACATTTAATCAACACCTGCAGAAAACGTGTCAGATTCTGAGGAAATAAATAGAACTTGTTTTCTTTATTAGAGAAATGTTGAAACCAAAAACCTCAAAGCAGACAAAGTCTTTATTACAAATACGGTCAAACTAGGTATCGCCACAAGTGCAAAAGTATAAAATATACAAAGAGGGACATATAAGACATCAGATGTTAGATTTACCCTCTGCCTCATATAGCAACAATAATAGATGTTATAAATTTGTGATTGTTCTTTTGGAAGACACGCAGGTAAAGTTCACAAATTAAAATATAGTTTTGCATCACTCATAAAACCCATCAGTAACTGGAACCGGCCCGAGCTGGTCCAGACCAGCCCAGAGACGCTCCTGCAGGTATGAAGCAGAGGCTGCTGTTACAAGACGGGCAGAAAGCAGAAACTCGACTCGACTTTGACTTGGCGTTAAACTCCTTCAACCCCAACTAGCTGGTCGGCAAACTGCACACACTGCAGTGGGATACGCCCCTCTGTTTGGATCAGGGAATTCCTCACTAACAGACCCCAGCAGGTCTCACATCCTGGGGAATCACACATCCGTCACCATCGTACTCAGTACAGGAGTTCCCCAGGGCCGTGTCTTCAGTCCACTCTTTACTCCGTGCACACGTATGACTGCACCCCCATCCACAATTCAAACACAATAACAACATTTGTGGACGACACAATGATTGTGGGTCTGGTCATGGAACACTGAAGAAAAGCACAGGGAGGAGATACAGGCCTTCTCCACATGGTGCAAAACCAACGACCCGCCCCTCAACACTTAGAACACAAAAGAAATATTACTGGATTTCAGAAAAGCCAAAAAAAAAAAAAAAACACCCCGCAGCAGCCTAGCCGTCGACGAGGTTGAGTGTGTCACGAGTTTCAAATTCCTTGGTGTGCACATTCCAGAAGTCCTCAGCTGGAGCCTCAACACCGGAAAACCAAACAGCTCCTGTCATTGTGATGGCTGCACGACTGAGAGCGTCTATGGCTGCACTGCCTTGCATGCACACGATCTGCGGCGTACAGTCAAAACAGCTCAGTGGATCGTTGGCTCGCCCCTCCCAAACCTGAGCGACATACACTCGGCTGCATCCACAGACGGGCCAGAAACATTCCGAACCCATGTTCAGTACTCTTCCCTCAGGCAGGCTCAGGTCCAAGTGCACTAACAGACTGAAGAACAGCTTCTTCCCAGAGCGGTGGACCGACTGCTGAACCCCTGAACACCACACCCCCCTCCATCCCCCACCTCACCAACTCAGTGCAATATCAACCCACCCCCCCACCCACTCCCCAAAAGGACTGTGGCCTTTATAGACACACACTTTACTTCACACCGTCAAACACACATATATACAGGTTGGAATGACGACTGAAATGTCATTGTACAAGGACAAATAACGCATCCTTATCCTTATGAGTGTTACAACAGGAACACATGTATAAAAAAGACTGTGCAGACAGGACCCCCACCGCCACCTCCGCATCACCACCCCCACCCACGGCGGCTGCAATAACAAATCTCATCTCTAACGCCTTCTCAGAACACTTTTACCGTGATTGGATTCACATTTCGGAGGGTAATTTGGGTAATTTCCTTAAATGTCAGAAATAACACATTTGCTCTTTCAACGGACAGAAAATAAGACAGCACAAAAGATATTCAATGTAATTTCTTATTCTTTTCTCGTAAGTGGGAAATATGCACTTAAATCCAACATACAATGGCTGGCGGTGACAAGACATTTGCCTGTAATTGAATTAATGATCATTTGACGTTATTAGGGCCTGGTGTGGACTGGAGACCTGCCTGGTGACAGGCTGCAGCCTCCCTGCTCTCATAAATGGACACAAGGACATTCATTTCATTAATTCAAATCATGAACTTTTACAGACACTAGAATCAGAATTGTGACTTGTAACTAAATAAGAGGGAAAGCATCAACTTAACACATAAGAAACTGCCCTGAAACTGAACGGTATTACCAAAAATAAATAAATAAATAAATAATAATAATAATAAACAGCAGCCGAAATTAATATATGACCAAACAAAAAAAAGCATTTTAATCTTTTATCTAAGTAAAAGTTTCAATACTCCTGTGGAAAGAATGACATTTCCTGCTACTTCGGTAAAAGATAAAGAAATTAGGATATTAGAGCTGGCTCAAATATCATTTTTTTTTTTTTTTTTTTTTTTTTTTACCCTTGTTTGCATATATATTTATGGTTGATACCATGTTGGTATAACCGGAGTTGTATATATGCATTTTAATCTGGTAACCAAGGGTGTTTTGTGTGTGTGGGTGAGTGTGTGCAAGTGTGCTACCTTCACCAGCCCTCATAACAGTCAAACTTATATTTTTATTGATCCCTGGAGAAATCAAACAAGATAAAAGTAAAGGGAGAGTCGGAGAGAGGGGTTGTAAATGTTCTGCAGAGGAGGGCTATAGTCACCGGGTGTGGAAAGTGGAGAGAGAGAGAGCAGAAGAAAGAGACAAGACAGTGGTGGTGCAGTTTGGTGTCTATGTTGTAATATTTGTCAAGAAGTTTATAATGTGTTGTTTAAGGGGTAAAAGGTGGACACAAGACAATCAGTCGTTATAAGCAAAAAAAAACAAGAGAAAAAAAAAAAAAAAAAAAGAAAAGAAAAAGAAGATAGAGGAAAATAGAGGAAAAAAGGAGGAGGAGTTTCATATTTACAATCACATTTCTGATCGTTTGAGCGTTGGGGGGGGTGTTGGACGCAGTATTGAATAGTCATATATAATACCTACATACATACATACATACACATACATATGTGGACATGTATGCTGTTATCTAGTACATATTCTTTATACATTGTAAACAGAGCAACTCAATTTGTACCTCAATGCACAATGCACACACACACACACACACACCCGTATACATACACCCAGCAATGATCCGTGTGTTGACCTCGAAGCATTATGTATGTAAGATACATGTGCATCAGTAAGTAGTTATTCATACATATTAATATACTCTAATACAATCATGTGCACCTGTGCTTTTTAGTTTCATGTGCATATACATATATCCTGTATTTGTCCATATATATATATATATATATATATATATATACCTATACATTAATTAATACACATATAGAAATGCATCTACATATACACAGCAACATATAAACACCTAGTGCATACTTATATATATCTATATATATGCATACATACAAACACACATACATACCCACATATACACATCCGCACATGTACACACACACCCACACACGCACACACACACCTCCACATGTGTACTCCCATGCACACACACACACACACACACACACACACACACACACACACACACACCTCCACATGTGTTTGCACTCACCCACACCCACGTCCACATGTGTATGTACACACACATGCACACACACACACGCACGTGCACAGACACATATACCCACACACACACACGTGTACTCTCACGCACACACACACACACACACACACGTGTACCTGCACACGCACACACACACACGTACATGCACATGCACACGCACACACACACACACGTACATGCACACGCACACCCACACATACATACACGTGTACGCACCCCCCCCCCCCCACACACACACACATACACACACACACACCCACATACCCACGTGTACGCACATCCTACCTCCCCCCACACACACACACACACACACACACACACCCACATACACCCAAGTACGCACACCCTACCCCCCCCCCCCCCCCACACACACACACACACATACACCCACATACACACGTGTACGCACACCCTACCCCCCCCCCCCCACACACACACACACACACACTCGTGTAAATGCGCGCACACGTACACACACACACACACATGTACATGCACACCGACAACATGGAAACCCATATATATATATGGTAATACCTACATACTCATAATTCTTTGTGCACATAAATACTACATATACAAAAATATGATAATAATCACAATAAAAAATGACAACAACAAATCATTTACATACCTCCTTCCTTTGAATAGTTATTTTTAACTTTACTAAAGTAATTATTCTTACAAAGCCCTTGTTGGTTCCCATCGTCACCGGTCATCGCCCCCCTGCCCCCCCGCCCCCAGGCCAACCCATGCCCCCCCCTCAAGAGGCGGCTGCAGCCAACCCACCCAGCAGAGCAGGACAGAGGAGAAGGCGGCCACCGGTCCCACCTCCCCTTCCATGTCAAATCACCTCCGCAAGGGGCCTGACAAGTCCAGGAAGACAAGGGCGCGGGGCGCCCCCGGATCCCCAGGCAACCCACCATGGCGCGTCCCCGCCAAGCAAGAACGGTGCCGTCACGGTCCGCCAGCGTCTGGGCACCGCCACATGTCCGGCCGCCACAGCGGTGACACCAGACTCCCAGGGCCGAACAGCACTGGGCCGGCAGAGGGGGGGGGGCCAGGCGGCGAGAGGGGGGGGAGGCGGCGAGAGGAAACACGGGCAGAGCGAGCAGCCCCGGGGGACCGAGGCAGCCACCACCCGCAGTCGCCAACTTACAGAGCCAAGGCGGAGGGACAGGAACAGGGGGCAGGGGGGGGGGGGGACACAGCCGACACCCAGAGGCCACGCCAGGCCAGGGAAAAGGAGCCCGCCAACACATCCGGCGCACCCGGCCGGTGGGCCACCACCGCACTACTTCCAACCAGGGGGCCCCTCCCAGTAGTCAGCCCCGGTACCAGGCGCCGCAGCCAAGGAGCAGCCCCGGCCCCCCCCGAGACCCAGGCACCCCCCCGCAGGACAAGACCCAGACAGTAGGAGCGCAAATATCATTTTAATCAGAAACGTCAAAGAGCGTAAAAGATGACAATTATTCTGAGGTCAGTCAGGGGATTGTCACAGTAAAATGAATCTATTCCTTAAAAAAACATTTAATTAAAATATCTCCGTCATCACATGTATGATAGGAAACGGTCGAGACAGCGTTATGTGCAGCATTACCAGGTGTTTCCGGTGAATATTTACGTGACAGCTACAGCTTCTCTACATGTGCCGGCAGCTCGCTGTTCTTTTACACTTCTGTGACTTCTTACCGAGTGGCTGCTGAGCTCATGGTGGTGCAGTACTTCTTAGTAGTACTTAGTAGTACTCTGTAACGTCAGTTGTCTGGGCATCACTCCGGTTAAAATCCTGCCACACAGCCAAGGTCAGCGAGTCACAGGCAGGAATGACAAAAAGAATACAAACAAACCAACTTTAAAAATATTCAAATGCCGAAGCTGACAACCGGAGGTCCGCCTCATAAGCAAACATCCGAAAGTCAGGGTCCTGTTTGAGATCAGTTGGTACTGGAAATAATTAATGATTCTTTAATGTCTGCGTCTTCCTTTGATGGTGAAGCTGCAGCTAATGTTTATTACTTTATTTACCCCAAAGGTGCTTTATTATACAGCATGATAAAATATATAAACTCATTTTAATTTTATATCAATAATCCAAACCTGAAAACCGACTACCGACGGAGAATATTCGAAGGAACCGGGTCGTGATGGATCCTGCTACAACGGGACAAATGTGGGATTTTTGTCTGGTTATACCAGGGGGGAAGTGGACAGAAACATGTGGCACACAGGGAGCTCAAATAAGCAAGTGCAGTTTAGAAACAAGCCCAAAGAAAACAATTGCAGCCAGCGATGACCAATGTTGCAAGCGACTGCACCGGATCACCCAAGTTAATTATTATAATCAACCCTGGCAACTCTGTAGTAGATGGATGAAATGTGATCACTTGAAAAACATAAAGCTCTGCTCCTTCAGCCACTACAAAACCATGGCATCCACGTTCATGGGGGTTGGGCTGTCTTACTCAATTGTTATCACTCGCCCACTGCACTAAAAATGGCTTAACATCCGATGTTTATCAGAGTTCGGAGAGTTCGGAGGCAACTCAGAGTTCTGACGGGCCATAACGCAAAGAAAACGACCAAATGAAAGGTTGAAACAAGTGTGCATGTGGTTGTATGGAGGCCATAAAGGCCATAAAAGCATTTCAGATGAACTCTTGCCTTCTGGAAGCCTTTTTGAAGGTGCAATCGCAACTGATAGATGTAATAATAAATTAGGATCTGGCTTGCATTAGACAGGAATTTTCTTGAAGGTTCTGTCAAGCTACGGTTAATAAAAAGGGTCAAAAAGAACAAAAAAAAAATGTGACTAAGTGTAGCAGATGTTTTTTCATCACAAAAAGAAAAAAAAAAAGAAAGTGCACGTACCAAAGCAGCTGAATTGCAAAGTGAAGCAGCTCAACCGAGCCGGAGGTCACCGTTACTTTTTGTTCACACAGAACAGATTTTTAATAAGAGCCGCTCTGTTCCAACGGCGGCTGCTGACAGACACGTTATACATCACGCTATTTTTCCAATTTCACTTTTGCTGTTGACATGAACGGCTCTTGAGCGGCGCGCGACTGAATGCGTACAGTTGGCACGCTTGTGCGCGCGTGTGCACCGTAGCAGCGATCTCCGCGGCCGCCCCGCGGCAGCAGGTGAGATTTATGAGGCGCTACGAACGCTGGCCTGTAGCTCAGTGATGGGAGACTGATCCCACCTACAGACACGAGCACACGCTCACGAGCACAGAGCTGCACGTGCGCGCGCAGCACCCAGCTGGTTGACGCGCACACATGTGTGCGCGTCAACCCCTGAACCCTGACGTGTGAGCTGCATGTCTGCACCACGGCGACTCCAGCTCTCCAACTTCCTGGGGTTAAACACACCTTCTAAAATGTCCCGCTGACCTTGTTCCATTACCTCCAACAATTTTCCTACTAAATCTCACCTCCCTCAGACATTCCCTGGCCTTCGTCTCAGCAGCGGGCCAAACGCCGTGCAGGGGGCGTGGCTGTGGCGGAGGGGACCCACTTGAAGGTGCCTTGAAAGGTCACTGCTGCAGCCAGAGAGGAGGGAGAACGTTTTACAGCTTTTACAAGCGTCATCAATCAGAGAGGCTTCTCCTGCTACTGGACGACAGGAGGTGTTGGGTTGCACTTTCTCTTTCGGTTGCAAAAATATTTTACAGCTTTAATAAGCCAGTAAACACAGTTTATACAGTCATATACACAATTCTTTCAATGCCATGTTCAAGACACATCAAGACACAATGAAAAAAACAGCTTCAGATGAACAACACACAATTTTCTCATCGAGTTATTAAAAGCGAAGCCAGAACAGAGCTGAAATCGTCGCTACGCCCTCACGCCCCCTGCAGTCATGTGATCTGTCTGGATCTCATTTTACAGACTCGTAGATGCGAGAACCGGAAGCCGCCGGTGCAACAGGAGACCGGCAGCTTCAAATCTACTCAAATCAAGAATCGAACCTCTCCGTCTTCTCAGGGATCAGGGGTTAACAGCCTGGATCCCAGATTTTTACAACAGAATCGTGACCAACTATCATACAGGCAAGTATTTACAACACCGCTACTGACATCTTTACAACCGCGCCCCCTCAGTGCACAGTGAACACCCAAAGTTGATGTGCACATGTTGCACTGATCCTTTTTACAAAACAAGAGATCTAACACAAGAACGACTAAATCATTCTGCACATGAATAATATTCCAAAATCCCTCAGATGACCTGTTATTCTCCTGAAACCAACACCTCCCTATGACGTGGGGCTTCTGCATAGCAACTTCGTATTTTGGATCCAATATTGTTAAATGTTCAAAAGTCAAAGTGTGCGTCATGCCATGTGTCAAATATATTTACCGCCCGCTATTAATGAATAAAAGACACAACTCTTCTGTTTCAGGATAAAAATCTCAGACAAACTCATTTACTGAAGTTCCCAGCGCCAAACACTTTGAGACAAACGCATACAGGGTCCGTTGGTGGAAATCGGGGCTCTCCTTTGTATTGTTGGCTTCTAGCAGCATCTTAAACTAGATGTCTGCGTGTCCTGATATGAACCTGTAAAGAATCGGAGTAATTACGCAGCTGACGAAGCCCTCGCGGCTCTGAGCATCAGACAGGTTAGACAGGCATTGCATTTTTTGCTTTTTCTATCTGAAGGATGCGAACGGCTCAAATAAAAATTCATCCCCACTTTGCTCGTGTTGCAAAAATCCACACTAAGCGATTAAGCAAATGCACCAGGACTCAGCGTGCGAGCTCTTTGTGCATGCTTATGAACTGCCTGCAGCTCTTGTGCATGGGCCGACGCTCTGATGTCACAGGTCAGCCAGTGACCGACAGCGGCTCCTCTGTAGGCCAGTGTAGCTCCCCGTCAATAAAGCCGTTCACCAAAACATCTGGGCTTTATACTTTCTGCTTTTGTGCGTCACCGTCCTCCCGTGCAACCGTAAAGCTGTAGAGACTTAGAACCGGATTAAACCACAGCCATGTGATTCCCCATCCACTCCAGCTGCGCAAAGAAAGAAGATTCAAATGAGAAAAACAACTTGTTCCAACCAGTTGTGTCACTTGAATGGGGGAGTTTCACATGTATTTGATGCCTGAAAACATGAATTTATATTTGATTCCCTTCATGCATTCTAGCTGTCTCGGTAAACCTCGCCTGTAAATTTCTGTCCTTTTGTTGATTCCATGTCACAGCAGAAATGTATTACTGCATTCACTGACGAGAAAATAAGCGTGTTAAACTCTCCTCCAGCCTCCCCTTCAAAACAAAAGCATATAAAAGAATACCGACACACTTCACGATAAATAAATAAAAAGTAAACTGTACAAGGTGAGTCAGCCTCACCTCAACAGATGAACGGCATACAGAGATCTCCTTTTTTCCTTTTGATTTTTGATTTTTTCAGTGTTCAGCATGACACCAGAAAGAAAGTTTTACAGAAAACTAAATAAAAGACATATTTTACAACCTGCAAAACCAAAGTAACCCATAGAGCAACAAACACTACAACATTTAAAGACAAAAAAATCCAATTTAACACTTAAACTCCACCAAAACTCCATCACCCTACTGAGCACACCCAATACTGTGAACCTAACAGACGCCGAAGCTGAAAATAAAAGCTTCCACCGCCTGGTCTCTTACTACCTGGTTGAAGGCAGCAGGTAGAGAATCAAACAGAGTTTACCACAACAGTCACGATGGGTGCAGCTCCGACTTCCAGTATTGATGCATGGCTGGATCCAACGACACTATAGACCTCAATGCTCCAGGTAGTCTCCAAGGACCGAACCCATTTGGGCTCAAAGAGCTAAACTTTGACTTTCCAAGCAAGTCACAGGCCTTGCCTGGTCGAAATATTTAAAATCCACACCAGCTGGTGTTTTCACTGTATCTGAGAGCAGTTGAGTCACTAGTAAATATCACTTTGAAGACACCTGCAAGCAAACAACGCTGCTGGACTTTCTCATCCAGCCGAGTTGGGACCAACACTGTCATCCTCGTGGAGGCGACTCTGTTATTCGTTCATGCTCCATTAGCTCCATTTTTGGCTCTTTAGCTGCTGCATACTCCACTTCGTGTTTGACCTTTTCAAATGTTTTACTTTGACACGTTGTTATGAGTAAATCAAAGTGAAGCAGCAGCCTTCTGGATAGGGAGAAGACACGTCCACCTCCTGCTCAGAGGACGTCGCATCTTTGCCATCAGGGTGGCAGCTGATTGGAGGGAGCGACCCAGCACGTGTGCAGACGAGCACAGCGCCTATGCAGCAGGTCGCTGTTGTTCTGTGACATAACGAAGAGCGACACGGCTATACAATTAATCAGACAACAGGTGTGAACATGCGTGATTGGCACAAGACGACAGGCGCAACATAACCTACCAGTCATGCTGTGTGCATGTTTGTGAGCGGTGACTACTTCGCCGGGCCTTCAGCGCTGTGTCGTCTGCCTCGTCTCCGTCCTGGAAGAAATGAAAAGAGGGCTGTTCATGCTGCTGCGATGGAGGCATTCTGCACATAGGAAACAAAAGCGACATTCCTGTCATCTTCCAAGGTTCCCTCTCTCCCCTCAAGCTTGCTTTTCCTTCTTCTCGGCACTTTGTCATCTTCTTTCACCCTCTCTCCACCTCTGTCTCCAGTTCTAGTTTTCATCTGTTTCTGGTTTCCCTGTTTTGCTCCATCCTTTTAAAGTCTAGTCCCAGGACGTACAGACATAAAAGCCAAACATTTGTCTTTCAGCTAGTGTCACAGTTACACTGTGTTGGCTGCAGAAACATCCTTCCAAATATACGCGTACGATGAGAAAAACGATTTCCATAAAATTCCCCTTGAAGCTGTAATCAACCAGCACCGATGCTGAAAAGGCCCACATTCCTCCTTTACTCTGCTGCACTTCCATGTCCTGCGCACGGAGACGTTCAACGACGCTCTAACCTCTCAAACATCTACGTTTCAATGGGTTTCTATCGACTTTCTGTTCATATTGATTCTTTCATCATGGACCTGCTGATGAACCCAAACGCCACACAGCTGATTCTCGTGTTTTCCTACTTACTCCACATG